>CM045731.1:49522500-50122500 GCA_024760905.1 Plotosus lineatus
GCAGGTGATGGTGCACCAGCTGGGAAAATGAAGGCTCGGTCTCACCTGAAATCCTCGCTATTGTTTGAAAAATGTCCAACTCGCCTCTGTTCATGTGCCGTCCCCTTGTGGGTTACATTTTAGCGCTCAAATGACCGACATGTAACCGAGAGAATCCGGTCATTTTGAAAATAAAAGTTCGTTCAGGGCAGTGGTGGTCCAGTGGTTAAGGCGCAGGATTGCCGATCCTAAGGTTGTAGGTTTGAGTCTCCACAAGGTTGTCACTGTCCCCCCCAGTGCAGCAAACTGGGTTATCAAAGGCGGGCCATGTCTCTCACTGTCTATGGTGAGAGGCATGTAAAAGAACCATTGCTGATTTTCCTAAAGAGTAGCTGCGAAGCCGTCAGCGCGTTTCTATGGCCTGGAGAGGGATGGGCGCCGCCAGGCCAAATTAGCCCAAATCTCGCCATGAAGGCACCCCAACGATATCCCCAGATGTTAAGGGATAAGTGAAGTGAAAAGATCGTTCAGACTCATAATAAATAAAACAGAAAAAATTATTTCTTCTGTGGCCCGGTACCGATTGATCCACGGACCGGTGCCGGTCCGCGGCCCGGGGGTTGGGGACCACTGGTCTAGTTCATGATGTACTCCCGCCTTCGTTGGCTGAGAACTCCTGCCTTTTTTTTTTGCCACATGAAGTTTATCCAAATCTAAGATGTCTTCAAGTGACTGTTCGGATTCCTATCAAGCTTTACCTTTTTAATTATGTATACACCGAATATTAAGAGCGTGGTGTTCGAGACCCCCATCCCCGCTCAGACATCGCCCGCCTCACCTCATCAGGTCTGTGGAGAACAGTACACTGGCTCACGGTCAGCCATGCCCTTTAGTTTATGATTCCTCAGACTTGTATACACATGCAGAAGGGTAAAGTAACACAGGATTGGTCAGTTCAAAGTACGCACCAGTTCAATTCACACAGGATAGGCTAACGAGAGTCTGGTCATCAGAAGAGTCAAAAAGTGCGCCCACTTTTATCTAACTGTGCTTTTCTTTTGTTTCACAGCTCATCTGTGCAGGAATCAGCAGTTGAAGTGTCTCCACTTTCTGCTGCTGCAGACATCAAAAGGAAAGACACTGATGTCTAAATGCGCCTGTCCCCTCGTCAATCAAAGAAAAACAGACATTCATTCTACTGGAGACTCTTTCAAGAGTGCAAAGACCAAGCAATGGAAAATTTAACCTCTTTTGGCAGCATTAAAAACAACATGAAGGAAGGCTGTGCGCTCAAAATGAGGGCAATGAAAGCTAGCATCTCACACACACACACACACACACACACACACACGAAACTTTTACGCACCCACATTATGGCTTAATTTTGTCACCAAGAGTGAAACAGCGACAACACGATCATTTTAGAACACTAGTTTGTAGTTTAAACAATTTCGTCATCCTTTTTTCCACCCCCTGCCCAGTTGTTTTAAATATGTGACTGCTTTGAAAGTTGTTTTAGCAGTAGTTTTTTTGTACATAGAAGAAAACAAAAATAATTTTTTTTAAAAGGTTTTGCTGCATTTTTTTTATTGACTATCAAAGAAACAGTTTTAATTAAATGTGGAACAAGCTGTGTAAGAGTGACTCGAAAAGCAGTGAAAAATATTGTGGAAAATATGTTGTTTGTACACGTCCACATCACCCAGCAGTATGACGTGACTCACAGTTGCTATTTTTAACGAAGGTCAGAGTTTATTAATAGTGGAATCAAGATCCTAGACACGCTGTTCTGCCTCTGTCCCTAAAATGCTGCTTTGTCTCAAAACCGAGGTCGTACTCTTTTGAGATTTTTTTTTTTCTTATTTAAAGTGAAATTGTCTTTTTCCAGAAAATTGCCAGAAATTTTTCCTAAAATAATTAAATTCCAGCATAGCATGGTCTTCTGCATATGTTTGTGACATTTCACATCCATTTCATTGAAAGCAGTTACATGACTGTACTGAACCCCAGGACACAAACTGTTCTTGACCATTCGACTGGGCTATTCCACATATACCATTGGATTCCCAGGATGACCAACTGGCCTGTCCTGATCCTCTCCTCCTTTGACGACTTGGCTGACTGACTCTACTCTAAGGACAGTGAAAAGTCCAGGATAAAAACTGAAATTAATTCTGTAATAACTACATATTGGATGTGAATGAGGTCGGTTATTTTGACCAAACTCTCAGAATGCTTGACCACATCATATCAAATACACCCACAACTTTAGTTTATCTGCAGTGATATTTTCTAAATGATCCTAACTGATTGCAGTGGAGTTCCTGAGCAATCCCAGAATTGGATGGTTGTTCTGCGTCCATGCCACCACATAAAACTCAATACGGCTGTCGTGTCACCACAGCAAAAAAAAAAAAAAAAAAATTATTCCAAAAAAAAAAAAAGTTGAAACTAAAAAAAAAAAAAAAACCAGGAAGCTCATACACCACCACGTGGACACTCACAATCTTAACTCCGGTAAGGCAGGCAACCTTTTACAAAACAAGCAAAACACGCAACATTAAAGAGAGCACGGAACATGAACTCGTCAAACGAATAATTGAACTAATGAACAGGGAAAGCAAGAGAAAAACAATGAAAAGAAAACTCGGTGTTAACCTTTTCTATTTTTGCTCCAGCCTATAGTTGGGATACGCAATGGAGAGTTATTTCCCCTCGGGCTGAAATTAATTCAGCCCTTAAAGGCCATATCAGATTATTACAGCAGCCACAGACACCCATCATTAGGTATATCTATCGGGGGGCTCTGCCTTTCAGGAACGCCCTAATCCATTTTAGATTATCCTGTTCAGAGTTGCAGTGAAACCAGAGCCTATTTCATTAAACACAGCACAGATTGGGGGATGATCCTTGCGGGTGGGACAACAATCCATTACGCGCCACCATTCAAACGGGACAATTTTGTCTACTGGCATGTTTTTAGCCAGCGGAAGGAAAGCCAGAGGAATTCCATTGGCATGAAGAGAAAAATCCACTTATCTCAGGCTTGATCTTGAGGCTCCATTTCACCACTTGGGGAACATGCATTGATACGCTAGTTTATCAAGAAGTGAGAACATTTCCAGTACATACACCCATCTCATTGGTAGCCCGGTGGGAAAGTATCAGAGTACTAATACCAAGGTCGGGGTTTAAGCCTCACTATCAACTGGTTGTCACTGCTGTCCCACTGGTGTACTTTGCCGGCTGAGATGGGCACCAGCCTCCCACAACCCTAATAAAGATTAAGCTGTTCAGAAAAATGAATGAATGGCAGCCATCAATCATGCTGCCATCTTCCCACCTCATGCACATCTGTCCTGATATACACCATTTGTGTGTCTGTAAATACAGTCCAAACCACAGGGACCCGCCCTTTATTCATTAGACCATATTGATAGCAGCATAATCCTGTTGGCGTAAAAACCTATGCCAAACATGTGAATCATTAATATGACTTCCATGAAGATGGAGGCAGATGATGGGCTGTGGTGATCCCTGAAGAGAACAGCCAAAGATAAAAGATCAATACATTAAAAAACAAAAATAACCAATTTAATCCATGACACACAGCCTCAGGCTTTTATTTCTGCTGAGACCAGATCTACATACAAAAACAATAAAAAGGTACAAAAAATGTATTAAATATGACTTCAATCAATCAATCTGTGTGGACAGTATGTACAATAATTGCAAATATACTGAAGACAAAACTAGAAAAAGCCTCAAGTATCTAAATATACACTTAGATAAAGAGAGGTGAAGACCATGTGGGCTTGATCGAAAACAAGAGTACTGCTGGTTTTATTTACAGATCAAGTTGCCCCACGTTGACCTCTCTATAGATATATTGTGATCCGATTTACCACTCTGCAGCAAAAATAACCACCGGAAAGTGTTTTGTGGCCTTAGCTGAACGAAGCTTCCCGAAAAAAGATGATCAGACTCAAGTCATAACCGCTGTACAATTCAATCAGGGCATTACAGGGAAAAAAATAGGTAGAGTAATTCGGGTATTTGGTTATTTTAAAAACCTTTATGGCATTAATTACCCAGAATGGTTTTGTAAAATATCTTGACAACAAAAATAGTGTTATTCTGCATGCTTTCGTCTCGGTTTACAAAAGAAATTGAGATTGTCAGATTTAGTTCACTTACAGTCTGAAAACAGTCAGTCATTGGTCCCAGGCTGCCGCCTTCTGCATCAGACATGTATATTTTTCAAGTGCTTTGATGAAGACAATACCAATTATGACTTCAGAAAAATTTTTGACCTATGGGTGGGGTGGTGGGGGAGACATGACAAATTTTGCTACATGAATGCGCAAAAAAACAAATCAAAAAACAAAACAAAACAAAAACATCTTCATACGGGATCCCCCCCTCCCCCCCAAAAAAACCCCACCAACAAACCTCCAATAGAAATGATGCTGTGGAGACAAAAAACAAAGTATTCCAGGTACGAGATGAACAGTGCAGAGGGGAACACAAGTGAACTCTTAGGCTTTGCAGGGTCCCTTGAGAGGCATCATTAAAAAGTCAAGAATCCATCAAATAGTATAACAGCTGAGGTGTAAATGTATGCACCACTTGTTTGTTTTCAATCTTACTCAAGAATCCAATCTGAGGTATCTTAATATTCAATAACAAGGAGAAAAAAAAGAACACTCCAAGATAGTCTCATCATCTGTTTCCTGGCCGAGTCCCTGAAAGTGAGCTTATCTCATGAGCTTCCTGTTCAAAATCTCCCAAACCATCCGCCTCCTAAAATACGGCATGTGTTTCTGCAAGAAAATAAAACATTAAAACAGGGATGAAATAAATAAATGACTGTTTAATACACTCACCACACCTACCTGTGTAAATGTGATTGGTTTGTCTTTGGTTATGTATTCCGCATACTTGCATGTAAACATCCCACAGTCACTGCCATTCATTTGCTGAGGAATCTCCTAAAGGAATTTAAACAAAAAGGTAGGTTTGAATGGTGCACGGTTTATATACCTCATGACTATTTATGGAGAAAGTAATTACACATATTGATGCGGAGAGCAGGACAGTTTTAACACAACCTTCAGGTATAATCTGCTGCATACTACTTAACAATGTGGTGAAACTAAAGTCAACAACAAGCTAATTGCGTTTTAAAAGAAGAATCACTAAATACGCCAACTCTTTTGCCAAATGGTTTAATCGTACCAGGGTTGTGGGGAGGCTGGAGATGTTAGTGATGTTAGTTATACCCTGAACAGCTCACTAGACTAGTGCTGCAACAATGAATCGATAAAATTGATAATCAATTTGGTGTTGGCAACAAATCTCACTGCTGAATAGTCTCACGATTATTGCCCAAGTCAGCCACTTCAGACGAGTGTCACTCAGTACGGAGCTGAACAGAGGTGCCATACATGTGCCTCGCTGTAATTGTAAAACGTGGATGAATTGTAGACCAAGATAGAGGGACATTTTTTCATCTTTGTAAACATTAAAAAACATGGCTCAGTCGACTGCCAGTGGCACTGGGATTGGGGGGGTAGTGTTTGACCGAATTCTTCAAAAATTTGGAAGCATTTTCATCTACATCTACTCCCCGAAAATTTGTTGAATGCAATCTTTGTAAAAGTGAGATGGCTTGGTACGGGAGCACACAGTGACGCGGGAGCATCTTAAAAGAAAACATGCAGGAATTATTATTATTGATGAGGAAGCCGGCCCATCAGCAGGGTAAGTGACTACAGAATCCTAAATTTCTGTTTTGAAGGGCTATATGTGAATGATAGTTTATTACAAGAGCACACAATGCAATGAATCGGCTCATTCCGCCATTTCCATACACTGAGAACTAACGTCGGCACCCGGCCTGGGCAGCTATTGAGCTAAGAGTGGTAATACACAAGTGTGTTTGCTTGTCACTTGATCTAAAGTAGGTCCAGCAAGTTGAGACGGCAGCTGTCATGTTCATAGTGAGATTGTTTAACCTTTACCGGAACGCGCAGGCCAAAATGTTGTATGATTGCGAAAGTTCATTAAATTATTTGAAATGTTAAGGTTGTTTGTCATGCTCTCTTTATTAGCATTTAATACTTGTTTACACTAGCATTAGAAACTCATGTTGAGTGCTGAGAAATTGCTGTGTTATTTATAGAAGCAATAGATCTTTCATGATTAGCAATGTGGCAATGCTAATAGAGTGTATAACAAAACATCACTTATTCTCTAGAATACGCAATTTAGATGAAAATTGAAATATATGAATTTTAATTTATAAACAAACTTTATACAAAATCAGCTAAAATTAAGTCCGTGTTTGAGAACCAAATGGTGTGCAATTGTAAGCTATAGCGTATATTATATGCACACGCGCACACACACACACACACACACACACACACACACACACACACACACACACACACAAGGCCCCCGTTTTTTGCAATGGTTCGGTTCCGGCCTTTCCCACAGATCAAGAAAATCCGTGAGTTGTTGACGTGGTTTTAAAACCCTATGTATGATATTACATACGCTAGAATATGCTTCTTAAACATATTCTTTACAGTCTTATTCATTAATACAATAATAATGCCGTAAAAATGTAGTAACGATTAAGTAAAAACTTTAATTTTGTACTGTGATAATATATAAGAATAAATAAAGAGCTTAGGCTCCTTAACGGAAGCTAAAGAAGATGCAGGGTGTTTGAGTGGCATCATAGGGCTTAAATGACAATTAAAAACACACTAAAAAATTTTTACTTCACAATTCAAGCAATCAGGTTGATATCTTGTCCACAAAAGAGACAAAAAAAAGAGCTGTACACATCTGCAACCAATCAGCAGGAGGGAGAAACAAAATCTCTCAGTCACTGGCTAAATTTGAATCACGTGCCAGTTACTTCCGGGTTTGTCGCCAATCTGCGAGTATTCTGAACCGCGAATGATCAACGGCCTACCGTACACACACACAAAATCCAAGTTATGACCTGGGGTTGATTGGTCGGAACCGATCCAAGTTAGATTAGTCATAAGTCGGATAATTCATAGCACTCGCTATGAATTCATGTGAAGAGTATTCATCACCTGCACGTTCTTTCAACATGCGAAATAAATTTGTAGCCTTACTTTACACTACTCGCAACATCGCTTTCACATTTCTTTGCCTATTATCTTCCAACCACGTGTATAGCAACTTTTCCATCTCTGCAATCTGTCCTTTACGCTGATTTGTAGTGATGGTTGACTTAACTGGGGCTGCTGCCTTCACTGCTTCTTAATGCGGTCCTTGTCCTTCAAAATTGTAGACATATGGAGTGGGAGAGATGGAGATTTCACTTTCACCTTCATCTTCGTCTCCAATGACAATGCCTTCCTTGGTTTCTTGGTAGAATTGTGTTCTGATGAATCAGACTTCCTCTTGGGGGCCATGGTAACGGTGTACAGTAAATGAATGTAAAATTGTACTGTAAATGAAATGTTACTGTGACGGTAACTAGTCAGTGAGTGTAGTGGTAGAACGCTGCGAGTGTGAAATGCTGTGCTGCCATAACTCTCTTACGCGCTGCGCTGCCAGACACATACAGTAAACTCATAACATCTGCTAGACGTGGTCGCAAGTACGGGTGGTCATAATTCACGTACGTCGTAACTCAGACAGTGATTATAAAGATTTACTAGTCCTTCTCAAAAAATTTGCATATTGTAATAAAGTTCATTATTTTCTGTAATGTACTGATAAAAATTAAACTTTCATATATTTTAGATTCATTGCACACCAACTGAAATATTTCAGGTCTTTTATTGTTTTAATACTGATGATCATGGTATACAGCTGATGAAAACCCAAAATTCCGATCTCAAAAAATTAGCATATCACAAAAAGGTACTCTAAACGAGCTATTAACCTAATCATCTGAATCAACCAATTAACTCTAAACACATGCAAAAGATTCCTGAAGCTTTTAAAAACTCCCAGTCTGGTTCATTACTCAAAACCGCAATCATGGATAAGACTGCCGACCTGACGGCTGTCCAGAAGGCCATCACTGACACCCTCAAGCAAGAGGGTAAGACACAGAAAGAAATCTCTGAGCGAATAGGCTGTTCCCAGAGTGCTGTATCAAGGCACCTCAGTGGGACATCTGTGGGAAGGAAAAAGTGTGGCAGAAAACGCTGCACAACCAGAAGAGGTGACCGGACCCTGAGGAAGAGCTGGAGAAGGGCTGATTCCAGACCTTGGGGGACCTGTGGAAACAGTGGACTGGGCTACAGGTGCCGCATTCCCCAGGTCAAGCTCATGGGGAGAGGCGGTGAGCCGGTGTGGACATCCTTGTTGCCCACACATTGGGGTTCTCCCCAGTCAAGGAAAGGGTAGCTTCCCCCTGCATTCAGGTGAAGGGGACGGGTCCTGACTGTTATTTATGCTTATGCACCAAATGACAGTTCAGAATACCCACCATTTTTGGAGTCTTTAGGGGGTCTGTTGGAGAACGCTCCACTGGGAGACTCATTCGTTGTCTTGGGAGACTTCAACACCCAGGTGGGCAACGATAGTGTGACCTGGAAGGGTGTGATCAGTAGGTACGGCCTCTCCAGTTGAACCCGAATGGTGTTTCCTTGTTGGACTTCTGTGCTCATCACAGTTTGTCGACCACAACACTATGAACAGAAGGGGTGTCCATAATCACACTTTGCACCAGGACACCCTAGGTCGCAGTTCGATGATCGACTTTTTAATCGTGTCACTGGAATTGCGGCCACATGTTCTGAACACTTGGATGAAGAGGGGAACTGAGCTGTCAACCAATCAACACCTGGTGGTGAGCTGGCTCCAATGGTGGGGGAGGCCACCCTCCAGACCTAGCAGGGCCAAACGTGTAATTCGGGTCTCCTGGAAACATTTGGCGGAGTTTCCTGTCAGAGACGCCTTCAACTCCCACCTCCAGCACAGCTACAACCACATCCCGAAAGAGACAGGTGACATGGAATCCGAATGGGCCATGTTTTGTGCCTCCATTGCTGAGGCAGCAGCCCATAGCTGTGGCCAGAAGGTCGTTGGTGCTTGTTGTGCCAGTAAACTCTGCACCCAGTGGTGGACACCTGCAGTGAAGGGGGCAGTCCAGCTGAAAAAGGAGGCCTATCGGGTCTTATTGGCCTGTGAGACTTCCGAGGCAGCAAACAGGTGTCAGCAGGCCGATGAAAAAAAAACTCGGGCGTAGGAGGAGTTCGACGAGGGCCTGGAGAGCAATTATCGGTTGGCCTCAAAGTTTCTGGACCACCATCTGATGCCTCAGGAGGGGGGAAGCAGTTCTCCAAAAATACTGTTTAAAAGCTGCTCACCTTATTTCGAGGACCTCTTTAATCCCAACTCTTGGGCTATCCTGTGGGGCATGCTCTGGGAGTACAGTGTTCCAGACCTGTTGTTATGTGCCATTTGATCTCTGTATCACCATAGCCAGAGCTTGGTCTGTATTGGGAACAATGGGTCGAATTTGTTTCCGATGAGGGTTGGAGTCTACCAAGGCTGTCCTGTGTCACCAATTCTGTTCATAATTTTTATAGACAGTATATCTAGGCACAGCTGAGGCATTGAGGGGTTCTGGTTTGGTGGCCATCGAATCTTGTCTCTGCTTTCTCCGGATGACGTTGTCCTTTTGGCTTCATCAAGCCGGGACCTCCAGCTCTCATTGGAGAGATTCGCACTCGAATGCGAAGTAGCCAGGATGAAAATCAGCACCTCCAAGTCCGACGCCATGGTTCTCAGTCGGACAAGGGTGGACTGCACCCTCTCGGTCGGGAATGAGGTCCTGCCACTTGGGCTTGGACAAGTGGAGGAATTCATGTGTCTTGGGGTCTTGTTCACGAGGGCGGGAAGAATGGGGCAGGAGATTGACAGCTGGATTGGTACAGCCTCTGCTGTAAAGTGTAGCCTGTACCTGTCCATCATGATCAAGAGGGAGCTGACGACAAGGCAAAGCTCTCAATTTACCAGTCGATCTACGTTCCAACCCTCATCGATGGTCACAAGCTTTGGGTAGTGACCGTGATGTTGTTCTTTCGAATACAAGCAGCTGAAATGAGCTTCCTTCGTCGTATGGTTTAGAAACAGTGGCGCTGAGGAAAAGACAGGAGGCAGAGCTGGAGGTAACAGATGAAAAAGTTGAGGTTCTCTCTGGGAGTAACAAAGATGGAGAGGATCAGAAATGAGTACATCACAGGGACAGCTCATGTAAGATGTTTTGGAGACAAAGTCAGAGAGGCTAGATTGAGATGGTTTGGACATGTCCAGAGGAGTGATAGTGAATATATTGGTAGTAGGATTCTGAGGTTGGAACTACCAGGCAGAAGGTCAAGAGGAAGACCAAAGAAGAGATTTATGGATGTGGTAAAGGAAGACATGAAGTTCGTTGGCGTAAGAGAAGAAGATGCAAGGGACAGCGTGAGATGGAGGCAGATGATTTGCTGTGGCGACCCCTGAAGGGAATAGCCGAAAGGAAAAGAAGCAGAAATGAGCTTCTTTCGCCGGGTGGCGGGGCTCTCCCTTAGACATGAGGTGAGAAGCTCAACCATCGGAGAGAGCTCAGAGTAGAGCCGCTGATCCTACACATTGAGAGGGGTCAGTTGATGTGGCTCGGGCATCTACTCAGGAAGCCTCACCGGTGTGGGGTTTCGGGCGTGTCCAACCAGGAAGAGACCCCAGGGTCGACCTAGAACACGCTGGAGGGACTGTGTCTCTCAGCTTGTCTGGGACAGCCTCAGTGTCCCCCGGGAGAGCTGAAGAAAGTGGTTGTGGAGAGGGATGGCTGGACCTCATGGCTTAGACTGTTGCCCCTGCGACCCACCGGAATAAGTGGAAGACGACGAGATGGTCTATTTTTGAATATAAAAAGGAAAATTAAAATGCTCTTTTGGATTAAACGATTAATTGAAAAAACAATCGATCGATTATTAAAATAATCGTTAGATGCAGCCCTACATCAGACCATCGCAGGGCAAGCAAACAGCCATTTACACTCAAACCTAGGGGCAATTTGTAACAGCCAATTAAGTCAATGTGTACATGAGAAACCGAAGAAGCAGGAAAACCCACACAAGCACGAGGCAACCATACAAACTCCAGAACCTAGCAATTTCTCACTCTGGAGCAGACATGCTAACCACTACATCGCCGTGCTGCCCTTCACAGAATATTAAATGTCAAACTAAATGGCTGTATTTTCTCTATTACAAACAACCATCACCATATTCAAAAATACACAATTTTACAAGATTTTTTCTCTTCATTACATGGACACCACTGTCCAAATCCCATACTCACGTTGCGTTTTTTACTATGAAGAATCCAGTCTGAGGTATCAAACTGTTGCCTCTTTTTGTCTTGTCTCTCTTGCTTCAGATAATTTCTGTGATATTGAGATACATTATTTCCTCAAAAACAATTCCACATAATGCGTTTTATAACTTGAATGAGTTAAACAGTAACAATATGAAAATTCAAACTTATGGGGTAAAATAAGGGATTCATTGAATTATCAGTTTGGAAAAGTTCTTACAGCAAAATCCGACATGCTTCATCGTTGCTTCCACCCATGGAATCAAAATACGTGATGGTCTTTCTCCGGAAATCCACAACCTGGTGGAGAAGGGGTGGGGGTATGAAACAGTGATTAAAACTACAAATAAGAGTTTCATATTTTACACCAGTCCTAATCAGTAATGCAACAAGCCCAACAACAGAAAACATGAATCAGCACACGAAAGGCCAGCTAAAGACACAAATTCCAGAGTCCCATCATATGAAATGGCGTATAGAGTTGCATATTTTGGTGATTACCACAGCAGACAAACCATTAAGTGGCCATTAGGGTGCATCAACCCCCCCCCCCCCCCCCCAATAATTTTTAAAATGTTTTTATTTTGTTAGAATAATAAAAATGCGGTATAATAATGTTCTACATCATGGAAAAATAATTTACTAAAAATTTCAAGGGTGAAAAAAAATGGGAAAATATTGATAAACTAAAAATGAGACAAAAGTAATTTAAACTTTCAGAAATCTGTGTCATGTTTACACTTTCTTGAACAATACATATGACATTAAATAGTGCTTGTAATTTAAACACAGCAACTTTCAAGTTTCATGAAAAGTTACTAGAGCTTGTATCTGATGGCCTATGTCCGAAATAAACACAATCTATAAAGTCGTAATCTTCACAGCTACTCGTGTTTATGCACTATTCTATTAGCTTCCTCTTGCAGAGATTTGGGCTCCCTTTCCTATCGGTTTCCACTACTGTACTTGTAGAACATTCTGAAAGTGTTCTTTTGACTTAGCAGCACCAGTAAAGTCTGTACTCAGCTTCATGCCTCTTTCTGCACAGTCATTAATGACGTGAATGGCATTGATCCTTGTTTTTGAAGACAGATAAGATGGCAAATTCATCCACTCAGTAACTTCTTTGGTCAAGGAAATCAGTGTCCAAACACAGCAGTCTAAAGATGAACCAGGAGTGACCAAATCTTCACCATTGTTATCTTCATCTTGACTGCTTTCACTGCCAGTCAGCTGAACAGTTTTACTAGCCATTTCTCTTTCTTTATCAGCCTTCTCGCGGAATTCCTTTTGTTTTAACTCTCGGGATTCTTTACGCTGGATCTGGGATGCCAGTGCTTGATCATGAACACCAAATGAGGCAATTCTGTCAGTTTTCATTGACTGAAGAAAGTTGATAAAACTTGGTTTTTCATAACTTGCTCTGCATCTCTAGTCCACAGAGGAAAAGTCTTCTGCAGACCAATTTCCATATTTTTCAGTTTCACCAGTACACTTGGAGATGAACAGCGGTCTACTGGTATTTCTCTGGGGATTTAGCCCAGTTGGTAGAGCGTCCGCTTTATCCTCCAGAAGGCCGGGGTTCGAATCCGGCCGCGTCATACCATAAGACGTTAAAATTTGGGAGTTGTTGCTTCCTGCTTGGCGCTCAGCATTAAAATGATAGAACGCAATATTCTCATGCGCATTGAGCATATACATGTATGAATAATGCGCTATACAAGCATCCATAATAATAATACTTTCTCGCATTTTAGAATTCTTCCCAACTAGTTCTACAATTTTCTCACAAGCTCTTTTCTCTGAAATCATAGGGATGTTTCCTTTCTGATAAAATGGAATTATCTTGTCCAGAACGATCTTTGCATTGTCCCTTTGTCGTCTATTGCAGTGTTTCACAACCCCTGTTCCGTGGCACATTAGTGTGCCATGAGAAATCATCAGGTGTGCTGCGGAAGATTAACCGATTTCATTTAGTGTGTAGTTACAGTGCTGTTCTGCTAGAGGGCAGTATCATTTTTGTTCCGTGGGGTGCCTCGTGATTTTTCTAATGTAAAAGGTGTGCTTTGGCTCTAAAAGGTTGGGAAACAATGTTCTATTGGATGATGTGTCCTGCACTGATCCTTCACGTTGATGGAACATGTAACTTCTTATCACCTGCTCATTGGTTGGCAGCCTGCAATTTCTTTATCCATTGCCGTTATGCCTGCTCCAAGACCAAATATAGAAGCAGATTCACGAGTATTCCTTAGTTTTTTAACTGCTTTTGCCAATTTGTTGTGCTTTATCAGTGGACAATGAGTGTATGACTACATGCTGCATTAGAGCAATACTTCTAGATTAGAAACCACGTATTTCTGAGAAACTGAAAGTGAAAGTGCAGAAGAATGATATTAACCACTTTAAATTCTTGGAAAACGCAAGCATCAATGCTTGGCATTGCTTGCCATAGTAATATAACCATTTATTCGAATATATTGACATTATTTCAAAATTTTATGGTCAACGTGGACCCGGTATAGTTTATCCAAATTTCAAAATATTTTATACCGCGTGTTTTTATTAGGGGTATAACATTTCTATTATATAATCATGGCAAATTTATTTACTTGGAGGGTTTGATGCACCCTAGCGGCCATCTTGGTTTACTTCTGGTGCGAAATTGTCAATACACTGTTTTTTTTTGTCTGTTCTTTAAATTACTGTTGAGAAGATTCAATAAATATACAAACCAACTGTCTGCAGAATGGTGGTGTGTTGGTTTGCATGTCCGTCTCACAACAAGAAGGTCTGGGTTTGATTCCCAGCTCGGGCTTTTCGGAGTGAAGTTGTTTACATGCTCTGTCATTTTCTTGCATGGGTTTCCTCCAGGTACAGTCGGCCCTCTACTTACGAAATTAATCCGTTCCAGGGCCTTTTTCATAGCCTGGAGTTTTCGTAAGTAAAGGCGCATTTTACATGTAAAACGCGTGATTCATTCCAAAGCTCCCAAGACTACCCCATAAACCCTTTAAAAATGATAAAAGTACACCAATTTTGTATGAAATGTGTTAAAAGTAAAAGAAAAATTTTTATTAAACCATTTGTGAGATCGCAGGTCTTGTCCCACGGAGCACTCTGCTCATGCTCCTGCTTCAATATCGTGCCGAAATAATCGCCTCCGTCACTATTTCCGCTTTAAGGTCTCCTTCTGCTTCAATATCGTCCCGATTGTCGAGGGGTTTCGGCGATAACGAAATATAACGCTGCATGATCAATCTCAAAACAAGCCAAACAGTCCTGTTCAACTCTCTCCCGGCCAATGGGAGGCCAGCAGGGCGGGATGTTGGGAGACAGCCAATGAGAGAGCAACTCGCGCATTGTTTGAATGGAGCATTTAAATTTTTGAATGGCGTGTTTGGCGCCTTTCGTAAAAAGAGGGTGTTTTCGTGAAAAGAGGACAAAAATTTAGGAAAATGTTTTTCATAACCTGGATTTTTCGTACTCAGAGGTTTTCGTAAGTAGAGGGCTGACTGTACTCCGGTGTCATCCCAAAGTCCAAAAACTGGCTGTTCAAAAATCACCCCAAGGTGTGAGTCTAAGTGTAAATGGTTATGTGTGTGTTGGCCTAGTAAACTGCCTAGGGTGTACTCCGCCCTTGCCCAGAGTCAGCTGTGATGGGCACCCCCCCGACCAAAATTAAGATTAAGCATCTTAGAAAATAAATGAATGAATAATCACATAGCACATTCATAAATTATTTAATTTCTGGTTAAAAAAAAAAAATTATATATATATATATTTTTAAATATATATATATCCAGAGTAGCTTCACAAGAAACCGGTCAATCAAACCAAATTTGTTGTGTAACTTACTGAGAGACACCAGTGCACCCCCAGATGAACAGGCACTAGGATAATATCCACAGAAAAGATATCCACCTTCTTGGTCCAGCGCCGCACAGCGGAGTACCCTGAGCTGCGCAGCTTGGGAAAGAAAAAAGTGTTGAAGGTGTAGACAGAAGGCAGGTTGGGCGACTTGCTCCGTTCAACCAGCATGTTCATATAAAAGTTTATCACCTGTGTAAAAAAATAAATAAATAAATAAAAATTATTATTGAGCTTCAATTTTCTTTCACAATGATGATGATGGCATCTGTATGTCTCTTGAGACAATAGTCTACATCTAATGAGGTTGGGGGTTACAATGCCTGTTGTGGCTATATAGTCCAATGTGAGACAGGCAAGCTCTTGAACACTTTGGGCACATGAGGTTTGTGGGTGGCACAGTTGTTGTCAACACAGGATTCTCACTACGAGTCTCCTTTTCTAGACGAGAGAACTCTCTCTTCTCCTCTGCCTGGTTAATCTCCAGAGATTTCTATCCCAAGGTGCTCGTGGCTTTGCCGAGTCTGGACTCCATCTCATGTTGCAGTGACATATTGCTAGATATTGTTGAGCCAGGGTACTTGAAGGTTTCCACCACTTCAAGGGTGTGATCGCCAATAGAGATGGAGGGGATAGCACTGACGTCTTGACCCATGATGATAGTTTGTGATGAGGCGTTGAAGGGAATCTTCAGAGTGGGTGGCAATAGCAGCATCGTCGGCAAACAGCAGGTCCCTTATTCGAATTTTCGATTTGGCTTTAAGGCGGTTGATGTTAAAAAGGCTGCCGTCGCTCCTTGTGTGGAGGAAGATGCCATCTTCGGAATTGCGAAAGGCGTAGTTTAGGACGAGGGAGAACACTCCGAAGAGTGTGGGGGCCAGTACACACCCTTGCTTTACCCCGCTCTTGACTGGAAATGGTTTGGATGATGATCCATCGAAGTGCACAGTGCCCGTCATGTTGTCATGGAAGGCAATGAGCAGTTTAAGGAGTTTGGGAGGGCAACCGATTTTGAGCAGGAGGTTGAAAAGACCAGGACGACTGATCGAGGTCAAAGGCCTTGGTGAGATCAATAAAGGCAAGGTATAGTGGACGTCTCTGTTCCTTGCACTTCTCCTGTAGTTGTCTGAGTGAGAACACCATGTCTATTGTCAAACGCTTTGATCGAAACCCACACTGAGATTCAGGATACACAGACTCAGCGAGAGCTTGTAGCCGGTTGAGTGCAACACGAACGGACACTTTTCCAACAATGCTGAGCAGGAATATCCCCCGGTAGTTATTGCAGTCAATGCACTCGCCTGTGTTTTTGTAGAGGGTCACAATCTTGGCATCACGCATGTCCTGCGGGACAGTGCCTTCTTCCTAACACTTCATCAGGAGTTGATGGAGGTGGTGGAAGAGCTCGCTTTTTCTTTCGCTTTTCTTTCACAATACACGTGTAGCAAAAAAGGGGAACAAACGGTGGCGCTCCCAATATGTATTCTTAATGTGTGCAAACCTGGACCTAGAAGAGTAGCACAGTGCCTATAAGAGCTAAATCAACTTCAATCCTTGAACTTTCAATTACAAGTCTGAAGTGAAAGTAAGAACGGATACCACTTAGTTTGCTGAATTTATGTTTATCACTGGTCTTCTTAGTTTATTTATCTGTTTAACGAGTATTCCTGTTAATATTTGGTGTTAATATTAAGATTCGCTCAATGAAAATCTGCCTGCCATCTGACCTTTTTCTTTTTTAAATTCTGTTTAAGTCAGAACAGTGGTATATGAGCCTTTTAAAATTAAGTGTTCCGGATTCATTACTTAAAACAATTTTTTTTTTTTTATTGGTTTCTTGAGGGGAGCATGGACACAGAACAACCATTCAAGTTGTGCTCTTATGTGCTCAGGAGCTCCGCTACAAAGAAAATAAAACTCCGTGTAGACAATAGTGTCACTTCAGTATAAATTGGCACCAATTTCTGATGAGGGTTTTAAAAAAAAACAAAAAAAAACACTGTTGTCACAGTGACCTCGTCGTTGAGCCAATTGAGGTGGCTTAGGGTCTGAAGGTCCTTCCTGGTGATGGTGAGGCGAAATCCCTCACTGAGCACATCATCCTGACTTCCACCTCGTAGTGCCTGGCTCACCTTGTTCTCCATGGCCTGCACATCACACAACAAACACACAAAAGTTTACTACAACACGACACTCCTCTCACCTGATTTAACTCACCAGGAGTAATAATGTGAAAACCCTCCAAAAGTTGAAAAAACCTAACCTTGTACTGAGCGCATTATTTTGCTGTATGAAGGCAACAACCCCCCCACACACACACACACACACACAACCTTTTGTGATATGGTGATTATTCCAACAACAATCAGTTTTTCTTACCTCAGTCAACTCCGGGAATTCCTGTTCATCTGATTCAGGTGCTGCTTCTCTAACGACAGGTGTTACAGGAAGCTCCTTTTCTAAAGGAACCCGTACTCGCAGCTCCACAGTCCTTAAATCAGCTTTACCTTCGCCGGAAAGACGCTAATTCATTAAACATGAATCAAATGAAAGGGAGTTAGATGAAGCAAAATGTGGTGGAAGTACTGTACATACAGCAGAGACTCATTGCTCACCTGATGAAGAAGCTGAGACGCCAAAGCCTCTTGCTCCTCTATAAGTCTCCGTCTTTCCCGAGCACGAGCATCATAAAGACTTGTCCTGTATATACACACGGGCATGACAAAAATGCAAGTTGCTGGTAATAACCCAACCAGTTAACAAAGTTTGTTTTATTATTACACACACACACACACACTCACTCACAATTCTTTGATCCACAACTCAGCCTGGAAACATGGCACACTGCAAAGAAAGAGGAAGGAAACTTAACAAGACAACATTTTCCTCCCAGACACTGGCCTGAACAAGCCACAGCCATGCCGAGTCTGGGATTCTATAGATTCATTGTTGGTAAAATATTTTTTGGAACACACACACACCTGACTGCAACATGCACCAAAGAGGAAAAATGTGCAGGTGTGTATTCAATAAACACTTTCCACAAAAATTAAAAAAAAAAAGTTACTACATTTTCTATGGACTAGTTCAAAGGCATTCCACAAAAAGTGACTGCACCTGCATTGCACTGATTCTTTCTCCTGCCTCAATTACCCAATTAAATGTATTTGATTGGGTAATTAAGGCAGGAGAAAGAATCAGTGCAATGCAGGTGCATTTTCGTCTTCAGAACTTAACAGCCTTACATAAACAGGGTTTTCAATAACCTCTTGATGCTCAGCTGGAGATATATACCGTATTCGACCTAATAAGCGTTGTGCTCCAATAACCCCCCCCCCCCCCCCCCATGTTTTTTATCTTACATCTAATAACTGCCCATGTGTACTGGGAGCAAAATTGCAGATCAAACTTCCCAATTTTATTCGACCAGTCTCTGTAACTGTAAAATTATGTGTTCACTGCTTGTAAAAGTGAGTATACACGGTATTTCAAGACCCCCTGCCACTGGGGAATATCTATAATGTTTATCAGTAACAACACATTTGAGTGTTCCGCCGCGCTTTAAAAAACAGGAAAATGTTTTGCTGAGTTCTCTTGATAAATGTCCAACAATCGATGAACCATTAGAAACTGCTACAAAACCATGTGATGCTCTGAATGAATGGAGCGATGAGCCAGATATGGACCAATCAGAAAGTGATGACAAGGATTTTTCACCCGATTCTCCTCACTAACTTCATAAATTTAAGGACATTCCTGCACATGTGCTTTTGTTTATGTTCGTGTTGTTTAACTTTAGCACCTGGCACATTTAATGTGCCAGGTGCTAAAGTTAAAAGTTGTGTTGATTGTCTCGATTTTACTTCTGGGAACATGTTTAAAGGAACAGCACCAGGAGGGGAAATTGAAGGGGCTTTTTATTTTATAAATCATTTATGCTGTCACACACACACACACACACACACACACACACACACACACACACACACACACACACACACACACACCCCTTGCGACTTTGCGCTTCAATTCATGCGGCTTCAGTGCATTGTGGGTTTTTTAAAAATATAAATATTCATCGAATTAAAAAAATAAGGAAATTAAGGAGGAATAGCAGAAAAAGTTATACCCCCATTTCATTGGAGCACAGCAGACTTACAGAAGCAAAAATGTCATCCGCAAACGTTCCACAATTATTCCCTTATCTTCCATGTCATTCTGTAGTTATTCCTTAAGTCTTCCTCCACTTCCGTACGCTCCGGCAGGCCAAAATATCCTGTGAACGTGCTTTTGAACATGTTCAAAAGCATGTTCATGGAAAAAAAATTCCGTGAGTGTTCCGTGCTCTAAACACCATCAGCATGAGACCGAGCGCTTGCCGGGTACTTTGTCCCTCACATGGCCCCTGAAGACCGATCAATGGCACACCGTGAGTATTTCACCTTCTTCTGATTCACTGATCCACTGCTGATTGTAGTTTGCTTGAGACTTCGATCAGGTCTGCAGGATTCTCCTCCTCATGCCGATGATCACGTGCGTGCGGACGGAATAGAGAGTGCGCCGCACGTACAGCTATGTTTAAATTGCCGTATAATAAATGATAAAGTAAACACAAAGTGGGTTCAGAGATCAGTGCATCTTAAACACGGGCTCAATTGCATGCTGTCATCCAGCACAGACTCGATCAGAGGGATTTCCACTTTTCCGTAGGGTTTTCACCCATTTTCTGTGTAAAAATGCCGAAGCTCTTCCATAGACTGCGTTCCGTGCCTTTCCGCTACGATCATTACATGCCGTGCTTCAGTGAAATGGGGGTATTAAGGAAAATGCTACAAAAAGGACAATTATGCAACCCCCCCCCCAAAAAAAAAAAAAAAAAAAAAAAACCTCACTAAACCAACACAAAACACAACCCAAAATTTCCCACCAAAACTAATTACATTGTTGCATCTTTGTGTGCATGAGCATCTGCGCGCAGGCACGCGTATGTATGTGTGTCATCGTCTTCTCATGTAATACATCTGTGTGTGTGTGTGTGTGTGTATTTATATTTTATTTACGTTATTTTTTAATGGTTAATTATTATTGTAAGCCTTTATAACATTGAATATGTATTTATTGATATATACACATACATCAGTCGGGGGGGTCCCCCACCCCACAGATTTCTATGGTAGAGTGGGGATCTCGGTCCAAATTAACTGCAGAAAGTGAGGGATCCCTGTGTGTGTATATGAGGGGCAGTGGTGGTCTAGTGGTATAGGGCGCAGGATCGCTGATCCTATGGTTGGGGTTCAAGTCCCCACAGGGTTGTCACTGTCCCCCCCACTGCATTTAATTGGGTTATCAAAGGCAGGCCATGTCTCTCACTGTCTATGGTAAGAGGCATGTAAAAGAACCATTGCGGACTTTCGTGGAGAGTAGGCTGCAAAGCCATCAGCGTGTTTCTGGCCCTTGCTAAAGGGTTGTGACAGGAAGGGCATCAGATTTAACAAAAAAAAAAAAAAAAAAAAAAAAACTATGCCAAATCAAATGATTCCCTATGGCGACCCCTGAGAAAGGGAAAAAGCCGAAAGGAATATATATATATATATATCCAGTCGGCCCCCTACTTATGAAATTAATCCGTTCCAGAGCCTTTTTCGTAACACAGGAGTTTCGTCAGTAGGGGTGGCATTTTACATGTTAAACGCCTGATTCGTTCCAAGGCTCCCAAGACGACCCCATAAACCCTTTAAAAATTATAAAAGTACACCAATTTTGTATGAAATATGTGTTAAAAGTAAAAGAAAATTAAAAAAATTATTTATTAAACCATTTAAACATTTTATTAACATAAACCATTTTATCAATATACTTATTAATTAAACCATTATTAAACATTTTTTATTAATGCGTGCGCACACACACACCCCTGTCTCTCTCTCTCACACACACACACACACACACACTACAGTACGTATTAAATGTGTATTGTATACACATTAAATGTTTATTTTAGCGCTGCGGGCCATGCCCACAAGACATGGAATTCAAAGTAATCCCTGCTTAACAGATTGGAGGTCCAAACTCAACTTTAACTTGATTCCTTGAGGGATCGGAATTACAGATGAGCTCACATGCGCCTAACTAAAGAGTTAAGCCTCCTTCTCTCTCTTTCTCTCTCTCTCTCACACACACACACACACACACTCTCTCTCTCGCTCTCTTTCTCCCACATGGACGGGATGTTTTATTTAAAGCGGAATTACTGTACCGGATTGAAAGATCAGAGCTCTTCACTGTAATTCCGCTTTAAGGTCTCCTTCTGGTTCAATATCATCCCGATTGTAGAGGGGTTTCGGCGATAACGAAATACTGTATAACGCTGCATGATCAATCTCAAAACAAGCCAACAGTCAACTCTCCTTCACGTGTGTGACAAACAGGAAGTTTGGGTAAGGTTCAGCTGCATCATCCCTCCTAGCCAATGGGAGGCCAGCGGGGTGAGCCACTAACGCGCAAATTTTGATTGGCGCGTTTGAATTTTCAATGACGCTTTTCATAAGAGGAGTTTGTTTTCGTATCCCGGAGACGAAAACTTAGGAAAATGTTTTTCGTAACCCGAGATTTTCGTACCCAAGGGGTTTTGTAAGTCAGGGGCCGACTGTGTGTGTATGTATGTGTGTGTGTATGTATTATATATATCCCAAAATCATTACTTTTCAATGCTTAAAAAGTATACAGATTTAGGCAGTGTCTGAAACTGGAGCTGCGGATATACATCTCCAATGATAGCTGTACGAGGATGGTGTTAAGAGTTGTGAATCATCTTTAGCCCGCGAGGGAAGAAATAAATCTCTCTGTGTCCCAACTACGGTCTACAGCAAAAGCAAGTTAACACACACCTCTCTTTTCACACACTCATTTCTGCCTTAATTTAGATCTTGTCTTGTGAGTTCAATTTTCCTTTTAACAGGTTTATGTTCCGTGTTCTCATTACTCTTTTGTGTTATGCTTAAAAGTTTGTCTGCATACCTGAATTAGAGTTTTTTTTTTTTTTTTTAATTCTGTGCAAGTTTGTGCATTTATATTTTGTGTTTCAGTTTTTCAATAATCAATCAATGTTTATTTTTATTGCTGGCCATTATGATGCATATCACCTAAATATAATTGCATCAACTCAGCAATGTGGCAGCAGTATTCGGTTTCCTGTGACATAGACAGGGGACAATCAATCATCTGGTCATTTTCCACTCAGGAGCAATGAATGTTGCCAAAAGTCAAAACTTTTAGTTTACGATTCCATCTATATCCCAACCCTCCCTTAAGATTTGGGTTTACATAACCTTAAAAATGATAAGCGGTCGAAATTAGTTTTTATTTCAGAGGGCATCAGGGCTCAGCCTCAGAGATTGTGTAAGGAGCTCAGACGTCCAGAGAACACCTGGAGCAGAGTCACTGATCCTCCACATTGAAAGGAGTCAGTCAAAGTGGTTCAGGCATCTGATTAGAATGATTCCCAGTTGCTTCTTTTTAGATGTGTACTGGGCATATCCAACTGCGGGAGAACCTAAAACCTATGACTCACTGGAGGGATTACACATCCTGTCCGACCTGAAAATGTTTTGGAATTCCACAGGAGGATCTAAAGAGTGCTGCTGGAAAGAGGGCTGTTAGGGTTTCTCTCATAGATCCACCTCGGATACAGAGAAAAAACATGGATGGAAGATAAAGAAATTAAAATTATAGTCTTTACCTGGAACCCTCTTTTTTCTTGCCAAGTTGCTCATTTACAAAAATTACAGAATCCCCATCATGAGCTGTGAACAGAAAACCACAAGATAAATCAAGCCACTTGATTCTCACGATGACAAAATGTTAAACAACTCATAAACCAAGTTATACACATGACAATATGTTCCTTCACTAATTAGATTAGAAGGGATTTTAACTGGTACCGTAGACAAACAATGGCAGCACATACCATAGCACAGTGTTTCCCAACCCGTTCCACGGCACATTAGTGTGCCGTGAGAAATCATCAGGTGTGCCACGGAAGATTAACCAATTTCACTTAGCTTGAAGTAACAGTGCTGTTCTGCTAGAGGGCAGTATCATTTTTGTTCCGTGGTGTGCCTCGTGATTTTTCTAATGTAAAAGGGGTGCCTTGGCCCAAAAAGGTTGGGAAACACTGCCATAGCATACTGCCTGAACATCAGCTTTATCTGGAGTAAATAATTTACTCTTATATACAGTCCCCACACATTGGGCCAGAAGTGTCATTCAAGTACTTTTCTAGGAACAAATTTTCATTTTCAAGTCCTGTTTAAAACTGCAAAAAACAACAAGAAATACTGTTTTTGACTTTCAAAGAGTGAAATACAATAATTTTAATATACTGTAAATTAATCTAATTAACAATACAAACATTCTTAAAAACATCAACTACTACATGTTCAATTCATTCATTCATTTTCTGCAAATGTTTATTCCTAATTGGTGTCGCAGGGAGGCTGGCGCCCATCTCAGCGAACTCCGGGCGAGGGCAGAGTACACCCTGGACAACTCCACAGGCCATTGCGGGGCAGAAGCACGCTGATGGCTATGTAGCCTACTTTTGTCGACAGTCAGCAATGGTTCTTTTACATGCCTCACAACAGAAACGGTGAGAGACATGGCCAGCCTTTGATAACCCAATCAGCTGCATTGGGGGGGAGATAGTGACGACCTGTTAAGGTTGGGGGATTCAAGCCCCACCCTTAGGATCAGTGATCCAGCACCTTACCACCAGGCCATCACTGCCCATACATTTTCAATGTAATAACTAATTAAAAGTAATTCAAATCATTTGCAATGATTTTAATAAATTGTAACAAGACCTCATACTTTCTTATACATATATGAAAATATAAATGCATACACAAACACTTTTTTCACCTTTGACTTCCGTTTAACACCTGTACTGCTTGTGGATCCATTAGGTATAGTCATGGTAATGCTAACATTAGTGCTTGTGGCAGCTGTTTCGACTGCATTTATTTTGCAACAGTCCGTTATCAGAGGACCCACAGGCTCCTTGGTTCCGAAAAGTCTTTGCATGTTGATTGGGTGACATTTGATTTTATGTGCGACTGCAATGCATCTCCCCCAGTGAACCAACTGCAGTTTGTTTCACATGCCTTGCAAAACACTGCTGACGTCTATCTGAACTACTGCGATCTTTGTTCTCCTGCCATCATGCTTTAAATATACACTGACCGCCTGGCATTGTGGCTGTCGGTACAAAACAGTCCTCTTAAGCTTTTTTATAAATATTTTTTCACTTATGTACAAAGGCCGCCTGGGATACCATTACCAAACTGCTAAAAATGAGATCTGTATGTTATAAAACAGATATAGAAGCTTCCATAATTGTGTCATAAATTAAATAATTATGCACCAAATTTTAAATATATTTTAGCATTAATGTTTCACACTCTGTGTGATCTTTATAAAATAAAAATAGTTGTATTTGTAAAGGGGTATGTAAAGGTTGTATAATTAACTACCGTATACTAGTCCATGGTGTTTATCAACAAGCTACTACTAGAACAACAACAGTGGAACTTCCAGGGAAGAAGTGTTAGCTGACGATGCTTGACAAACATCGATTTTCTGCGATTTATTGTAGAAAATATACAAAAATCAGGTTTCTAAAAAATTTTTTTACACATATACTGCGCATATAGACCCAAAGCTAAAAATCAAGTACTATTCAAGGAAGGAGTAAAAAAAACAACAACAAAAAAAACATTGGTTTTAAATGGGTGGCCTGGCAATTCAAATACTTTTCACGGCATTCAAGCGCCCATATGAACCATGCTAATAAAAGCTAAAGTACCAGAGTGCACACCAGAAGACTGCGTATCCTGCGATGAAGTATCTTGAAAAGCTGCTGGCGAGGGCACAGAGCACTCTGCTAACACTGTTTTCCTTGGGATGTATTTGCATTCTGAATCAGGATCCCACGAATGTGTGTCTGGCCCGTTGGAGAGCCCGCAGGGGCTGTGCATTTCACTTGAGGTCTGAGGACTAGGAGACAAGCTGGACAAACCAAAAGAGGACTCCCCTGCTCCTGAGCCTGCTGGTGAGGCACACAGCAACAACCTGCGACTCGATGTCAGGAAACTAGAACTGGGAACAAAAAGGTATTTCCCTGAGCATACACAATACTGTATAATTATGTCATACCTAAATCCTGACTTTATCAGCCAATGTGAGCCAATCCTTAATGCTATCAACATAAACAAAACGAAACATTAATCTCAGGGATCATTGAGCAATGTTGAGTGTTGTTGCTTCTAACTTTATCCACCAGAGGGTTGCCCGTCTAGATGTGTTCAGAATATCAGAAATTTAAATCAACTGACCCAAGCAAAGTCATATCACATTCACTTCTATTCCAAGGTCATTAGAACAACTATGAGTAAGCTATAAAGAATGGCTTCGAATGCTTTTCTAACTACATATTTTGCTCTTATTTAAAACTTTCACTTTTTTTGGACACACTATATTAATCCCACAAGGAAAATTTAGACTTTGCATTTCACCCATCCAAAGTGAGTCCACACACTCAGAGCAGTCAGTGCGCTGCCACACACTGCAGCACCTAGGGGGAGCAGTTGGGGGTTAGGTGCCTTGCTTTAGCGCACTTCAGTGAAGTTTCTGCTCAGCACCATACAGTTTTCATGTTGATTTGAGAAACTGCCAGATTTTGATCCCAAACCTGCTTTTGTAGCAGCTATGACCGAATGGGTAGAGAAGCAGGTTTATAGAAAGAAAAAAAAGGATTATTTAAAACGGAGGGCAAAAACTCAAACACTCACAAATCCCGATGTGATCGGATCCCTGGGTTAGAGGTACTGTCGTGAAAGTATGACGAATGACCGCCGGACACCATGGCTAGTAACTGCCTGTACACCTCCTTCTCCTCCTTACGTACAGACTGAAAATCAGAGCGTGAGACAGAGAATATTTGCAAAATGAACACTCGCATACAAGTAGCCGCTCAGCTGTAGAAATCAGGAAGTCAGAAAGTCTCCAACCTCTTGTGCAGTACAATGAGTTCTGCCTCTCCAGTGACGACTGGAGGATCCAGAAGAAGGATTCTGTACTACACGAATAGGAAAGGTTTTCTCATACATGCTGGTGTAAGGTGTGTTCCCTACACTTCGACCAGGCATTGAAAATTGACTGAGGAACCAAAAAAAAAATTAAAATTTAAATTTGGTATTCATATATCAAGACACAGCCTCTGGTACTTTAAAAACGAGATTGTGCAGTATATGGTAAGTTCTTTACCAACACAACACCTACCTCTGTGATCTTTGGGCTCTGACGTAAAGAGGACGGCCGAGTCGCGGAGATGGGCAAGCTTGAGAAGCGCATAGAGTAACTGAATGGCCATTGGTTTTGGGGGTCTCGTGGGGTGTAAGGTTTGCATGAACATGCCGTTTGCTGACCTTTGTTTGTGATATCGTAACTGACTGCTCAGTTCGTAAAGCATCTATGAAGAAAATACATTTCTTTAGAACACTGTAAAGACAAAAAGTGATGAAGGAAAGCTGGAGAAGATGCATCTCGTTACCTGATTTAGTGGTGGTCTTCCATTCAAATGCAGTTGTTGGAGCAACAAATGTATCTTTGTGTGGTACATGAGATAACTGAGGGGGGGGACAGGCTCAACTTAGTTCAATAACAAATATGCAACTTTAAAAAGCTTATACAGAGAATATGAAACAGTAACTCAACAATTCTGGAAATTGTAAATCACATGACCCAAACAAATTGCAAAGAGAAACACATAATACATGGGAACGCCAACTTTTCATTTATTCCTACACCGTTAATGATTATTATTTCCTGCTTCATGCAAAGCATGCAGCACTGTACTATCCAAGAAATGTGGTGTCCATGAATAGGTGCAGCACCTTGCTTTCATTCCACAGAGATATTGATGAATTGGCTGCATCAGGTGGTATTGGAGTTGGAAGTGAATCAGGAGGAGCGTATAGCATGTTACGAATGGTTGGACTGACACTATTACTCATCCATACAGCAACACCGGAGCCATGAGTCTTCACTCCTTCAGCGGCATTCTTCACCGTGGCCATAATACCTCCTAAAACACAATCCATTCATCAAAGTTTGATTAACCATCGTGAGCAGCATACAGTAGGCCCTCGATATTCGTAGGGGTTCGGTTCTATCCCCTCCCGCGAATTCTGTACCCGGGAGTAAAACCCCATGTATGATATTACATGCACGAATGATAAACCAGAAGTAAAATACTATGTATCTATCACATGCGCTAAAACATGCTCTTTAAACACATTCTATAGACAGGCTTACTCATTAATTCAGTATTCATGTAGTAAAATGTAGTAATGATTAAGAAAAGCATTTTTTTAATTTGATATTTATTGATAAAATATAAACATTATACAGCATACATATAAAAACACCTTTGAATGCATTCTCTTTGAAACATACAGCACTGTAGTTTTCAAAAATGCCCAATAGAGGACGGTATTGCATTAGGTATAAGGACTGAATTTAGGTATGAACTGCATCAAGTCCGAGCAGCTCAGCCACGCCCCTCAGCCGGAGGGAGTCAAAAACAGAGCTTTAGAGTGAGAGAGTTAGAGAGCGTTACAAACCAACGAAGCGGTGATGTGATGCGAATTAATCCTCTGGCACAGAGGTGAGCTTGCTTTTGTCTATTGTGAGTGAATGAGAATAGTGAATTCAGGTGTGAGCCACCGAGCAGCTCAGCCACAACCCTCAACCGAAGCGGAGAGCAAACTGTCAGTTATTGGCACAGTGCCAAAATCAAAGTCCCCCAAAACACAGACCATAACAAAAAGGACATAAAAGAACAAGAAAATGTCATAAATTGGATAAACAAAACAAAATGAGAAACATGCTACACCGCAGTAAATAAAATGTAACACACAAACATTCTAAACATTAACTTAGGTACTGTACTGGAATAATACTTGAAAAAGACTCAAATAGTGGAGTGTTTTACAACAGTTCAGATGATTATTCCTCTTCAGGCATGTCAGAGGAAACTGTCGTTTCTTCCAGAGAAAGTCTTATTTCTTCAGAAGAGACATCCAACGTCATTACCTTTTTCTGGTGCTTAGCAGGTGTTTGAGTGACATCATAGAACTTAACCAGCACACAAAAAAACACTCATTGCCAACTTGTGTGCGAATGAGGAAAAAGAAGCGTTACATCATCTCAACCAATCAGCAGGAAGGAGGACAGCCATTGGCTGAATTTGAATCACGTGAGAGTTGCTCGGCAGTCCGCGATTACTCAAACTGTGATTGCAAAGCCGCGAATAGTCAAGGGCCTACTGTGTTAAGGCTGAAGGCTTTTAAGAGCTTACCCATGCGAAACTTTTTCAATGGTCTTTGCTCTTCATGAGAAATAGCCACCCTCTCTTCTAGCCTGTAAGTATATAAAACAACAACAACAAAAACATGAGTATTCATGTTACAGTTACATCTGCATTTTGTAAATATTTACTCAAAATATTTTAATTTACCGCATTATTATGGTCATATACAGACACAACCAATCTCCCTCCTTAGTGGTGGTAATAAGTAAGTGATCAAAATGGCTATATTCCAACTGATATGGTTGAATGTGATGCAGGTTCGTGTTCATAAGTTTAGAGCACTCTGAAAAGTTCTTGGGCTCAACCTGAAACAAGGAGTGACACTTCCATTTTGGGGGCTGACCATAAATGCGAGATGCTCCACCAAATGTAGGTGCTTGTCGCACAAACCACTTTTGAGATAAAGGCCAGAAAAGTAAAAATGGTCGAAATCCGGATTTTTGCATAACCTATTAAAACATATATTCAACTATCACTTGCTCACATGAAATAGACTAAAATTCACTAAAAATGCCCCCCCCCCCCATTATTCTGATGAGTACCCTCATAAAACTAGATAAAAACTGCAAAACTTACTGGTTTTCGTTGCAATTATTTCACCGAGTTCGGTATAAGATATAATCCATACACCAGAAGAACGGCCGTGAAGTAGTCTCTCCATTTTGGATACGTTTTTGATATTAAAATGCCGATTCAGCAGATAAAATAAAGGTTATGAAGATGATATGCTGAAACAATGCAGGCTAGATGCTAAGGTGATGAAACGAGCACACTGATTGGTCAGCTCGGGCTCGCACATGCGCAGTGCCCATTACACGTTAACTTCCGGTGTTCACTGCATGCTGAATTTAACTCCGACCTTCTCTTCAATAACAGTCATTAAGTTTATTTACAGGATTGTGATTACACAATTTCTGGAAAAGGAGAGTGAAATGTCATCTGTGATGTCTAGCAGCATTAGTATAGATGTTAAATTCGACGTGAGAATTGGGCTTTGAAGATGCTGGAATACTTGGCATTCTTGAAGATTATTTCACTGGTGAGTATTTTTCTCTGCATGCAAAATTTGATTATGGAATTTTTTTTATTAGAGTCGGCCCCCTACTTACGAAATTAATCCGTTCCGGAGCCTTTTCCGTAACGTGGAGGTTTCGTAAGTGGAGGCACATTTTACATGTAAAATGCCTGATTCGTTCCAAGGCTCCCAAGACTACCCCATAAACCCTTTAAAAATGATAAAAGTACACCAAATTTTGTATGAAATATGTGTTAAAAGTAAAAGAAAACTATTTGTTTATAACCATTTAAACATTTTATTAACATATTTATTAATTGGTGAAGGAAGACATGAAGGTCGTTGGAGTCAGAAAAGAAGATGCGGAGGACAGGGTGAGGTGGAGGCGGATGATTTGCTGTGGCGACCCCTGAAGGGAGCAGCCGAAAGTAAAAGAAGAAGAAGAAGAAGATTAACATATTTATTAATTAAACCATTATTAAACATTTTTATTAACACACATACACACACAACACTGTCTCTCTCTTGCTGTCTGTCTCTCTCTCACACACACACACACTACACATTAAATGTGTATTGTGGCGCTCCGCCCACACGCAGGACGCCTGAGCATTTTAAGACGGGGAATTCAAAGCACATTCCCTGCTTGACAGATCGGAGGTCCAAACTCAACTTTATCTTGATTCCTTGAGGGAGCAGAGGTCCAGATGAGCCGTGTTTTGCTCACATTCGGCAAGCATGCCACATTTATTAAACATTTACTGAATTAAACAACTTAAAAAACTAAACTAAAAAGGAGTTCAGCCTCCTTTCATCTCTGACTGACTCTGGAGGCAGTCTCTCTCTATCTGTCTCTCACTCACACACACACACACACACACACACACAAAACTATGTCGCTATGTTTTGCTGAATGCGGGCTCCGCCCACACACAACGCACAGCTGACGGAACAACTCTGTTTAAATGGATGGGATGTTGCATTTAAAGTGGAATGACAGTACAGTAGGCCCTTGACTATTCGCGGTTTTGCCGGTTTGAGTACACGCGGTCTGCCCAGCAACCGGCACGTGATTCAAATTCAGCCAATGGCTGTCCTCCTTTCTGCTGATTGGTTGAGCTGATGTCCTGTCCTTTTTCCTCATTCGCACACAAGTTGTCAATGAGCCTCTTTTTTGTGTGTTTTAATTACCAGTTAAGCTCTATGACACCACTCAAACGCTGTGCGTCTTCTCTGGCTAAGCGATAGAAAACGCTGGATGTCTCTTCTGAAGAAATAAGGCTTTCTCTTGAGAAATGACAGTTTTCTCTGAACTGTTGTATTAAAATTTTTATCAATTATTATTCCAGTACAGTACACAAGTTCATGTTTATGCGTGAGATTTTGTGTTCTGTAGCATGTTTAACAAACAATACCAAAAGGATAAACTTTATTACAGTACTTTTCATTTTTCATATCCTTTTACATTGAAGTTGGAGTGACGTCTCCAAGATGGCGCTGCCCATAGGACGACGTTGCGGAGTTCTCAGAGTTAAATTGTTTCTTTGTTCGTTTTAAATGCTTTACTTGTTCATGTTTTGCACTATGCTCGTCTACGACCGGTCAACTGTACTACAGCTATAACATCGGAGTATCTTCGGGCTTGTATAACTAAGCAGACCGAGCATGCTATTAGCAGGCCTAGCATGCTATGGTTCGTTGTAATTTGTTTTATTTGTTGTATTGTTTGTTCATGTTTTTCACTATGCTCGTCTACGACCGGTCGACTCTACTACAGCTACTGTATAAGATCGGAGTATCTTTGGTCGTGTATAACTTAGCAGAGCTAACCTGCTATGGTAGGCAGCGAGCCACATCCCAGCTAACAAAGAAGCCGAGGCGGGAAGGGGCCGAACAACGACTCCGGCACTTGGGATTGCAGGGGATGACGGCCGTGTAGCCGGCTGGTATAATCGCCTTATCGGGTGTACTCTACTCGAGCCATGTTTCACAGGAACAGAGTACTGTAGATCCCTCTGCGCTGCAATCTATGCATGAAGCTCGTCCATCTTGTTTCGCAGGGACTGAACATTTTAAAGCAGTATGGCCGGAAATGCTAACCAAGCACCTGAGAATCTGAAAACTCCGCCTGGACTTTAGCATAGCATAGCATAGCAGCTCAAGATACAAGTTGTTGCGTGCTTAGTTACCCGAAGCTGCTCATAGCTGTAGTAGGGTCAACCGATCATAGGCGAGCATAGTGCAAAACATGAACAAACAAATTAAAACGAACAAAGAAACAATTTGACTCTGAAAACTCTGTGACGTTGCCCTCTAGGCAGCACCATCTTGGACACGTCACTCCAAGTTCAATGTAAAAGGACATGAAGCGTAATAAAGTTTATCCTTTTGGTATCATTTGGTAAACATGCTACAGAACATAAAATCTCACGCACAAACATTCTCAGAATTAACTTAGGTACTGTACTGGAATAATAATTGAAAAAGACTTTAAAACGAGTGCTTTACAACAGTATATGCTGTATGATGTTTATATTTTATCATCAATAAAATATAACAGTAAAAATTTAAAAGTTTTCTTAATCATGACTACATTTTACTACATTAATACTGTATTAATGAGTAAGACTGTCTGTAGAATGTGTTTAAGAAGCATATTTTAGCGCATGTAATAGATACATAGTATTTTACTGCCAGCTGCTCATTCGCGCATGTGACGTCATACATGGGGTTTTACTTCCATGTATAGAACTCGCAGATTATCTCGATTCGCGGGAAGGCCCGGGAGTTTTTGTACCCAGGGGGTTTCGTAAGTAGGGGGCCAACTGTATTTGATTTGTGTGTAAGCTTGTCTAGACTGGACATGCTGGATCGTGGGTTGTTTAGTTTTGTACGAAAATTGGTCAAGACCTGAAAAATACTTAAATGCTTCATTCCTCTTACAGATGAATAAACTGATGATGATTCCAGCTATGTTGAGATTTTGATGTTGATGAAAAGGCATCTGTTAATAAAAGTGTGCATAAGTCAGTTTTATTGTGTTTGTGATGATCCTTTCTGCTGAGCAGGATATAGATTAAGATAATAATGATTAGGGTAGAGTTGATGAAGCCAGCTGTGTTGAAGATTTTGATGATGAAGAAGAGGCATCTGTTAATAAAAGTGTGCATGAGTCAGTTTTGTTGCGTTTGGGATGATTATGTGATCCTTTCTGTTGAGCAGGATATAGATTAAGATGATAATGATGAGGGCTGAATTGAATCTTACTTGTATAAAGAGATCAGAGAGTTGTCACATGGTTCTTATATATAGATAATTATATACGTAGTTATCTTATATATATATATATATATATACACATACACACACACACACACACACACACACACACACAGTGATACCTCAGCTCACGAACATAATTGGTTCCCAGAAAGTGTGTGTAAGGCGAAAAGTTCGTCTTCCAAACATTTATTTCCCATAAGAAACCATTAAAATGAGAGTAATCCGTTCCCAGGTCCCCATAAAACATAATTTTCTACTAAATAAGCCTTAAAACTACACAAAAATATACCTTATTTTATGTATAATAAATGTGCTATTGCATTTTAATTAAAGAAATAAACTGTACTGTATAATAAAGTCGTTTTATTTACCTTTGTGATGGTAGTTGATGGCTTGATGGAATGGAGTGGGAGGAGGAGGGAGGGAGGGAGGGAGTTACTGTTTGGAAGGAGAGTCACCTTCCATAAGGACTGTAGGTAACTCAACCTGTGGTGGGGTCTTTTTCGGTCCCATAATAGCAAAAGTACACTCAATATGGTCCAAAATGTCCATCAAACACAAACCACGTCCGCACTCAAAGAAAGGGGGTGACGAACTGGGACGCCGTGAGCGTGCGTCAGCTTCTCGTGGCCGCCACCGTGGCGCTGTTCGACCGCGTGGTTTGGTTCGTCCGCCGAAAATTAGTTCGTCAGCAGAGACTATATGCTCGCAAATTTAATGTTCTTGAGCCGAAAAGTTCGTGAGCTTAAGCGTTCGTCAGCGGAGGTTTTACTGTCTGTATATATATATATCTCTTATTCTAGAACTGAAAATAGGGACTTTGAATGTTGGAACTATGACAGGAAAAGGTAGAGAGCTGGCTGACATGATGCAGAGGAGGAAGGTAGACATACTGTGTGTTCAGGAGACCAGGTAGAAAGGTAGCAAGGCTAGAAGCTTAGGAGCAGTGTTTAAGCTGTTTTTTCATGGTGTGGATGGGAAGAGAAATGGAGTAGGAGTCATCTTGAAGGAGGAGCTTATCAGGAATGTTCTAGAAGTGAAAAGAGTGTAAAAGTCTCAGGAAAAGACAGAGTGATCAGTCTCAAGTTAGAAATTGAAGGCATGATGTTCAATGTTGTTAATGCTTATGCCCCACAGGCAGGATGTGAGCTAGAAGAGAAGGAGAGATTCTGGAGTGAGTTAGATGAAGTGATGCAGAATGCCCCCAAAGATGAAAGAGTAGTCATTGGGGCAGACTTCAACGGACATGTTGGTGCAGGAAACAGAGGGGACGAAGTAGTGATGGGCAGGTTTGGTATCCAGGACAGGAACGCAGAAGGACAGATGTTGGTAGATGATGACTTGTATGCTCGGTTGGAAAGAGGGAGAAAATAATTTATACAGGTTGGCACAGCAGAGAAATAGAGATGGGAAGGATGTGCAGCAAGTTAGTGATTAAGGACAGAGAGGGAAATGTATTGACTGATGACAGAAGTGTGCTGGGAAGATGGAAAGAGTACTTCGAAGAGCTGATGAATGAGGAAAATGAGAGGAAAAAAAAAAAAAAAAAAGAGTAGAAGAGGTAACTGTTGAGGACCAGGAAGTAGCAAAGATTAGTAAGGGTGAAGTGAGGAGGGCATTGAAGAGGATGAAGAATGGAAAGGCAGTTGGCCCTGATGACATACCGGTGGAGGTATGGAAGTGTCTAGGAGAGGAAGCAGTGGATTTCCTGACAAGAACATTCAACAAGGTCTCAGAGAGTGAGAGGATGCCAGAGGAATGGAGGAGAAGTGTGCTGGTGCCCATTTTTAAGAACAAGGGAAATGTGCAGTTGTGGCAACTACGGAGGGATAAAGTTGATGAGCCATATTATGAAGTTATGGGAAAGAAATCAAATAGTCAGAGAGGCTAGATTGAAATTGTTTGGACATGTACAGAGGAGGGATAGTGAGTATATTGGTAGTAGGATGTTGAGGTTGGAACTACCAGGCAGAAGGCCTAGAGGAAGACCTAAGAGACAATTCATGGATGTGGTGAAGGAGGACATGAAGGCAGTTGGTGTAAGAGAAAAAGATGCAGAGGATAGGGTGAGATGGAGGCAGATGATTCGCTGTGGCGACTCCTGAAGGGAAAAGCCGAAAGGACAAGATCATTTGAACCTTTATGTAATGGTTGAAAAGATACATACTGATCTTATTGGAATAAAAAGAAATGGAAAAAAAGTCGTTTTTGTTCATAGTTTGTGGGTTACCAAGGTGACTGATGGGTTTAAAAAGGGCATGTCAGATTAAAATGAGGATTTCTCTTAGCATCTCTTCCTAAAACTCTTCCTAGACATGTTTTCTAAAAGTCTATATGGCTGAGGTGCATAAAAATGTTTGGTTGCTAAGGACTAATGAGCTTGGAAGAAGGGCAATCTTTGTGCTCATTTTTCTTTAAAATGTCTTGTGAAATTTTTAGTTGAATGCTGACACAAGAAATTGCATAGCCCGGTCAGTTTTCAAGGTATTGACAAACTTTTCGCTGCATTTTGCAGCTTTTGGTCTCCTCTAGCTGACTGTTTAAAAAGCTCATTTTTGGATGCAAGAGCCTACTTTTGGTGGAGTAGCTCACAAATACTATAAACCCTTCCATCTTTGGGCACAAAAACTAAAAATCATCATCACCATTTGATTGTAAAGCAGAACTGAGCCTTGAGCTTGCATCCTATTGCTCCAGTCTGATGCACCCATCTATACAGCAAGTTGTAGAAACAGCTAAACATTGCTTTGAACAGTCATACACTTTACATACCCTTGCATATCCAGTACAGATGGAAAAATTGATCACATTCATTCCGCACTCATTTTAACACTACACTTGATTTGTAAAGTTGCTCTAATTTGATCAGTTACTATGGTTACTAGCTGTGATAGAGTACCTGATATTGTTCCCATTTCTTTTTATTTTATCACTACACATGATCATAAAGCAATTGAGAGATCATGGGTCAAATTTCCATGGTAACAACATGGGACCAAAGGCTCAGATGATGAAAAGATCATTGTAGATCAAGTTCAAAGTCAGCAAAATGGCTGCCTATTGGTGATAACAGCTGACCAGTAGCTGGATTGACTGCACCATGGTGGGGATTTTATATACTTTAGAATAATTCGTACCTCACTTGTATCAAAACCAAACCTGAGTCCATCACTATAGGGTACCAGTCTGTCCCAGTTGTCCTGTCTTTGCATGTCCTGCAATATTTGTACAGATTATATACGTGCACTGTGTTGTTTTTGCAGACTGAATTGTTTGTACATGCACTTCGTGTTTTAGTCCTGTAGTAATTTAAGTTACATCATAATCCTAGAGGAGAATGGTTTCATCTGAACTGACTTGTACCAACTTTGTGGTTGAAATGACAATATAAGCCACTTGATTTGATATATACTGTGGGCAGTGGGATGGTTTCACCCTCCTCTGGTGGGAGGAAGAATGCTGATATATAAACAATGAGTGCAGTCAGTGATTATAAAGTTAACCGTGGAGTACCTCCTGCACCTGTTTCTAGCCACGTGTTCACTTGCTTTTCCAGCTCACTGCCTGCACGAGCTACTTCCGCCCACTTTTCAAGCCTCACTCCTTACTGAGCAGCTCAAAAGCGGTTAAACACAACCCGAATTTTCCCGTGTTCTATTAAAACAAAGATAAAGCATAATTCGGACACTCTTACCTCTCGAGTGGTCTTTTTCTCTGTATGGGGGTGTCTTGTTGAACACGGATGGTGTCTGAAGCATCCTCAGCAGCCGGCACTCCGTTGCGAAGTGTCGCTATTCCACTTTCAATCCATTCGCAAAATTTATTGAACATGTTGAAATTCGTTAGAGGAAACGCGTAAAGCCGCACAAGTCAAACACATTTAACGTCAACCAACTCCCGCCCGATGTGCGCATGCTAGTAGCTCGAGTTACCAAAATGCTAACTGGCTTGTTGGCTAACTAGCATAATCCTCATTTCAAGCAAACGCGCGAAGCTAGCTAGCTTAAACTAAGACAAGCTTAATCGCGCGACAACTACCCAGCTAACTAGCTCGTTAGCTTTCGATGCTAATACTAGAAATAAGTGTCGAACAGATATATTTCGACTACCTCAAAACTATCTTCTGTCTGTCTCGGCTTCGGTGGCAATTTTTAATTAAATTGAAAGCCGTAAAGCGTACTTGTAATAGGAAAAAAAGAGCACATAAACTTATTTTAACACGATAACCTCTCCCGCTTCTTCCTCATTTAAAACCACAACATGGCCGACAGCTGGGTGTCAACATAAAGCGTTTTCATTGGATGCGCTCCTATGACGCGAAGAGTGTTCTTCATTCTGTTTCGCTTAACCAACTAAGAACCGCTTTTTTATCTCTAACGTCACGGGTTCTCACAAACGTTTCATTTAAGAGGTTGTTATGATTCCCCAGCTGGCAACATGGCACAAGATATATGAAGAATAAAAATCACTCATTTGACTTGACTCATAGATGGTTTGTCCGATTTTATTTAATGTGAATAATAATAATTTAAAAAATCCATTAGGCAAAACCATATTAAGAAAGGTGGTGTAGCGGGCAGTGTGGGTTTCCTTCCACAGTCCAAATGATAATGGACTGATTTAAGTATTGTGTGTGAAATTATGTACTTGTAGAAAATTGTTCGTTATAAACAAGGCAAAAAATGTTTATACATATAGCAATAGTTCTGTACATCTTTCTTCAAACTCCTGCAATATAATAAAACATTTACAAAAAAAATTGGAAGCGAAGAAGGTTAACTTAAGGACCAAACCCTAATAAAACAATCTTCACATATCAGTGTTTTATTAGGGTTTGGTCCTTAAGTTAACCTTCTTACATAAGGTTCATGTAAAAGCGCTGGATCGCTGATCCTAAGGTTGGGGGTTCAAGTCTCACTCTCCACAAGGTTGTCAGGAAGGGCATTCGATGTAAAAACCTATGCCAAATCAAAACGTGCGAATCATTCGCTGTGGCGACCCCTGATAAAGGGAAAAAAAACAAAAGGAAATCTCTCTCAGGAATTTTAAAATACCAATTTGCAAATGTTGTGGGGTAAGGTGCTGGATTACCGATCCTAAGGTTGGGGTTCAAGCCCCACTGTCAAGGGTTGTCACTGTTCCCCTGAGCTGCTAACAGGTTTATCAAAAATGTCATCCATGTCTGTCACTGTCTATGATGAGAGGTTCATGTAAAAGAATCATTGTTGACTTTCGTCAAGAGTAGCTGCATAGCCATCAACGTGTTTCTGCCCTGCGATGGCTTATCGAACTGTCTGGGGTGTACTCTGCCCTCACCCAGAGTTGGCTGAGATGGGATGCAGCCTCCCCATGACCTTAGGATTAAGTGGTTCAAAAATGAACAATCAAGTCAAGCATGGTAACAAAGTGGTGACTTGTCTGCATCACAGCGAGAAGGTTCTGGGTTCAATTCTTGTGCTCAGCAAGAGTGTTTCTGCGTAATGTTTTGGCAGTGGCTCAGTAGTTAAGGCTCCAGATTTCTAAACTAAAGGGTGGCTTTACATGCCCCAGTTGCTCAGTTGTTTAAAAAAGAATGATGAATGTAAGTCACAGGCAAATGCCATAAATTTAAAAGAGGTTGCCGTTTGCTTATGTGAGTTTCCTTCAGGTACCCTGTTTCCTCCCACAATCCAAAAAAAAAAAAAAAAAAAGCACATTAGACTAATTGGCCGTTCCAAACTGACTGAATAGTTGTGTCCTGTGATGGTCTGTTGAGCTCTTCACCTTTGGCCAGTTTCAGCTGAGACAGGCTCCCCATGGTCGTTATAGGACTCAGCTGTTCGGTAAATGAGCGAGTAAACGAGGTGAGATTATGTCATGTTCAAGTAGAAACAGACAAACAAATAAACATTTTAATCAGAAAGGCAGTTATATTGCATCATAATATATGACATGTAATGTAAATATACGTGTATTTAACGAATGTTTCGGAACTACAATCGTACAAAATGCAACAGGAAGTCAGAGGTAATTTTATTATGTGTTTTATTCACAAACAACTTTAATACAACATTCAACATAATATTCAACCAATAGCAATAACTGAGAATTGTAAAGGATAAGCATTACACAAAACAAAAAGCAACGTTAAACAGTGATGTTTGTACCCCAAACTCTAGTACTGTACTGTATTTGACAGAAATCTAGCAGCAAGGAACAATTACTAACAAAACATAACAAGAAAAATTTCAGTATAGACATGGGCAAGAGCAGCGAGAAAATCGAAAATAGCTATCATAGCTACCCACTCTGGAGGTAGCTATTAGGATAAATAACGAATGATTAAAAAAACTTGTTCTATATAAAGAAATGCATTCAGCTAACCTTAAATAATCACTCATGAACATGAACACACACACACATGCACACACACAAACCCAATAGTGGCGACTTATGGGAAAAAAAATGAATGATGATGTTACTCAAATAAGCTTTAAGTTGGTTATTTGCTAATAACAGCAAGGCACAAAATGTTTCTGAGCAATGTCTTTTTCCGAGAAATATTCTAAAGACCGCAAGTTTTTATTGATTAGAGAAAATATACTTAAAATTAATACGAAAAGAATACAACTCGCTATGTTACTAAGAAACCACAAAACATTGCATCCTCTTTTGTTTTCGGAAAACATTGTACAGCTTCACCTTAGACTGATACAAAAACTGGAGAATCCTTGTATCGTATAAAACATCACCTTATCAGTGATTGGTCATGGTTTTCTGATGTCATACATGGCAACAACCAAATATACTTTCAGCGGAACTTTAGCGGGGGGTCCAGGCGGGGTCCAGGCGGGGTGTCCAGGAATTCCACAGATCTGCAGAAAATTGCCATGTATGTGATATGGGGTGTCCGTGTTTGTGAATTACAGGGATCCCTCACTTTCCATGGTTAATGGGGACCGAGACCCCCGTGACTGACGATTTCCACAAAGTAGGATCAACTCCCCTTATTGACGTATACATACATGTATGTGTGTATATAATATCAATAAATACATATTCAACGATATGAATGCTTATAATAACAATTAAATATTCAAAAATAATGCATAAGATTGAAATAAAATATAAATACACACACATACACACACAACTCGCACCTCACATTGAAATGCAAGTAGTGTTGTTGGGGCTTTTTTTTTTTTTTTTTTGCATAATTGGCCTTGTTTTGCAGCATTTTCCTTAATATTTCCCATATTTTTCCTTAATTTCTTTTTTATGGATGAATATTTTTGAAAAACCAACAATGCACTGAAGTCGCAGAAACTGAAGCAGGAAGTAGCGAGTGAGCACTGTAGTTATTATTTTAAAAAGGAATAGCCTTCATTAATACATATGTAAAAAAAAAACTGTAACTTGGCCTTGCACTCTGAATCTGAATATACATGAACACATTCTGACCAATGAGAAGCAAGAATTAACTGTTGTTGCTTTGACAGACTTTGGTATATACTACATGGGAATGGGATGTCATGATTGCTCTGCTATCTCGGCATCATGGCTGTTATTATTATTTATTCAAGAGATTTTCTTTTGTGTAATTGGGCAGTGGTGGTCTAAGTGGTAGGCTGCAAAGTCGTCAGCGTGTTTCTGTCCCTTGCTAAAAGGGTTGTGTCAGGAAGGGCATCCGACGTAAAAACCTCTGCCAAATCAAACGTGCGAATCAGATGATTCGCTGTGGCGACTCCTGAGTAAAAGGGAAAAAGCCGAAAGGAAGACAGACAGACAGATTTTCTTTTGTGTAATTGGTGAAAAGTCATCGAATTGGCATTCCATCATTGCCATAGAATAACTAAATTATTATTGCATAATTGAAACGGGATAACCGAACTCTCACGTCATTGATAAATTGAATGGTTATTTCACGACTGTGTACTTTGGAAATTTTTTGAAATTAATAAAACAATTATAAAAATTGGCTTTTGTATGATGTGAAAAATAATTTAGTCTTGGAAAGTGTTTTGCACCGAGGACAAAACAACCCCTCGCCTTAATTCTTAATTGCAAAGACACTAAGGATAATTTCTATAATGAAAATGGCAGAAAATCATCACAGTTTGCGACAGTCACTGATTCTGAAATCCTGAAAAATGTAACAAAATGCCATCACAAAACATATGAAATAAAGGTATGTAATCGAGCTTTTTTTGTTCTTTAAAGTTTAAATACATTTAAATAAATGAAAATTTAAGTTTCAAAACGTGCCGAGATCGTCAATCTTTAAAAACATCAAAACAAACCATAAAAATCTCATTTTTATTTTCTTCCTTAGGCCAGCCTTAAAAATATCATTGTTGGCGGTAACACAACTGGTTGGGCCAAAATTATACATAAAAACCCCACCTGAGCATTCACAGGCGCAAAAAAAAAAAAAAAAAAAAATTATTTATATATATATATATATATATATATATATATATATATATATATATATATATATATATACACACACACACACACCGGCTGGTTGTGTTGAAAAAAAAACGCAAAAAAAAATCTCTGTATAATTAATGTGTCCCTTATCATACACTGTACTAAAATGTGACCAAAGCGAACTTAGTATCAATCGTGCCTTGTGATTGGTCAATTTACCAGTGAAACAGCGATTCTCATTGGTCAGTACTGCCTTAACAACAATAGCAGAAAGCATGATGGAAGTGGACAATGATGAGGCAAAAAACTGTTCTCTGTCACTAATAAAGGTCCCAACGTGAAAATAACAAATGAATGCGTTTCAAATTGAGCAAAACTTTTGCTGACATTTTTGAACAAATACAAGTTAATTATAAACTGCCAGCAACAGCACGGAGCGTGACGAGGATACAGTATTTGACTTTGACACTATGTTGACAGCAATATTAAAAGTTGATATGTTGAAGAAACCTTGATACTCTGTTGATTACAATACTAAAAGAATAAACTTTGATATTCAATGTGTTGATTTCAAATATAAAATATTTATTTAATTCTACTGTGTTTACAACATCCTCTTTTTCTTTTCCTTTCGGCGTTCCTCCCGTTTGATTTGGCACAGGTTTTTACGTCGGATGCCCTTCCTGATACAACCCCTTAGCAAGGGGTACAACATGCTGACGACTATCTTTTACATGCCTCTCTCCGTAGACAGTGAGTGCATCACATTCATATCATAATATTTGAATGATGAATGAAATAAATTTCCCCGTGAATCCCTGGTGGCCTCTGCAAAAAAAAAAAAAAAAAAAAAAAATTCCCCTCCCTCCCTGGTGAATATTTTTTTATTATTTTTTTTTAATCATGTTATTGTCAACAAAGAATTTTTTTAGCCTGGCCTTATGTTACCATGCAGTATATACTAAAACAATGATTCACTTCAGGCTTAGTGGATATCGGCCCCCAGTGCAGCTAACTGGGTTATCAAAAGCCGGCCATGTCTCTCACTGTCTATGGTGAGAGGTTCATGTAAAAGAACCATTGCTGACTTTCGTAAAGAGTAGCTGCAAAGCTGTCAGCGTATTTCGGTCCCTTGCTAAAGCAGGCGTGTCAAACTCATGCCACAAAGGGCCATGTGGCTGCAGGTTTTTGTTTCAACCAAGCAGCAGGACACCTGACTTGGCTCATTTACTCAAGTGATTTGAGTCTTCAGGCAGTTGATTGGTTAGCCTCTGTACAGAGCATACAGATTGACCAATCAACTGCATGAAGACTCAAATCAGTTTATTAAATGAGCCAAATTTAGGTGTTCTGCTGGTTGAAACAAAAACCTGCAGCCACATGGCCCTTTGTGGCATGAGTTTGACACCCCTGTGCTAAAGGATTGTATCAGGAAGGGCATACGATGTAAAAACCTATGCCAAATCAAACATGCGAATCACATGACACATGATTCGCTGTGGCGACCCCTGGAAAGGGAAAAAGACGAAAGGAAAGGAGATGGCTTAGTGGCTATTGCCGAGTACCTGATATGGAACTATGAATCAATGTCCACATCCACTTTAAGGAATAATAGCTATATATATATATATATACACACACACACACACACACACACACACGCGCAAGTATGTATGTATTTGCACACAATATACACAACATATTTCCCAGCTTTGCTATAAATAACATAAGTGAGCTTTACATTTTTATTTACTGCCAGTGCATTATGGGTAACACACACAGTATTGCAACTACAGGCATGACACAACATAATTATACAGTAATTATTATCAGCTTTTCTGGTACAAGCTTTTCTCGTAGTGACATTGAATGTTATGGCTGATTTTTTTTAAATGTCTGAGGTACTAATAAAAAAAAATAATTAAGCAGGTTTCGTACAGGAAGTGATGAGCAGCATGCAACCATCCAAAGCAATGATAGTCACCAAAATAAGTCACAGGAGGAGAAATTTTCTCAAGTGACGTGAAGTGAGTGGGCATGGAGTTCAATTGAGCTGAACTCTTATGCATGCGATAACCAATCAGAGCCTAAAGATACCACTATATGACATATGGGGTTTGCCTGAACATGAGTTTAATTAATGCATCTTCATCAACATTTAAAGGCAGCTCATTATCACTGTGTGCTTTATGAGTGTCGGGATAATACCCGGAAATGTGATTATTGGGTCTGAAACACTCTTAAAGATCCCTAGTAAGATTAAGCTGTTCAGAAAATTCTGAGGATGATGACTAAGCTAAATGGGGGAAACTTAAGTTAAATGAATTAAAATAATATATGATAAAACCTCACAGATATACTGTAGGGATAGATACTCGCACAATGCTGATCAGTTTCACCAGAACAGACTTTTAAGTTATTACCTAGGCAACAAGGAAGTTAGGAAGTTACCGAGGCAACAAGAGGTGAATCTCTTGCCAGGTGATTTGAGTGTTGCCCATTGCTTCCTGTGTGAATGGCACTTGAAACACTGTTGTACAAGAACCCCACCCCCACCCCCACCCCATTGCACATATTTTAAAAGGCAACAATTATCTTTAGATAGTGCGAACACTGCCTGATCACAAAGACAGTTATGGAACAGCAGCTGCCACCCACCTCCATGAGATAAGCACACAAATCCCTTGGTCAGAAATCTTCAAACACATATAGAGCCTATAAATAACGCTGGTCAAAGCCTGGACATGCCAGTTGGTTCCACTGTGATATTTCAAGTTCTAGTCTTTAGTCTACTTGTGTTGTTTGTGGTCTCTCTGGTAAAGAGGAAGTCCTGGTGAAAAAGGGTTCAAATACCAAACCTTATAGGTTCCAAACCAGCCTAACACACCAAACAATGTTCCCAGAAACTTCTGAATTATATTGTGGAAGTACACCGAGGTACAAATAAACATCCACACCCAGATGAGTGCGATAACATTCAAAGCGAGGTACAGAACATCCAAGATGGTGCTTCTGTGTCGGAAGTGTTGCACGAGGTGCAGCATCGGAACCGTTTCTTCCATGATCAGGAGTGTCGAGTATGATAATATGAAGCAGTGGCCGGATATGTCGAACCCTTCCCAAAAGTAGCCGGCATCCTTGCACTTGGCCTTGGTGCTGAAACCCTCCTGGACCATTTGCATGTTGTCCGATTCGTAGCATGTCCCTGTGATATTTTCAATGTAGAAGAAAGTCTCAGTGCAGACGTGCCAGATGGCTGTGGCTACCACAAGAGAAGCCAGGCGTTTGGACGTGAAGATGAGGTTTCTCTTGTAGGAGTTGAAGAAAAATATAAATGGTACTAACAGGCTCAAGTTCCATCCCCAGGACAATTTCACAAAATATCTGGGGGGGAAAAACAAGTATAAAAATAAGTAAATTCATAACTCATAAAATGACTTTAATACTAATAAGTGGTGATCGAGTTTTGTCTTCTCGCTACTTCAGCCAGGCAAAGCAGTACACCCTGAACAGCTTGCCAGACCATCATCCATTTCCACTCACACCTCGGGGCAATTTAACCTAATGCACATATCTTTGGACAGACATAGGAACCCAAAATATCTGAAGGAAAGCCACCCACTCACACATGCACTGGAAGTACATGTAAAACTCCACACAGTACCGCCCAGGACTCAAACCTGGGACCTTCTTGTGAGACATACATGCGACCCCACACCACTATTGACTTGTTGAATATGCAAATTGACATGACGTCAGTTGGAGATTAGTGACATTAGGAGCCTGCATGGACTCATACTCCCCCCTGAAACATAAGGTCAGTGGTGGCTTAGTGGATAAGGCCACAGGTTACTGATCTGTCGTTCAGTGGTTCAACCCCTACTGTCACCACTGTTGGGCCCTTGAGCAAGGCTCCTAATCTAATTGCACAGTTGTATAAAAATGACAAGTATAGAAATGTATGTCGCTCTGGAAAAAAAACCCCGTCTGCCAATGCTGTAAATATAAAACATAGCAGGTAACCCTGGGCAGCTAACATTAAGATGGTGCTAGCTAGCCACTGAGCATTGTGTAAACAAGAAGAAGACAGTAGAAGAGGGAGCCAGTCGGGGTATACAGGATCATTATACTATTATATTAGCATCATTGGCAGGCGTGTACCGGGTGATGACTGATGGTGATTTAAAGTCAGATGTTTGTACTTACACGTTCAGAAGGTTTCTTCTGTTGCTAAAGTACGAACTCGGCACAACATCCAGCTCTTTCAATAATGATCCTCCAATTGAAACAATAAAAAATAACATCGGCAAGTATTTTCTGGTAAATTTTACATTAAATTCCAGAAATGGGAGTAATTTATACATGAAATCGCTTAAGGCAGACATTATGTATGAACACAACACAGAATACAAGCGATTTCAAGATCAATGACAAGTTCGTGACGTCAATGGATTACTTCCGGGGATTTTTTTATGGGTGGGGCGATGACGTAAGCCCGCCCCCTTTTAAAGGGACCGAACATAAATTTTAACAGATAAAGGCAGTGCCTAGAAATGGAGCTCCATATACTACTAGTCCTTCTCAAAAATTAGCATATTGTGATAAAGTTCATTATTTTCTGTAATGTACTGACAAAAATTAAACTTTCATATATTTTAGATTCATTGCACACCAACCGAAATATTTCAGTTTTTTTATTGTTTTAATACTGATAATTTTGGCATACAGCTCATGAAAACCCAAAATTCCTTTCTCAAAAAATTAGCATATCATGAAAAGGTACTCTAAACGAGCTATTAACCTAATCATCTGAATCAACCAATTAACTCTAAACACCTGCAAAAGATTCCTGAGGGTTTTAAAAACTCCCAGCCTGGTTTATTACTCAAAACCGCAGTCATGAGTAAGACTGCCGACCTGACTGCTGTCCAGAAGGCCATCATTGACAACCTCAAGCAAGAGGGTAAGACACAGAAAGAAATCTCTGAGCGAATAGACCTGGGCTACAGAGAAGCAGCACTGGACTAATTGCTCAGTGGTCCAAAGTACTTTTTTCAGATGAAAGCAAATTTTGCATGTCATATGGAAATCAAGGTGCCAGAGTCTGGAGGAAGACTGGGGAGAAGGAAATGCCAAAATGCCTGAAGTCCAGTGTCAAGTACCCACAGTCAGTGATGGTCTGGGGTGCCATGTCATCTGCTGGTTTGGTCCACTGTGTTTTATCAAGGGCAGGGTCAATGCAGCTAGCCATCAGATTTTGGAGCACTTCATGCTTCCATCTGCTGAAAAGTTTTATGGAGATGAAGATTTTCATTTTTCAGCACGACCTGGCACCTGCTCACGGTGCCAAAACCACTGCTAAATGGTTTACTGACAATGGTATTACTGTGCTCAATTGGCCTGCCAACTGTCCTGACCTGAACCCCATAGAGAATCTGTGGGATATTGTGAAGAGAAAGTTGAGAGACACCAGACCCAACACTGTGGATGATCTTAAGGCCGCTATCGAAGCATCCTGGTCCTCCGTAACACCTCAGCAGTGCCACAGGCTGATTGCTTCCATGCCACGCCGCATTGAAGCAGTCATTTCTGCAAAAGGATTCCCGACCAAGTATTGAGTGCATAACTGAACATAATTATTTGAAGGTTCACTTTTTTTTTTATTATTTTTTTTTTATTGGTCGGATGAAATATGCTAATTTTTTGAGACAGGAAGTTTGGGTTTTCATGAGCTGTATGCCAAAATCATCAGTATTAAAACAATAAAAGGCCTGAAATATTTCAGTTTGGTGTGCAATGAATCTAAAATATATGAAAGTTTAATTTTTATCAGTACATTACAGAAAATAATTAACTTCATCACAATATGCTAATTTTTTTGAGAAGGACGAGTAGTAGTTTATCTTATTGACTACTTTTTCTTGGAGGCTGTCGTGTAATATCAAGAATAACTAATTTTAATGACTTATTTATCGAAGGGAATAAAAACGAGTTAAACAAAATAAACATGTCATAGACAAGCAGTTCTCTCCAGACTGCACATGTGCATTTCGTGTGCATTTTCTTGAGCAAAATGTTTAAAATGTAAGGCTAGTAAAAAAGAGCATCAGAATAATATTAGAAACAAGCTACAGTACTTTGAAGTATTTGTATTATTGAGCATTAAGTATTATTAATAGTACTGTATTTAGTATTCTTAAGTATCACTACTGTCTGACTTCCAAAGCATCCCTAGGTGTGAGCGTGAGTGTGAATGGTTTTGTAAGTGTTAGCCCTACAATGTCCTGGCAAGCTGTCCAGGGTGTACCCCGCTCTCGCCCAGTGTCAGTTGTGATGGCTACCAGCCTCCCCACAACCGTAATTAGGATTAGGCGGCTTAGAAAATGAATGAACAAATGGACGAATGGGGCAGCCATAGCCCAAAGCTTGAAGCAGCTTTGGGACCGAAAGGTCGCTGGTTCGATTTCCGAACCAACAGAACAAAAGTGATGCTGTGGGGGAGTGAGCTGCACCTTCCATTCATCCTCATTAGTGGATGAAGCACCTTTGAACAAGGCACCTAACCCCCAACTGCTCTCCAGGTGCCCCCAATCTGAATGACAGCCCACTGCTCTGTGTGTGTGTGTGTGTGTGTGTGTGTGTCTTAAAGGATTTCTGCTTTGCTTCATCCGCTCTCTCTCTCTCTCTCTCTCTGCCTCGCTTCAGCCCAACCCCTGCAATCACCAGCTCGGAGAGACTTCAACAAGAGAGCCAAGCACACAAGTAGTCAAGCCATCTGATCACACAGTGTTACAGGCTGGTATATAAGTCAAGGTTATGAGAATCTAAAGGATAAGGGATACAGCAATTCTTTCAGAACAAATGCCATCTGTTCATTAACAAGGAACAAAGTAGATAAAGCATGAAGCATGTTGGGGAGGCACTTTCTCGGGAGAGTTTAACCTCGGGAATGTTCCGGTACACACACACACACACACACACACCTTATCTCCACTCATGCACGGTTTCCTCATGCAGTAGGAAAAACAGAAATAAAGAAGTACACTCCTCGCTCAAAAACACCATTATACTACTATAAGGAATAATATACAAGATTCTCAGAAAATAATATGCAAAAAATGATAGTTTTTCCATTCAATCCCTCCTTGTATACCCTTGAACATTCATTACATTTATGATACATTTTTTTTTTTTTTTTTTTTAGGAAGATGAAAATATTCAGGGGGCAGACCATGGGGCAATGGTTGATATCCAGCCAGCATTCTATTAAATATGTTAAGGTTGACAGTGGTTAACAATACAGGTGAAAAAACTGTTTTATCTGCTAAAACGTGTGCAGAGCGTTGCTATTGGCTTGTGCGGGTAACCCTGCCCCAAGGATCAGTCTTCCAGAAGGCGCTGCTACTAAGTGCCTAGAAACCAACATGTACAGTTCTTGCAACGGGGTGGTGTCTTATAAACCTTATGATATAGCCTTATAAAAGAGTGTCTGTGATGGAACTCGACTGGGCGGCTTGTTGTTCTGTATAGCGGATGGTTTTCTTATGAGAATGTAGATGAAAACCTGTGGAGAGCTCATGGATATTTACTTCAGGTCTGAAAAACAAGGAGAGGAGAGATGACACACAGCATAGTAAAACAGCAAAACATGTCATTACGGGTTTTCCCGAACGTCCACGCTGTATTTCTTTAAACTGGTAGCATGGATCCATTGTGGGAAAAGATCAGTTAATACAGCTGTTCATGTTATTACAATTATCTCTGCTGGTCCCTCATATCTGCAATCACCCAATTTCCTAGGACTTATGGATCTTACCAAAACAGTATCTCCCACTTGAAAGGGCTTTGTGGGGTCTGTGGAGATGGCTGTAGCCACATTAGTCATTTGCTCATAATTTTTTGATAGAGTATCAATTAGGGCAGCAGAGTACTCAGCCCCTTTCTCCAGGGGATTGGGAATGGTCTTCCAAAAATGATTTTATGTGGTGAAAGGTGAACATCTTTTCTTGGTGTCATTCTGAGTTCAGCCAAAACGGCTGGCAGCAGATCAACCCAATTTTTGCTCCGTGTCGTTTGCATTGCTTTGGTAAGTTTATCCTTTAAAGTCATATTAGTTCTTTCTACAATACCTGAATATTGCAGTTGGTATGGGATGTGAAAGTGCCAATTTACAGACAAGTACTTACACAGATGGGCGGCATGGTGGCGTAGTGGTTAGCACTATTCCCGTGGTTAGCAGCGATTCCCGGCCTGGGCGTTTCTGTGTGGAGTTTGTATGTTCTCCCCGTGCTTGTGCGGGTTTCCTCCGGGTGCTCCGGTTTCCCCTCACAATCCAAAGACGTGCACTGTAGGTTAATTGGCCGTTCTAAATTGACCGTAGTTTCTCTCTTGCAGCGGCACTGGAACCCAGTCGTATCGGCACTTGCCCTTCCATTGGATCCTTCCGGTGGCGCCGAGACAGGGGGGACTTGCTGCTTGGGTAACAGCCTGTCCCTCATTACTCCCTACCCGGGCTCTGCGCACTGGGGAGTATCACCAGTCGGGATACTGGCCAGAGCGCAGCCATAGTCCTTCGGGACTGACGGAGGCCTACGCACTTACACAGATCCTGTGTAACTTTTGAATTAAAGGGAGTTCCTTTGTCTGAGTCAATGGCATGTGGCACACCATATCGTGGAATGATTTTGTTTGCTAACACCCGTGTCACAACCTTGGCATTCTCCTTGCTGCATGGAAATGCCTCTACCCACCTGTATGCATGTGTGTGAAACCAATTTGCCATTCAACAAATGAGGACGTGGGGATGGGGAGGTTTTCATGCTTTGCAGGGGTCTTAGAGGTAGGTATTGTTTTGTCCACAGATCAAACATCTAGATAAAATGGAGTTCACCGTGCAGCACATGTTGGCAATGCAGAAGAGGTTTAACATATCCTCCAACACTTCCCTTAGTGAACGATGAGTCACATTGTGAAACTCATGCACGAGAAACGGGAGACAGTGTGAGGGCAAACAGAGACAAGCACTATGGTCATACCAAAGGCCATCAGATCTAACTGAAGCCCCCTGTGCTTGCCAGTAAGCAGTGTCATTAGGCGTGGCGGAGCCCTGGTGAGAATATGATCATGGTGAGGAATGAAAGTACTGGCCAAAAAAACAGTATTACGTGGTGTTGGGTCAGAGTCAAGAAATAAAACTTGTGACTTCGCAACCTCCTTGGCAATGCGATCAGCCAAAGAGTCACTACAAACTTCAGGAGAATCGCTGTGGCAGTGCACTTTAGTCTTAACTACTGTATAGTTAAAGTATGAGGAAGGTAACAGACCTCTATAAGATCTTGGACTTGGCAGGCATGTGAATTAGGCTGACCTTCTGCTGAGTGGAAACTTTGAGATTGCCAGATTCAGCCAAAGTCATGGGCTATGTCAAAGCATATTAAGAGTAAGTATCTGTAATCTGTACAGTAGTATCATCTGTAAGTAGTAACATCTTTACCCTCAGACAGGATGCAGGCACTCGTTTAAACAAAAAGCTCAGCAGCCTGTGCAGAAGAGAAAGGCAGAGCAAAAGATTCAAAAGTGATATCATGGAGAGCATACACAGAGTAGCCATTCAGAAACATATCATCATATGGTTTTGAACAGGATCCGTCAACAAACAGCACCTCCCCTCTTTCAAGTCGATTAGACAGCAGGTCGGGGCGGATACTTGTGGAGTGTACCATCTCAGCCGAACAGACCTCAGCAGTGTCAGGGGGGCGTGTCGCCTGTGCATTGATTAGGTGGTCTAAAGCATGACCTATAGCAGGGGTGGTGAACAAGTTAGACACAAAGAGCCAAACTTTTTAACTGTGAGAGTTAAAGAGCCACACCACGTGCTGACCTGCCAAGACACACACACACACACACACACACACACACACACACACACACACACCTCTCTCTCTTTCTCCCTTGCTCTGACACACAACTACTGAACACACTTCAGATACAGAGATATGGCCTGTATAATATAAATTGATGTATATTGAAATATACACACAATCATGTGGAGTCAGGTGTTTTTTACCTTTGGGGAATTCCGTGTCAATATTAGCATGGTGTTGCTAAAACGACGCTGAAGATTTGAATCCTTGAAATGTGATATCGTGGTACTGCATAATAAACAGAGTGATTTGCCATTCTGTTCAATTAAAAAGTAAGCATCTTCCCATTCTCCCAGAAATGTCCTGTGTTCATCTTCATATTTTCGTTTAGCTTGACAAAGAGGGTAAGCCTGCATGCAAAGAAAATGTTTACTTAATTTCCCAGCATTAGACGTCATCCACTCATATGATTCGCGGTCACTTATGTGTCAGACGCGGCATAAAAAACACCCAACCTGTCAAAATTATTTAAAAATATTATTTATTATTTGTTTTTAATAACCTCTGAAGAATTTATGTGCGTTTTAAGATAAAAAAAAATAATAATAAAATAAAAAAACCATGAAAAGAGGCAAAGAGCCACAGTATATAGAAATATGATAAGCGGCAAAGAGCCACATTCTTATTGATCAAGAGCCGCATGCAGCTCGAGAGCCGCGTGTTCGCCACCCCTGACCTATAGTGTCAAGGGATGAGGTGGCCATAATGTCCAGATGATTAGTCCAACATAGAATAGTTTTGTAACCTGATCTACATTGGGCCGTCATGTGTCTGTAACTTCTGAAACACCTGCTTTACCTGGTGTGGCGAATGTACTGTAAGCCCTTGACTATTTGCGGTTTTGCACTCACGGTTTGAGTATTTGCAGACTGCCAAGCAACTGACACGTCACTCAAATTCAGCCAATGGCTGTCCCCCTTCCTGCTGATTGGTTGAGATGATGTAACACCCCTTTTTTCTCATTCTCGCACAAGTTGTCAATGAGCCTCTTTTTTTAGTGTGTTTTAATTACCAGTTAAGCTCTATGATACCACTCAAACACTGTGTGTGTGCTCTGGCTAAGCAATAGAAAACGTTGGATGTCTCTTTTGAAGAAATAAGACTTTCTCCTGAAGAAACGACAGTTTCCGCTGAAGTGCCTGAAGAGGAATAATCATCTGAACTGTTGTATTATTATTTTTTTCAATTATTATTCCAGTACAGTATCTAAGTTAATGTTTAGAATGTTTGTGTGTGAGATTTTATGTTCTATAGCAGCGGTCGGGAACCTTTTTGACCTGGAGAGCCATAAAACTAAATTATTTCTAGATATATATTTTTTGAGAGCCATATAGTATTTTAAACATATAATAATAATAATAATAATAATAATAATAATAATAATAATAATAAAAGGTTTACTTTTAATGCGACTTCTGGTGCTGCATGGTTTTGCTGATGGCCTTGGTAGGTTGGTCTTAATGTTTCTCATATGCGAGAATGACTGCTCACATGCATACGTAGAGCCAAACATGGTCAGTACGGCAATACTCACACGCTGCATTGTGTAATATGTCACAGGAAGCTCGTTCCAAGTTTTAAGAATTAGCTGGTCTTCAGGTTGAAGCTTTTTTATTTCTGACCACTTGTGTTCCCTCGCCAGCTCTGCTCGCTGTCGTGCAAGTCTTTCCAACTCTCCATTAAGTGACTTGAACTTAGTCATCCATATATCAGATGCCTTCAGGTCTGCAACTTCCAGCTCAAAGTCTGCGATGGAGACTCCGGGGATGCACATCAGGTTGATTTTGTCCACTTCACACTCATGTGGATGAGTGATGAATTTGAAAAGACCAGTGTTCGCACGAAATTCTCCAAAACGTGCCTTGAATGACTGCAGGAGATTGGACGTATAGTCAGCTAGCTGCTGGAGATCCAGATGTTGTGTGGGGTTGCTTGCTAAGCATGCATCTCTAAATTGCTGCAGTCCTTCAAAGTGCAGAAGACGACCTGTTTCAATGTCCCTGAGAAAAACTTCCAGCTTGCTTTCAAATGCAAACACTGCTTGTTGAAGGGATGAGATTGTATTCCCAATACCTTGCATTTTCACATTAAGCTGGTTTAGATGGCCAGTTATGTCCACAAGATAGTGAAAATGCAGGAGCCAGGCAGTATTGTCCAGCTCAGGATGCTTGACGCCTTTCATTTCTAGAAAAATCCGTATTTCACTCAGGCAAGCTGCAAAACGGTTGAGCACCTTCCCCCTGGACAACCAATGCACGTTGTTGTGTAAAATCAGACCGGGATATTGATTCCCAACTTCTTCCAACAGAGCATTAAACTGCCGATCATTTAAAGCTCGGGCGACAATGAAGTTGACCACTCGAATGACCAGCGACATCACCTCACCAAGTTGCTGGCCACACGTCTGAGCACAAAGCGCCTCCTGGTGCAGGATGCAATGAAAACTTAGGATTGCTCTCTTTTCATGCTCACGGAGAAGTGCTACAAACCCTTTGTTCTTCCCCAACATGCATGGTGCACCATCAGTGCACACAGAAATAAGTTTATCCAGTGGTATTTTTTTTTCTTTAGCAAATTCCATGAACGACATGAATAAATCCTCTCCTCTTGTTGTCTCTTTCATTGGCAAAACAGCCAAGATTTCTTCACGCAGTGTGTCACCTGTAGCATACCTGGCAATTATACTGAACTGAGATAGATTGCTAACGTCTGTTGACTCATCTAACGCGAGAAAAGTATGTCCCAGCGTTTATGTCCTTAATTTGTGTTTCCTCGACTTGATTCGCCATCATGATGCTCCGATCGTGAACCGTTCTTGCTGACAGTGGCATGTCTTTTATTTTTTTGATTATCTTGGCTTTATTTGGAAAGTCATCAAAAAGTTCATTGGCCACATCAAGCATAAATGTTTTGGCATATTCGCCATCTGTGAACGGCTTTCCACTCTTCACTATTGCCAAAGCACCCGCAAAGCTAAGCGGAATTACCGTCACCTTGCGTGGTCCGGACACGCAGTTGCTGCTGGCTCGTCTGCACTTTCCGTTGCAGCTCTTCGCATGCCTTTTCCTGCTGTCCCCCGGTGGATATTTCAATGCAAAAGAAGCATGACGCGTATCGAAGTGCCGCTTTATATTTGAGCGTTTCATTGATGCAATTTTGTCATTGCATATTAGACATACTGCGGATCCTGCTCTCTCCACAAATGCAAATTCCTCTGTCCACGCAGCCTGGAATGTACGGTAATCATCGTCTTTTTTTCTTTTCGCCATCTTTTCTGTTACAAGGGTTGAAGCGGGTTGAAGGGTTGAAATTTTATCTCTGATAAAATTAATTTCCGTACATTGACAATGACCCGTGACGTACTTGCGATCAATTGGTTCCCGACCTGATCCTCGGGTCACCGGCGGATTGCAAGTGCCGCAACCCACCCCTGACTTTTAAAATGTATCTTTAAAACTAATTTTAAATTACTTAATATTATTAAGATTATCACTAGTATTTTAAAACCAGTTCCAAAATATATATATATATATATATATATATATATATATATATATATATATATTTTTTTTTTTTTTTAATTTAATTTAATTTAATTTAATTGAATTTTTTTTGGCCCCCTCAACTCCAAACTGTCTGGGAGCCATATGACGTCTCCGGAAGAGCCATATATGGCTCGAGAGCCATAGGTTCCCGACCGCTGTTCTATAGCATGTTTAACAAATGATACCAAAAGGATAAACTTTATTACGCTTCATGTCCTTTTGCATGGAACGTGATGTCTCTAAGATGGCGCTGCCTAGAGGGCGACATCTCAGAGTTCTCACAGTTCGTCTATGACCGGTCGACCCTACTACAGCTATGAGATCGGACTCTTCGGGCGTTTACATCTGAGCACGCTCAACTCCTATCCTGAGCTAATATGCTATGGTAACTCAATGCTAACCGCACCCACGCTAACAATAAGCCCAGGTGGAGTTCTCAGAGTCTTCAGCGCTTGGTTAGAAGTGGAAGGTTAGCAATTCTGGTCATACTGCTTGAACATGTTCAGTCCCTCTGAAACAAGATGGATGAGCTTCATGCTCGGATTGCAGCACAGAGGGATCTACAGGACTACTCCATGCTGTGTTTCTGTGAAACATGGCTCGAGGAGAGTACACCTGACAAGGCGATTGCACCAGCCGGCTACACGGCCTTCATCCCCTGCGATCCCAAGTGCTGGAGTCGTAGTTCGGCCCCTCCCCACCTGGGCTTATTGTTAGCTGGGGTGCGGCTAGCATTGAGCTACCATAGCATATTAGCTCAGGATAGGAGTTGAGTGTGCTCAGTTGTAAACGCCCTCATAGCCGTAGTAGGGTCGACCGGTCATAGACAAGCATAGTACAAAACATGAACAAACAAAACAACAAATAAAACAAATTAAAATGAACAAAGAAACAATTTGACTCTGAGAACTCCGCGACGTCGCCCTCTAGGCAGCGCCATCATGGAGACGTCACATTCAGTGTAAAAGGACATGAAGCATAATAAAGTTTACCCTTTTGGAATCGTTTGTTAAACATGCTACAGAACATAAAATCTCACGCACAAACATTCTAAACATTTTGACTTAGGTACTGTACTGTTATAATAATTGAAAAGGACTTTAATACTAGTGCATTACAACAGTATACTAGTATGTTGTATAACCCCCAGTGCAGCTAACTGGACTGGATCAAAGGCGGGCCATGTCTCTCACTGTCTATGGTGAGAGGCATGTAAAAGAACCATTGCTGACTTTCGTAAAGAGTAGCTGCAAAGCCGTCAGCGTGTTTCTGTCCCTTGCTAAAAAGGGTTGTGACAGGAAGGGCATCCGACGTAAAAACCTCTGCCAAATCAAACGTGCGAATCAGATGATTCGCTGTGGTGATTCCCAAGTAAAAGGGAAAAAGCCGAAAGGAAGACTAGTATGTTGTATAATGTTTATATTTTTTCATCATGAAATATAACAGTAAAAATGTAAAAGTTTTTCTTAATCATTGCTACATTTTACTACATTAATACTGTATTAATGAGTAACACTGTCTGTAGAATGTGTTTAAGATGTATATTTTAGTGCATGAAATAGATACACAGTTTTTTACTTCCAGTTGCTCATTCGCGTGTTTTACTTCCGGGTACAGAACTCGCAAATTATCTTCATTCGCAGGAGGGGCCGGAACCGAATCCCCGCAAATATCGAGGGCCTTCTGTAGAATTAGGGAATGTGATAGAACAAATTTCTCAGCATCCTGTACCATCAATACATGCGCGGTGACAGGCCTGTGGCACGTAGGCAGCTCCTGGGAGATGCGGAACCTAATGTTTTGAAGAGAAAAGCACAAGGTCTCATACCCCTCCCCCATCCCCGTTCCTGTGCCTATACGGCAGATGCAGTCCCACCATGCTCACAGACATATAACTGAAAGGGATCATGGTAGTTAGGTAACCCCGATGCTGCCGCAGAGTAGAGAGCGCTACAGAGGGTCTCGTAGGACTCGAGCATATCAGGGGTCCATGTGAGCGGCTGCCGCAATGGATCCTGAGGTGTGAAGGCACAGCGCAAACATTTATAATGGAAAGAACAGTCAGCTATCCATTGTCTGCAGTAGTTAATAGGGCCCAGGAAGGCCAGAAAGGCGTACTTAGTAGCGGGACCACAGGTTCCAAGAATGACCTTGATTCTCTCTTGTGAGAGCCACTTGCTTCCTTTTAAGATCTCAAACCCTGAATATTTCACAGTCTCTTGACAAAGCTGCAGCTTGGGCTTGGACACTTTGAACTCCTTAGCACAGAGGTGTATTAATACGTCCCATGTAGGTAGCTTGCATTTTTTTTCAGAGGGAGCTGACCCCAGAATCTTCTCATCCACGGGAACACTGAAGAAGGCAGAACAAATGTCTATTACAGAAAAATGTGAATGATGGCAAGGAATAGATGCCGTAACAGAAGCCACATCAGGTACAACAGGTATGACAATATCATTTATCTTTCGTAGATCCTGGGTCAACCGCCAAGTCTCGTTGGGCTTGAGAACCGGGATCACAGGTGTGTTGTAAGAGCTAACACATGGTTTAACAGCCCCCTATTGCAGTAGGGAGTCGAGGATACCATAATTTCCCTGGGATTCCTCCTTGGACAGCGGATACTGTTTCACAAACACAGGATGAAAATGTCTTAGTTTGCCTGAGTACGGTGTACACTGAACAAGGCCTACCTCGTCCTTGTGTGAGGCCCACAGCGGTGAGTTGTCATGCACCTCACTAGGACAATTAGTCTCGTTATAAGCGATGTGTCCCCATTTTGGGTGAGGCTTTCCTAGTGTAACATCAGAGAGACAACACACATTAACATCAGAGTTCATCAAATGGCAAAAGGGACATCATCAGGCATAGAAATGGTTAACTTTAAACCTACGAATGTCAAAGACAGATGAAGAAGACTCATTAAGACTCTTCCTAACAGATTGAACAGGCTTTCAGGCATATAAATAAACTTGTGGTGAAGGAATATTTTGGAATCAATTGGGCATGTTTTAAGCAGATGGGCCCCTCAAAAGATTGACCTAGGGTGGACATGGTGGCACCAATGTCCACCAGGAAAGGATAAGGGTGTCCATTAACACATAGTTCAATAGACAGGATGCTGGCCTGTGGTGACTCAAATATACAATGCAACATAGCGGGGTTAGAACTCTGTGGGCATCCCTATTCGCTGAAGGATTCAACCTTCATTCTCTGGAAAGGATTGGGCCAAGTGGCCCCATGAGGCCTGTAGTTATAAGACCTGGAGGGTTGCATCCAGTAGCCTGTTCATCTGCTATTTTCTTTCTAGAGGTTCGTGCCCAGTGTCTTATCTTACCGCAGTAGTGACATACAGTAGAGGAACGACCCTGAGACGGGCCGCGGCCTCTTCCCCGACTTGTCCCCTGTCCCCTGTCCCTTGGGGTGTCACCTCCCTAATTAGGGGCTGAGACACAGGCAACCTATACCAGTTTACATTCTAAAATACCTTCTTCAGGGTTTTTATGGTCATATTATTTTGGTCACAAAGCTGATACAGTACTTCAAAAACCTTCTGAACACTACGTTGGCAATTGTTCATGAAACTGGTGATGAAAAGGGGTTTAGTCTCATTTGGATTTATTGGCATGCCCCCTAACAGGGTCCAGGTTTGGTTTCTTTGAAACGGTTATACAATTTAGAAGTGCTCCTGTTTACAATTAGTGACCTGTGAGAGGCCACGAGAAGATTGCTGGTGATCTAACAGATAGTTGGACAGATGTTCTTTTAACTCGCCCAATGCCAGATCAACATTTTGCCGATAACAAGCATATTGTCACGTCTTTTTTACTGACCCATTGCCTATCTCCTCTTTTTAAGAGTTACGGTCCACTTATCCTTTTCTTGGTGCAGAGCAGGGATTTTTTTCCTATGATCTGCACTTCATCATAGCCATCCCCCAGGCCCACATGTAAAATGAACCTATAATCAGCACCTACTAGCTGGCTGTGCCATGATGTTTTAACCAGCATATCCACAAAATTCAACTGGTTTCAAGATGAAGGGAACATATATTTTTAATAATATCCATCAATACATTCACCAAGGGTGGCTGAATATTGGGTCCTCTAGCACTCATTGCCCACACAAAAGCATTGTTATGGGGTGGGGCATCAGTGTACGATCCCGCATCTGGTCCCACATCATCTGAGTGAGCCAAGTCAGTTTTCGCCACACGTATGGTGGTTTCACTCATTGAGGGCATGTGTATCTTAGATGTAGCCCCTTCGCGATTGTCTGAATAATTACTGCGCTCTGTGCACATGACCAGGGCTGGATACAAACTAGGTTGAGGTTTGGTGACAGGGTCCGGAAGGGGATATGGGAGCTCCGTGGTGGGGCAGCGGCTAGGTTCATGCAGTGCGGAAGGCACTGCTGGAGTGCTGCAATACGGTGGCGGTGGGGCCACAGGCGGTTTTGATTAGGTTTCAGATGACACTCTAGGAATGGACTTGCGTTCCCTCCTTGAAGTCTTAATACCACTATATTTATCCCATAAACTCTTCATTTCTACCCATTTAACATAACCTTGGCTCATGTAATGATAATTTCACCTTGGATCCCATAGTCCCTTATATATTTGATTGTGTGCTGAAGCCAGGTAATTCGATTTAAAGATACCCCCTGTGGGGTATGTAAGAAGTTGGGGTTGGGGTTCAGTCCAACCAGCTAGATTATCCAGCCAAGGTGTGGCATATAAGTTCAGGCCACATTTATTCATCCAATCCTGAGGAATCTCCTCCAAATCTGATTTTAAATATTTATTAGAATTGCCCATAATCGATAATAGATAATAGATAATCACCCGCAATAGGCAGAACAGCTGAAAATAAAACGTCTTTTTTATTTACTTTGACCACCGAGACAAGGTGAAAGACAGACAAGGAAAGAGAGCAGGATTACACACAAACAGTAATAACACATGCACGTCCCTGAACTTAAGCTAGGTAGATCTGGACTTGAAACCAGAATTTTTGCCACCAGGATTTTAACCAGGTGGCCGGCAATAAGCTTTCCACTGAATTTGCGGATCTCACCAACCAGGAAGACTGCTCTTCAATCTCAGCAGAATAGTAAATAAAACAGAAGCAGCTCTTACCTCATCAGCGAGATGCCAGACGAGCCCCCAAAACTGTTAGAGGATTTCTGCTTTGCCTCATCTGCTCTCTCTCTCTCTGCCCCGCTTCAGCCCAGCCCCAGAAATCACCAGCTGGGAGAGACTTCAACAAGAGACCAAACACACAAGTAGTGTCTTGGATCGTTTATTCAAGCCGTCTGATCACACAGTGTTACAGGCTGGTATGTATAAGTCAAGGTTATGGGAATCTAAAGGATAAGCGATACAGAAGTTCTTTCAGAACAAATGTAATCTGTTCATTAACAAGGAACAAAATAGATAAAGCAAGAAGCATGTGGGGAGGCACTTTCTCGGGAGAGTCTAACCTTGGGAATGTTTCGGTACACACATCTTATCTCCACTCATGCACTGCTTCTCATGCAGCAGGAAAATACAGAGAAATAAAGAAGTACACTCCGAGCTCAAAAACACCTTTATACTACTATAAGGAATAATATACATTATAACAAATAATATGCAAAAAGAAAGTAATTTTTCCCTTCAGTGTGTGTGTGTGTGTGTGTGTGCTCACTGTTTACATGGATGGGTTAAATAATGCAGAGGAAACAATTTTCCTTACAGCATTAATACAGTACGTATATTATATCTATCTATCTATCTATCTATCTATCTATCTATCTATCTATCTATCTATCTATCTATCTATCTATCTATCTATCTATGTATCTATATATATATATATATATATATATATATATATATAGTATATCTTCTTTTCCTTTTGGCTGTTCCCATCAAGGGTCGCCACAGCGAATCATCTGCCTCCATCTCACCCTATCCTCTGCATCTTCTCTTACACCAACTACCTTCATGTCCTCCTTCACCACATCCATGAATCTTCTCTTTGGTCTTTTTCTGGGCCTTCTGCCTGGTAGTTCCAACCTCAGCATCCTACTACCAATATACTCACTATTCCTCCTCTGTATATGTCCAAACCATCTCAATCTAGCCTCTCTGACTTTGTCTCCAAAACATCTTACATGTGCTGTCCCTCTGATGAACTCATTCCTGATCCTGTCCATCCTCGTTACTACCAAAGAGAACCTCAACATTTTCATCTCTGCCTCCTGTCTTTTCCTCAGTGCCACTGTTTCTAAACCATACAACATCGCTGGTCTCAACACCGTCTTGTACACTTTTCCTTTCATGTTTGCCAATACTCTCCTATCACACATCACACCGGACACTTTTCTCCAACCATTCCAGCCTGCCTGCACACGCTTCTTCACCTCTTTTCTACACTCTCCATTGTTCTGGATTGTTGAGCCTAAGTACTCCTACACCTTCTTTATCTCTGCTCCCTGTAACCTCACCGTTCCTCTTGGGTCCTTGTTGTTCATATATATATATTCCCATGACAATACATCAATACATATGTATACCGGAGGGATGGACAGAAAAACAATATCGTTTTTTCTTGACATTCCATAAAGAAACTTGATGGTTAGACACTTTTCCATATCAATTGTAAATGTGCACATTTCATTTCATTTTATTATCCACTCTATCCTGGCGTCACAGAGAAAGTAAACCCCTACCTAGCCGACTCTGGGTGAAGGCAGGGCACAAATAGCTTGCCAGACCATCACAGAACAACCGAGACAACCATTCACATTCACGGCCATGCTCACACCTAGGATCAATTTGGAACAGCCAATTAGCCTAATGTGCATGTCTTTGGACTGTGGGAGGAAGCCAGAGTACCAGGAGGAAACCCAAGCAAAATTGGGAAGAACATGCACACAGGCACACATCATAAGAAATGCCTGGAACCTTCGTACTGTCAGGCACACATGCTACCTGTACCTCTCAAGCTGTAAACATTCATTTTCTGAATCGCTTAATCCTAATTAGGGTCGCATGGAGGCTGCCAACCAAGGGCAGAGTACAGGACAGTTTGCCAAGCCATCGCGAGGCACAAACACGCTGACGGCTATGCAGTTACTCTTGGCGAAAGTCAGCAATGGTTCTTTTACATGAACCTTTCACCACAGACAGTGAGAGACCTTTGATAACCCAGTTAGCTTTAGTGGGGGAGACAGTGACAACCCGTTGAGAGTGGGGCCTGATCTCCCAACCTTGGAATCAGTGATCCAGCACCTTACCGCCGGGCCAGCACTACCCCTAGCTGTAAACATGTTCAGATTAATTAGATTCAAGCATATGACAGCTCTATTAAAACTTTTAATAAAAATTAATGATAACAGGTTTTGTTAACTTTTTTAGAATTTAGAAATAGGAAAGCTAACTGTAGGTTACAGCATTTCCTTTAAAAAGCGTAATAAATTAAGTAACCAAGTAAGTATCCAACCAGCCAATAAGCAAATGTCTTCTTCAGTTCCTGAGCATTTTCAGTGTAGTTAGGAGTAGCTTATGTATCTTAAAGCAGGAATATTAAATCCTATAACCTAAAGATTGCGAAGTAGTGTCAAAATCCATGATATCCAGTAGATGGCAGTGTAATGAATGTAAGATGTGATATCCAAAGAGAAAAACTGTTCAAGGTCCAGTAGATGGGGCCCTCTGAAAGGAAAAGGAGGTATAAGATAGTAAACTCTTACTCAGTCACTCAATTGCTAAACCACTTGCTGCTGTTAGGGTGTCAGGGAGAATGGAACCCATATTAACCGATGCTGAGTGAAGGCAGGGTACACCCTGAACAGCTCGTCAGACTATCACAGGGCAAAGCACACACAACCATTAATACCGTACTCATATTCACAATTACACCTCGGGGCAATTTGAAACAGAAAATTAGCATAATGTGCATGTCTTGACTGAAGGAGGAAAACAATTTATGCACAAGTGCAAACTTCACACAGAAAAGCAATCATCAAGCGCAGAACTCGGGACTCGAACCAAGCACCTGCTTGCTGTGAGGAGGATACCACGTCACTACTGCCCCAGACATATTTTACCTGAAATCTATTCAGTAATGAGATGAGGACTTGTTCGAGCACTTAAATGACTTTACTCACTAACCCTTTCCAAACTCCTGCTGGATGATGTTTTCAGATATTTTTCTACCTCTGGTGTGAGCGCAAATGCAAGCACGTTTCGCCCTCAGTGCACTCTGACTTGGCTCGAATGTAGATATACAGAGACTGATTCCCTGAGCACATCTCACATTTGGCTTCATTGTCTCTCCATTCTGCTTCCAGCATCATGCCAGATGGTGCTGTCTGAACTAGGGGTATTTTAACAGGAGATGGCCGTGAATTTGATTGTCGTCTGGCCGTGAGTGTACTTTGGATGTGCTGTAGGTGCACAGGGTGCATTTGGATTTTTAAATTTTTTCATTTAAATTTTTTTCCAGTGTAAGTTTGGTTTGCTTGGACCTTTCAAATAGTGTAATGTTGCCAAATGATTTGAATCTGTCAAAAGATTAACAATTAGGCACAGCGGTACTGTAAAATAACATCCAAAGCCCGTTTGGAAGACTTTTCTGATTTATCTGAAACACTGTGTGTTTTTCTTTTGATTAAGTAAATCATTCACATAATCACTTAATCCTCTTGGATTAGGGTCATGTGTAGGCTGGAGCCTATCTCAGCTAACACTAAAAGAAGGCAGGGTACACCTGAACAGCTCACCAGTCTATCGCAGTGCCAACACACACAAAGCCATTCACACTCATGCTAACACTTACACCAAGGGGCAATTTGGAATAGTCAATAAGCTTAATGTGCAGCTGATCGCAGCGAATGGCGCAGTGTCCTTTGCAAACAATTAGAGTACGGCGAAATAAAGATCCAGAGCATAGCAAACAATAAGAGATCTTTGACTGACCTGCAGCCAATGTGGCCGATATTACCACTCCCGCATTGGTCTCACCAGCCACATGCGGCGATGTCGCTGAAGCAAAACCAGACTTTCTGTAGGGTAAGGTAAAGTCTGTTGGGCTTTTTTTTTATAACTGAGCCATAGTGGCTCATCAGGCCGATGCTTATCCCCGTTTTCCATTGCGTGAAGCGACTAGGAGTTCAGCTCCTCCTGGATGGGACGCTAGTCCATCGCAGGTTACCTTCCCAGTATATTTTTTACTGGTACCTATTTATACTGCTGCGTGAACAGAGGCATACTTGTGGTCAAGACCTTGCCCAGGGGTCTTAGCACAGTGGGGGTCTAACTTGGGATTTGAACACACAACCTCCCGATCATGAGCACAGCACCCTAATCACTACGCCACTGGCCCCACTAGACTTTCTCTAGGCTGGCGCAATTTCCATAGTCGACATCAACTGATGGAGGCCTACTACTACTACTTAATGTGCATGTCTTTGGACTTTCAGAGCAAACTGGAGTTTCTATGTAGAGTTTGCAAGTTCTCCCCATGCTTGTGTAGGTTTCTTCCGGGTTGTCCTGTTTCCTCCGACAGTCCAAAGATATACACATTAGGTTAATTGGCTGCCATAAGTTGCCCCTTGGTGTGGTGGTGAGGATGAATGGTCATTTGTGTGTGTGTGTGTGTGTGTGCGTGCGCGTGTGTGTGTGTGTGTGTGTGTGTGTGTGTGTGTGTGTGTGTGTGTGTGTGTGTGTGTGTGTTGCCCGCTGAAGGTCTGGCAAGCTGCTCAGGGGTGCAACCCAGGTATACTTTTCAGTGTTGGCTAGTGGAGTGGTTAACACATCCGCTTTACAGCAAGAAGGTCCTGGGTTCGATTCCCAGACTTCAGCGCTTCTGTGTGGAGTTTACATGTTCACTCTGTGCTTGTGCTGGTTTCCTCCAGGTACTCAGGTTTCCTCCCTCTGTTCAAATGCATGCACAGTAGGTTCTTTAGCTGTACCAAATCACCCCTAGATGTGAGTGTGAGTGTACCCAATGGCTGTATGTGTGTTGGCTCTGCAACACCCTTGCGAGCTGTTCAGGGTGTATCCTGCCCTCGCCCAGACTCAAGTGCGTCAGCCTCCCCGTGACCCTAATTAAGATTTGAAAATAAATGAATGAATGAATGAATAAACCTGGAAAAATAAAAATACTGTGCTGCTGTCATCATTGGGAAATTCAGCCTAAATGTGCTGTAATAATAAAAAATCTGTTTAAATTGTGCAAAGAGGGAACAGGATAAGAGGTTTCCAGCTATTATAAAAACCCAGGGCTCTCACAGTAGGGGAATTCTCAATTCCCTGTCACTCACAAGCTACTCATGGGCACCTGTGAATGCATTCGTACAAAGAAGTGGATATCATTTACTTCCATAAACATGCACGCACAGTACATTGTAAAAGAGGTGGGTGGCATCATCGTGTGTCATGAAGGGAGCATGTGCATGCTTCCACCCAATCTGGTTGGTGGTGTTCGTATGATTGTGCACTGACAAGTGAGAATTGGATACAGGGAAATTGGGGAAATACAAACTGTACTTTGCAAATAAAATATCTACAAACAATAAACTGTTAGGCTGAAATAATAGCTGACATCACATGAAACAAAGTATTTAAACTGTTAGGATGAAAATTCATTCATTCATCCATTTTCTGTAACGGCTTGATCCTAATTAGGGTCACAGGGAGGCTGGCAGCAATCCCAGCCAACTCTGGGAGAGGGCAGAGTACACCCTCTGACAGCTCGCCAGGCCATCGGAGGGCAGAAACACACTTGACTGCTATGCAGCTACTCTTGTCGAAAGTCATTAATGGTTCTTTTACATTCCTCACAGAATTGACAGTGAGAGACATGGCTGGCCTTTGATAACCCAGTTAGCTGCACTGGGGGGAGAGTGACAACCCGTTGAGAGTGGGGCTTGAACCTCTAACCTTAAGATCAGTGATTCAGCACCTTTACCACCAGGCCATCTCTGCCCTAGTCTGAAAATTTCTTTTTATTTTCCTCCTTTTTCTTCTTCCCTTCCACATTTATTTAAATTCAACAGGGAACATCGCAGTCTCGGAGTCACTGAAGTGCTGAGCGCTGGCTGCAGAGTTACAGTGTCCTTTTGTATTCAAGTGTCTAGACACTGTACTGTCATGTAGAACAGGAAGTGAGATTGCATCTGGCTTGAAGTTGTTCCTGCAGGCTCATCTAGTACTGGCTTCATGTGACTTGAAACCCACTTTGCATATGTATGTATGTATGTATGTATCTCTCTGTCTGTATATATATATATATATATATCTGTCTTCCTTTCAGCTTTTTTCCTTTTACTCGGAAGTTCGCATGTTTGATTTGGCAGAGGTTTTTACGTCGGATGCCCTTCACAACCCTTTTTAGCAAGGGACAGAAACACGCTAACAACTTTGCAGCTACTCTTTACGAAAGTCAGCAATGGTTCTTTTACATGCCTCTCAGCATAGACAGTGAGAGACATGGCCCGTCTTTGATAACCCAGCACTGGGAGGGGACAGTGACAACCTTGTGGAGAGTGGGACTCGAACCCCCAACCTTTTGATCCAGCGCCCTATACCACAATATATATATATATGTGTGTGTGTGTGTGTGTGTGTATAATGCAGCCATAAGGCGGGGAGCACTAACCAGTGTCTCTCCCCCTTATGCCGGTCCCAAGCCCGGAGAAATGCAGAGGGTTGCGACAGGAAGGGCATCCGGCGTAAAACTTTTGCCAAACTACAAAATGCAAACCATAAACACAAATCTCATACCGGATCGGTCGAGGCCCGGGTTAACAACGACCACCATCAGTGCTGTAAGCCAACAGGGTGCTGGTGGAAACTGGACTACTGTTGGTCGAAGATGTCGAAGAAGGAGAGGCGGGAGGCATGTCCGTAGGCAGAGAGAAGAGGAAAAGCACGAGTCTAGGACTGAGAGGAGGGACTTTGAATGTTGGAACTATGACAGGAAAAGATCGAGAGCTGGCTGACATGATGCAGAGGAGGAAGGTGGACATACTGTGTGTTCAGGAGACCAGGTGTCAAGGTAGCAAGGCTAGAGGCTTTGGAGCAGGGTTTAAGCTGTTTTATCACGGTGTGGATGGGAAGAGAAGTGATGTAGGAGTCATCTTGAAGGAGGGGTTTGTCAGGGTTGTTCTAGAAGTGAAAAGAGTCAGACAGCGTTATGAGTCTCAAGTTAGAAATTGAAGGCGTGATGTTCAATGTTGTTAGTGCTTATGCCCCACAGGCAGGATGTGAGGTAGAAGAGAAAGAGAGATTCTGGAGTGAGTTAGATGAAGTGGTGCAGAGTACCCCCAGAGGTGAAAGATTGGTCATTGATGCAGACTTCAGTAGACATGTTGGTTCAGGAGACAGAGGGGACGAGGAAGTGATGGGCAGGTCTGGTATCCAAGGCAGGAACACAGAAGGACAGATGTTGATAGATTTTACAAAAAGGATGGAAATGGCCGTGGTGAATACTTTCTTCCAGAAGAGACAGAGGCATAAGGTGACTTATAAAAGCGGAGGTAATAGCACACAGGTAGACTACATCCAATGTAGAAGAAGGTGGAGTATTTTAAGTACTTAGGCTCAACAATCCAGAGCAATGGAGAGTGTGGAAAAGAGGTGAAGACGCGTGTGCAGGCATGTTGAAATGGTTGGAGAAAAGTGTCCGGTGTGATATGTGATAGGAAGGTATCGGCAAGAATGAAAGGAAAAGTATACAAGACGGTTTTGAGGCCAGCGATGTTGTATGATTTAGAACAGGGGTCGGGAACCTATGGTTCGCGAGCCAGATGTGGCTCTTTTGATGACTGTATCTGGCTCTCAGATAAATCAGGTGGCCTTTCTTAACAGAATAACGAATACATAATTTCACTGTCATTTAAAGAAAAATACAAAAAAAACCATCAAATAAAACAAAAACAGATGAATAAATCTCACGCATTTAAATCGATACATCTATTTTCAATGCCACCTCACTGTGGCGTGCAGCGAAGAGCCAATCCTTTCTGTCTGCCAGTATGTGGGCGGGTCCGATACCTTGAAACTCTAATCTTATTGAATTATAACAGCCACAGTCTGCTCGTGTTGTTTTTGATTAAAGAGGTAAATTTCCCTCGCTTTTGATCAGCTCATTTGCACGGAGCCAAACACAGCTGGCAAGCAAACACAAATGGACAGACATGGAAAAACTTCAACCTGCAGACCAGCTGATTGCCAAAACTTGGGACACGCTTTCTGTCACATAAACGCTGCAGCATGTGAGTCCAATAAAATTAGAGTTTCAAGGTATCGGACCCGCCCTCATACAGAAATGATTGGCTCTCCACTTCGTGCTACAGTGATGTAGCATTGAAAATAGATGAACAGATTTAAATGCTCGAGATTTCTTCAAGCCAGTCTGGTCATGTGGCGGTCACTTTCGGAAACAACGGCCCACGTCCCGACGATCTGGACTGGTCGGAAGCTACAGATTTTGTCTGTTGCCTCCGAAATCCGTAAAACCAAGGCATGAGTGTGTGTGTGTGTGTATATATATATATATATATATATATATATATATATATATATATAAAACGACTGCACATGTGTGGGGAATGTGACCCAATAGCTGATCCAAGGGTCCTGGCTACCAAACTTTCTTGTAGCCACTTGCTTTTGTATGTAAAGACATCCTAACAACTGCCGCCATTCACATTATTTACCTTCCCTACCAAACTGAAGGATCCGGAGGGACGCAAACGTTGGATTAAAGCAGTAAGTTTATAATTAAAGTGTTCTTTTTTTCGAATTCTGTGAAACAATGAAACTGTCCCTGGACCGATGGGACGGCCACCTCGACCTCCTGGCTGGGAAACAGGGAGGCTGGAACCCATTAATCACCATGAAGGGGGACATCCCGGTGGCAGTGCAGATCAGAGAATTGTGTGCGTATTCTACCCATGGGAGGTGTGTGGCCCAGGAGGCTGGGAGGCGGGAGGCGACGCAGCGCAGGGAGGATCTGAGGCTTTGATTTGCGCATTCCGCCTGCCCGTTCGACTGAGGGTGGTAGCCAGAGGTCAAGCTGCAGGTGACTCTCAAGGTGTCGCAGAATGCCTTCCAAACTCTGGATGCAAACTGGGGGCCCCGGTCTGAAACGACATCCTGGGGGATGCCATGGAGGCAAAAGACATGTTGGATTAGGAGACCAGCTGTTTCCATTGCTGAGGGGAGTTTGGATAGGGCAACGAAATGGACCGCCTTGGAGAACCGATCCACTACTGTCAGGATAACAGTGTTGTCCTCGGACGGGGGTAAACCTGTGACGAAATCCACCGCAATGTGCGACCAGGGGCAATGGGGAACGGGTAAGGGTTGGAGGAGACCTGTGGGTGCACAATGGGAGGACTTGCTCCGGGCACAGGTGGCGCAAGCTCTCACAAACTCCCTGGTGTTAGCTGCCATCGTTGGCCACCAGAAGCGTTGTCGGAGCAGAAAGAGAGTTTGGTGGGCTCTGGGGTGGCAGGGTAACTTTGAGGAGTGAGCCCACTGGAGTGCTGGGGTTCCGGCCGGTGGGGGAACATATAGTCGACCTTGGGGGTACCCGACAGGCTCCGGTTCCCCCTGATGGGCGTCCCAAACTAGTCATTCTACCTCCCATTGGGCTGCTCCGAGTATACAGGAGGAGGGCAGGATTGTCTCCATGGTAGTGTCTTCACCTGAGGAGAACTGCCTGGAGAGAGCATCTGGCTTTGTATTCCAGGAGCCAGGTCGGTATGTCAGTGTGAAGTTGAACCTCCCTAAGTAGAGTGACCATCGTGCCTGATGGAAGTTCAACCTCTTGGCTTTACGGCGGTAGGATAAGTTTTTATGGTCGGTCCAGATCACGAAGGGGTGGGCTGCCCTTTCCAGCCAGCACCTCCACTCCTGGAGCGCCAAGACAACCGCCAGCAGCTTGCGATTCCCAACATCGTAATTCTGTTCCGCCGGGGACAAGCGACGTGAGAAGAAGGCGCATGGGTGAAGCTTCTGGTCTGTGGGAGACCGTTGGGAGATGACCGCCCCCACCCCTGAGTCCGAGGCGTTGACTTCCACCACAAACTGCAGCGAGGGGTCTGGGTGGATCGGTACGGGCGTGTGGACGAATTTTGCCTTCAGCCTGTCAAACGCCACCTGGGCACTTGGGGACCACTGGAATGAGGTCTTGGGTGATTGTCAGCTGTGTCTGGTGAGGGTGCGCCAGTCAATATGGGGATTGTGGGTCTGCAACCATGGCCACCCCAACACTAGGGGAGAGATAGCGGCAGGGAGAACAAACAGTTCCAAATATTCCTGGTGGTTACCCGACAAACTGAGCTTAACTGGCCTGGTCTTGTGCGTGATGCAAGCGATGAGTCAGCCATCTATGGCCACTACCTCCTTGGGGGTCTCGAGTTCTTACATGGGTAGGTCATGGAGCTCAACCATACCCGGATGGATAAAGTAGCATCAGCACCTGAGTCAGTACCTGCAGCCAGCGACTCGTTAATGTATGCCTCCATGGCGTCTTTCTCCGGCTTCGAGGGGTTGTATAGTCGCTGGGAAGGGAGCGTGGAACCTGGGAGTAGGTCAATGGCACAGTCATGCGGTCGATGAGGAGGTAGGGAGTGAGCTTGCTGAAAACCTCTTGCAGGTTGTGATATTCTTTGGGTACGCCGGCTAAGTCCGGATCCTCTAGGTCGACCGGGGTTCGTGAGGCTTGGGAGGGTACGGCCGCCAATAGGCAGTGTTGAAGACAGTAGTCACTCCAGCTGTGTATGGTAATGGTAAAGTTAGCGTCAGTGCCTGAGTCAATAAATACGGCTACAGGATGAGAGTGTTGCGTGGAGTGTAGCATACCTTGAACTTGCAGGCCCTTTCCGGGTGCCATGAAGGATCCTCTCGTCGCTGTCGGACTCTGCCGCGAGGGGCACTGGGCGAGGTAATGGCCCTTCTCACTATCTCACTTAATGGCCCTAATCACAAAGGTGATTATAGAAGAATCTTCTATATTCTTCTATATTCTTCTTCTAGATTCTCCTATAATCACCTGAAGAGAGAGGATGGTTTCACCACCCCTCGAAACAGATCTGTAGTGATAAATGGAGTTTCAATAGAAAGTCTTTGTCCTGTCCTTTTATTTTTGTTTATATATATATATATATATATATATATATATATATATATATATATATATATATATATATATATATATATATATATAATATAAATGATAAATGGATAGTGATAAATGGCAGTGATAAATGGAGTTTCAATAGAAAGTCTTTGTCATGTCCTTTTATTTTTGTTATTTGCTCTACCAAAAAGTAATGCAGCCATGAGGCGGGGGGGGCACGAACCAGTGTCTCTCCCCCTTATGCCGGTCCCAAGCCCGGATAAATGCAGAGGGTTGCGACAGGAAGGGCATCCGGCGTAAAACTTCTGCCACATTTAAAAAATGCAAATGATCAAAACAAAATTCATACCGGATCGGTCGAGGCCCGGGTTAACAACGACCGCCATCAGTGCTGTCAACCAACAGGGTGCTGATGGAAATTGGACTACTGTTGGTCGAAGACGTCGAAGAAGGAGAGGCGGGAGGCGTGTCCGTAGGCAGAGAGAGAAGAGGAAATGTGTGAGCCTAGGACTGAGAGTAGGGACTTTGAATGTTGGAACTATGCAAGGAAAAGATAGGGAGCTGGCTGACATGATGCAGAGGAGGAAGGTGGACATACTGTGTGTTCAGGAGACAAGGTGGAAAGGTAGAAAGACTAGAAGCTTAGGAGCAGGGTTTAAACTGTTTTATCATGGTGTGGATGGGAAGAGAAATGGAGTAGGAGTCATCTTGAAGGAGGGGTTTGTCAGGAATGTTCTAGACGTGAAAAGAGTGTCAGACAGAGTGATGAGCCTCAAGTTAGAAATTGAAGGCGTGATGGTCAATGTTGTTCGTGCTTATGCCCCACAGGCAGGATGTAAGCTAGAAGAGAAGGAGAGATTCTGGAGTGATTTAGATGAAGTGATGCAGAATACCCCCAGAGGTGAAAGAGTGGTCATTGGAGCAGACTTCAATGGACATGTTGGTGCAGGCAACAGAGGGGACGAGGGTAGGTCCCATGATGGGCAGGTTTGGTATCCAGGACAGGAACACAGAAGGACAGATGTTGATCGATTTTGCAAAAAGGATGGAAATGGCTGTGGTGAATACTTTCTTCAAGAAGAAACAGAAGCATAGGGTGACTTATGAAAGCGGAGGTAAGAGCACACAGGTAGACTACATCTTGTGCAGGCGATGTAATTTGAAGGAAGTCAGTGACTGCAAAGTAGTAGTTGGTGAGAGTGTTGCCAAACAGCATAGGATGGTGGTATGCAGGATGACACTGATGGTGAGAAAAGTGAAAAAGGCAAAGGCAGAGCAGAAGACAAAGTGGTGGAAGCTGAAAAAGGAAGAGTGTCGTGTTGTCTTCAAGGAGGAGTTGAAACAGGCTTTGGGTAGTCAGGAAGTGCTTCCAGAGGACTGGACAACCACAGCCAATGTGATCAGGGAGACCGGTAGGAGAGTACTTGGTGTGTCCTCTGGAAGGAAAGTAGATAAGGAAACTTGGTGGTGTAATGAGGAAGTACAGGAGTGTGTACAAAAGAAGAGGTTAGCCAAGAAGAAGTGGGACATTGACAGGACCGAAGAGAGTAAACAGGAGTACAGGGAGACACAGCGTAAGGCGAAGGTAGCAGTGTCAAAGGCCAAACAGAGGGCGTATGATGACTTGTATGATAGGTTGAACAGTAAGGAGGGAGAAAATGATCTATACAGGTTAGCACAGCAGAGAAATAGAGATGGGAAAGACATGCAGCAAGTTAGAATGATAAAGGACAGAGAGGGAAATGTATTGACTGATGACAGAAGTGTGCTGGGAAGATGGAAAGAGTACTTTGAACAGCTGATGAATGAAGAAAATGAGAGAGAAAAAAGAGTAGAAGGGGTGACCGTTGAGGAGCAGGAAGTAGCAAAGATTAGTAAGGGAGAAGTGAGGAGGGCATTGAAGAGGATGAAGAGTGGAAAGGCAGTTGGCCCTGATGACATACCAGTTGAGGTATGGAAGTGTCTAGGGAGGTAGCAGTAGATTTTCTGACAAGAATATTCAACAAGGTCTTAGAAAGTGAGCAGATGCCAGAGGAATGGAGGAGAAGTGTGCTTGTGCCCATTTTTAAGAACAAGGGAGATGTACAGAGTTGTGGCAACTACAGAGGGATAAAGTTGATGAGCCATACAATGAAGCTATGGGAAAGAATAGTGGAAGCAAGACTAAGGGCAGAGGTCAGCATTTGTGAACAACAGTTTGGTTTCATGCCCAGAAAGAGCACCACAGATGCAGTGTTTGCTTTGAGGATGTTAATAGAGAAGTACAGAGAAGGTCAGAGGGAGCTGCATTGTGCCTTTGTGGATCTGGAGAAAGCCTATGACAGGGTGCCGAGAGAAGAACTGTGGTATTGTATGAGGAAGTCTGGAGTGACAGAGAAGTATGTTAGAGTGGTGCAGGACATGTATGAGAGATGTAAGACAGTGGTGAGGTGTGCTGTTGGTGTGACAGAAGAGTTCAAGGTGGAGGTGGGACTGCATCAAGGGTCAGCTCTCAGCCCCTTCTTGTTTGCTATGGTGATGGACAGGCTAACAGACGAGGTTAGACAAGAATCTCCATGGACTATGATGTTTGCAGATGACATCGTGATCTGTAGTGAGAGCAGAGACCAAGTGGAGGAAAATCTAGAGAGGTGGAGGTATGCCCTGGAAAGGAGGGGATTGAAGGTTAGTCTTAGTAAGACAGAATACATGTGTGTGAACGACAAGGACCCAAGAGGAACTTTGAGGTTACAGGGGCAGAGATAAAGAAGGTGGAGGATTTTAAGTACTTAGGCTCAACAATCCAGAGCAATGGAGAGTGGGGAAAAGAGGTGAAGAAGCGCGTGCAGGCAGGTTGGAATGGATGGAGAAAAATGTCCGGTGTGATGTGTGATAGGAGAGTATCGGCAAGAATGAAGGGAAAAGTGTACAAGACGGTGGTGAGGCCAGCAATGTTGTATGGTTTAGAGACAGTGGCCCTGGGGAAAAGACAGGAGTCAGAGTTGGAGGTAGCAGAGATGAAAATGTTGAGGTTCTCTTTGGGAGTAACGAGGATGGATAGGATCAGAAATGAGTACATCAGAGGGACAGCACATGTTAGATGTTTTGGAGACAAAGTCAGAGAGGCTAGATTGAGATGGTTTGGACATGTACAGAGGAGGGATAGTGAGTATATTGGTCGTAGGATGCTGAGGTTGGAAATACCAGGCAAAAGGCCCAGAGGAAGACCAAAGAGAAGATTTATGGATGCGGTGAAGGCGGACATGAAGGTCGTTGGAGTAAGAGTAGAAGATGCAGAGGACAGGGAGAGATGGAGGCAGATCATTTGCTGTGGCGACCCCTGAAGGGAACAGCCGAAAGGAAAAGAAGAAGAAAGAAGAAGCTCTACCAAAAAGTATTGAGCACTCTCCTACGGAAGGATCTACTCAGAAAATCCTCTCTCTCTCTCTCTCTATATATATATATATATATATATATATATATGTATATATATATAACATATATAGCTTGCCACACCATTGCAGGGCAAAACACAACCATTCACTGTCACATTCACACCAACAAGCAATGTCAAAGAGCCAGTTAGATTAGTATGAATATTTTTGAACTAACGGAGGAAATGGGAGTACCCAGAGAAACCTAGCCCAAGCTAAAACATGCAAAGTTCACGCAAATGTACATTTGTTGATCCTGGGACACAAATGATTGACCTTTTTGCTGTGAGGTGGATGTGATAACTACTATGTTACTGTGCTACAACTGGCTAATTCTTGAGAAAACAAATTGGGGGAGGGGGGAGGTTTAGAGTGAGCTTTTTAGCTCACAAGTCACAACCGCTTTTTTCTGCAGTGCTGCCTTAGGCCACAAAATATTGTCTGAGCAGATATCCTAAGAGTAGATTTGAAAATCATGAACTCTGTATGACTTATGCTAGAAATACTATAACTTTGAGGTAAGTACCTCTTTATAGGTGCATATTTGTACCAACGTTTCTTCATTTGTACCTGGAAGCAATGTATTGTTGCTCTTCTGCGAACAAGCAATCAAATCTTCCATTAACTCATCTGCAAGTCGTCCAAGTAAGTCGTCAGGCAGTATGAGCCCATTGTCCGCATCCCCCTCAAGCCATCCATCAGCACCAACAGCTACGCTACTCAGTAAATTTGTTTTTTGGGCTGCCAAAACAAAGTTTGTATTGCTGACATGAGAAATGGATCAGTGCACAGACGAGACATGGAGAGCAGCGGGGGCAGGACCGTATGTCTAGGCTTGTGACAAATTTCACAGAGACACACTGTGGCTCTGTCTCATTTTCCTTTTCTTTAGCACTGAAGGAGATAATTGCGCAGCTGTGTACCTTTTTCAGTCTGCTAGTTTTTTTCCAATAATACTTTGGAGCTGTATTTGTGTTGTTTAAGTAAGAACAGGCAGTCAGATGTAAAGATCCAAACAGACAGATGTAGCGATCTAAATTTACTGTAGCCCCCCTCTCAACCACTTTTCTTCTTTTTCTCCAAGCATAATTGCACAGCTGTACCCTTTCAGTCTTTCTTCGTCTGTCTTGTCCTGCCTTGTTAGGTTAGTTGTCTTCTTACCAAAGATAACTATATAATTACAATCTTGGCTGCTCACTGTTCAGTATATAACCCTCAAAAGATAAACATTGTCTTTATTTTATAACAAAACAAAACAAAACAACAATTCATAAAGAATGGTATGAAAAGTGGGACTGGGGCTGATTTCTTTCTAGCCCAAACTGTATTTTCATGCAGCCTGTCAGTGACAGTCATGTCCAAAAATAACCCCTTCTTGAATTTATTTTTCAGACATATCAGTAACAAAAAAATCCCACAAAAACACAAATGTGAAACATGTCCTTTGTTTCATAACCATGGCTTTACATTGTGACACAATGTACACGATCTCCGTGATTAAAAAAGGTGAGTATTTTTAAAGAATGTTCCGTGATAGTCTAGTCGATAGGGCGTAGGATCGCTGATCCTAAGGTTGGGGGTTCGAGTCCCCACAGGGTTGTCACTGTCCCCCCAGTGCAGCTAACTGGGTTATCAAAGGCAGGCCATGTCTCTCACTGTCTATGGTGAGAGGCATGTAAAGGGACCATTGCTGACTTTCGTAAAGAGTAGGCTGCAAAGCCATCAGTGTGTTTCTGTCCCTTGCTAAAAGCGTTGTGACAGGAAGGGCATCTGAAGTAAACACCCATGCCAAATCAAATGTGCGAATCAGCTGATTCACTGTGGCGACTCTCGAGAACGGGAAAAAGCCAAGAAGAAGAAGAAGAAGTTCTGGATATAAAAGAAGATAGCTCGCATCCAGGAGATGAAACTTGAAGGAATCATTTTGCCGAGTTAATCAAGATCCACCTTGATGGTACATCAAGTTCTGTTACTCTCTGATAAGGTCTGTTAAGCTGTACTGCGCTCTTCTGTACTCCCTCTGTTGTATCACGAGTGGCATAAAATCATAATACAGTGGAATAATCATTGCAAATATTCTTGATAGTCAAAATTTTTGCCACGATCAATACAGTACAATAATCACAAGTCCACCAAGTTCCCTCAAGAGCATCATGATTCAATTCCATAACCCCCCCCACGCTCATCACGATTCACGCAAATCTTGGAGATTGTGGATATCGTACCCGAGTGTAACCCAAGGTAAAAATGAATGAGGTGGATTTTTCTACTTTTTTCTACAAATCTCATTTGGTGGAGAAATGAAAATAGGCAAGTTGAGGCGTTAACAAAGCAGCTTTACATAACAAGCACATTTAGTGAAGAATTTAAATGTAGTACTTTAGATGGTTCTCAAAAACCCTATTATCCTCCGAGAAAGGTCCCAAAGAAAACCCAAACAGACATTCTGAGGAAAAAACCTTGAGGGGAACGAGACTCATCATCATCATCATCATCATGTTTCCCCTATGGCGTCGTGGACAACCTTGGGGCACTCTTGCTGGAATCGGGTATTCAGCAATCGCAGGAAATCGGTCTTCACCATCATCATCTTTCTTGCTTGTTGTATGTCAACACCATGTATCTTTTCAATTCTATTCCACATCGTTCTCGGAGTTAGGTTATCAAATAGTACTTGTTTCTGGAGGGCATTGTTGTCAAGCCTGCATATATGTGCCAGATATTTAAAGTGCTGTGCCAAACAAAAGTCACGGATGGGGCGTGTAGTCCTGTAACTCCAGTCCACATCAGACTCAAAAGTGAATCCCATCCTCATTTGGGTGAACCCAGATAAAAATACAAACCATGTAACAGAAACTTCATTATAGTTCATTATGAAGTCCAGTTGGTTGTCTTATAACTGCAATGGGAATTGTAGTCCTACATCATTTCAGTAAAAGAGTTTATATCACCAGTAGTGAGTAATCTGGAGCAAAACTCACAATGAGCAGATTTTGACGAATTCTTTTGGGGTGTATTATGGCCTAAATATCATTTCAACACATGTTGAAGGTGATCCAGGTCATGATACTTCTAGAAATTTTAAAGAATTCTTTAACATTATGGGGTAGGGTCAATTTAACACTTTTTTTTTTAAATCTCCATGGTCATGACTGAAGAAATAATTATCAATATACTAAAATAAAAAATAAGGAGGGAAATTAGCTGCGTTGGTGGAGGTTTGCATTCTCCAGTTGTTGTTTTTTTGCAGTACGGTGAGGCAGGGGTTAGCATATTCACCTTGCAGCAAGACTGTCCCACATTTGATTCCCAAGATTGGGAGGACTCAGTGTGGAGTGTGCGGGTTCACCCGGTGCTTCAGTGGGCTTCCTCTGGGTACTCCAATTTCTTCCGACAGTCCAAAAACATGCACTGCAGGCTAACTGGGGGTTTCACATTGCCCTCAGGTGTGTGTGTGTGTGTGTGTGTGTGTGTGTGTGTGTGTGGCTTGGCCAGAAATGGCCTGGTGAGTTGTTCAGACTGTACTTTGCCTTCACCCAGAGTCCCTTAGCCTTTAACTCTCCATCCTGTTATCAGGGCTAGAGTTCATCTTTTGACCTTTTATCAGCCCTGAGTAAATGTTTCTATCTGTCCTCAAAACAGTATTTTTTTCTGCCTGAACAGATTGTTTGATATTTCCGCTCAACATTTCCATTCCAATGTGATGACAGACCTCTTAAGTATGTGGTAGAATTGACATGGATATGTCTGTTGCTATATATAAATGCTATGCTACACAAGGGCCCTTTGTCATCCAGAGTGCAGGAGGTTGCTGTGCACATCCCTCATGCAAATTCATAAAACTGGATACTATTACAACTCACGAGCTGAGATTTTTTAATGTACCTTGTACCATAAGGTCTTTGAGCAATCCTGTAGTACCTGGATTTTCTTTCTTCTTCTTCTTTTCCTTTCGGCTTTTCCCTTCAGGGGTCGCCACAGCGAATCATCTGCCTCCATCTCACCCTATCCTTTGCATCTTCTTCTCTTACACCAACATATATATATATATATATATATATATATATATATATATATATATACATATATATATATATATACATATATATATATATATTTTTTTTTTTTTTTTATGAGTGTGTCATGGATGTTCAAGGAAACGAACAGATTTTGTCTTTTGAAGCACACAAAAAGACAGTGGTGAAAACAGATGTGACCAGGCTGCGGTGAGCTTTGACCCAGAAGTTTTAGGTTGACCCTGGCAACTGCTAAGTTCAGAAAAACCTTTCGGAAAACATCCTGAATGGTGTTTTAAATCACAAAGTGACAGGATCATTGTAGCTGAAAAGTCCTTGGGCATTTTTCTTTCCAGCTAGAATGAAGTTAGCAAACGCTCGATAATCAGTAAATCACTACAGCAGGGGTCACCAACCTTTTTGAAACTGAGAGCTACTTCTTGGGTACCAATTAATGTGAAGGGCTACCAGGTCGATACACACTTGTGACATAACAAATTTTCTCAATTTACCTTTAATTATATGTTATTATTAATAATTAATGTCAGGGGTCGGGAACCTTTTTGACAAAGAGAGCCAAAAAAAAAAATTAAAATCTAATCCTCTGAGAGCCAAATATATTTTTAAATACTGAGACCAACAATTTTAGAGTATAATACGACTCTGAATTTATTTTTAAACAACATTGTTATAACAAAGCTATTTTTTAATAAGAAAAGTACTTTTCACTATTATTGCGACTTCTGATGCTGCATGGTTTTGCTGATAGCTTTGTAGTCTGGTTGATACGTGCTGAGGTTCAGCTTTATGCAAGCGTTTCAGCTTCCATTTATTAAACATGACCGCGGGTTGGTCTTGATGCTTTTCAGGTGTGAGAAGGACAGCTTGCGTGTGCATGTGGAGCCAAATCGTCAATAAGATAGGACTCACACCCTGCAGTGTTTATGTGACAGGAAGCGCGAACCAAGGCAATCAGCTGGTCTGCGGGTTGAAGTTTTTTCATGTCTGTCCATTTGTGGTTTTTTTGCCAGCTCTGCTTTGCTTCTTGCACATGAGCTGATCAAAACGAGGGAAATTTACCTCTTTACCCAAAAACAACTCGTGCAGGCTGTTGCATATCAGATAATAAAATTAGAGTTTCAAGATATTGGCCCCGCCCACACACTGGAGAACACAAAGAATTGGCTCTTCACTGCACGCCATAGCGACAAGCGGCATTGAAAACAGATGTATAGATTGAAATGCGTGAGATTTATTTGTTTTTATTCTATTTGATGGCTTTTTTCTTTATTTTTATTTAAAGGACAGCGAACTTATGTATTAGTTATTCTGTTAAAAAAGGCCACCTGATTTATCTGAGAGCTAGATGCAGTCATCAAAAGAGCCACGTCTGGCTTCCGAGCCATAGGTTCCCGACCCCTGAACAAGCTTGCGGGTGACTCATGTTCTTGTGGGCGGCCTGGTGCCCACTGGCACCATGTTGGTGCCCCCGGCCCTACAGTAAGGATACATAAAGTCAAGCAGTACTGATGAAGTTTAATATCATCATTATATGAGTGCAGTCAAAAAAAAGAAAAAAAAATTGCCGATGGCAGGGTGGATTTCGCTTCAGCTTCTTCTTCTTTTCCTTTCGCCCTTTCCCTTCAAGGGTCGCCACAGTGAATCGTCTGCCTCCAGCTCACCCTATCCACTGCATATTCTACTCTTACTCCAACTACCTTCATGTCCTCCTTCACCACGTCCATAAATCTTCTCTTTGGTCTTCCTCTAAGCCTTCTGCCTGGTAGTTCCAACCTCAGCATCCTACGACCAATATACTCACTATCCCTCTTTTGTACATGTCCAAACCATCTCAATCTAGCCTCTCTGACTTTGTCTCCAAAACCTCTTACATGTGCTGTCTCTCTGATGTACTCATTCCTGATTCTATCCATTCACGTTACTCCCAAAGAGAACCTCAACATTTTCATCTCTGCTACCTCCAGCTCTGCCTCCTTTCTTTTCCTCAGTGCCACTGTTTCTAAACCATACAATATTGCTGGCCTCAACACTGTCTTGTACACTTTTCCTTTCATTCTTGCCAATACCTTCCTATCGCACATCACACCAGACTCTTTTCTCGAACCATTCCAACCTGCCTGCACACGCTTCTTCACCCCTTTTCCACACCATCCATTGCTCTGGATTGTTGAGCCGAAGTACTTAAAATCCTCCACCTTCTTTATCTCTGCCCCCTGAAACCTCATTCTTCCTCTTGGGTCATTGTCGTTCACACACATGTATTATGTTTTACGGCAGCTAACCTTCATTCCTCTCATTTCCAGGGCATACCTCCACCTCTCTAGATTTTCCTCCACGTGTTCTCTGCTCTCACTACAGATCACAATGTCATCTGCAAACATCATAGTCCATGGAGATTCTTGTCTAACCTCGTCTGTCAGCCTGTTCATCACCATAGCAAACAAGAAGGGGCTCAGAGCTGATCCTTGATGCAGTCCCACCTCCACCTTGAACTCTTCTGTTACACCGACAGCACACCTCACCACTGTCTTACATCTCTCATACATGTCCTGCACCACTCTAACATACTTCTCTGCCACTCCAGAATTCCTCATGCAATACCACAGTTCTTCTCTTGGCACCCTGTCATATGCTTTCTCCAGATCTACAAAGGTAGGATGCAGCTCCCTCTGGCCTTCTCTTTACTTCTCTATTAACATCCTCAAAGCAAACACTTCATCTGTGGTGCTCTTTCTTGGCATAAAACCAAACTGTTGTTCACAAATGCTGACCTCTGCCCTTAGTCTAGCTTCCACTATTCTTTCCCATAACTTCATCGTATGGCTCAGTAACTTTATCCCTCTATAGTTGCCACAACTCTGCATGTCTCCCTTGTTCTTAAAAATGAGCACAAGCACACTCCTCCTACATTTCTCCGGCATCCTTTCACTCTCTAAGACCTTGTTGAATGTTCTTGTCAGAAAATCTACTACCTCCCCTAGACACTTCGATACCTCCACTGGTATTTCATCAGGACCAGCTGCCTTTCCACTCTTCATCCTCTTCAATGCCCTCCTCACTTCACCCTTACTAATCTTTGCTACTTCCTGGTCCTCAACAGTCACCTCTTCTACTCTTTTTTCTCTCTCATTTTCCTCATTCATCAGCTCTTCGAAGTACTCGTCCCATCTTCCCAGCACACTTCTGTCATCAGTCAATACATTTCCCTCTCTGTCCTTAATCACTCTAACTTGCGGCACGTCCTTCCCATCTCTATTTCTCTGCTGTGCCAACCTGTATAAATCATTTTCTCCCTCCTTACTGTCCAGCCTATCATACAAGGCATCATACACCCTCTGTTTGGCCTTTGACACCGCTACCTTCGCCTTACGCTGTGTCTCCCTGTACTCCTGTTTACTCTCTTCGGACCTGTCTATGTCCCACTTCTTAGCTAACCTCTTCCTTTGTACACACTCCTGCACTTCCTGAGTCCACCACCAAGTCCCTTATTTACTGTCCTTCCAGAGGACACACCAAGTACTCGCCTACCTGTCTCCCTCATCACATTAGCTGTAGTTGTCCAGTCATCTGGAAGCACTTTCTGACCACCCAAAGCCTGTTTCAACTCCTCATTGAAGACAACACCACACTCTTCCTTTTTCAGCTTCCACCACTTTGTCTTCTACTCTGCCTTTGCCTTCTTCACCTTCCTCACCATCAGAATCATCCTGCACACCACCATCCTATGCTGTTTGGCAACACTCTCACCCACTACAGTTACTGACTTCCTTCAAATTACATCGCCTACACAACATGTAGTCTACCTGTGTGCTCCTACCTCCACTTTTATAAGTCAACCTATGCTCCTGTCTCTTCTGGAAGAAAGTATTCACCACAGCCATTTCCATCCTTTTTGCAAAATCTATCAACATCTGTCCTTCTGTGTTCCTGTCCTGGATACCAAACCTGCCCATCACTTCCTCGTCCCCTCTGTTGCCTGCACCAACATGTCCATTGAAGTCGGCCCCAATGGCCACTCTTTCACCTCTGGGGATACTCTGCATCACTTTATCTAACTCACTCCAGAATCTCTCCTTCTCTTCTAGCTCACATCCTGCCTGTGGGGCATAAGCACTGACAACATTGAACATCTTCTCCTTTCGGCTTTTCCCTTCAGGGGTCGCCACAGCGAATCATCTGCCTCCATCTCACCCTATACTTTGCATCTTCTTCTCTACACCAACTACCTTCATGTCCTCCTTCACCACATTCATTAATTGTCTCTTTGGTCTTCCTCTAGGCCTTCTGCCTTGTAGTTCCAACCTCATCCTACTACCAATATACTCACTATCCCTCCTCTTTACATGTCCAAACCATCTCAATCTAGCCTCTCTGACTTTGTCTCCAAAACGTCTTACATGTGCTGTCCCTCTGATGTGTTCATTTCTGATTCTATCCATCCTCGTTACTCCCAAAGAGAACCTCAACATTTTCATCTCTGCTACCTCCAGCTCTGCCTCCTGTCTTTTCCCCAGGGCCACTGTTTCTAAACCATACAACATTGCTGGCCTAAACACCGTCTTGTACACTTTTCCTTTCATTCTTGCCAATACCCTCCTATCACACATCACACAGGACACTTTTCTCCAACCATTCCAACCTGCCTGCACACGCTTCTTCACCTCTTTTCCCCACTCTCCACTGCTCTGGATTGTTAGCCTAAGTACTTAAAATCCTCCACCTTCCTTATCTCTGCTCCCTGTAACCTCACCGTTCCTCTTGGGTCCTTGTCATTCATACACATGTATTCTGTCTTACTTAGGCTAACCTTCATTCCCCTCCTTTCCAGGGCATACCTCCACCTCTCTAGATTTTCCTGCACTTGTTCTCTGCTCTCACTACAAATCACAATGTCATCTGCAAACATCATAGTCCATAACAACATTGAACATCACGCCTTCAATTTCTAACTTGAGACTCATCACTCTGTCTGACACTCTTTTCACTTCTAGAACATTCCTGACCAACTCTTCTTTCAAGATGACTCCTACTCCATTTCTCTTCCCATCCACACCATCATAAAACAGCTTAAACCCTGCTCCTAAGCCTCTAGCCTTGCTACCTTGACACCTGGTCTCCTGAACACACAGTATGTCCACCTTCCTCCTCTGCATCATGTCAGCCAGCTGTCGACCTTTTCCTCTCATAGTTCCAACATTCAAAGTCCCTACTCTCAGTCCTAGACTCGTGCCATTCCTCTTCTTTCTCTGCCTACGGACACACCTCCTGCCTCTCCTTCTTTGACCTCTACTTCTTCGATTAACAGTAGTCCAATTTCCACCAGCACCCTGTTGGTTGACAGCACTGATGGCGGTCATTGTTAACCCGGGCCTCGACCGATCCGGTATGAAATTTGTCTTGACGGTTCACATTCTGTATTTTGGCAAAAGTTTTACACTGGATGCCCTTCCTGTCACCACCCTCTGTATTTATTCTGGCTTGGGACCGACGTGAGGACGGAAACTTGTTTGTGCCCATCCTCACGGCTGCATTAGGGGGATATTGCAATTTAGCCAACTAACTAATATACAGTGTATCATCATTCATTCATTCATTCATTTTTATAATCATAATCAAGGTTGTGCAGAGGCTGGCCCCTGTCTCAGTTAACTCTAGGGGAAAGCAGAATACTGTACATCCTTAAAAGCTTGATAGGCCATCGCAGGGCATAAGCAGGCTGACGGCTATGCAGCCTCCTCTTGACGAAAGTTAGAAATGGTTATTTTTACATCCCTCTCACCATCGACAGTGAATGTGAGGCGTTTGTCGCAAGTGACACACGGAGCTTGTGAGTTGAAGCGCGACTTATCCGGAGTTCCGATCTTTCAAGTGAGAAGTATTCAACGTGCACTTGCTCACAAACGTCTCATATTCAAAGGGGAAGGACTTAAGCAGCGCACTTTAATTGAGGTGAGCGTGCCGTTTGTGTTAATAGGGAGTAGATGAGAGGACTTAATTCAGATCTGAACTGCATTCAGCTTGAGCAGCTCAGCCACGCCCCTCAGCCGGAGTGGGGAGAAAACAGACACACTCAAACATTCTAAACATGAACTTAGGTACTGTACTGGAATAATAATTGAAAATGACTTTAATATTAAAGTGCTTTCCAACAGTTCAGATGATTATTCCTCTTCAGGAACTTCAGAGGAAACTGTCGTTTCTTCAGGAGAAAGTCTTACTTCTTCAGAAGAGACATCCAATGTCATTACCTTTTTCTGGTGCTTAGCCAGTGTTTGAGTGGCATCATAGAGCTTAACTTGATAATATATATATATATATATATATATATATGAGGGGCAGTGGTGGTCTAGTGGTATAAGGCACTGGATCGCTAATCCAAAGGTTGGGGGTTCGAGTCCCACTCTCCACAAGGTTGTCACTGTCCCCCCCAGTGCAGGTAACTGGGTTATCAAAGGCCGGCCATGTCTCTCACTGTCTATGGTGTGAGGCATGTAAAAGAACCATTGCTGACTTTCAACAAGAGTAGGCTGCAAAGTCGTCGGTGTGTTTCCGCCCTGCGATGGCCTGGCGAGCTATCCAGGGTGTACTCTGCCCTCCCCCTGAGTTGGCTGGGATGGGCACCAGCCTCCCCGCGACCCTAATTAGGATGAAGCGGTTACAGAAAATGAAATGAAAAAAAAAAAAGAAATATATATCTAATATATATACCAGACAGCTGTCTGCCAAAACAGAGCTGAGTCAGGGCCCAAAAGACGGATTGGAGTGTGCCTCACTCAGCCTGGTGAAGCAAGCTCACTACGGGCACATTTGCAGTAGAGAAACAATGCAGTGCTAAAGTAACAAGGAAACATGCCATGTGAAAAGTGCCAGCTACCTCCGCTTTCACTGCAGCACTGACATACACATGTTTCCCACACGTAGGGGAACCTTTTGGACATGGATCAGCCTAATCAATCACAGATATTCCACATGATTTGGAGTCATGATCTTCTTAATTTCCGAAGGACGAACATCACATAATGATCACACTGGATCGGCGTGATCTGACTGGTCAGCTATCTGGGGTATAGAAGATATTATCCACACGGGATAATGGCTGAGTCAAAATGACGGACAGACCTAGGACTGTCACAGTCACATCAAGCAGGCAGTGGTACCACTGTTACGATTTTAAAAAGGAAAAAGAAAGCAGAAACGTCTGGTTTTAGTTTGCTTTTTCTGTGTTTCTGTTGATTATATACTAAAATTCTGACTAAATTTAAAAACACAGCGTTACACCCAGTTTTCTTACATTCCCGTGTAGTAATAGTACTGAATGATGAGTATAAATGCCTGGATAGATGATTTTACTGTAATAAAATGTGATTCAGTCAAGTCTTAGGTATCATTGCAACACTGAGTACTACCAGACTCACAGCTTGAGCACTGCTGCATCCTTTGGGTGAAACTATCATCCTCATTATGGTTTGTGTTTTGGTTAAATAATTCGCTGTGCCAGTTCTGGCAGTGTACATGTGTATTGTTCATTGTGAACACAGACTCCTGCTTCTCATGTAATATGTCTGAAAGAAGTTTCCACAGATTGTCACAGATTTTCCATAAGATGTTCCCGGTTGGAAAGGAAAAGGTCCATACTAGAATAGTGAGGGGTTTTTTTCTTTCTTGAACTTAATAAGACTCATTACTCTCTCAGTCACTCATTTGCCAGACTACTTAATCCCATAAGAGATGGTTATCTCAGCCGACTCTGGGTGAAGGTTTTCCAGACAATCGCAGGGCAACATACACACAACCATTCACATGCACTCACACCTCAGATCAATCTGAATCAGCAAATTAGCCTAATCTGCATGTCTCTGGACATTCGGAGAAAGCACGAGGACAACATGCAAACTCCACACAGATACCTCCGCACCAAGCCTGAGATTCAAACCCAGGACCTTTTATGCAGTGAGACAGACCTGCTCATTTTACTTACTCATTTGTTAAACTGCTTAATCCTAGTAGGATCACAGGAGGGCTGGTGCCTGGCTTAGCCAACACTATGCAAAGGCAGGGAACATTCTGAATGACTCACCAAACCATTGCCGGGCCAACTCACACACAACCACTTACACTCACACCTATTGGCAATTTAGCCTAATGTGCACGTTTTTGGACTGTCGGAGGAAACTGGTGTACCCAGATGAAACCCACACAAGCATGGAAAAACATGCAAATGTTTTTGTTGTTGTTCAATGGTGATGTCTGTTTGTCTAGAAAAAAGTAAAACATGAATCTTGTTACTATAGTAACACTTGAGGGCACATCAGCAGAAACTACACAGTGTGAGAGTGTATGTAATAAATGCAGTAATAACATATGCCATGGAGGAATCCTCGGTGTTAGTAGTGGGGTGTGTATTTTATTTTAAAAATTTCCTCATGCCTCTTCAGTGATTTCATACGTCAGGAACACATTCCGAACTTTATTTAGCCATGTAGGAAAAATCAGTGGTTATTAACATATTAAAAGACTTTAATACATAAAACATGTTTGTAATATATTAGATATAGTACACTGATATTTGAAGGTCCAACAGCTTATTGCAGGGCTATAATGCTCTCAGTGTCCCTGTCCAGTCACTTGGACTAGACCTGTGCAAGTGCCTTGGCAATACAAGCAGTCTAGGTTGAGATGTGTTGCACATGGCATGACTACTTCAAGTCTTCCTGGAATCCTGAACATCTGGTGCACTGGCTTTTGTCTGATAAATGTTTTTGCTCTCTTTTTACCCCCACCATGGGTTTATTTTACTGCTTTCTCTTGTTATTGCAGCACTGAGAGCAAATCCTCTTTGCAGAATTAAAGCTTTATATCAAGGGCAAGTGTCAATACAGGGATGTAGGGATATAACACATGGCGGTGGGGGTCGGGTGGTGGGCTGGAGCTGCAAAAAACGTAGTAAAGGCAGTGATGTAGTGGTTGGCATGTTTGCCTAAGGTCCAATTTTCTAGTATTAGGCTTAGTGGGGACTTTTCTGTGGGCATGTTCTCTGTGTGCTTGTGTGGGTTTCCTTTGGTTACTCCAGTTTCCTCCAACAATCCAAAGACATGCACATATTACTGTTACAAATTGCTACTAGGTGTAGGTGTGATAATTTGTCAGGCTGTTCAGGGTGTACCATGTACCACGACACCCAGTGTAGGTTGATATAGGCTCCAGCCCTGCGACCAGAGTAGAATTGAGTATTTCAGCAAATGAGTGAGTGAATGAATACAATGCTATTTTTTCACAATAGGTCATGCTATAGATTTCCAAAATACGATCAGAGCTATACATGAGGACCTCAGATAAATGTACAGTATATACATGGAATGCAATTAGCTTATTTGTAAGTGCTGCTTTTCTCGAACTTGAATATATATGAATATGGTTCTTCAGACCCACCTCCCCCTCCCCGCTCCTCAATCCCCAGGTGAAACTTCTCATTCCTATTGATTATTTCTGTTTAGAAGACAAGGACCATTTGTAGTTTTTGGCCAAGGGACGGCGGGAAAACTGGCACTGAAGCCAAAAGTGTGTGCTGAAATAGTAAAATGTCTCATCAGTGTGTTTCATGGACTCAGGGACCATCCCTGTGGGGGCTAAAGAAGCTCAGAGCTTCTGCCCTTTGACGTCAGATGGCAGCAGCCACTGCACGTCCTGTTAAGTACTGTCAAATGGTGGTGTTTGCAAAGGCTGGCGTTTAAGTGCAGATCCTTGCTCACTTCAAGGCTCAACTGCACCAAAGTGCTGGAATCCTGATGAATGATATGCAGAGAGAGGAGATCTCACACTTCCACCAGTGCGACTGAAGATCTTAATTACTTAAGGTAAAATAAAAGCTGGTGCTGATATTCTCAATGTTTAAAGATGATGACTATATTGCTGTTCATTTAGTTTTTCCTTTTATTTGTCTAATATGTCAGGTCTATAAAGGACTTGTTTTTTTATGTATATATGTGAGTGTGTGTATTTTACACTTGCATGTATCTGGGTGCTGTACTACTGTAATAAGTTGGCGTACAAGTCTACTAATCACAGAATACAGTATTATTTACATTATTTATGAGATATTTGTTTGTATCTGCATCAGCATCCTTTCATCTTAATTAAAATTCAGGTTTAATGCATTAGTTTTAATTTGTAGTTTGCTATTATTATTGTTGTTATTATGGTTATTTATTTACTTACTAAATAAGTAAAAACATAAATAAAAATGGTGGCATGGCAACTGGTTCAAGTCTCAGGCTCTGTGAGGGCATTTCTGTGTAGAGTTTCTATGGGTTTTCTTCAGGTACACCGGTTTCCTCCTGCATTCCAAAGATGTGCACATTCTTCAGTCAGTCACTCATTTGCTGAACAGCTTAATCCTAAAAAAAGGTCACAGGAAGGCTGATGCCTATCTCAGTTGACACTAGGCAAAGTCTACATAGACCCTGAACAGCTCACCAGACCAGCATATGGCAACACACACACACACACACACACACACACACACACACACACACACACACACACACACACACACACACACACACACACACACACACAAAACCATACACACACACTCAAACCTAGGTGCAATTTGGAACACCCAATTAGCCCAATATGCATGTCTTTGGACTATGGGAGGAAACTGACACACCCGGAGGAAACCCATACAAGCAATTAAATGCTATCCCCACACAAAAGCCCTGGACTTGTACCTAGTACCTTCTTGCTGTGATGCGGTCGCACTAACCGCCATGCATTAACCACCTAACATTCATGCATGACTGTAAGTGGTTTTATGTGTTGCCCGGTAATGGCCCGGTGAGCTGTTCAGGGTGTTCCCTACCTGAACCCTTTCCTTTGCAATGGCAGGAATTTATTCCAGAAAGTCCTTCTAAACGCAACAGTATGAATGTGTGCTGCAGTCACTTTGTCTTGGTTGCCATCTTGTGGATGATGCAGTGCACCAGAGCAGCAGTGGCTCTGAACTACACTACAGCGATCTTGACCCCTAATGTGGCTGATTTGATGGTTGAACTGAGTTGGAAGAACAGCAGCGATGATGTGCCTCACAGCCGGAGGAAGCGCTACATTTCTTCCAGTGATATGATAGTGTTACTGGACTACCACAACCATGTCCGATCGCAGGTCTTCCCACCTGCTGCAAATATGGAGTACATGGTAGTGCACCTCTTTCTTGTCCGGTCAGAAATACTTGATAAATGGTTGACTACATTGCCGATGTTGATTGAAAAATAAATAGATCTTCTTATTGTTCTCTGTTTGCAAGGTGTGGGATGAGAGGCTTGCGAAATCAGCTGAGTCCTGGGCCTCACAGTGTATATGGGATCACGGTCCACCACAGGTCATGAGATACGTCGGCCAGAACCTGTCAATCACCACAGCAAGGTATATAAATCTTGTTTGGTAAAATTATGTTTTGACACTTACCCTCATAAGCTCTTGTATTATCCTTTCAGTGTCCTGTTGTAGAAGTTAGCACATCTGTCTCATAGCAAGAAGGTCCTAGGTTCTATTCCGGGTATTCCGGTATCCCTTTACAGTCCAATGACATGATTTGTAACAACCAGTCTACCTAATGTGTATGTCTTTGTACTGTGGGAGGAAACAGGATTACCTGGACAAAACACATGCAAGCACTGTCAGAACGTGCAAACTCCACACAGAAATGCCTTCGCTGAGCTTGGGACACCAACCTAGGACCTTCTGGCTGTGAGTGGCACAAATGATCAATTTGTGGATCCAGGAATTTTTTGTAGATTCTTTAACATTGTGAGATCATTCGTAAGTGTGGTATTACAACAGGTCTAAGAGGGGGTGCTGTGAAAGTTCTGTTGATTTTTCCAACTTGGCAGAGGTTTGCACTCTGCAAGTTTCACATGAAATTGATGTTTTGCTAAAATAATGATATCTATTGATAATGAACCTGGAATTTCAAAGATCTTAGACCAAAATCAAATAAGCAATTTTTTTTTCCAAAAGTGAAAACTGAATAAGTTATGTGGTCAATGTTTATTTTCCTGTAGGTATAGTTCAATCGTTGATCTGGTGAAATCATGGCATGATGAGAAATATTCCTTTTCCTACCCCAACGGATGTGCCGGATCTGTTTGCACCCATTATACACAGGTATGGATCTTAAAATAACAGTCAGCTCATAAAATCATAAAACTCAAAACAATTTAAAAACAGTTCTCTACAGCATGTAGCGAGAGCACGTCTTTCTCCTCAGGCTGGTTTCTCATCTCATAGAATACAGTAGTACCTCACTTTACGAAAGTCTCACCAAACAAAAAATTCAGGTTACGAAACACATTTTCCTAAAATTTTTGTCTCTGGATATAAAACAAGTTCACGTTACGAAAGCGCCATCTTAAATTTTCAAATGCGCCATTCAAACATTCAAGCGCGCTATTCAAACATTAAAATGCTCCATTAAAACATTCAAACAATGCACGAGCTGCTCTCCCATCAATGATGTTCAAACATCCCACCTTGCTGGCCTCCCATTGGCTAGGACGCATGACGCAGCTACCTCCCATTGCCTATCTCCCAACATCCCACCCCCCCTAGTCTCCCATTGGCTAGAAGGGATGACGCAGCTTCCTCGCATTGGCTATTATGGAGCTGCATCTACCATGATGCTTTTCAGGGCAGTGGTGGTCTAGTGGTTAGGGCGCAGGATCGCTGATCCTAAGGTTGGGGGTTCGAGTCCCCACAAGGTTGTCACTGCCCCATCCCCCCCCCCCCCCCCGTGCAGCTAACTGGGTTATCAAAGGCGGGCCATGTCTCTCACTGTCTATGGTGAGAGGCATGTAAAAGAACCATTGCTGACTGTCGTAAAGAGTAGGCTGCAAAGCCGTCAGCGTGTTTCTGTCCCTTGCTAAAATGGTTGTGACAGGAAGGGCATCCAACGTAAAAACCTATGCCAAATCAAATGTGCGAATCAGATGATTCGCTATGGTGACTCCCAAGAAAGGGAAAAAGCCGAAGGAAAAGAAGATCTACCATGACGCTTTTCATGTAAAGGACAGAGTTACTGTTGTTTCATGCCTTATTTCATGACTCAGGCTTTTAAACTTCCATAAACATTTGTAAGATTATAACTCTGCTAAGAAGATATGGTCAACACACGTGCACACACACGCGCATACACACACACACACACATATAAACACACACACACACACACACACACACACACACACACGTGATTTCTGGTGCGAGTGAGAAGCGAGAAGAAGAAACGGGCTCTATTGATATTGCAAAGGAATATGGCCAAACCCGTCTACGATCTGTATGATATTGAAGCAGGAGGTCTTAAAAGGTATGCTTTTATAATTTTTAAAGGGTTTATGGGTAGTATTGGGAGCCTTGGAACAAATCACGCATTTTACATGTAAAATGCGGTTCAATTCACGAAAAAAGCAGGTTACAAAAAAGGTGCTGGAACGAATTAATTTCATAAAGTGATGTACCCGTAGGCTGGTTTGACTGTGGGGGGGGGTGCACATCTCGGTTGACTGGAACTTGAGTCCCAGGAGCTATAAGCATAAACCTTAAAGGGGAAATGAAACGCTGACTAAATAAGTTGGTGGTAGCTTCCGTATACTGTAGTTTATTGAAGCGATTGTGGTTTAAATTTTATATCATAAATAAACCATTGCACACACAATGATTTTGTTTTATGTGCTTGTCATATAAGTTATCGACCCAAAAGCTGCCATTGCTAAGTGCCCGCCTACACAATGTTACCGTGATGTCACTGGGTTGGTACAAAGTACCACATAAAATATAGTGCATGCATATCACAGCATATTATATAATATAAACAACATGGAATCTCATGCCAACAACACGCCCAGTTTTTCAGCAGAACACGATTCATCTATTACTCTCAGAAGATGAATCAAATATTATAGTTCAACCAAAAACATTCTCAAATATATTTCAAATTACATCTAAAAGTACATGTGCTAAATAAATTTACAAATTGAGCTAAAGTTATTTATCTATTCCAAGGCACAAACAAATATTAATACATATTTACAGCACAAAAACATACTATTAATTTTATAAAAGTACTGACCATTAGGCTGCAGATCCAGGCTGCATGGCTTATGATTATTTTAGCCATTCATTCTCTGTGTGTCAATGTTTGTGTTCATACATGTGCAGAAACCGGAAGCGGTACTAAAAAACTGTGCTATATTCTCACACTCGCACTTTGTTTGAGTGACAGTTTTCAGCTATTATTGCTTCCTGATAATATTATGTTTGTTAATTGGTCAGCTCGGGCTTGCACATGCGCAGTGCCCGTTACACGTTAACTTCGGGTTTACTTCTTTGACTCTAGTCAAGCGGAGCTTGTCTCCGACTTTCTCTTCAATTACAGTCATTAAGTTTAGTTATAAGATTGTGAATACACATAATTTCTTGTCCAGCAGAACTCAACTCCTGCTTGTGAGGGGGGTGGAGGGTGGGTGGCAACTGCACCCTGTGCACCCCCCCCAGCCTACGCCCTTGGTACCACTGTATCGTGTCCTGCTACATTGTGCAATTACGTATATTATAGCAATTAACATGATATGAAGCACAAGCAATTTCATTTAGAAAAAACATGTTTCTGATTTAGTGTTTTAAATGACATATTCTTTATTAATTCGTCTACAGTTACCACATTTATGCTCTTTTTCACACCTCAGGGAAAATTAGAGCCAAGGTACTTGTAGTACGTGTGAGTAAACTAGAGAACCTAGAAGAAATCCCTATACTGTAGACATGGGAGCACATGCAACCTCTGTGCTTTACTTATGCTTGTATTATTATTAATTCTTTGATTCATTTTTCCAATTGCTTGATCTCAGCCAATATTGAGTGAAGGTGAGGTACACACTGAAAGGCTTGCTAGACCATTGCATGGCCAATGCCCCCCCCATATACACACACACACACACACACACACGTGCACAGGGGCAATGTGGAACAACCAGGCCGCCCAACATGCATGCTTTTGGACTGTGCGAAGAAGCCGGAGTACCAGGAAAGAACCCAGATAAACACAGAAAGAACGCCACACAGAAACGCCCTTACCAACCCAGTACTCAAACCCAGGACCTTCTTGCTGTGAGGTGGACGCACTAACCACTACTCTACCGCAGCACTCCAGTCTGAAATTGTCTGTCTGTCTTCCTTTCGGCTTTTTCCCTTTTACTCGGGAGTCGCCACAGCGAATCATCTGATTCGCACGTTTGATTTGGCAGAGGTTTTTATGTCAGATGCCCTTCCTGTCACAACCCTTTTTTAACAAGGGACAGAAACACGCTGACGGCTTTGCAGCCTACTCTTTACGAAAGTCAGCAATGGTTCTTTTACATGCCTCACACCATAGACATTGAGAGACATGGCCTGCCTTTGATAACCCAGTTAGCTGCACTGGGGGGGACAGTGACAACCTTGTGGAGAGTGGGACTCGAACCCCCAACCTTTGGATCAGCGATCCAGCGCCCTATACCACTAGACCACCACGGCCCCAGCACTCCAGTCTGAAATTATTTATTGAATATTTGTTGAAAATCGTCTTTGGATTCTGAATATCCATGAAACTACATCGAAGATGTAGTATGACTTATAAGATTGTACTTGATGTAATGAAAATACAAATTTATCCCTACATGTGTGCTATACAGTGCTCTTAAAAATGACAACATTCACTTTTTTGGTTGTAAAAAATCCCACGGTGTTGATACACATTGAATTCCACCCCCTTTTCTGTTCTTTCTACACATTATATTATGACTGTGAACATAGCAATAGGGTGGCATGGTGGCGTAGTGCTTAGCACATCACAGCAAGAATGTCCTGGGTTTAAGTCTCTGCCTCAGTGAGGATGTTCCTGTATGAAGTTTCCATGTTCTCCCTGTATGTGTGTGGGTTTCCTCCAGGTACTCCACTTTCCTTCGACAGTCAAACGGCTGTACTAAATTGCCTCTTGGTGTAAATATTTGTGTGTTGATCCTGTGGTATTCTGGTGAACTGTTCATGATGTAACCCACCTTCGCTCAGTGTTGGTTCCAGCCTTGCAGTGACCGTAATACAGTGCTTCTCAATTATTTTCGGTGGCGCCCCCTCTAGCAAGAAAAAAGCATTTCATGCCGCCACCCCCCTGTGGTAAATAATACTGTGGTATTATTTGTCTATTAAATTGTTATTAGTACACCTCTGCATAGCATTGTATCTTTAACATTAAAAACAAAAAAGAAAGAAATATAGTTCAACTTACAATAAAGAAAAACTTCATTAATATTGTTTTTTAATCTGTAACATAAAAGATTTTTTATGTGCCTGGAATTTCAATGTGCCTGGAATAAAAAAAAACCTTATTTAAACTCACTCAGCTTATTTATGTCTTAATATCTCTGTCTCTCTCCACTTTTGTCTTCGTTCCTATTTGAAATTTTTCCATGTTGTTTTTTGAGGGGTTGTTTACTGCACTTCACATCACTTGCTTGTGCGAAAAACCGCTACAGTGTACGACAATGAGAGCGCCACTGCCAACTACTGGAGTGGAGGTGCAATTGCACTTAATTCTTGTACAGTACACTATTCCAGAAAAGCATGTGTCCCAGGATCATACGCACGCCCTCCGACATCACCCCTCCGGCATTATACCAAGGGGGGCGCGTCCCACTATTTGAGAAGCACTGGCCTAATAGGATTGAAAGAAAGGATTCTATAGAATCAGAAAAAAAGAAGAATAAAATAAGTTTTTTCTACTGTTGCACAAATGTATGGATATCCATGAATATCAAATATCATCTAAGGGCAAATCACAGAAAGAGTTTCCATGCACACTAATGGAGTCTTAGGGCAAACTGGATCGCTGTACTCTACTGTTCATTTTGGGCTGCAGATGGTGTGGGCCAGCACCAATAGGATTGGGTGTGCCATCAACAGGTGTTCAAATATGTATGTGTTTGGTGCTACATGGAAACAGGCCACCTTATTGGTCTGCAACTACTCCATCAAGTAAGAATTAATAGTATAGATTCAAAAATTTATACAGCCTTCATTTAATTACTGCATTATAATTTTTAACTTCTACTAAGTGTAGTTGTTTATTTTGCAGAGGTAACTGGGTGGGAGAAGCGCCATACAAGGCAGGAAAGCCGTGCTCATCTTGTCCTTCTGTATATGGTGGATCATGTAGCAAGAATCAGTGCACTCTATCAAAACGCAGAACAAAGTTCAAGAGGTTTTAGTTACCTTGACTGAAATGAATGAATTGCAACTGGGAAAAGAAAATTGATGCACGTATTTCTACTGCACCACTATTGCATCACCTGATCTCTTTTTGTTTAAAAAATGCCTTCAAACACATTTTATACTGCAGTTTAACGAACAAGTCATCACAACCGCTAATTTAATCATTGTAGTAATGCTAAGAGTCAGTCTTTTGACTGTTGTTCTCTCTTGTTCTGTCCCTGACTGTTTGCACTGTTTTGTATGTTTGCATTACTGTAAGAGTCAAATTGCCGTTAGGATCGTGTTGAGAGTTAAACACTTTTATGGTTTGTGTACACCCAATAAATTTTCTAACCTTACTATGGTGTATTTGGAGATGAACTGTGTCTTCTCCAAATGTGTACCAGGTACATTGAAACACTGAACATGGTTCAGTTTGGAAACAGTCATGTTTTCATATACGGTTTAAGTTTGATTCACAAATTGACTTATTGATTTAAAAAGGAATATAAAATAAAAAACAGATCCTACTGCTAATCCTGTTATGTTCAGTGGTAACATCCTGAATAAAACTATAAGTGTGTGCGGTATAAATTTTTTAAATGTCTTCATCTTGGGCTTCATCTTAATCCCGAGTCAGATCGTGGGGGCAGCAGCCTAAGCAATGAGGCAAAATGTCCCTCTCCCCAGTCACTTCCTCCAGCTCTTCCAAATGGACACTGAGGCGTTATGAGACCAGAAGACACATAATCCCTTCAGCGTGTTCTAGGTTGACCCTGGGGTCTCTTCTCGGCTGGATATGCCCAAAACACCACACCAGGGAGGCGTTCGAGAGGCATTCTAACCAGATGCCCAAGCCACCTCCACTGGCTTCTCTCAATGCAGAGGAGCAGTGGTTCTACTCTGAGATCCCCCAGATCGGGGGTCAGGAACCTATGGCTCTCAAGCCAGATGTGGCTTTTTGATGACTGTATCTGGCTCTCAGATAAATCAGGTGGCCTTTCTTAACAGAATAACGAATATATAAATTCACTGTCATTTAAATAAAAATACAAAAAAAGCCATCAAATAAAACAAAAACATGAATAAATCTCGTGCATTTAAATCTATACCTCTATTTTCAATGCCACGTCACTGTGGCGCACAGCAGAGAGCCAATCCTTTCTGTATGCCAGTATGTGGGCGGGTCCGATACCTTGAAACTCTAATTTTATTGGATTATAACAGCCACAGACTGCACATGTTGCTTTTGCGTAAAAAGGTAAATTTCCCTTGTTTTTGATCAGCTCATTTGCACAAAGCCAAGCACAGCTGGCAAGCAAACACAAATGGACAGACATGGAAAAACTTCAACCCACAGACCAGCTGATTGCCAAAACTTGGAACGCGCTTCCTGTCACATATTAAACACTGCCGCGTGTGAGTCGTGTCATATTGACCATGTTTAGCTCCACATGCGCACGCACGCAGTCCTTCTCACCTGAAAAGCAAAGACCAACCTGCACTCACGTTTAACAGATGGAAGCTTAAATGCCTGCATGAAGTTGAACATCACCATGAATCAACCAGACTACAAAGACATCAGCATCACCATGCAGCACCAGAGGTAGGATTGATAGTAAGAAGTACTTTTCTTATTACTAAATAACTTCATTATGACAATGTCGTTTAAAATAAATTCATCTTATAATACTATCAAATATATATATATATGGCTCTCAGAGGATTAGATTTTAAAATATGCCTTTCTTTGGCTCTGTTAGTCAAAAAATTTCCCGACCTCTGCCCTAGAGCCCTAGATGGCCAAGCTTCTCACCCTATTTCTAAGTAAGCGCCACACCACCCAAGGAAGCTCATTTTAGCCGCTTGTATTCGTGATCGTTTTCTTTGTTCCAAAGCTTGTGACCATAGGTGAGGGTTGGAACATAGATCGACTGATAAATTGAGACCTGCCTCTTCGCCATGACAGACCAGTACAAGCTCCGCTTAACAGCAGAGGCTGCAGCGATCCGCCTGTTGATCTCCCGCGCCATCTTTCTCTCACTCGTGAACAAGAACCAGAGATACTTGGGGCAGAACCTCATTCCAGACCCAGAGAGTGCATTCCACCTTTTTCTGGCTGAGAGCCATAGCCTTAAATTTGTAGGTGCTGATTCTCATCCTGGCCGCATCGCAACGTCATTCGCAAAATTCAGAGATGACCACCATGAGAAATGCAGAGATCCGATGGTCATGAAACCAGAACCCCTCAACACTTCGGCTGCACCTAGAAATTCTGTCCATAAAAATTATGGTGGACTCCAACCTACAGTGGAAACTGTTCCTGATGCGGACCAAGCTCTGGCTGCAATGATACAGCGACCGAATGGTTGGTAGCAACGGGTCTGGAACGCCATACTCCTGGAGCCTGCCCCACAAGATAGCCTAAGGGTCACGATCGAAAGTCTTCTCTAAATCCACAAAACACATGAGGACAGATTGGGCAAACTCCCATGCCCCCTCCAGGATCCTGTAGAGTGTATAGAGTTGATTGAGAGTGCCCTGGCCACATTGTTCCTCCTGAATCTGAGGTTCAACTATTGGTCGGATCCTCCTCTAAAAAACCCCTGCATAGACTTTCCTTGGTAGGCTGAGTGTGATTCCACGATAATTGGATAACTTAATTGGGTCCTGCCACCCCGGTTTATGAATCCAGAGGTATGGCCCCTGTTGGCCATGCAATGTTGCGGAGACATGTCAACCAAGACAGCCCTACAACATCCAGAGCCCTGAGATATTCAGGGCGGATTTCATCCACCCCAGAGCACGACCACCAAAGAGCTTTTTGACTACTTCAGCAACCTCACCTCCACTGATGGGGGAAACCCCCAGGGTCTTCCTCCTTCACGGAGGGCACGTTGGTGGGATTGAGGAAGTCCTCAAAGTATTCCTTCCACCTCCCGACAACATCCCCAGTCAAGGTGAGCAGCTCCCCACTTAAACTATAAACAAGGGGTCCCCAACCACCGGGCCCTGGACTGGTACCGGTCCATGGATCATTTTGTACCGGGCCGCAAAGTATGAATAATCGTGATTGAAATATATATAAAATATCTTTTTGGTTCTGGGTGTCTTATTTTGAAAGGCAACCACTTCTGCCCTCACCTAATTTCCATGCTTGACTCTTTAGTATGTCTTTATCCTGCACCAGCAATGCAAGCTAGTCCTCGCAAAATGAGCCAGAAACAGAGCTCACTGGAGAGTTTTTTTTTGAAAATGGTAAACGAGACAACGATGAGACAGCAGAAGGCTCACAAAGCTGCATTTTAGAGAAAATACCAAGATTCCTACCTGAGTGATGGGTTCATCGTGACAGATGATTGTTTTTATTATAAACAACCTATGACCCCACCACCCGGTTAGCAGTAAAATTGTCAAGCGTTGACCGGTCCGTGGTGATAAAAAGGTTGGGGATCACTGCTGTAAACAGTATTTGTGGAGAACTGCTTCCCCCTCCTGAGGTATTGGATAATGGTCCAGAACCTATTTGAGGCCAACAGATAATCACGTTCCTGGCCCTCACCGGACTCCTCCCACGCCCAAGATTTTGCATCGACGACAGCTTGGGATACAGCACGTTTGGCCTCCTGATAGCTGTCTACTGCCTTGGGAGTTCCATAGGCAACAAGTGAGTCCCTGAATAAACGTCCTTCAACACAGCTCATAAAGACTCGAAGAAGGGTGGGTACTCTGAACTGTCATCGGGTCCATAAGTGCAAACAACAGCCAGGACCCGTCCCCCCACCTGAAGGCGGAGGGAAGATACCCTTTCTCCAACTGGGGAGAACCCCAATGTGTGGACACTCAGTCGGAAGGGGGGGGACGACAAACAAGGATACCCACACTGGCTCACCACCTCTCGTCATCAGCAACTCCAGAATGGAATAAGGTCCAGCCCCTCTCAAAATGGGTGGTCCAGAGCCCAAGCTATGCATTGAGGTGAGTCCAACTATAGCTAATTTGTATCTCTCCATCTCACGCATCAGCTCAGGCTCTTTCCCTAGCGGAGAGGTGACATTCCATGACCCAAGAGTCAGAGTCAGTAACTGATGATCAGTTGAACAGAACCCATGCCTTCGGTTACCACCCACTCACTCTGCCCCGACCCCTATAGCCCCTCCCACAGGTGGTGGGTCCATGGGAGGGTGGACCAATGCCCCCGCTTCGGGCTGTGCCAGGCCTGGCTACATGGGCAAAATCCAACCACCAGGCACTCATCTTCGAGCCCCTCCCCAAGGCATGGCTCCAGGGGGACCCTGGTGACCCGCGTCTGAGCAAGGGAAACCATGTCCTTGTGTTTTTCTTCATAGGGGTCTGTTGATCCATGCTTCATCTGGACCTTCACCTACAATCTGTTTCCCTGGGTGACCCTACCAGGAACATAATTCCCCCAACAACATAGCTCCTAGGATCATTAGGACACGTAAACCCCTCCACCACGATAAGGTGGCAATTCAAGGATGGAATTTTTTAAAATGTATTTATGGGAAAGTACATAAAATTTGAAGATTACAAATATATAAAAATATATAAAATGTCGGCAAACATATTAGATAGAAAAATGTTTTGTGTAGCCAAGCTGCATATTCTGGTATTTATTTATTTATTGATACACTGTATTAATCGCTCAAGAGAAATTATTGCCTCCGTATTTAACCTATTTAAAGTGAGCATACAGACATGCAAACAGATGCACAGATACAGAAGTGGGCGACCACACACATTATGGTGCCCAGAGAGCAGTTGGGGTCAGGTGCCGTGCTCAAGGGCACTTCTGCCATATAAGGGTGGAGGAAGGGAAGGTGCAACTCACACCACCACCACCATGACACAGCCATAGCTCATCTACTTTTGTCCCATCTGTATTACCTCTTCTTTCTTCTTTTCCTTTTGGGTGTTCCCTTCAGGGTTCACCACAGCGAATCATCTGCCTCCATCTCCCCCAATCCTCTACATTTTCTTCTCTTACACCAACTATCTTCATGTCTTTCTTCACCACATACATAAATCTCCTCTTTGGTCTTCCTGTAGGCCTTCTGCCTGGTAGTTCCAACTTCAGCATCCTACTATCAGTATATTCACTATCTTTTCTCTGTACATGTCCAAACCATCTCAATCTAGTCTCTCTGACTTTGTCTCCAAAACATCTGACATGTGCTGTCCCGCTGATGTACTCATTCCTGATCCTATCCATCCTCATTACTCCCAAAGAGAACCTCAACATTTTTTGCGACCTTCAGCTCTGCCTTCTGTCTTTTCCTCAGTACCACTGTTTCTAAACCATACAACATTGCTGGCCTCATCACCTAATTGTACACTTTTCCTTTCATTCTTGCCGATACCCTCCTATCACACATCACACTGGACACTTTTCTCCGATCATTCCAACCTGCATGCACATGCTTCTTCACCTCTTTTCCACACTCTTCACTGCTTTGGACTGTTGAGCCTATGTACTTAAAATTCTCCACCTTCTTTATCTCTGCTCACTGTAACCTCAGTGTTCCTCTTAGATCCTTCTCGTTCACACACATGTATTCTGTTTAACTGAGGCTAACTTTTCCTCTCCTTTCCACGGCATACCTCCACCTCTCTAGATTTTCCTCCACTTGTTCTCCGCTCTCACTACAATCAATGTCATCGCCAAACATCATAGATTCTTGTCTAACCTTGTCTGTCAGCCTGTTCATCACCATAGCAAACAAGAAGGGGTTCAGAGCTGATCCTTGATGCAGTCCCACCTCCACCTTGAACTCTTTTGTCGCACCGACAGCACACTTCACCACTGTCTCACATCTCTCATACATGTCCTGCACCACTCTAGCATACTTCTCTTCCACTTCAGACTTCCTCATACAATACCACAGTTTCTCTCTTGGCACCCTGTCATATGCTTTCTCCAGATCCACAAAGGCACAATGCAGCTCCTTCTGACCTTCTCTGTACTTCTCTATTAACATCCTCAAGGCAAACACTGCATCTGTGGTGCTCTTTCTTGGCATGAAACCAAACTGTTGTTCACAAATGCTGACCTCTGCCCTTAGTCTAGCTTCCACTATTCTTTTTCATAACTTTATCGTATGGCTCATCATTTTTATCCCTCTGTAGTTGCCACAACTCTGCACGCCTGCCTTGTTCTTAAAAATGGGTGCCAGCACACTTCTCCTAAATTCCTCCGGCATCATCTCACTCTCTAAGACCTTGTTGAATATTCTTGTCAAAAGGTGTACTGCTACCTCTCCTAAACACTTCCATACCTCCACAGGTATGTCATCAGGACCAGCTGCCTTTCCACTCTTCACCCTCTTCAATGCCCTCCTCACTTCACCCTTACTAAGTAAGCTTTGCTACTTCCTGGTCTTCAATGGTCACCTCTTCTACTCTTTTTTCTGTCTCTCTCATTTTCATCATTCATCAGCTCTTCAAAGTACTCTTTCCATCTTCCCAGCACACTTCTGCCATCAGTCAATACATTTCCCTCTCTGTTCTTAATCACCCTAACTTGCTGCACGTCCTTCCCATCTCTATTTCCCTGCTGTGCCAACCTGTATAAATCATTTTCTCCCTCCTTACTGTCCAACCTAGCAGAGAAGTTATCATATGCCCTCTGTTTGTCCATTGACACCGCTACCTTCACCTTACCCTGCGTCTCCCTATACTCCTGGTTACTCTCTTCATTCCTCTCAATGTCCCACATCTTCTTAGCTAACCTCTTCCTTTGTACACACTCATGCACTTCCTTATTCCACCACTAAGTTTCCTTGTCTAGGAGAGGAAGCAGTAGATTTCCTGACAAGAACATTCAACAAGGTCTTAGAGAGTGAGAGGATGCCAGAGGAATTGAGGAGAAGTGTGCTGGTGCCCATTTTTAAAAACAAAGGAGTTGTGCAGAGTTGTGGCAACTACAGAGGGATAAAGTTGATGAGCCATACGATGAAGTTATGGGAAAGAATAGTGGAAGCTAGACTAAGGGCAGACGTCAGCATTTGTGAACAACAGTTTGGTTTCATGCCAAGAAAGAGCACCACAGATGCAGTGTTTGCCTTGAGGATGTTAATAGAGAAGTACAGAGAAGGTCAGAAGGAGCTGCATTGTGCCTTTGTGGAACTGTGGTATTGCATGAGAAAGTCTGGAGTGGCAGAGAAGTATATTAGAGTGGTGCAGGACATGTATGCGAGATGTACGACAGTGGTGAGGTGTGCTGTCGGTGTGACAGAAGAGTTCAAGGTGGAGGTGGGACTGCATCAAGGGCCCCTGCCCTTCTTGTTTGCGATGGTGATGGACAGGCTGACAGACAAGATTAGGCAAGAATCTCCATGGACTATGATGTTTGCAGATGACATTGTGATCTGCAGTGAGAGCAGAGAACAAGTGCAGGAAAACCTAGAGAGGTGGAGGTATGCCCTGGAAAGGAGGGGAATGAAGGTTAGCATCAGTAAGACAGAATACATGTGTATGAATGCCAAGGATCCAACAGGAACGATGAGGTTACAAGGAGCAGAGATGAGGAAGGTTGAGGATTTTAAATTTTTCTAAATCGACCAGCCCCACAAGACTCATCAGACATCCCAACAGCTGACAACGACCTCCCAATTGACTGTAATCCACCAGCAAGGAGAAAATCATAAAAGCTCTCAGACACCTGAAGGCAGTAAAGGCTCCTGGATCAGACAACATCCCGGCAGAGGCACTGAAGGCAGACATGGTCATCACTGTTAATGTGCTCCACCCCCTCTTTGAGAAGATCTGGGAGGAAGAACAAGTGCCATCAGATTGGAAGGAGGGATACCTCATCAAACTGCTAAAGAAAGGAGATCTCAGTAACTTTGCAAACTACAGAGGGATCACAATATTGTCAGTTCCTGGAAAGGTCTTTAGCAGAATCCTACTCAACAGGATGAAAGACATCGTAGACCCACAGCTTAGAGACCAGCAGGCAGGCTTCCGGAAAGACCGCTCGTGCATAGACCAGATAGCAACACTACGCATCATCCTGGAGCAGTCCCTGGAGTGGAATACCCCTCTCTACGTCAACTTCCTCGACTATGAGAAAGCCTTTGACAGTGTGGACAGAGCGGCCCTATGGAAACTGCTAAGACACCACGGAGTACCAGCGAACATCATCAGGAACTCGTACGAGGGACTCACCTGCAGGGTAGTCCATGGAAGCCAGGTCTCTGATGCTTTCCAAGTTTGAACAGGGGTCAGACAGGGATGCTTGATGTCCCCTTTTCCATTCCTACTCGCCATTGATTGGATTATGAAGGTATCCACATCACAGAGACGGAATGGCATACAATGGACTCTCTCTTCACAACTGGATGGTCTGGACTTTGCTGACAACCTGGCACTGCTCTCACATGCTCAACATAAGATTCAAGAAAAAACAAGCATCATGGCAGAGACCTCATCCCAGCTAATTCTGAACATCCATCGAGGGAAAAGCAAGGTCCTGAAAGTCAACACCACCAGCACATCCCCTATCATTCTAGAAGACGAGGCATTAGAGGAGGTGGACAGCTTCACCTATCTCGGCAGCATCGTCGACTCCAAGGGAGGGACAGACGCAGCTGTAAAGACCAGAATAAACAAGGCCAGGATAGCCTTTTTACATCTCAAGAACATCTGGGCTTCAAGAGACCTATCAGCCAATACCAAGATAAGGCTCTTGAACACCAACGTGAAGTCTGCCCCAATGACTACTCTTTCATCTTTGGGGGTATTCTGCATCACTTCATCTAACTCACTCCAGAATCTCTCCTATTCTAGCTCACATCCTGTCTGTGGGGCATAAGCACTAACAACATTGAACATCATGCCTTCAATTTCTAACTTGAGACTCATCACGCTGTCTGACACTATTTTCACTTCTAGAACATTCCTGACAAACTCCTCCTTCAAGATGACTCCTACTCCATTTCTCTTCCCATCCACATCATGAAAAAACAGCTTAAACCCTGCTCCTAAGTTTCTAGCCTTGCTACCTTTCCACCTGGTCTTCTGAACACACAGTATGTCCACCTTCCTCCTCTGCATGTCAGTCAGGTCTCTACTACAGGTTTCCTGTCATGGTTCCAACATTCAAAGTCCCAACTCTCAGTCCTAGACTCACACCTTTCCTTCCTCTCTCTCTGCCTACAGACACACCTCCCACCTCTCCTTCTCCAAGATGGCGACGTTGTGGACTTCTTGGAGTCAAATTGTTTCTTTCTTCTTCTTCTTCTTCTTTTACTTTCGACTGCTCCCTTCAGGGGTCGCCACAGCTAATCATCCGCCTCCATCTCACCCTGTCCTCTGCATCTTCTTTTCTGACTCCAACGACCTTCATGTCTTCCTTCACCACATCCATAAATCTCTTCTTTGGTCTTCCTCGAGGCCTTCTGCCTGGTAGTTCCAACCTCAGCATCCTACTGCCAATATACTCACTATCCCTCCTCTGTACATGTCCAAACCATCTCAATCTAGCCTCTCTGACTTTGTCTCCAAAACATCTTACATGGGCTGTCCCTCTGATATACTCATTTCTGATCCTATCCATCCTCGTTACTCCTAGAGAGAACCTCAACATTTTCATCACTGCTACCTCCAGCTCTGCCTCCTGCCTTTTCCTCAGCGCCACTGTCTCTCTGCCTACAGACACACCTCCCACCTCTCCTTCTCCAAGATGGCGACGTCGTGGACTTCTCGGAATCAAATTGTTTCTTTGTTTGTTTTAATTTGTTTTGTATGTTGTTTTTGTTTGTTTGTTTTTTGCACTATACTTGTCTATGACCGTGCGACCCTACTATGGCTATGAGTGCGCAGTCTTTTTGGACATTTAGAACCGAGCATGCTCATCTTCTGCCTTGACCTAATATGCTACCGTAGCTCAATCCTAGCCGCACCCTGGATAACAATAAGCCCAGGCGGAGATGCGGCAAGCGGGAAGGGGCTGAATGATGACTCCAGCGCTTGGTTAGCAGTGGAAGGTTAGCACTCCTGGTCATAATGCATGAAAATGTTCAGTCTCTGTGAAACTAGATGGACGAGCTTCATGCTCGAATTGCAGCGCAGAGGGATCTACAGGACTGCTCCATGCTGTGTTTCTGTGAAACATAGCTCGAGGAGCGTACACCCAACGAGGCGAGTACACCAGCTGGCTACACGACCTTCAGGGAGGACCGGTGTGCAGCGGCTCGCAACAAGGCCCGCTGTGGAAGAAAGGCGGATTCTCGTTAAATAAACCTGGTGAACTGACTGTAGATTATCTCTAAGCCTTGCTCGAAAAATGTGGAACATCTAACTTTGAAGTTGCGGCCATTTTGTTTACCCAGAGAACTGTTCATTTTTTCCAACAAAACAATGGGTATAGTGCAATATAATTATAATATAATATAATATAATATAATATAATATAATATAATATAATATAATATAGTGCAATTTCATTTATTGCGGTTATCTACCGATTTTATTATTATTATTATTATTATTATTATTAATATTATATTGTTTACTAGGTCTGTGTAAGGTCCTTTTAAATATAGAATTTTTATGTATTTATTTTATAGCAGTTTGTGTGTTGTTGATTTGTGCCTTCTTTTCTGTTTCTAACTTGACTCCTTGAACAACCGCATAAGAATTCCTATGTGTGTAAAAGCACAAATTACTATTAAAAATCCTAAATCCTGAATCCTTCTTTGACCAACAGTAGTCCAGTTTCCACCAGCACCCTGTTGGTTAACAGCACTGATGGCAGTCGTTAACCCCGGCCTCGACCGATCCAGTTTGGAAGTGATAGTAATGATTTGCATGTTTGATTTGGCATAGGTTTTACGCCTTTTTTGTGACCTTCCTGACACAATCCTCTGCATTTATCCAGGCTTGGGACCGGGGTGAGAAAGAACTCTGGCTTGTGGCTCCCTTACGGTTGCATTTCCCACCTGTATTACATCGACTTTAGAATGTCAAGTATAGACTTTTCTATATTTCTGCATAAATATGAAATGAAATATCATTAATTTTTACTCAAGTCCAAAAACTAGAGAAAAGAAACACAATTCAACAATTTTTTTTATGCCTAGACAGTAATTTATTAAGGAATATTGATATTACATATCAGTACGTAACAAAGATTATGAAAATATATAATTGGCCATTACTTTGAAAGTGAAATTAGAGTCGAGTGTCTTTAATAAATAGGATGAAATTCAGGTGTTGATTGGGCATCCTGGATTAGTAAAAACAATCAGAATTATTATTTTTTTTAAATTATTTTTTAATAACACATTTGTGAATATGTAATATCAAATGGAGATGTCTGAATTCAGAAAAAGAGTCATTGATGATCATCAGACTGGAAAGGGTTCTCTGGAGGAACTCCATGATCATTTTTACCTTCTCCAGGAGTCGTCGACCAACCAAAATTACTCCTAGGCATGAAAAAGTCTGTGCAGTGTCAAAGGATCACTGAGAAGCTTCCAAGCATCCAATGCCTTTCTCATATTGCTATTCTTAATGTTCATGAATCTACCACCAGAAAACTACTGAACATAATGAATTGCATGGTTACGGTTAGCTAAAAATCATTTGCACAAGCCAGAAGGTTATTTAAAAAAATACTTTTGGTTTAAATAGTCAAGCTTGGGTAAATAGGCAAAGCTGCAGTCTATCTAAATAACCTTATCCCATCTATGAACCTGTTGGTAGTATTATCATGTTTCAGGCCTGTTTTGCTGCATCAGGGCCAGGACACTTTGTGATTATTCATGGAACAATAAATTCCAAATTACACCTATGAATATTAAAATGAAGGATTTGGATGAACAGGTTTTTAAATGTCTTATTGCAATTATATTATCTTTTTAATCCTTACTACAGTAAAAAAAAAAAAAAAATGAATATTAAGTGTGAACAAGGTTGGTTATTGGGCACCTGAAAATATAATTCAGTAAAAATCTGATTCTGGATCTGCTGTTAAGGAGATGGTGAAAACAGGCTTTTATCTCCTCCATAATGCTTTTCATTCATCCAGTAGAACCTCTCATGTTGTAAACCAGGAGTAAAAAGGCTTTTAAAACCATAAACTGCATGAGCACAACCACTTCCTGTTCATACAGTGAATTAACTGCAGTATTGTTTTATTATCGTTGTGTTTTACCGAGTTCTGAGGGCAAATACAAAACCTAAAACTCTTAAGATTATTAGAAGGATATGTCTGTGGCATGAGTTTAGAAGCAGATAAATGTTCCTAAATGTATATAGATGATTACCATGTCATTGTCATGTCATCATGTCATGTCAACATGTCAACATGTTATTCCTCACTTTCACCTTGACAGTTTGTGAGAATGTTCATGTGTGTGTGTGTGTGTGTGTGTGTGTGTGTGTATGAAGTAGTAGTGAATTTGATGAGGATACTCTGAAGTGAAAACCTTGGTGCTGTTGTGTAATCTAATACTTTTAGCTGAGTCCATCATTTTATAGCCATGGGAAACTAAACACGGAATCCTTTTCCAAAAGTATCATGTGATTCCACCGAAAGATATGTCTGAGAATATTATAAAAGTGTGCTTTTCATATATCTAAGTGTTGGTTGAAAACTGAACCTCTTGCTTTTTTTTTTGAGAAAAAAACAGAATCTAATAATAATAATAATAATAATAATAATAATAATAATCAGTGGATTGATATATTTTCATTCATTCATTCATTTTCTGAACCGGTTAATCCTAATTAGGGTCACAGTGAGGCTGACGCCAATCCCAGCCAACTCTGGGCAAGGGCAGAGTACACCCTGGAGAGCTCGCCAGGCCATTGCAGGACACAAACACGTTGATGACTATGCAGGCTACTCTTGTCGAAAGTCTCGATATACAGTCGACCCCCTACTTATGAAACCCTCTGGGTACGAAAACTCCAGGTTACGAAAAATATTTTCCTAAGTTTTCGTTCTCTGTATATGAAAACAATCTCCTCTTACAAAAAGCGCCAAACGCGCCATTCAAAATTCAAACCATGTGTGAGTTGCTCTTTCATTGACTGTCTCCCAACATCCCACCCCGCTGGCCTCCCATTGGCCAGGAGGTAGCTGAACTATATCCATACTTCCTGTACCCATACTTCCTGTGTGTCACACGCGTGAGAGAGGAGAGTTGAACAGGAATGTTGGCTCGTGAGTTCTTTTTGAGAGATCATTGCAGCGTTATATTTCATTATCCATCATGGACCCGGAAAATACTGAAAAGCGGATATACAGTGACGGAGGCGATTATTTCGGCATGATATTGAAGCAGAAGGAGCATGGAAACAGAGTGCTCCATGGGACAAGACCACTGATCTCACAAGGAAGCAAGTTAATATTGAATCAGGACCTCTGATCTTTCAAACAGATACTGTAATTCCGCTTTAAATACAAGATCCCGTCCATTTAAACATTTAAATACAATTTCTCTGTCAGCTCCGGGCCGCGTGTGGGCGGAGCCCGCATTCGGCAAAACACACCAGAGAGTTTTGTGTGTGTGTGTGTGTGTGTGTGTGTGTGTGTGTGTGTGTGAGTGAGTGAGTGAGTGAGAGAGAGAGAGAGAGAGAGTGTGTGTATGTGTGTGTGTGTGTGTGTGAGAGAGAGAGAGGTAGAGAGAGACAGTGTGTGTGTGTGTGTGTGTGTGTGTGTGTGTGTGAGAGAGAGAGAGATAGAGAGAGACAGTGTGTGTGTGTGTGTGTGTGTGTGTGCACGCATGCGCATGTGTGTGTGTGAGAAAGAGATAGAGAGAGACAGTGTGTGTGTGTGTGTGTGTGTGTGTGTGTGTGTGTGTGTATGTGTGTGAGAGAGAGAGAGATAGAGAGAGACTGCGTACAGAGTCAGTCAGAGATGACAGGAGGTGTTGTATTCATTCAATCATTTTCTCAACCGATTAATCCTAATTAGGGTATCAGAGAGAAACTCACCCTGGACAGCTTGCCAGGCTATCGCAGGGCTATAAATAGGTCACTTCTGCATAATTTTAAAAAATAGGAACAAAAGTCAGAGATGAGAGTCTCGGGTTTGCTTGCTACAAGAATGGCAGGTTTGGTACTTTACTTTGCATAATAGAACAGCAACGGTGCCAACCAAATCTGTACCAATGCGAATGTCTCACACAATTTATTATTGCTTTGCAGTCATCTATTAATTTTCTCAACCAATTAATCCTAATTTGCATGGCTGTTGCCCATCTCAGTCAACTCTGTGTGAGGGCAAACATTACACCCTGGACAGCTTGAGAAGCCATCGCAGGGCAGAATCACACTGACGGTTATGCAGTCTACTCTTGACAAAACTCAGCAATTGTTCTTTTATATGTCTCTCACTAGTCAGTGGGAAGCATGGCTGACCTTTGATACCCCAGTAAACTGCAATGGCGGACAGCAGTGACAACCCGGCAACAGTGGCACTTGAACCCCAGATGTGCGATATAGGAATCCAGCATCTTATCACTGGGCCACTACTAACCCCTTAAAAGGAGTGCATATCAAATTAAAGTTTACAAATGACACTGTACTGATTTAACCGTAATAGTAAATTATCAGGAGTGGAACACTAGCATCATGGGTAGTATATTGCTCGCTAAAACCATGACATTTGTGCTGTGAGGAAGACATGCTAATATCTACACCACCATATGGGCCTACAATGATGGCAATTCTCTTACTCACCCATTCGCTGAATTGTTTACTCCTTCTAGGGTGGCATGGTGGCTGGAGCCTATCTCAGCCAACTCTGGGTGAAGGTAAGCTAGAGCTTGAACAGCTCCGTAGTTCATCGCAGTCCAATACACACACAGACACCACACACACACACACACACACACACACACACACACACACAAACACACACACGCGAGGGGCAATTTGGAGCAGCCAAATAGCCTAATGTGCATGTTTTGACTGTGGGAATAAATGTATAAGTCTATAAATAAAGTGAGTTTGGACCTAATGTGCTCTCTGTGTGGGAAGTAATGTTCCTGAAATTAATCTATATTAAGGCTCATGGGTTTTATTAGATTTTATTTTATTTTCGCACTTACAGAGACTCCAGGATACAAAAAAGGATGGGAACCCAAATCATATCCTCCATCCATCACTATACACTACAACACTGTGTCTTTCTCTTTCGTTTCTTTACTTATTCAACCAGTCTTATAAATAATAGTTAGGACACCTTGTCAGTACAGCGATGGACACTTTAAATGGGAAAAATATAAAAAAGAATTGGAATCAACATAAATTCTTTATTTGAGTTTCTATCATCCTGTCGCTATGACGACAGCTGTCATATAGATTGCTCCTCTATATGAGCTTGGTTACTGTTTAACCTCCCCACCCACATTTGCCCAGATTAGGAGAATCAATAAGATAACAAGAGTACCGGCTTTACAGAGAACCAACAGCACCTCCGTCGAAAAAAACGGCAGTGCATGTATCTAAACTCTTCCATCCGCCTCTCAAATTTTCGTCCTTCTTGAGAAAACAACAATAAGGACGGCTGTAGAACTCAAGGGACGGCATGGTCAATGTTAACACTCCGGCTAGTACCAACATGGAACTTCCGTATGGTGAGTAGACACTCTTCCCCTCTCTCTCTCTCTCTCTCTCTCTCTCTCTCTCTCACACACACACACACACACACACACACACACTCACACACACACTATCCTCTGTAGTTCTGTCACTAACAGCTTGGGGAGGAAACTGGTGGATTTGTGAACGAGTCCAGATGTTTCCCGGCTGACTTCAGGTGGAAAAACGTACGGGTACGAGACGTGTTAAACTTGGTAGGAAAGCCGCCATTGGTGTCATAAAAGGTTTTTGTGAAGTCTCGTTGTGTTTGGGAGGTGTGGCAGGGTATGATGGTTGGTAAACACAGCCTACATGTAGCCACAGGTGAATGATGCCACGAGAACTTCCTCTTTTGTGTGCGAAACGGTAATATTTTAACAGAACACTCTCTCGGTTGAAAATATTTGCACAAATTAAATATATCAGATCGCTGAACAAGGAACTCTACACGTATTGGTGTTCTCACTCACTCACTCACTCACTCATCTGCCGAACCGCTTAATGCAACGAGAGTCATTGGGAGGCTGGAGTTTATCTCAGCCAACACTGGCAGAAGGCAGGGTACACCCTGAACAGCTTGCCAAACCATCACAGGGCAACCATTCACACTCTTATTCACACCTAGGGGCAATTTGGCAGTGCATGTTTTTGGACTGTTGGAGGAAACCGGAGCCCCCAGGGGAAACCATGCAAATACAGAGAAAACATGCAAAGTCCACAAAGAAATGCCTTCGCCATGGCCATGAGTCTAACTCAGGGTTTTTTTGCTGCGGGGAAGATGTGCTAGCCATGACGCCACCGTGCCACCAATATTCAGGCTATTTGCTTTCATCCCCTTTAATGTATTCTAGCTAACATAGATTACGACCAAATCTGAGCTCGTATATATCAATAAATAAAGCGCTGCTGTGACCTAGATAGGACTTTTTCCTTCAACAAAAGATAATGAAAAAGACTTCTAGTATGTGCTTGGGTGAGCAACAGTAAAGCATATAAAAGTATAAGAGCAGCATCCTTGCTTTATACCTCTACTTATATGCTTTTTACATCACACATTATTACATTAATTATGGTATTTCAAATTTAAAATGCAATTTTTTTACAATATTCCTGTACAATAGTCACTTCCCTATTTATTAGGGACACCAATACACCTGCTCATTATGTAGCAGCACTGCAAACCTGCTCTAAGTATCATAAAAGACAAGTGCTTCAGCTGAACATCAGAAAAAGGGAGAAAAGTGACCTCAGAAGCTCGAAAAAAATTCACAATTTCAAATATAGCAGTATTTTTCCTTATTTAATCAAAATCAATTTGTGAGCAACAGTTGTGTAGGTAGCTACACCTTCCCCGAGAATAACCAAACACCTCAAATAACAACCCATTACAAATGTGGCGAACAGAAACGCATCTCAGAACATATTAAAACTAAACCACATCAAATCTCGGATGAGCTACAGCTACAGAAGCCCCCCCCCCAAAAAAAACAAAAAAAACAAAAAACATTAAACTCTACTCCATTCAACCAAGAAAAAGAATCTGAAGTTACAGTGCTCATAAATACCGGACAGTTGGATGCATCAACAATGTGCACGACTATCATCCGGGATATTGTAAGTTTGAATCTGCTATCTGCAGCTCAGTGTCAATAGAAGGTAATTAGCACAGCTCGAACAGGAGGAAGGAATGGTATACGTTCCATACCTTCCTGTCACTCAAAGTGATCACCAACACATTATGGGTGTCTGTAAACTTATGCATGGGAGGGCACAGCACTTTCCTTCTGAATGTGTTACACTGGTCTTAAATATGAATGCACAAGCACCTACAGATGGGTGCATCATGGAGTATCATTGAGGATGGAGGTCATATTATAGGGAGACCATACATGGTGAGTTCTTCTGAATTAAAATTCCAGGAGCCGCATTTGGGCCCCCGACTGAAGCCTTTAATCCCTACAGTTTAACTGGAGCATATAACTGGTTTCCGCTTTAGTCTCTGCCATATAATTAATTATAACATTTACATTTTGGCTGAATGCCCTTTAAGCCTCTTTCTGGCACCGAGAACCTTAGAATAATTGCATTGTCCTGTACACTGGTTTCACAATCAAAGATTAGTGTTAGTGCCAGTTCGGGCTGTAAACGTTTCAAAATAAAAACAAAACAGAGGATGCCTATTGTGCGTTCCTGACAAACACACATTCACTCTTCAGGAGCAACCATACAGTGTAATTGTCAGATATCACGCATGTGATCTGATGAGTAAAACAAGTGATAAATCACCATGTTATGCCATGAAATGCATACATGATGTGAAGAATATATGAGGGTCAGTCACATGACATAAATGGAATTGGAAGAACTGAGCAATCCAGACACTTATTAAGTACAGGAACGCTTATGGTGACTGAAATTCTAGGTGATTTCATAGAAGAATGATAGATCTAATAATAATAATAATCATAATAATAATAATGATGATGATGATGATGATGATGATGATGATGATGATGATAATGATGATGATGATGACGGGAGGAGGAGGAGGAGAAGGGAAAGGATTCTGGGTTCGAATTCCAGCTTGGGTGTTTCTTTGTGGAGTGTGCATGTTCTCCCCTTGCTTGTGTGGGTTTTCACCCGGTACTCCAGTTTCCTTCCACAGTCCAAACACATGCACAATAGGTTAATTGGCAGTTTCAAATCGTCCCTAGGTGTGAGTGGGAGCATGAATAGTTATGTGAGTGTTAGCCCTGCGATGGCCTGGCGAGCTGTCTGGGGTGTACCCTGCCCTCGTACAGAGTCAGCTGAGATGAGCACCAGCCCCCTAATTACACAGTTCAGAAAATGAATGAATAGATGATGATGATGATGATGATGATGATGATGATTATGATGATGATGATGATGATTATGATGATGATGATGATGATGATGATGATGATGATGATGATGATGATCATAGGGGCAAGGTAGTGTAGTGGTTGGCACATCTGCTTCAGAGTAAGATGTTCCTGGGGGTTTCTGTATAAATTTTACATGTCCTCCTCGTGCCTGCGTGGGTCCCTCGGAGTTTCTTCCAACAGTCCAAAAACGTGCATGTTAGACTTACATTACATTTGTGGCATTTGGCAGATGCTCTTATCCAGAGCGACTTATAATTATTATTTTTATTCAACTGAGCAATTTAGAGTTAAGGGCCTTGCTCAAGGGCCCAACAGTGGGACTTGAACATCTGACCTTTAGCTCAGTAACCTTATTGGCTTAACCATTGAGCCTCCACTGCTAATAGGCTGTTCGAATTTATCTCTAGTTGTGTTTGTAAAGACGAATGGTATATGTGTATGTATGTTGGCCTTGTGATGGTCAGGCAAGCTGTTCAGGGTGTAGCCTGCCTTAGCCCAGTATTGCTTGAGATAGGCTCCAGCCTTTGTGTAGCCCTTATAGGAGTAAGCAGCTCAGTAGTTTAATGACTGATGAGATGGATAATAATAATCCTTTGATTCTCCCTTAAATGATCAAGTGCAAATGGAAATACTACAGTGACTATAACCAGTACACCCTAAAGGGACAAACATATTTATGTTTAAAAATATCAAAAAAAGAAACTGCATATGTTTGAAAATAAAACCACAAAAACATTAATTATTTATGAAAAACCTTCTGTAAAATGAATGATGAAAATCATATGAGAAATAAATTAAACATGCAAGAAAAACATTTTTAATAAAATAATAATTTTTAAATTTAGTTTAAACAAAAGAATTAACATTGTTTTGCATTATCACTATACCTAACCTTACAAAATGAATCTGTTCCAGAGCCTTTTTCGTAACCTGGATTTTTCGTAAGTAGAACCGCATTTTACATGTTAAAGGCATGATTCGTTCCAAAGCCCCCAATACTACCCTTTAAAAATTATAAAAGCATACCTTTTAAGGTACAGTAAAACCTCCGCTGACGAACGCTTAAGCTCACGAACTTTTCGCCTCAAGAACATTAAATTTGCGAGCATATAGTCTCTGCTGACGAACTAGTTTTCGGCGGACGAACCAAACCACGCGGTCGAACAGCGCCACGGTGGCGGGCACGAGAAGTTGACGCACACTCACGGCGTCACAAGTCGTCACACCCCTTTCTTTGAGTGCAGAAGTAGTTTGTGTTTGCTAGACATTTTGGACCATATTGAGTGTAATTTTGCTATTATGGGACCGAAAAAGACCCCACCACAGGCGGAGATCATTGAAAAACACGACCAAGGTGTGCGTTTGTGTGACTTAGCGTCCCAGTACCAGTACGCTAAGTCTACCATTGCTCCCATCCTTAAGAACAAGGAAGCTATTAAGGGTGCGTGTGTGGCTAAGGGTGTTTCCAAACAGTAGGCGTTTCCAAACACTCCTTCCAAACAGTAAGTCCCTCCCTCCCTCCTCCTCCCACTCCATTCCATCAAGCCATCAACTACCATCACAAAGGTAAATAAAACCACTTTATTATACAGTACAGTTTATTTCTTTAATTACAATACAATAGCACATTTATTATACATAAAATAAGGTATATTTTTGTGTAGTTTTAAGGCTTATTTAGTAGAAAATTATGTTTTATGGGGACCTGGGAACGGATTATTCTCATTTTAATGGTTTCTTATGGGAAATAAATGTTCGGAAGACGAACTTTTCGCCTCACACACACTTTCTGGGAACCAATTATGTTCGTGAGCTGAGGTATCACTGTACTTACTTCGAGTTGACCATGTCTTCTTCGCAGAATTATAATATTACAAATGTTTATTTAAAGTTAAAAGCCTGAGCCAAAAAATAAAGTTGCAATGAGAACACTCGAAAAACTCCATGAAACTGCCCAAGGGAGCTGTGTCATCCCTCCTAGCCAATGTAAGGTTAGCAGGGTGGGATGTTGGGAGATAGCCAATGGAAGGGAGCTGCGTCATCCCTCCTTGCCAATGGGAGGCCAGCGGGGCGGGATGTTTGGAGATAGTCAATGAATAGTCAATGCACGAGAGCAACTTGTGCATTGTTTTAATGTTTGAATGGCGCTTTTGAATGTTTGAATGGAGCATTTGGCACGTTTCGTAAGAAGAACTTGTGCAGAGACAAAAAATTTTGGAAAATGTTTTTCGTAACCTGGATTTTTCGTTTGCTGGGACTATCATAAGGTGAGGTACCACTGTATAACACTCTTGCACTTTCAACCCAACACTGACTACGAGGATCAACTATGATTCGTTGTCTATTACAAACCTGGTCCAATAACTCTCCTGCAGACTTATCCGGAACCCTGGATAAAGGTAAATGGAACATAACCCATTGAACAGGTCTGGAGTGAGAAGTTCTATTTACCCTGAAAAAGTTTAGGAGGAAGTCCGGCACTTAAGAATTTAAGTGCCTTTTTTGTCAGGAGACCAGAAGGTGTATCACAAGCCTGAACAATGCTGCCAAAGGTGAAACACTGCACTGCTGATCAATAATTAAAATAACTCAGTCAGTCTTTCTAAAGCAAGATCATCCTTTGATTGTTATGCATTGCAACACTGATTATCTGTTATACACTGTAATGCTGATTGGCTGTGATGCCTCACAGTGCTGGTTAGCTGTTATGCATCATAATGTTAATGAACTGTTATGTATTGTTGATGCTGATTGGCTGTTATGCATCACAATTCTGATTCGCTGGTTGATTGTTATGCAATGTGATGCTGATTAGCTGTTATACATTGTGATGCTGATTGGCTGTTATGCTTATTGGCTATGATTCCTCGCAGTACTGGTTAGCTGTTATGCATCACAATATTGATGAACTGTTATGTATTATTGAGGCTGATTGGCTGTTATGCATCGCAATGCTGATTGGCAATTATACATTGTGATGCTGATTGGCTGTTATGCTTATTCGCTGTGATGCCTCTCAGTACTGGTTAGCTGTTGTGCATCACAATGTTGATGAACTGTTATGTATTGTTGATGCTGATTGGCTGTTATGCATCGCAATTCTGATTGGCTGTTATACATCGTGTTGCTCATTGGCTGTTATGCATTGCAATGCTGGTTGACTGTTATGCATTGTGATGCTGATTGACTGTTATGTATCGCAATGCTGATTGGCCATTGTACATTGTGACGCTGATTGGCTGTTATGCTTATTGGCTGTGATGACTCACAGTACTGATTAGCTGTTATGCATTCAAAGTTGATGAACTATTGTTGCTGCTGATTGGCTGTTATGCATCATAATTCTAATTGTCTGTTATACATCGTGTTGTTGATTGGCTGTTATGCATTGCAATGCTGATTGACTGTTATACAAAGTAATTCTGATTGGCTATTTGCTCTTCGGTGGGAATTTAATCATCATTCATTCATTCATTTTCAAAACCACTTAATCCTTATTAGGGTTGTGTGGCGGTTGGAGTAATCAGAGTTTACCCTGGACAATTTGGTAAGATATTACAGGACAGAAACATGCTGACGGCAACCCAATGGCCTACTCTTTTCAAAGGACAGCAATTTTTTTTTACATGCCTCTCGCCACAGACAGTAACAGGCATGACTGGACTTTGATAACCCAATTAGCTGCACTGGGGGATGAGTTGATGATATTGGGGCTTAAACCCCTGCCCTTTGGATCAGTAAACCAGTATCCTACCACTGGGTACATGGTGATATTTATACCTTAAAAAAATTTTTTTTTTTTTGCAAAGCAGCAGCCAAACTACAAATTACAATTATTTTATAGAGCACTTTTCACAATTCTTTTACAGATGTTTCCAAAGAACATAGCACAAACCTTTAAAACATCAACATAATAAATAAATAATTATGAACAGAAGAGAAATAAAACACAAAGATTTCATGGGAAACTTCACTTTTTGGCTGCATCTACATATGTACAGTAGTTTTTTAAACATGTTACCTGAAATCTTATTAGTCATGTTGGTAATGATAAATATAGACTATTGCCTCAAAAGTATTAGTTGTAAAAGTAAAGTAAGTTGGGCTTTTTACACCCGAGCCAAGTGGCTCATCAGGCCAGTGCTCTTTTCCAGTTTCCATAGCATGAAGAAACCAGGAGTTCATCTCCTCCTGGATGGGACGCTAGTCCATCGCAGGTTACCTTCAAAGTATATTTTTTACTGGTACTCATTTATACTACGGTACACTTGTGGTTAAGACCTTGCTCAGGTGTCTTAGCACAGTGGGGGGGGGGGGGGTGTCTAACTAGGATTCGAACACACAACCTCCTGATCATGAGCCTAGCACCCTTATCACTACACCACTGGCCCCACAAGTATTAGCTGTACTGCACAAATAAAATGTAGGGATACAACTGCCTGTAGGAACTATTTCATCCATAATCGGACTAAATAAAACAAAAGTCACTTTCAGACATGGACATTAAAACACTGTACTGTAAATTCACATACATGTATATTATATATATAATATCTAAAAGGATTGAGGTTAGCTAATCAGCTAGCTTTTTCAATGATAAATAGCTAGCAAGTGTAAGAGTAACTTGTTTTTCCGTCACGTGATATAACCGTACACATGTCTGATTAAGTAATGACTTGTTTCCACTCTCTTTTTAATGAATAATTTATTGCTGCTTTCAAGGTTGGAAAATAATTTTTAGTGCTCCTTGTAATAATTTATAGACAAGATGTGTGTAAGAAGTTTCTGTGTATAGGAGATATAGTTTTAAAAACTGACCCTTCAATGGAAGGGTGAGCTGTTTGGGGTGTACCTCACCTTCAATCATAGGTGGCTGAGATAGGCTTGAATCGCCCCATAATCCTAGTACAAATGAAAGACTGAGTAGCAGCATAACTTTAAACTTTAAAATGTATTCCTGTATGTTGGGTGGCTTAGAGGTTAGCACGTCCTCATAACGGTCCTCGTGCTTGGTGTTTCTGTGTTGAGTTTGCATGTTTTCCGTGTGCTTGCATGCGTTTCCTCCAGGTACACCAGTTTCTTCCACCAGTACAAAGACATGCACATTAGCCACAGTGGTTGTTCTAAATTTCCCAATGAGTGAATATCTGTGTGCATGTAGGCCCTGCAATGGTCTGGTGAACTATTCAGGGTGTACGGCACCATTGCTGAGTGTCGACTGAAATAGGCTCCAGCCTCCCTGCGACCATTAGAGATTAAGAAACTCGGTGAATGAAATTAATTGTTTTTATGAAAAAAAAAAAAAAGTTCACTAGTACCTGAACTTGAAGGTGTGTAAAGAATTACCAACTCCACACAATTGATAGTTTTAGCTGTGAACTTAAGACTCCTATGAAATCTCAATGTGACAGGCATTAAGGGATTAGGATCGCTGGCGGTCAGCGTGCATGTGCTGCAGGGAGGCAGCGTCACTCGCACACATTCAGACACACACATATACCGATACAGAAAACACTGAAGTCTGAATGGGCAATATACTCCATAGGGAAGGCTGAGGAGCCTGAAGTCGCCGGTCCTGCGTCCACCAATTTAGAACCCAGGATGTATGAAGAACATGGCATTTCGGCGAACTCAGGTACTGATCTGCTGGAACAACACTCATATTTATTGTATACACTACATGTTGAGAGCACCAGAGATGCCTGGGTGATTTATGGGCTGTTATTATGCTGGATTTCTTTGTTGTACAAGGAGTATCTTTACAAGTGCAAAGTGTAAAGAGCTTCTTTACAAGTGGTTTTTGGATCATTCCTGTGATTGTTTGCTATCTGGTCATTAGTTCTACTTGTTCTAGGTTCGGGGCGTTTCTGTGTGGAGTTTGCAAGTTCTCCTTGTGCGTGTATGGGTTTCCTCTGTGTACTCCGGTTTCTTCATACAGTTCAGACATTCACATTAAAATAGACAAATTGCAGCTGGGTGGAATGTGATTGTGAATGATTGTGTCTATGTATGCCCTGCTATGGTCAGAGTGTACCTGTCTTTTCCCAGAGTTGGCTATGATAGTCTTCAGCACCTTGTGACCGTAGTAGGATTAAGTGGTCTCGCAAGCGACTGAGTAAGTGATTGCTATCTGTAAACCCTCTGTTTCGGGTTCTGTATTGTAGCAGTGTTGGCATAATAGTGTGGGTGTGGTTTATGCACTCAATTTGCATACTGGTTCACGGAAATAAAACTTTAATTCTTATCACTTTGTGGTGACCATTTCTGCCCCACAACAAGAAGGTCCTGAATTCAAGTCTCACACTCAGCCTGCTTCTGTGCTCTCCTTGTATGCGTTTCTTCTGGGTCCGCTGGGTTTCGTCCAACAGTGTTCTTCTTATCCCTTAACATCCGAGGATGTCGTTGGGGTGCCTCCATGGCGAGACTTCGGCTGATTTGGCCTGGTGGAGCCCATCCCTCTTCAGGTCGTAGAAACACACTGACTTTACGAATGTCAGCAATGGTTCTTTTACATGCCTCTCACTATAGACAGTGAGAGACATAGCCTGCCTTTGATAACCCAGTTAGCTGCACTGGGGGGACAGTGACAACGCTGTGGGGACTCAAACCCCCAACTTTAGGATCAGTAATCCTGCGCCCTATGCACTAGACCACCACTGCCCGTCCAACAGTCTAAAGACATGCAAATTAGCCTAACTGTCTTCCTTTCGGCTTTTTCCCTTTTTTTTCCTCGGGAGTCGCCACAGCGAATCATCTGATTCGCACATTTGATTTGGCAGAGGTTTTTTTACGTCGGATGCCCTTCCCGCCACAACCCCTCTCAGCAAGGGACAGAAACACGCTGACGACTTTGCAGCCTTCTCTTTACGAAAGTCAGCAATGGTTCTTTTACATGCCTCACACCATAGACAGTGAGTGACATGGCCCGCCTTTGATAACCCAGTTAGCCGCACTGGGAGGGACAGTGACAACCCTGTGGAGAGTGGGACTCGAACCCCCAACCTTTGGATCAGCGATCCAGCGCCCTATACCACTAGACCACCACTGCCCCACTAACTGGCTGTTGCAAATTGTCTTTAGGTGTAAGGGTGAGCGTGAATGGTTATATGCGTGGCCTTGCGGTGGTCTGGTGGGCGAAAATCCAGCCTTCACCCAGGGTCGGTTAGCTCCAGCCTCCCCGTGACCCTTATAGGATTATATTTTTAAAATGAGTGCGTGAGTTCTTATCACTCTTTCTTAGCTTTAAGAGTTTAAGGTTATTTTTTTAAAAAGTTTTCAAAACATTAAAGCCAAACTATCATGAATAATTACTATATATGCAAATGTGATTTTTGAAGGATATGACACAACTGATTGCATATAATTACAAGTACATTAAGTTTGGGTTTTGTAAAATAATCTCAGTTTTTGAAATCTGAAAAGCTATTTAACATCTACAGATGAGTGTTTTGAATATTCATGGTAAATTTTGATAACTTTTTGGCAACTGAATTTGGGTTAAATTTATGACAACACTCCTTTAACCTTTGTGTTTGTTGTGTTGTGAATGTAATATTGAGAAAGTTTAGCAATCCTGCTTAAAAATGCTATAGGTGCAATTTCATATTATCTAATCGGATTCTCTTCACTGCACTGTAAAACCAAGGAAGGTCCACCCAGAGGGACAAATATTTAAAAATATATAGATTTAGAAATCCATACCATATTCACCACTTTCCTCAAATACTGTTGCTGTTTGAATTTTTACTTCTTTCAAACTTATCATGTTTGCTCATCTCAATGTTGGGACAACTCATTATTCTTGTAAGCCACATGGTGGAGCTGCTCCACTTGAATTACCAATGATCCACAACAACCTCCACACCATTTTGTATTCCATCCATTTTCTATTATTGATTTTAAATGGCCTGCTCAAGTATTTTATATTAAGGAACACTAAACAGGATTTACTTTAACATTAACGCACAAGTAATGTTAACAACACACTGCAGAAAATGTCATATGAGCAAGTGAAATCCTTGAAATATACTAGTTACATTTTAACTCAGTTCATGTTCTGTAACCACTTAATCCTAATTAGGGTCACGGGGAGGCTGGCGCCCATCCCAGCCAACAACAGAGTACACCCTGGACAGCTCATCAGGCCATCAACACACTAATGGCTATGCAGCCTACTTTTGTTGAAAGTCAGCAATGGTTCTTTTACATGAATCTCTCACCATAGACAGTGAGACACATGGCCGGCCTTTGCTAACCCAGTTAGCTGATGGGGTGGGGTGGGGTGGGGGGGCAACCTTATGGAGCGTGGGACTCGAAATCCCAACCTTAGGATCAGCGATCCAGCGCCCTCTATACCACTAGGCCACGACTGCCAATACATTTTATCTAATATTTACAGTTATATGATTACAAATAGATTATATATATATATATGATCATTAAACATGCTACTATCTTCAAGCTTAAAATATATAGTTTCAAGTTTGGAGTTTTTTATTGTCATATGCTTGTGACAATTGACCATCATTACCTGCAATAACATTCTTGGACGAAGAGCCCGTACAATTTTGCACATTAAATAACATTTAGATTAAAAATGAAATAATAAAACCTATATAAATAAAGGAAATATCATCTTAAATTAAAATACCGAAAATATTGAAAATATAATCTTGTTCCAGTAGTAATTTCATAGTCATTTTCTTAAGTTAATTGTGTCCATATTCAACTAATTTTAACTTGCTAAATCACTTTTCTGCAGTAAGTAGTTTCAACAGTTATTTTTACTGTAAGCAAAAATAATGGAAACCTTTGTATCTATCAGTCAAAACACTGCATCTGATGCCGTAATACCTTAGTTGGGTTAATTAATTAATTAATGCAGGTGTTTCTTACTTTCGTACCAAGCTAACATTATGTATACAGTACGTAATTCATTAATCCTGATGTTCTGTTCTGTTAATGTTAATGTTTAGGTTAATTACTATATTACATAATGATAAAACATTCTATGAATTGGTATTTCCACTTGACTTAAACAAACAAAAATTATAGAGGAAAGGTCATTGTGTTTATGTATGTCAAGTGCATTGCACAATACGATTGGATATTGAGTGACACAGGACATGTAGGCATAACTGGTTTGAAACATGTCTTTAGTAAGATTTTATTAAATATATATATAATAATAATTCAAAAGCTGTTGCAAAAACACATATTCTAAGTATAAAATTATGACAATAATTTATAATTTATGCAGGCTCCTGCCCTTCCCGTACTTTTAACTCTGTTTTATTACTCACTTTAACTTTTTTCCTTGTACTTATTGTTGTTATTATTATTATTTTATTCATGAGTAGCTGCCCTTTCAATATGTGGCTTGAGAGAGTTTTTTTTTTTTTTTTTTTTAAGTTTCTTATCGCTGTTTTTTTATACAATTTTTTCTGGGCTCATAAAGTATTGTGATTATAAAGTATCTGATGCTGATTCTGATTCTGGTTAATAAATATTGGTTAACCTTCAAGTGACTGAGTGGGGTCATATAGGACCCTGGGCATATATATTCGGGCGCAATTTTTCTAATTTTAATCGAAAAAGAGTTCCTACCAAGAATTTGTCAATCTATTTGTCCTGCATTTGTTCATAGAATTTTGTAAGGATTGGCCAATCCGTGTGGCGAGTATAATCCAAACTTGTGCAGGTCACTTATGACCCCAGGAAGATCTATGAGTTTTTTGACATTATAGCTTCAGATGGTATTGATGGTTCTTCATTTTATCAGTTACATGTTTCAGATAGATCAGCCATATAATTATTATTGCTATTACCATATCTAAATTATCCTAACACACTGTAATGCATATTTTATGCAAAGTAATTTTACTTTTTATGAATTGTTTTCATTTTTGATGAATGCAGAGAAATGAAAGATGACATGCACATGCAGATGTAAAAGGCAAGGGTTGTCTAAATAAATGAACTATTGTTCGACCATTGTGTGGTTTTGGCTGCTTTTTTGTAAAAGTATATCAGATTCCATAACTTATTACATAAGATGATGGACAAATATATTACAGAGTGAAATAAATATGAAAAACTCTAAAACAATCATTGATATAGAAATATTCCTATATAAAGTCAATGGGGTCACAAATGACCCCACTCGGTCATATTAGTCGCCGAAATAGCTTGGTCGCTTGAGGGTTAATATTAGATTAATAAGCATCATGAATTGTATGTACAAAATTATAGGCTACTTTCTCAATCAGTCAAATTGTCAACAACAATAACAACAAAAAAAAAAAAACAACAACATACAAACAGCTATCTGGTAAATATGTACATGTAACTGTAGAGTATTTTTCCTCCAGTGTTGCTTGTATGCAGTTTATGCTAAAAAGATTATTGTCTCATTGATGATTTAAAAACATGAGCGATAAGTCTCCACTTCATATCCCTGAGCCAGCAAATTGGATTTAGGCAACTCAATTCTCAGCAAAACAATGGTTAATAATTGAAAGAAGCTTATCGGAGACCATGATTGATTTACGAAGAGCATTGCGTTAAATGTGTATTGATGCAATTGTTTACTTATTTGATGTTCAGTTACCTTCTTTGGCTTTGATAGTTTTATGAGAAAAAAATATATAGAACTGGTCGATTTCTTATAATGTCACTAGAATTCTACTCCAAGTCTCAGGATAGATGTTATATGCATTATTATGGTCTGTATTTTGGAAAAGAACTTGACATTGGATGAACCTTATCACCGTTTCACTGGAAAATAAATCTCGGCTAAAACAAGATGGAGGTATTTCCACCTCCCTTCCCCCACGACCAGCAAATATCTTTATTACCCTATAATGCTGAGGCTTAACAGAAATATTTTATGGTGCAGTATTAGGCCCTAGAGGTTTATGATTACCCAGAATCCAAATACTAAAGACTTTGGGAACTTCACAGATAACACCCACACACACACACACACACACACACACACACACACACACACATACACACATAAACAAGATGGAATCTCTCTGGAAGAGACTGTATCTGTCTTCGATGAATCTCCGGGGAGGGGGACGGGGGATCCTCAGGCTCTCAAAACTCACTCACTCACTCATTTGTTGAACTGCTTAAATCCTACTAGGATTAATCCTATTAGAGGCTGGAGCCTCTCTCAGACAACACGCAACAAAGCTGGGGCACACCCTGAACAGCTCACCAGAACATTTCAGGGTCAACACGCAACCATTCACACTAATACTCACACCTAGGGGCAATTTGACATAGCCAGTTATCATCATGGTCATGTCTTAAACTGTCGAAGAAAACCAGAGTACCCTGAGTAAACCCAAGCAATCACAAAGAAAACCTACAAAGTCCACAGAGAAACACTGTAGCTGAGCCCAGGACTAGAACTCAGGATTGCGACGCCCCCATGCTGCCCACTTTGAACCTTGAAATACAAAAAAATTTAAATTTGTTGTTATTAGTATATTAGCATAGGCTATACTTTGTATGTGATTAATGTTTAATGCTGTCACTTCATGCAAATAAAACATTTTATAGTGGGAACAAACCCACAGGAAATCCAGACTTAATTCCATACTGGCCATGACCTACACCAGACTGGTTTTAATTCATTAATTCATCCAATTTTCCAAACTTTAATCCTACTAGCATTATCTCAGCCATGTCTGGGTGAAGATGGGGTACACCACAAACAGATTGTCACTCTACTGCAGGGCCAACACATGCACAAAGATTCACACTCATGTCTTGGAGCAATGTGTACTATTTAATTAGACTTGTTTGCATGTCTTTGGACTTTTGGAGGAATCTGGAGTAATCGGAGGAAACCTATGCAAGCACCACAGAACACCACATAAACATTATCTCCCATTCTGGGATTCGAACCCAGGATCTTTGTGCTGTAAGGCAGACGTGCTAACCAGCACCTCTTTTAATTTATTTATTTATTTGGTCCTGCTTCCCATAATATTATAAAGACAAATGTCCTAGTAATGAAGTCTAATATACAGTATTAGCATGATATTATACTTGTCCATGACTCTATCCTGGAAGTTCCTAAACATGTATGAATTACAACTGGGAATGAATCGTTAATGCATCGCTCACGTTCATGTTAATGAATACGGTCTTTCTTTGTCTCGTGAGTGTCACATCTGACTGCACACGCACTCCGGTCCCATGAAATGTAAAACACTTAATGAAATGTTAGACTCACATAAAAAAAAAAAAGAAAAAAAAAATTAAATCCCAGTCACATGACCAGACACTGGACATGTCAATTCATGTGACTGGAATTTTTGTTTGTTTTTGCGCGCGCGCGTGTGTGTGTGTGTGTGTGTGTGTGTGTGTGTGTGTGTGTGTGTGTGTGATCCATGTAAACCTTTTACCTTTAAAAACAAACAAACAGTGTACCTCATATATTGTGATATCCATATTTGTTTCAGATTATTTAGAACATGTAAAACTATTTTAATACATTATTTAAAGACATTTGCTTAAAAAAACCTCGCTCGTCCACCACACACACACACACACACACACACACACACAAAATTTCTGATGTCACAAATTTGATGGCGTAATCACAAAAAAAGATGGGATTACATGGAAAATCTTATCTGTGACACCAGTTCTGACCTGAATATCTTCTATTTATTCTTTCTTTTGTTCTTTCTTTTCTACTGTCATTGATTGAATGATTTGAACTCTCTCACTTTGAAGAGGATTAATCTGGTTGCAGTGACGAGGAGGGGCGTAGACCATGTGTATCAGCTCTCCCAGCATACACAGTGATATGACTTGATCTCATCATGGTCTTTTTTAGTCTCTTAATATATAAACAACTGGATTTAAGTGGAATACAAATCCGATTGCACCTCCTATTTCCTTTCTTCTTTAAAAGTAGGCTTTCACTCCGACAGTTCGTCGCAGGGGCTTGCATAAGCTGTGTGGTTTACCGATAGCAATCTGTTGACACGGTCTTCCCCATGTCACTAGTCTTACGTACCTGTGGCATCTACCCCAGTGAGTCCATGCTGGTTTTTTTTTTTTTTTTTTTTTGCTTTTTAACTGGCCTCAAATGTGCTGGTGCAAGCATATTTCCTTCTGTCTTTCAGTCTTTTGTCATTCTTATCAAGGTGACGAACCATCATAAACCCCATCCAGGCATCCAGAGAGAGAGAGAAACCAGTAAATTCCGAAAGTTATCCACAATTATTCCAAGTGCATGTAATTCCATATAGGCTAACTGTGGCATTACTGCCATATCTCGTTCAGTGGAAATGAAAAAGACTCATTGAAGAGAAGGTACAAATAGGCAGTGGTTACAAATGGAGTTTGGTCAGTGGTCGGAGATCCCTATTGTGAAGATAGACAGGACTTTGTTCACAAACTGGAGTTTGAAGTTTCAAAGGGGGAAATAGGCAGCGGAATTACATCAGTTCGGATCAGTCCTTTGACTTTTAGCCTCAGGCGGCATGGGTGACTGATTATAGGACGTGGACATAACATAGCAGCCTCATATCACATGCAAGGAACTATTCAGGACTCCGGATGTCCTCCATAATCAATTTCAAAATACATTGGCAAGACTTGATGGTACTCGCTTCAAAAGAGATGAAACAGAAAATATGACAAGATATTATACATTGTAAACATTTTTAGATGTTATAAAATATCAACTTTATAATATATCGGCTTTATTTGTCTTAATAGAGTTTGTTTTACTACCAGCTGTAAAAATTATTCACATTGCAAATTCAAAAGAATGCATGTAAGATCTCATGCTCTTTTTTGTAAAAATAAATAATAAATAAATAAAATCTCATGCTATTTTTATGTTCTTGTGCAGAACAGTATATACAATAACAATGATTTGCCTGAGGCTTGGTAGATATCATTGAAATGTCTCCAGGATAGTCCCTGGAGTCTCACTCACTCAATCCTATTATAGAGGCTGGAGCCTATCTCAGCCCGCACAGAGTGAAGGAAGGATACACTCTGAACTCGCCAAACTATTGAGGGGCCAAATTCAGATCCACAACTAGGGGCAGCCTAATGTGCATGTTTTTGGATTGGCGGAAGAAACCGGAGCACAGGGAGGAAACACACATAAGCATATGGAAACTGTACAGTACTTAGAAACAAATAGGTCATCGACTCAAACCAATGAACTTCTTCCTGTGAGGCGGACATGCTAACCAATAACCGCCAAAGACTCGTGGCTTCCCGCAATCTGCCTGCGGGTCATGGGAATAACGCTGCCGGGTCGGCATGGTTTACAGTCGGAACTACGACATTATCTGATCATCTTCAAACTTTGGATTTTTGTTCTTGATTAATGAAAACATTCTTGGCAAACTTTTTGCTTTCATCTATCTTAAGATCCAAGAATTTCACCTATAGTGCCGCGATATGAATGCCCCAGGCCGTCTCTCTTAATCATGGCCCTGGTTTCAAAAACCCACAAAATAGGACTGCAATGCTCTTCCATTATTCCTGTAACTCAGGCAACTTTGGCAGCCTGCTTTGAACACTCTCATTTTTGAAAGCTATTTTTTCCAGACAATTGAGAGGTACGGAACACCCAGCCAAGAGCACCCAGGAGTGCAGGGGAGGCAGGATCTGACACAGCGGTCACATACCACCATAACACCATACCATCTTGTATATAGACAGTATAATATATACACACACACACACACACACACACACACACACACACACACACACACACACACACACACACACACACACACACCGTATTCGACGTAATAAGCGACCTGCTCCAATAAGCCCCCCCCCAATGTTTTTGATCTTACATGTAATCTTACATCTAATAACAGCAAAATTGTAGATCAAATTTACCAATTTTATTTGATCAGTCTCTGTAACCAAAATGGGGTGTTCACTGCCTGTAAAAGTGAGTTTACAGGGTATTTCAAGACCCCCTGCCACTGGGGAATTTCTATAATGTTCATCAGTAACAACACTTGTGATTGTTCTGCCATGCTTTAAAAAACAGGAAAATATTTTGCTGTGTTCTCTTGGTAAATGTCCAACAACTCATGAACCATTAGAAACTGTTACATCCAAACTATTTCTGAATGAATGGAAAGATGAGCCAGATATGGACCTATCAGGAAGTGATGCTGAGTATTTTTCATGATTCTCGTTCCTGGCCATGTGCTTGTTTATGTTAGTGTTGATTGGTCCAACTTGCCATGCGCTAAAGTAAGTTGACATTCCTGTTGATTGGCTCATTTTACATGGGAAAATGTTTCAAGGAAATGTTTCAAGGAAAAGCACCCGGTGGGAAAAGTAAGGGAAGGAAAAGTTTTTTATTTATTTATTTATGCTGTTTACTGTTTATTTTCAGCTTTCATGTAAGTAGTTTGGTTGATACCACAAAATGAATAACACAAATCTCCCTAAAACTCTTTTATTGTTCTGTTATTATTCATGTTTTCCACCTCGATGGTGATAAGCACTTATAGTTCCACTCCGCTGGTAATCATTTTAATAAGCGTCCACCCACTTCAATTTTATATATATATATATATATATATATATATATATATATATATATATATATATATAAACAGTGGCCCTGGGGAAAAGACAGGAGGCAGAACTGGAGGTAGCAGAGATGACAATGTTGAGGTTTTCTCTGGGAGTAACGAGGATGGATAGGATCAGGAATGAGCACATCAGAGGGACAGCACATGAAATACGTTTGGGAGACAAAGTCAGAGAGGCTAGATTGAGATGATTTGGACATGTACAGAGGAGGGATAGTGAGTATATTGGTAATAGGATGCTGAGGTTGGAACTACCAGGCAGAAGGCCTAGAGGAAGACCAAAGAGACGATTCATGGACGTGGTGAAAGAGGGCATGAAGACAGTTGGTGTAAGAGGAGAAGAAGATGCAGAGTATAGGGTGAGGTGGAGGCAGATGATTCGCTGTGACGACCCCTGAAGGGAATAGCCGAAAGGAAAAGAAGAAGAAGACAGTTGGCCCTCTACTTACGAAATTAATCTGTTCCAGAGCATTTTTCATAGCCTGGAGTTTTCATAAATAGAGCTGCATTTTACATGTAAAACGTGTGATTCGTTCCAACGCTCCCAAGATTACCCCATAAACCCTTTCAAAATGATAAAAGTGCACCAATTTTTGTATGAAATATATGTTAAAAGTGAAAGAAAATTATTTATTAAACAATTTAAACATTTTATTAACATATTAAACCATTTTATTAATATATTTATGAATTGAACATTTTTTATTAACGCACATACACACAGACACATTGTCTCTCTCTCTCTCTCTCTCTCTCTATCGCTCTCTCTCTCTCTCTCTCTCTCTCTCTCACACACACACACACACACACACACACACACACACACACACACGCACACACACGCACACACACGCACACACACACACACACACACACACCCACACACAAAAACACTGTCTCTCTCTATCTCTCTCTCTCTCTCTCTCTCTCTCTCTCTCACACACTCACACACACACACAGACACACACACACACATATTTGTGGCGTGCTCCGCCAAATGTGGGCTCCACCCATACGCAGCGCGAAGCCGACGCCGGAGCTTTTGAGACGGGGTATTCAAAGCGTGCTTGACAAACTGGAGGTCCGGACTCAACATTAACTTGTTTCCTTGAGGGATCGGAGGACCGGATGAGCCGCGTTTTGCTCACATTCGGCGGAGCGTGCCACATTTATTAAACATTTACTGAATTAAACAACTTAAAAAACTAAAAATAATCTGCATTGAGAACTCTCAAAAGAGACTTAAAGAACACCTGCCTTCTTTCTGACTGACTCTTTACGCAGTCCTGTATCTGTCAGGGCAAGTGCATCACATCTCTGCTCAAATAGGTCATTGAAACTGTCTTCATTTCTTATTGTTTCACTTGGTTGTCTAGTCATGTAAACCCATAATCATTACGAATGAGCCATGTTTATAAAATTATAAGATGAGCACTCCCAAATAAACTCACGAAAGTCACAAACCAACAGTACAACTCTCCTTTACACGTGTGACAAACAGGCATGGGTACACTACTATGGACATTCAGAACATTTTTATGAACCAATTTTTTTATTAACCAAACCAAACAATATTAAAAATTATTAAACATTTGTGATGCGCTCCGCCAAGTGCAGGAGGCGTCACGGCCAACACCGGAGCTTTTGGGGCGGAACGCAGCTTGTCCGGACTTCCGATATGTTAAGCAGGAAAGTACGCTTTGAACACTTGTTTAGTACTCAACATTCACCTGTTTGCTTGAGGGATCGGAGGTCCGGATGAGCCACGTTTTGCCCACAATCGGCGGAGAGCGCTACATTAATTAAACATATACTGAATTAAACAACTGAAAAAAATGAAAAATAAGCTGCAATGAGCACTTTCGAAACTCACAAACCAACAGTACAGCTCTCCTTTACGCGCGTGACAAACAAGCTTTATGGGTACAGTACTATGGAGATTCAGCTCTCTCCTGGCCAATGGGAGGCCAATGGGAGGCCAGTGGAGTGGGATGTTGGGAGACATTTTCATAAGAAGAAAGCGCTTTTCGTAAGAAGTTGTTTCGTATACAGAGTACGAAAATTTATGAAAATGTTTTTTGTAACCTGGATTTTTCGTATTCAGAGGTTTTCGTAAGTCGAGGGCCGACTATATATATATATATATATATATATATATATGATAGTTATGTGGCCATAATAAATAAACATGAACAGAATAAACATTTAATAAAAACTTAAATGAAGTTTATGAATGAATCTGTGGTGGAAGAGTCTGTGCTTACTCCACAAAAAATAAGTAAGTTGCCCGGGTTGCTATGTTTCATATACATAGTAAATTTACATGTCTGGATAGGTGTCTAGTTAAAAAGTAGCTTAATTATTCTTTTAAAGCCCCAATTAGGGTGCATGCCAGAAGCAGTAAAAATATTTCCCTCTTGTTATTCCATGAAGCAACAATCCACCCCAGAAATTACTAGTGGCAAAAGAATAATCTATGAATATTATAAATATATATCTCATAATAATAGCTCAACATGGTCTCGGGTTCGAGGCCTCAGCTCAGGTTCCTGTTTGCATGAACTATACGTGTTCTTTTTGAATGGGTGATTTCCTAGCATTACTTTTCCATCTTGCATGAATAGTTAATGACAAGGATATGCCTGGTTCTAATACCCTGACTTTGCATGTGATGAAAAAAGCCATAACCTTGTGGATTAGTTTTTATAGAGGTGTTCAGGGCCATCAGGAAGAGATCACATCGCGTTGGAAGATGTGGGTTATGATAAGGACTGTAATGGTAAGATAGATAAAAATTTGTAGAGTGTGAGTCACTGATTTGCCGTGTAATTTATCCACCTCGGGGGATTTGTCAGTGTGGATAGAACAAAGCTTTTGAGTAAACATGAGTTTTCTGAAGGATATGCTGAGGCTGGCGTAACATACTGTATAGAAATAACAGGATGTGCAGGAATGAGCTTAATTGGTACTTTTTTGAAAAGGATAGTTGGTTTACTATGAATTATAAATGATGTTTGCTAATAAACATAAACACAGCAGTTGATTTTTAATACAAAACCTGCAGTACAGTTCTGAACCTACACCATAATGTGTTTCTGGTCCATCTCTAAATTACAAGTTTGTGAGTAAAGTTTAGGTGTTTTCCAGACTACTCCAATCACTCACTCATTCATCACTGAGTTGGTGAACCCAGGGGCAATTTGGAACATCCAATTAGCCTAATGTATGTTTTTAGACTATTGGAGGAAATTGGAGAACCCAGAAGAACATGTAAACCCACACAGAAACGTCCTCATCGAGCCCAGGACTAGACCCCAGGACCTTCTTGCTGTGTAGCAAAAGTGCAAACTTGCAGACATGCTTGCAGGGGTTTCCTCTGGGTTCTCCGGTTTCCTCCCATTGTCCAAAGAGATGGAAAATAGGTCAAGTGACTACTTTAAATTGCCCATCGTGAATCTGACTGTGAATTCATGTCTCTCACTGAATAGTCCTTGGACTCTTGTGCACTCACTTATTAATAGCATTGCTTTATCCTATCAGGGTCATGGTGAGGCTTGTGCATTTCTCAGCTGACACTGGGTGAGGGTGACGTACACCCTGAACAGCTCACCAGACCATTGCAGTGCTGATAAACAAACACAAACATTCACAATCACACCTAGGAACAATTTCAAACAGCCAGTAAGTCTAATTTGCATGTTTTTGGAGTGTTGGGAGAAACTGGCGCACATGGAGGAAACCTACAAAAACGGGGAGAACATGCAAATGCTACACAGAAACACCTTTCCGAGGCTGAACCTTGAACCCAGGACCTTATTGCTGTGAGGAAGATGTGCTAATCACTGACATGATGCCTCCCACCAGTAAAATAAATCACACTCAATGTAAACAGCTCATCAGTGTTTGATAGTCAGTAATAAGATTAGAGGATTCAACCATTCACACTTACACTCACTCCTAGGGGCAATTTGGCATCCTTTAATGTCTAGTGGTGACTCAGTGGCTAAAGCTCTGGATTACTTACCCATGAGTCAGGGGTTGCCAAGCTGCCAATGTTGGGTCCTTTGCAAGGCCCCTTAGTTGTTCAGTTATATGAAAACATGTATTGGGTGTCTGTCCAATGCCATGAACGTAAATGGAATGTGCATGTCATTAGACTGTGGGAGAAAACTGGAGTACCCAGAGGTAACCCAAGCAAACTCAAAGAGAGGATACACCCTGAACTGCTTGCTACTCTGTTGCAGGGTGACACACACACACACACACACACACACACACACACACACACACACACACACACACACACACACACACACACACACACACACACCTAGGGGCAAACTGGAAAATTCAATTAGCCTAATAATTGTGGCTCAGTGGTTAAGAAACAGGATTAATAATTTGAAGATTTGGGGTTCATATTCCTGTACCAATATGCTGCCCCTGTTGGACCCTTAACCCTCAATTGTTCAATTGTATAAAAATAGGAATAATTAATTTAAAATATAATAATAACTAATATTTTTGGGGTGTCAGCCATGGCATAATGGTTAGCGAAGTGGCACAAGCTGCACCTTCCATTCCTAAAATGCCCTTGAGCAAGGCACCTAACCCTCAACTGCCCTTCAGGTACTGTGTGGCAGCCCACTGTTCCAAGTGTGCGCTCACTGTTTGTGGGAGAGTGCTCATTTTGGGTAGGTTAAATGCAGCGGCAATAATTTCCCTTGTGGGATTAAACCAGTATATCAGAAATTCATGAAAATCATTGTAAAGTTTTTAAATTAATAATTATTATAAATGACTATGGAAAAGGGGTTCTGTTAAATGCCCATCCTTCCATTCTATGAAACCACTTTATCATAATTAGGGTTGCAGGAAAACTGGCACCCATCCCAGCCGACTCCGGGCAAGGGCAGAGTTCACCCTGGACAGCTCGCCAGGCCATCGCAGGGCAGAAACACGCTGATGGCTATGCAGCCTACTCTTGTCGAAAGTCAGTAATGGTTCTTTTACATGCCTCACACCATAAACAGTGAGAGACATGGCCAGCCTTTGATAACCCAGTTAGCTGCAATAAGGGGACAGTGATAACCCGTTGAGAGTGGGGCCTTGAACCCACAACCTTGGGATCAGTGATCCATCACCCTTTACGTAACACCAGGCCACCACTGCCCTGTTAAATGCCGTAAATCTTAAAATCCTTAAAAAAAATACCAATATGCATGTATTTAGACTGTGGAAAGAAGCTGAAAGTACCCTGAGGAAACCCATACAAACACATGGAAAACATGTGCATTTCACACTGACACATCCTTGTGAATTAACCCAGGACCTTCTTACTGTGAGGCAGACATGATCATGACTCCAACATGTGATGCCCATAATTCCAATTGACACACCTAATTTATTTTTATCTCGTTTCTGCATTATTGCAACAACAAAATTACATAATCTATCTAATTAAAACAGACTAAGTAGTGAATATCCATAACTCAAATCAATTTTTATTTGAATTTTGATATACGTACTGTATTAATCCCTAAAGGGAAATAATTTCCACTGCATGTAACCCATCCGAAATCAGCACACACACAAATGTAAACAATGAGCATGCACATGCACTCGAAGCAGTGGGCCTCCACACACATTGGGGACACCCAGAGAGCAGTTGGGAGTTAAGTGCCTTGCTCAAGACACTTCACGCATTTATGTTAAGGAAGGGAAGGCGCTGCTCACTCCCCCACTACCACTCATTTTTTCTGCTGGTTCGAGAATCAATCCAGTGCTCTTTCGATTCCAAAGTCTAACCATTAGGCTGTGGGAATCCCAACATTAGTGGCAATTTCATTTTGCATTTTCCTAGCTCACAAAGTTAGCACGTGAGTTGGCTGTGGGCTTTGTGACATGCATAGGTGTGTGTGTGTGTGTGTGTGTGTGTGTGTGTGTGTGTGTGTGTGTGTGTGTGTGTGTGTGTAGAAGTAGATGAGATTCATGAAAGTACATTTACTGCCCTCGTTGACTTTCTGCTCTGGGGAACATTGACCCATCTCTTTGAACTGTCACTTTCCCTTCTACAAATAGAAATCCTCCCCTGTGTTTGCCCATGCCCTTACATTTATGCATTTGCTGTGCTTGTTTGCCCAACCAATATACTCCCCTTGAATTAAAACAAGCCTACAATGTCAATGTCAGTGTGGAAAATGTACTGATAATGCTAACATGTACTGTCAAGAAAAGATCAAGCGAAAGATCAAGCAAAAGAAGAAGAAGATGCTGATGATGACATGATCACTTAGTTTGGGAATATTCATCTAAATCATTCAACTGTGTAATTACATAATGTATGGTTACATACTGTATAATAATCGAACCATGAACCATGGCTGTGCATAAGACAAATCATAACTATCGTTCTAATTTTGAGGTATATATTTGTCTATCTGACAGCGCAAGGGTCCTGACTTGAAGACCTATCTGGAGTTTGTATGTCCTTCCTTGCTTGCACTGGTTCCATCCGGGTATTCCAGTATTCTTCGACTGTCTAAACCAGTGGTCCCCAAACTATGGCCCGCGGGCCAAATACGGCCCACCTCCACATTTGGCCCGGCCCCCTGAACAACACCAGAGACATATTATGATTTTTTTTTTTTAGTCTGGCCACGTGATCAAGACTAATACACACCTAGAACATTACACCCTATTCCACCCTTCTGCCTTCTGTGCCCCGTTCTGAACAATGAACCACCCCCAATGAGCGAAAGAAATATCCCAGACTCTCCCCTCTCAAATAAAACGGCATATTGGTGAAAAGTTTATGGAAGAGAAAATTTGATTCAGAATGCAGGGTATTTAATCTGCAGTGGACAAATGATTATTTTTTGTTCAATGCAAAGAAAATGTTTGGATCATCTGTCAAGAGGCGGTGGCGGTATATAAGATCTTTATGTCCTCTTTGTCGACCTTACAAAAGCCTTTGATACTGTTCCTCGCCCAGGCTTATGGTGTATTCTACCATGAATTGAAGATGGTGCAGATAATACGGTGTTTCCACGATGGCATGAAAGCTGGATTAGTTAATGGAAAAGAAGAGGACGATTTCCATGTCTCCAATGGTGTAAAGCAAGGTTGTGTACTTGCCGATGACTGTGCTATTGTCGCTTACAGTGAGCATGACCTTCAACAACTGGCAGATTCCCTCTCAGCTGCCACTAAGCGATTCTTGTTGTTCTGAGTGCGTTGCTATATGGCTGCGAAACTTGGACACTCTACCGAAGGCATGCCAAGCTCCTAGACCAATTTCACCAGCGCTGTCTGAGACGTATCATGAACAGCAAATGGTTCAACAAAATATCAAACGTTAAAGTGCTACAAAATGCCAAGACGCAAAGCATTGACACTCTGATAACACTTTCCCAGTTGAGATGGTCGGGACACCTGGTGTGCATGTCTGATGATAGGCTGCCAAAAGAACTGTTCTATAGTGAGCTTCCAGAAGGGCACAGGCTAAGAGGAAGACCAACGCTTCGCTTCAAAGACACCCTGAAAAAGTCACTTCAGAATTGCAGCATCGACACGACCTACTGGGAAACTATCACCTCAAACAGATGTGTCTGGAGACAACATACCAGGAAGGGAGCAGCTGATTACGAACAAGCCAAGAGGAGCGCATGCTGAGAAGCGTGCAGCATCCATGATCAATGGTGAACCTAGTGGATTCTCTATACAGTGTCAAGTGCGTGGCCGCATCTGTGCATCTGACTTTGGACTCAGATCCCACTTACGGGTACATAGATAAATCTCCAATCAAAGTGATAGGCTGGATCTTATCGTTTTACAATAGTCGACCATATATGAGTGGCATGATGGTGTAGTGGTCAGCATGTCCGGCTTACTGCAAGAAGATTCCGGGTTCATGTCCCGGGCTCAGCGATGGCGTTTCTTTTTGGAGTTTGAATGCTCTTCCTGTTCTTGCATGGTGGATATCTTGCAGGCAACACAGTAGGAAAGTAGTTAGAATTCCTATCTCACAGCAAGAAGGTCCTGGAATTGACGAGGATGTTTCTGTGTTTACTTTTTACTCCGGTTTCCTCCAAAATTATGCACATTAGGCTAATTAGCTCTTCCAAATTGCCCTAGGTGGGGGTTTAAGCATGAATGGTTGTGCATGTGTTGCCCTCCAATGTTAAGGGTATATCCTGCCTTCGTTCAAAGTCGGCTGAGATAGGCCCCAGCCTCCCCGCAACTCTAGTAGGATAAAAATGGCTTAGCATATGAATGAATGAAAGAATGAATGTGGTTAAATCAAATTCATAGCTGGAGCTGAAGCGCCGGACCATGTGCATATGGGCTGTCTGTGAACAGTGAATTCCTTATCATAAAGTTCACAATTTGCTGCTTGCAAGAGTCCCTGCTGCTGTTTATTGTGTAAGAATTAACTCAGACTTGGCAAACATTGCAAATAAGGCTGGTTGAATGTGGAGACTACATAATATAATGCAAATATAAAAAGAATTATGGGCTTTATATCAGAATATATATGTCCGATGAACCATACTGAGGAATACATATTTTAAAACTGGACTGGATTTGATGTATTGCATCAAAAAAATGTATCTAGAGCAATGACAGCGACTGTACATACTTGCTCTTAGTTATGAAGTTGATAAACCTTTATGTATGGAAAGAGAGAGAGAGAGAGAGAGAGCGAGAGAGAGAGAGAGAGAGAACTTGTGTGTCCAAAAAAACAATTAGCAAGTAGAAGAGCAAAGAAATGATTAACCCTCAGGCCATCCCACTTCAGAACTGGCCGTGGCCTGGAGTGGGAAGGTATGACCTGTCACTCAAACTCAGTTTCATCTTTGCTCCAGAAGACATGGCCCATGTCACTTAGAGGTGTCTACCTTTCTAATGGGGTGGGGCTTCAGCTAAAAGAATGGTGGGTGGTGTTGCTGGTGTGGTGTCTATGGGGGGGGGTTAAACTCCACTGAAGAGCAGAAGTCTTTGCCCCCAGTGTCAGGTAGCTGAGAATGCGTTTGTCGAAAGCACTAGCAGACATGGAGATGGCAGACTACAGCGAGGCCCTGGACCCGGCCTACACCACCCTGGAGTTTGAGAACATGCAAGTGCTTGCAATGAGTACAGGTGAGTCCTCCTTCCAGCTGAACTTTGAGTCCTGGGAGATTATATTGCTTAGTGAATGTTTGGTCGAGTATGGGTTGATGAGGTTTAATGAGTTTCACACTCTTTTATAGACTTTTAAGGATGACTCAAGGTGTGCTGGGTATCTGCCATGGTTTATTTTGAGTGGCGTGATTGTGACAGCCGGACAGCAGGGTAAAATCCACAATGCAAGAAGCTTTGAAAGAGATTTTGGCTACAAGCTCTGTCATGTAGGCAAGCTAGGATTGTTTTGCACGGCTAGAAATCCCAATCTGATTCCATCCAGATCTTCTTACCTGAAGTTGGTCGGTTGGGGATAGGATAACAGTTCAGAGTAGCATTTCCAGGGATGTTTGACATGCAAGATAAATGGACCCAGACTATCGAAAATGTCACTGAACCATTCAGTGGTTTAATATCCCATGGCTTGTTTGTCATCTTGGTGTAATGTATGTATTCACTTGTGGGTTATATTTGAACATCCACGCCACACTTGAATTTAATAGACCACTTACCATTTCTTACAGTAGTATGTTTGACAAATTTATGTTTTTAATCTAATAGCTTGTTTTTATGTGATCGTCAATTAAATAGTAATGAACATGCTTAGTGAATCTGTCACGAGTTCATCACCATTCAGAGACTGAATCAGTTCAGAAGAAAACAATTAACAGAGATATCATATAACGTTTCTTTCATCAGCTGGAGAAATTGGCTTGTACTGTTTGTCTTTAATGCAATCACCAGCACTTCTTAAACACATAATGTTACTCAAAAGAGGCACTTTGTTCTATTTCAAAGGTGAATCATTTGGGGTGAGAGTTAATTAAAATGTTTTTGCTCTTTTGTCCATTATGTGTGTTTCCCAGCAATATTTCTTTAAATAGGTTTTAAAATAGATAAACAAATAAAATGGTTATTATTAAACGCAGTCCACTTGTGCGTCTGTGGGTAGATTTATTTATATATATATATATATATATATATATATATATATATATATACATACACAGTATATATATAGAAATGTATATATATATATATATATATGTATATATATATATATATATATATATATATATATATACATACATATATATATACATTTCTATATATATACTGTGTATGTATGTATATATATATATATATATATATATATATATATATATATATTCTGTTCTGTTCTGTTTGCACATGGTGCACATTTTTACATTTTTACCCGTAGTCATGTCACTGCTCGTGGACTGGCATACACTCATTGAGCGTTGAGCGTGGTGGTGGTTCACTACTGGATTACTGTTCAGGGCTTTAAACCCCAGGACCACCAACCCACCACTGTTTTGCCCTTGAGCAAGGACCTTAACCCTAATTTCCCCAGTTGTATAAAAATATAAGTCGCTCTGGATCAGGGTGTCTACCAAATGTTTGAGCAAAATTCCTCTAATTTCATTTATTATCAAAGTTAAATTGACCCATAATAGGTCATGTAATTTTTATTATTATTATTATTATTATTATTATTATTATTATTAAGGTTAAACCAGTTTAGTGTCTTACCATAGCCTATTCTTTTAAAATCCATCCTTGTTATTACCCTTCCTTAGAACGAGGAAATTTTCCTGAAAGAGAACCTGAGAGAAAATGGCATTATTAAAATGTCTACAAGAACACAGTGGAAATAAAGAAAGGGATATCTTGCAGGCAACATGGTTGTGAACTAGTCAGCATGTCTACTTCACAGCGAGAAGGTCCTGGGTGCAAGTTCCGAGTACGGCAGAGGCGTTTTTCAGTTGATATTCACTGTACTTGCCGGCATTTCCTTTGGGTAGTCTGGTTTCCTCCTACAGTTCAAAGACATGCACATTTCAAACTACCCCTAGGAGTGAATGTGTGTGTGTGTGTGTGTGTGTGTGTGTGTGTGTGTGTGTGTGTGTGTGTGTGTGTGTTTTGGCTCTAAAATACTTGAGACCTGTTCAGGGTGTACCATGCCTTCGCACCGTGTCAGCTGAGATAGGCTCCAACCTCTCTGCGACCATAATAATGTTTATTTGTTTCAGCAGATGAGTAATTGAGGGAATGAAATATCTTACAAAATTTTTACAGGCAGTCCATTTTCTCAATCTTTTAGACTCCTCTCCAGCTGAAGGTGCCAACCTGAATGCTGCCAACCACCTGGGCACAGGTACTTTATGTGCTATTTGTGGTGACCGGGCAACAGGAAAACACTACGGAGCCTCAAGCTGTGATGGCTGCAAGGGTTTCTTCAGACGCAGCGTTCGCAAAAACCACATGTACTCGTGCAGGTCCGTGATGGATCACCGTTGAGATCTCTTTTCCTTACATCTTTCTTGTCTTCCAAAATAGGATTTATTAAAGGAAATATATTTTGTGTTTTACAGGTTTAACAGACAGTGTATAGTGGATAAAGACAAGAGGAACCAATGCAGATACTGTAGGCTTAAGAAATGCTTTCGGGCTGGAATGAAAAAAGAAGGTATCTGCCATTTTCATGTTTAAAAAAAGTTCTGATGGAAAAACTAGACAGAAAGCCAGCAACCTGTGCAATGTAGAGTGTATTGCAACATCAGAGTGAGACAGACAACTTGTTAATGTTCACTCTGCTAATACGCTGATGTCTATGGCCAACTCATGCTGAGCAAACAGTTCCAGAGGCATCATAATTGCACACTGATAAACAGGCCAACCTTGAGAATTTTCCCTCTTAACTAATAGCAGGCAATGCTAATACACGCCATGGTGCTCTGCTATGTGGAATGGAATTGGTGGGTTGAGATCAAATCATCATAGTGATTCAAATTAATTTAATTTAATTTAATTAATTCATATGTATAAGGAGAATTTTTAAAATCTCACGTTATTAATTCAGTTATTTTCTTTGGCATAGCTGTACAGAATGAAAGAGACCGAATCAGTACCAGAAGGTCCAGTTACGAGGACAGCAGCTTTCCTTCCATCAATGCACTCATTCAAGCTGATGTCCTTTCAAGACAGGTTGGTCACATCATTTTTTTTTTAAAAGAGGATGTATGGAATGCTATAAATTTATATTCTGTAATTGACTGCAAGTTTTAATAGCAACCTTCACTCTGCTTTGCTATAGATTTCGTCTCCAGGTCCTATCATCAACGGTGACATCAGAACAAAAAAGATAGCCACCATTACAGATGTGTGTGAATCTATGAAGCAGCAACTGTTGGTATTAGTGGAATGGGCCAAATATATCCCAGCCTTTTGTGACCTCCCTTTGGATGACCAGGTAAGAATCGGCAAAATTTGTGGAAAAAGAAAATTCGAATCATTTGGTGTAAGGCAGTTGGGTTGGGTCTTATTATGAATTAACCAAATATCTAATTGATAGTAATGTAACACATGCAACACTGCTGGAGCAATAGTAAAGCACCATCATGAACATGCCTTTCCGACAGGGTCTTGGTCATTTTTTAACTAAAAATATGTCTAAAATGTTTAAAAGGTTTAGGGTTGTAACTGAGAAGTGCAGTGGTGGCTTGGTGGTAAACGGTGCTGAATCGCTGATCCTAAGGTTAGTGGTTGAGTCCCACTCTCCACAAGGTTGTCACCGTACCCCCAGTGCAGCTAACTGGGTTATCAAAGGCGGGCCATGTCTCTCTCTCTGTCTATGGTGAGAGGCATGTTCAAGAACCATTGCTGACTTTCGTAAAGAGTAGCTGCATAGCCGCGAGTGTGCTTCTGCCCCTTGCTAATGGGTTGTGTCAGAAAGGGCATCTGACGTAAAAACCTATATGCCAAATCAAACATGTGAATCAGATGATTGGCTGTGGCAAACCCTGAAAAAGGGAAAAAGCTGAAAGGAAAAGAAGAAGGGTTGTAACTGAGACAGGAGGAGTGGGATGTTGGGGTGGTATGGGTTGTGGTGCGGGTTGGAGGGTGGTGTGGGGTGGATAGTGGGTTAATCTGAAGTGCTAGTGGTTAATGTGTTTTGATGTCTCTGGTTAGAAAGTGATGAGCTGGTTTGAAAACTTACATGCTCCTTAAGACCTACAGAATCATTAACAATGTAAGCACCAGCATGTAGTAACTGATTTGTGAATGTCGCTCATGAATGACATGCCATCTTCTTGCAAACACACCTTCTCAGCTACTTGCCTAAAATCTGTGAGAACCTCATAGTTGATGATATGAATGCTAACTAAATCATTTAAAATCCCCACCCCCCCCCCCACCCCCCCCACCCCCCGAGGCAAAATGCTTCTTGCTATATTCTCATTACTGTGTGTGCAAATGCATAGACTGTGGGTTTGTGGGTTTATATATATATATATATACACACACACACACACACACACACACACACATACACACACACACACACACTGGACTGACCATTTTTGTACTTTGTCTTTTTCCCAGGTGGCTTTGCTACGAGCTCATGCTGGAGAACATCTCCTTCTTGGAGCTGCCAAGCGCTCCATGCTCTACAAGGACCTTTTACTATTAGGTATCGTGATAGCCTGGATTATTTATATTGGTTATTTGGTGGAACGGTGGTGAAGAGTTTAGCATATCTGCCGCACAGCATCAAGGTCCTAGGTTCAAGTCCTGTATTTCTGTGTGCAGTTTCCATGCTATGGGTTTCCTTAAGGTACTCTGGTTTCCTCCCACAGTGAAAAAAAGACATGCACATTAGACAATTGGCTGTTCCAAATTGCTCACAGGTGTAAGAGTAAGGGTGAATGTTTGTGTGTGAGTCTTGCCCTGTGGTGGACTGGCAAGCTGTATGGAGTGTACCCTGCCTTTGCACAGAGTCAGGAGAGATATGCTCTAGCCTCCAGTAGACCTTAAATTAATGCTTCGGCAAATTAATGATTGAATATTGGTAATGTTAAATGTTTGCACGTTGTACTAGTTGTTGCTTCTTTCCCTAGGTAATGACCATATAATTCCTCGGAATTGCCCTGAGTTGGAAGTGAGTCGTGTAGCAGTAAGGATCCTTGATGAATTGGTCCTTCCTTTTCAGGAGCTCCAGATAGATGACAATGAATATGCTTGCTTGAAAGCCATTGTATTCTTTGATCCAGGTACCTATATGTTCCTAGAAATTGGCATAAATCAAAACTTATATGCTACCAAATGTAAAAATTCCAGATCTTCAAGATTAAAATATATGTCATGAGTAACTCAAAATTCTCTCAATATTGGTAGACGCCAAAGGCCTGAGTGATCCGAGCAAGATCAAGAGAATGCGATACCAGGTGCAGGTCAGCTTAGAAGACTACATCAATGATCGGCAGTATGACTCAAGGGGACGGTTTGGCGAGCTCTTGCTTCTGTTACCAACACTACAGAGCATCACCTGGCAAATGATTGAGCAAATCCAGTTTGTTAAGCTGTTCGGGATGGCGAAGATTGACAATCTCCTGCAGGAGATGCTTTTGGGGGGTAATAAGAAGCTGGAAAAAAACAAAACAAACCAAAACATGTCCATCACTTAGTTTTTGAGATGGTCCCCAAGGGCAAGATGAATGACCCTTGATTGATTATTCATGTTTGTATTATAGGTTCGGCTAATGAAGCTCCCCATGCTCCACCATCGCTGCACCCACACCTGGTCCATGAGCACCTCAGCAACAATGTCATTGTGTCCAACAACATGGCCACTCCAATTCACAATGGACAAATGTGTAAGTCCTTAATGTCAATGGTTTGTTATTAATTTCCCTTGCACATTTTGCTGTCCAACCCTCACAAACAGGCTTCTCGTAATCTTTTTGGTGGATTAATCAAGCTTAGCTTTGGTTCAAAAAGCCCGTATTATTCTCTTTTACACTTTTTAATGCCTTCAGAAATTTCAAGACTTATACCGCGTATGTTTGCAGTGTTGTTCTGGGGAACCTTTGGCATGTTTTTAACGGGTATTTGAAATTTCTGTACCCACAGCCACACCTGAAACTCCAATCCCATCTCCTCCACCAGCTTCCAGCTCTGAGCATTACAAACTGGCCCAGGGTGTCATAGCCACTGTGCCTAAACAACCGACAGCCATTCCTCAACCCACAATCACCAAGCAAGAGAGTATCTGACCATCTAAAAAAAATATATATATTTTTTTTTTCAAATTCAAATCTTTAAAAAAGATTATCCATGGACAACTGGCTTTCTTCAGATTCCTTGATAGAATGATTTTAGTAGTTATATTTCTGAGGCTACCATTAAAAGTCCACTGGTGAACCATGTGCTCTGGGAATGAGAGTTTGCAAGTGATATACAGTAATACAGGAACAAGTACATTCTGAATTGTTTTAATGTTTGTTTATGCTAGTATCTCACGAGAGGCGAATGCTGATGAAACGAGTGAATTTTGGTTCGTGTCAGGATTAGTAAAAGGTTGCTAACCAGTTTTCCAACAATTTTTAGGGCTGCAAACAATTGTAAGAGTTTGCAAATGGTTGTAACATGGGTGGCTGAAGATCTTGGTTCTCTGAGTAGTGAACACAATTCTACAGAGGGTTTCCTCACCTTTTTTTTTATAGGGTTAGGTCTATCAATCATTCTTTTTTTCTTTTCTTTCCGTCTCCTATGCTATAGGATAGCTGCAGCAGCAGCCAGACAAAGTAATTGTTCCTCAAGTTGCAGCAGCATGTTGGGCTTTTTCCTGACAGAAATCCATATTTTCATCTTTTGGAAGTCTATCTTCTATATCTGGGGAGGGTTTGCTCACCTGTTTCTGAGGGTCTGTGGTTCATATTCACTTGATAATTTATCAGAAGTTGGTAAACAAAAAAAAGGTCCCAAATGTTTACAAAGGAGTTGCCAATCATTGAAAATACTATATAGCTAACATTTGCTAAGAGTTGCCAGCTGTCTCTTACAAAGATTTCTGCAAACATTCGCACAAATGTTGATAACTGCGAAATATTGCACAAACGACAGCGGCAATCCCTGATTATCATTAGCATTCTTTACATCGGTCAGTATTTGCCACTCCGTGAGATCCAGGCTTTAGACATTACAGTGAGCATCAAATCAATGAGTCATAGGTGAGTCATGAATAATGACATGTAGACCAAAAAACAGAAGAAACCTCAGGATTGTACAGTAGCTGTACTGTGGAAGATGTGAGGGTTTTATTGTTGTTTTTGGAGCAATAAGACTTATAGAGAAGAAGACTTGTAGGCGATTTTGTTTTTTGCTTTTTTTTTTTTTTCAATTTTATTTAATTTTTTTTGCTACATATTTATGCTCCCCAAGGAGAAATTGATATTTCAAACATGTCAACAAAGAGAATTACTAAAGTTTATATTAATATTATTTTATTAAGATGAAATAAATGTTACAGTACAACAGGTCTGTCATCTGTCGAGAGTCAGATGTGTATGTTGTACAGTATTTTAATAACTGAGTTAATATGAATGATTTTTAAAGTACTTAGGAATAGATTACAGAGACATATCAAAAGTAAATACACCCCTCATTACACAGTTATATCTGCGAAACTCATTGGATTAAACTGGCTAATCGTGCGCTCAGTCATTTTTCAAACCTCGTATTCCTAGTAGGGTTTCGAGTAGGCTGAAGCCTATCTCAGCCAACACTGGTTGATCCACCTTAAACAGCTCGCTGCACCATCACAGAGCCAACACACACGCACAATGATTCAAACTCACATGCACAACTTGGAGCAATTTTGAACAGCCAGTTAGTTTACTGTGCTTCTGTGAACTGTGGGAGAAAACCAGAATACATATTTAGAGAAAACCCACACAAGCATGGGAGGATACAAATTCCACAAGACATAAACCCAGGATATACTTGCTGTGAGGCAGATGTGTTGACCAGCACACTTTCATGCCTCCCCAAACATATTATTTTTATATAATAACCAGGTGCAAAACTGGTTTATCAAAGGCCGTCCATGTCTCCCATTGTCTATGGTGAGAGGCATGTAAAAGAACCATTGCTGACTTTCGACAAGAGTAGGCTGCATAGCCGTCAGCGTGTTTCCGCCCTGCGATGACCTGGCGAGCTGTCCAGGGTGTACTCTGCCCTCACCCCGTGTCAGCTGGGATGGGCGCCAGCCTCCCTGCGAGCCTAATTAGGATTAGGCGGTTGCAGAAAATGAACATCAACCAGGTGCAAACTTCAGTAGCAGAAGAATTGTCTAATTTTTAAAAGGGTGCATTGTGGGTCAGTCTGGGGGTGAAGTGAGGGTGGATTCCTTCCACTACCCTCAACAGAGTGATGATACAATTCACCAGCAAAAGCAAGGAATCAACAGCATCCCGCTCGGGTCAATCTGGGCTCCTCTGACAAGTATCTTCAAACTTTTGAGCGGACCGTTGAAGATCATCCTTGTTGTGTGGCAACTGATGTTTCAGAGAAACTCCAAGTGAGTTTGAATTCAGCCGTGAAGCATCTAAATCAACTTGGATAGTGTGTGTGTGTGTGTGTGTGTGTGTGTGTGTGTGTGTGTGTATAAATCCTTTATAAATGATGGTGACTATTTACTTATAGAATGTCTCTGTACACTGTTTGTGCCTTACAAGCTTTGCAGAAACTGTGCTTCATGAGCTGTACAAGTGTTTTATTTCTTTGATGTATTATCGGGAAAAATACATGTCAATCTTTCTGTTTTAGTATTTGATTATGTATTTGTTGTCTCTGATTCCTTATGACCAGTATTTAAGTCTGTTTAGACACAAAGGAAAAAAAAGTTTCAATGTCCTTTTCTACCCCATTACTCCATTACGAAGAAGTCATTTCTTTCTCTCCTTGAGAATATCCCAGATTTAAAAAAAAAAAAAAATGACTGAAGCCAAAAGCTAAATAATGAGAGTGTAAGTGTATAAGTGTTTAACTGAAGCAGTGTGTTAGGATGCAGTATGTGGTTTGAAAAGATTGCTGCAATGTCCTAGAGTGAAATTAAAGCTGACTTGGGCTTTGTTGGCTGATATTAAATTTCAAGGTTATATTTTTACGAAAACGCTTTCAAACTACTGTATTCAGTTATTTCCATTAGGACTTTGGTAGTTTATACACCAGACATGTAATTAATGTCACCACAGACATGTAAAAAAAAATGAACTGCCATGTGTTGCATTTAACGATGACTTTTGACAGCCTATTGGTTCGGCAGCCCAACTCATATAAGAAAGCTCCTTGCTTAAATCAGTTGTGCACCCTATTTAGGTCACTTGGGTTAGGGTTAGGGCTGTTGGACCAGTGGGCGGTAACTGTTGGACCAATAGACTGTAATTGTTGATCCAATGTAGTTTTGGACCATTGGGCTGAAACTGGTGGACCACTGGGCTGTAAATGGTGGACCTTTGGGTGGTTGGACCAATGGGCTGCCAGACCGGCAAGATTTGTTCCAGAAAAAATATAGAACAAAAAAAATTTTTACATTGTGATGAAGGTGGACCAAATACAAACTCTTAAACAGACCTTAATTTTTGTGTGTAAAAATATTGAAGAAAAGTCCCATTTTAAACGTATTGAAAACACGAGAAGTCACATCTTATAATCTTTTCAGGAAGTAAAACTGTTTTAAAACACAATGATAAATGTGGTGGCCTACGTGGAAGATCATGGTCAAGGATTCTTGTGCTTGGGTGTGTGTGTAGAAACTGATAAATGTCATAAAGCAAATTCCATATAGACCAAGAGAGAGAAAGCTAGATGCCTTCCTTCTGAAATCTGCAGTAGGTGCAGGAAGATCTGTCTTATCCGTCATATATTAATAAGCTTACACTATCTTGACTAATAAATCAGGGGGTTGTGTTATTGTACCACACAGCACACTTGCTTCTTGAACAGCAAAGGAAACAAAAAAGCACAGAAATTCCCCCAGAAAGATTCCAGTCAGCTACAGAACTTGAACCCAGAACCTTCTTGCTGTGAGGCTAGAGTGCTGACCATTGTGTCTTATTTAATGTTGATGGAAGGAGTATTCATATTTTAGTGCTTTGAACAATTTTTATTACAGGAATGTAGGACAGATCATTTGACAAAATGACAAATGAAAAGAAAAAAAAGGAGGTCAGTGGTAGCCTGGTGGTAAGGTGCTAGATCACTGATCCCAAGGTTTGGGGTTCAAGCCCACTCTCAACAGGTTGTCACTTTCCCCCCAGTGCAGCTAACTGGGTTATCAAAGGCTGTATATGGTGAGAGGCATGCTAAAGAATCATTGCTGAATTTCGTCAAGACGAGCCGCAGAGCTGTCAGCGTGTTTCTGCCTGCGATGGCCTGGTGAGCTGTCCAGCCAGCCAGAGATGCCAGCCTCCCTGTGACCCGAATTAGGATTAAGCAGTTCAGTAAATGAATGAAAAGGAGAAAAAAAACAAACAAATAAACAAACAAACAAAAAAAAAAAAAACAAGGGAACAATTAGATGTATTTTGAATTATAAAATATTAGAAAAAGAATGAGCTGCTCATAAAAAAATTAATAAATAAATACCTAGCATAGTGGTTAGCACAAAAAGGTCCTGGGTTCGAGTCCTGGGCTCAGCTTGGGGGTTTCAGTGTGGGATATGCATGTTCTTTCTGTGTTTAGATGGGATTCCTCCAGGTTTTCTGGTTTCCTTCCACAATACAAGAATATGCACATTAGACTGGAGAGCTGTTGAGGGTGTACCCCGTCTTAGTCCAGAGTCAACTGAATAGGCTCCAACCTCCCCATCACAAGAGTCGGACTAAACTCAATGAATGGATGAGTGAATTTTTCAGGGACCATGACACACACACACACACACACACACACACACACAGTTGAATGTGGTCCTTTCTTCTTTTCCTTTCGGCTTTCTTCCCTTTTTTTCCCAGGGGTCACCACAGAAAATCACCTGATTCGCATGTTTGGCACTGACGGCTATGCAGCTCCTCTTTACGAAAGTCAGCAATGGTTCTTTTACATGAACCTCTCACCATAGACAATGAGAGACATGGCCGGCCTTTGATAACCCAGTTATCTGCATTGGGGGACAGTGACAATCTTGCGGAGAGTGGGACTCAACCACCAACCAGCGATCCAGCGCCCTTTACCACATGGCCACCACTGGCCCACTGAATGTGATGATGTGTTGAACTTATGAAAATTACTAATGTTAAATTGAAATAAAAGGATAACCTTCAGTAGTATTATATCTATGCTGCATAATTAAATGAATAAATGCTACATAATCCTGCACTGTACTGTACAAGGTATTAGAAGAAAGCATCAGACACAGTTAACCAGATAAAAAAATGATTTTCACCCAATAAGACAACCCAGAAAGAAAAGGATGACGTTTTCGCCCAGATACCAAGAAGTAACCAATCAGAGAGCGTGGTGCTTCTGTACACGGAAGTGATTGCGGATTTGCTGCTCAGGTCAGTCATCGCTTGGTTGTTTTGTGTTCGATTTAATGGTTGTTTGTAAAATATTTCATGTCAAAAAAAAAAGAAAAGAAAAGAAGAAGCAAACTGAGTGTGAATTTGTTTTCTGTAGAAATGTGTTTAATGGTCTCGTGACTGTGCAACCTGACACAAGCTAGTCGGCTAACTAGTAGCTATTATTATTGGCTAAATTAGACCTTGCTGTAAGAAAGTGAATGGATAACTTATAGCTGAATGATGTTGTGTGACAAACATGTTTCAGGTCAGGGTTGAATGGTTTTATTATTTTTCTTGCACTTTATGAAAATTGGGGAGGGTGTTATTTCATATCTGTCTCAGTTACCAGGTTACCAGTAATAGCTAATAACTAATAACAACACAAAATGGAGGTCATATTTCTTTTCATTTTCACAGCTATCATTGAAATAAAGCCATCTCATAAACTTCACCTTTAATGTCAGGACACATTAAAAATGGAAATTTAATAGATGATACCGTTAAAGCCTTTCTGTCTTTCCCTAATTTCATTGTTTACTATCAAACATTGGTGGACTGTTTACATTTTGAGTAATTCGTTTTGCAGTGATTAGCACGTCCACCTCACAGCAAGAAGGTCCTGGGTTCAAGTCCCAGGCTCGGTGAGGGCATCTGAATGAAGTTTGCATGTTATCCATGGTTGTGTGGGCTTCCTCCCTCACTCCAAAGACATACACGTTAGGCTACTTGATTGTTCCAACCTGCACTTAGGTCTTAGTGTAAATGGTTGTGTGTGCTGTCCTTGTAATGGTCTGTTAACGGTGTACCTTGCCTTCATGCCGAGTCGGCTGAGATAGGCTCCTCAGCGCTATGACCCTGGGGAACATGCTTTTATGGAATAGTGTACAAGAATTAAGTGGAATTGCACCTCCACTCCAGTAGTTGGCAATGGTGCTCTCATTATCTTACCATGGCGTAGCGGTTTTTCGCACTAGCAAAGGATATGAAGTGCGGCATACAACCCCTCAAGAAACAACACGAAAATTTTTCTAAAAGGAGCAAAGAGAAAGGTGGAGCGAGAGAGACAGAGATATTAAGACATAAATAAGTTAAATGAGTTTAAATAAGGATGTATTTTTTATTTCAGGCACATTGGTGGACTTTAAATCTTTTTCTGTTACATATTTAAAAATAATAATGAAGTTTATCTTTGTTGTAACTTGAACTCTATTTCTTTCTTTTTTTGTTTTTAATGTTAGTAAATATACAATGCAGATGTGTACTTATAATTTTATAACAAATAATACTACTTATAGTCGCTCGTGGGTAGTGTGGGGGCGTGAAATGTTTTTTCTTCCTAGAGGGGGCGCCACAGAAAATATTTGAGAAGCACTGCCCTAGTAGGATTAAGTGGTTCAGCAAATGATTGAGAGTGATGTTTCATGGTGAGGCTCAGTGAAATCAGGTTCACTTTGTTTTTTTTTTGTTTTTTTTTTGTCAGACACACCTGGGTAACCAATGGCACAACAGAATGGCCAAACTGAACCCGGTCCCTCAGTGGACATGATGGGGGGCATGCAGTTCCCTGCAGCTCCTCCTCCAATCTATGTGTGCACTCTAACCCCGGACCTGGAGGCTAAGGCACGAGAGGAACTACAGGAGAAGCCAGAATGGCGTCTTCGGGACGTTCAAGCGTTGCGAGATATGATCCTGAAGGAACACTCTGGCCTGAGAACACGTTTGGATGATGCTTTTCTCTTACGCTTCCTCCGAGCCAGGAAGTTTGACTATGACCGGGCACTGCAATTGCTCTTGAACTACCACAGTAGCAGGAGAGCCTGGCCTGAAGTCTTCCATGACTTGAGGCCTTCAACAGTGAAGCATGTACTTGAGCTAGGCTTCCTCACCGTCCTACCCAGACCTGATCCTCAAGGGCGATATACTCTCTGTTTACGGCCAGGTTGGTTAATTATGGGGTTCATTTCAAAAATTCCAAAAATTTTAAGTATATAGACATACTAACCTTGGATTTACAGGCTGGTAAATCCATTATGTTTAAAATATTATAATAAATATTATGTTTAAAATAATGTTCTGGTTCACTTTCATCTCACAATCCAAAGACATGCACATTCGGCTAATTGGCTGGTCCAAATTGCCCCAAGGTGTGAGTGCATATGTTAATGGTTTTTGTGTGTGTGTGTGTGTGTGTGTGTGTGTGTGTGTGTGTGTGTTGGCCCTGCAATGGATTTGCAAGCTGTTCAGGGTTTATTCTGCCTTCAATCAGGGTCCTTCAGGATAGGCTGCAGCCTCCCCTCAACCCTAATAGGATTCAGCGGTTTGGAAAATAACAGAATGGAATCTTTTTCATTGTTTGTGTAACAGGGAAATGGACACCGAACGACTATCCGTTTGTGGACAACATTCGGGCTATTTATCTGACTCTGGAAAAGCTGATTCAACCTGAAGAGACTCAAGTGAATGGAGTCGTCATCCTGGTGGATTATACAGGAGTTGGCTTGTCTCAAGCCTCCAACCCAGGTCCTCTACTGGCAAAGAAAGTTGTTAGCATACTTCAGGTGAGTTTGTTAGAAAAAAGATATATATACATACGTGCCTCAACTTATGTTTTAGTTACGTTCCGAACGTAAGGTGAAAAAAAAACAAACCGTAAGTTGTTTCTGTACATTCCAGTAACGTATGACCGTTCATACTGTACTATACATCCATAAATACGACTACCGTATCTCATAAAACACCCCTAAATCAATTATTATAAACATAACATTGTAAAATAATATCAACATGAATTTCAAATGAATAAATTTTAATCAAATTCACTTATTACCACTGATTCTGATTACCACTATCACTAGTAGGCTTACGCTTCTGAACAACCATATTTGCTTAGGCTTACAAACACGCAAAACAGTGTAAACACAAAGATCACAGAGACGACGTCTTAACACAAGGGTAACACGCAGTGAACTGAGAAGAAGCAGGGCACGTTCAGTCTGTCAATTGTAAACAATGAACGTAGCACCATGTAAACAATGGACACAGTGTCATGCATAAGTTGCATTTGAACGTCTCGTACTACGGCGAGCACGCTAAAGTCAAAATTTGACTTACAAAAAAAAAATGTTTTTTACAGTCAGTTCAAACGTAAAAGCAAATAAACGTAAAGCGAGGACTGTCTGTATATAGTATATAGACCCAGTTATTATTATTTTTTATTTATTTATTTATTTATTTATTTTAAGTCTGTTGGGTTTTTACACTTGAGCCATAGTGGCTCATCAGGCCGGTGCTTATCCCCGGTTTCCATAGCATGAAGCGACCAGGAGTTCAACTCCTCCTGGATGGGACGCTAGTCCATCGCAGGTTACCTTCCCAGTATATTTTACTGGTACCCATTTATACTGCTGGGTGAACAGAGGCACACTTGTGGTTGAGACCTTGCCCTGGGGTCTAGCACAGTGAGAGTCTCGGTTGGATTTGAACTCACAACCTCCCGATCATGAGCGCATCACCTTAACCACTATGCCACCGGCCCTACATTATTATTATTATTATTATTATTATTATTATTATTATTCTCGTTCACTCATTTACTGAACCAGTTAATCCTACTATTAGTGTGGGTAGACTGTGCCTACTGTATCTCAACTGACAGTGGGCAAAGGGGGAACACCCTGAACAGCGTGCGAGACCATCATAGAGCGCACGCACACACACACACACACACATATATATATGACAGCGACACTTGGGGATAATTTGAAACAGCCATTTAGCTTAATGTGCATGTCGTTGGACTGTGGGAGGAAATCGGAGTACCTGTAGGAAACCCAGGCCAGCATGAGGAGAACATGCAAACTCCATACACAAATACCCTCGCCGAGCCCAGAACCTTTTACTCTGAGGCGGATATGTTCACTACTATGCTAGTGTGCCGCCCTATTAATATGAATATTAATATTTCCTTCTTTGATTATTTACAACTGCTTGATTTTATTTTATTTTAAAAATTGATTTTATTTTTCAGGATGGATTTCCAATCAGAATAAAGGCAGTCAATATTATAAATGAGCCTCGAATATTTAAAGGAATATTTGCCATAATCAAGCCCTTTCTGAAGGAGAAGATGGCTGAAAGGGTAACTCATTCACAAAATCCTTTTCCTTTCCCTTTATACAATACTTATTAGCATTTCAAGTAAAAATGGCACGATGATTTACTTGATTCTTCACTCTTCCAGTTTGTCTTGCACGGCTCAGATCTGTCATCTCTCCACCGCGTCATCCCACGCACCGTGCTGCCTCAGGAATACGGAGGCGTGGACGGTAGACTGGACATGAAAGCTTGGACTAGGACACTGCTAGAGGCAGAAGAGGAGTTTGTTGTAGAGTTTTGCCAGCCGGAGCCCCTGGAGGGAGCACTAATGCCTGAGTCAATGTTGTTTGAAGGCGAGCAGCCTGAGGACTCTTACAGAAGCCTGCGATCGCAGCTCTACTACTGCTACTGATGCCAGCTTAGATATCCGGAATGTTCGGTTTCACTAAAGATGTTATTTTTAACTATTAGGGTCAGAAAACTAGTTTTATTTTTTCTTAAGTCATTACGCTTACGATGGTGATGTGCACAGAGTTCCAATGAAAAGTTGTTGAGACGCAGCATTATTATTATTTATAGAGCATTCGTTGACTACAGTTTATAGGAATCACTCTTCTGAGATCGGTAAGCTGCTAGTGAGAAGGCAATGGGAGCCAGTTTCCCCAGGACCATGGTCACTGTCGAGTCAGTGACCAGCCGGAAGTTAGAGGGATATCACACGAGTGTGCATGCACAGAACAATGATCAGAAACTATGTTTCAGGAGAGGATGCAAGGTGTACTTTCACATTTTTCAGTTGAATACAAGGGATGGCACACTGGTGTAGTGGAGAGCACAAGAATGTCCCGGGTTCAATGCTGAGATGTTTCTGTGTGGAGTTTGCATGTGCTTGCAGGGGTTTCCTTCGGGTCCTCCGGTTTCCTCTGACAGTCCAATGACCTGCAGATTAGGCTATTCGTAATTGCCCCTAGGTGTGAAAAGTGTGTGTGTTGGCACTGTGAATGTCTTGCAAGCTGCTCAGGGTGTACCCTGCCTCCGTTCAGCCTCGCCGCAGCCATAATCTGGGTTCAAGTACCCCTGTAAAAGCAGCTTTGGAATCAGAAGGTCAGGTTTATATTTTTATATACCAGTATGTAAATAACATCGGGGCGGCACAGTGGCGTAGTGGTTAATACACCGCAAATCAAGAGGGTCCCCGAGTCCTGGGCTTGTCCAGGGTGTTTCTGTGTTGATGTTGCATGATCTCCCCGTGCTCTGGGTGCTCTGGTTTCCTTCTGCAGTCCAAAGACATGTGTGTTGGGCTGATCAGCTGTTCCAAATTGCCCACAGGTGTGAGTGTGAGAGTAAATGTGTGTGTGTGTGTTTGTGTTGGCCCTGCAATGGTCTCACGCACACGCACGAACGTGTGTATACATATCTTCTTAGTATTTCTGTAGGTGATAGATCTAGACTTGCTGTATCAAGTAAAAAATATTTAAAAAGAATTCCATTTTATGCCATAAGAACAAAATGCATTTGCAGTTGCTTTATTGTGTGAATGTTTCACACCATTGCTCAACACTTAGGTTTCATGTTACAATGCAGCATAAAGTATTGCCTTCATCTAAATATGATTTAAAAAGTGACCATGTGCTTAAAATGCAAAGCAATACTCATTTTCTTACCTCATTTTTTGCACTATACTTTTTTTTATTTTTTTTATGCCTTCATTTTTTGTTATTGTGTTTGTATATGTATTGTTGTCATGTTTACTGTAACTGTACACCTTTCTCACCCCTTAAAGCTGCAGTTCAGGTTTACAGTGTGTTTATGTTCAGTGTTTTTGGTTTAGCCTTTTTAATATTCATATTGTGATATTCAATCATGTGAAACTTTTATTATTGCTGTTGTTGTTTTACATCTCACAATTTTTTTACATTCTGGATGTTGTGGTTTGGACATTATTCAATATTCGTCATCAATATTATGTTATTATCCCAGGTTTCTGTAGATGAAATAAATAATTACATAATTTGTGGTCACGTTGTCTTTCCTAGGTGTTTTGGATTTAGATTGACATATGGCTGCAGTAGTACTTAATTTGCATCATGATTTAAGTTCCTCTAGGTGGTGCTATCATACTAAATAAAGACCTCATGAGAGGGTTGTGATTTTTTTTTTTGTGTGCTGTATTGCAGTAAACATAATAATAATAATAATAGTGTAATAATCACATCAAATGTTCCAGGATTTGTCTGAATTGTGAATGACCTTATTGAAATTAGTTATTGTAATGGAAGAAGAGCTGCTGCATCTGACATCCACATTTGAACTGTGCAAGAACATTAAGGGAAAAAGCAAAATGCCTTTTTTGGTGAAAATATCTGAGGATTGTGAGCATTAATCTGATGTCTCCTGTAAAAATGTCATCAGAAATATAAATTTGTAAATGACAGCCTGGGGACATAAATAACTTTCTTGGTAATAGAGTATGTTAAATCACAGAATGAACCTCATTCCAGAACTGAATAAACATGTACGACGAAAAAGCACCTGATAACCTCAAACCTCTGATAATCCTCCATATGAGCCAAATCAACCAACAATATTAAAGAATCCTTTGAACAATTCCCAAATAGTTCCTATTGATGGCTGTAACATTGCTCATACTGGTATGGCTCAGCAAGGGTGTTTGTGTGGAGTTGTTGGGGAATGTTCTCTGCCAGCATGGGTTTCCTCTGAGCAGCCCAGTTTCCTCTGACAGTCCAAAGACATGCACACTTGAATAACTGGCTGTTCCAAGTTGCCCCTAGGGGTCAATCAATGGTTATGTGTTGGCCCTCTGATTGTCTGACAATGGTGTACCACCGCATTTTCCTTATGTTGGCTGAGATTAAGATTGAGACACTTTCATATGTGTTGTGCAATAATGTAGTGGAACCCTGTCTTGACAAGAAGCCATACAAGGACTGGGGTTTGAGTCCCATGGTTGGCAAGGTTGCCACCTTAATAGGAGGGCTCTGCAAATGAATGAGTAAGTGAGGACATTCACATGAGTGGCATGTCCACCTCACAATAAAGAGGTTCTTGGTTCATGTCCCAGGCTCAGCAAAGGCGCTTCTGTATGGAGTTTGCATCTTCTCCATATGCTTGTATGGCTTTCCTCCGGGTTCTCCGGTTTCCTTTGACAATCCAATGACATGCTCATTAGGCTAATTGGCTGTTCCAAGTTCCCCAATATGTGTGAGTGTGAATGGTTGTGTGTTGGCTCTGCAATGGAATAGTACGATGTTCAGTGTTCAACTGAGCGAGGTTCCAATGTCAATGCAGCCCTGTGTGAGAGACTCGGACATGGGTTGTACGGTGGCGTAGTAGTTAGCATGTTCACCTCTGAACAAAGGGGCAGTGGTATAGGGCGCTGGATCGCTGATCCAAACGTTGGGGGTTCGAGTCCCACTCTCCACAAGGTTGTCACTGCCCCCCCACCCGAGTGCAGATAACTGGGTTATCAAAGGCCGGCCATGTCTCTCACTGTCTCTGGTGTGAAGTTCATGTCAAAGAACCATTGCTGACTTTCGACAAGAGTAGGCTACAAAGCTGTCGGCATGTTTCCGCCCTGCGATGGCCTGGCGAGCTGTCCAGGGTGTACTCTGCCCTCGTCCGGAGTTGGCTGGGATGGGCACCAGCCTCCCCGCGACCCTAATTAGGATGAAGCGGTTACAGAAAATAAACTGAACCTCTGGAACAAATAGATCCCAGGTTCAAGAATACTTCAGTATGCTTCTGTCCATGTCTGTGGGTTTTCTCCAGGTACTCTGGTTTCCTCCGGAAGTCCAAAGACATACAAATTAGGATAATTGGCTGTTAAAATTGCCCGTGTGAATGGCTTTGTGCGGATGTTGGCGAGGTCAGGGTGTCTTTGCCGAGGGTTGGCTGAGATAGGCTACAACCTCCCTAGAACACTCAAATCAAAGCAGTTCAACAAATTAGTGACAGAGACTTAGACGTTGTATTAGATTTTTTTTTTTTTTTATACAGGCTTATGTTGTTATGCTTTGCGCAAACAGACGGAAACAAGGCTCTGATTGGAAGACAGAAGGAGGAGGCGAGGTGTGATTGGTTGTCGGCTTCAACTCCATTTTGCAAACAGCTGTTTGAGATGTAACCTCGCCCACTGCTTTCAATGGGGTTGTCAAAGAAACGTTGGGCTTGACGACACTGGTGTCTCTTCGTTCTTGTAGAAAACGCCCAAGAAGATAGAAAGAACATGACGGAAAATAAAGGCGAAATCTAGCTCCAAGGAGAACCGGTCCAGCTGTGTGGAAACAAGTGGAGGAAATTCAGGCGAATGAAGGTGAGTCGTGCTGCGTCTTCACACGTAAAGGATTATTTAGCAAAAATGTACCTCATAATTCCTTTAAGCAGTTAATAGCAACAACAATAATAATTGTTTGTGTAAATAAAGCGGGTTATTCTCGATGTGCTGTGAGGAGAAACGCTGTTGTTTGATGCTTTGTGAAGCGCGTGCGGTTGTATCCTAAATGCATCCCTATTGGATGATAAGGGCACTACATAGGGAGGACAGATCAGACATATTATACCAGTAATAATGCGTTAAAACAGGGGAGTGGGATAGCATTTGGGATACTTTTTTTTCTTTTTTGCATATAAAGCAAAGGGTTAATTTGGGTAATATCTACATTTCTGTCCAATAATACCATAAAATTTTATTCTCATATGTTTTAAAGAAACTTTTAAAAGTTAATCTTGCTTACTATTGGTAAAATTTTTACCAACTTGAATTACTAACTGTACCTCCAGACTCCCGACATGTAGCTATTTATTTGCGTCACATCTCATGAGGCAAACAATTTATTAAGTATGTTATTGTTCGTTGTTTAAAAGCTTGTAACAAAACCAAACTTTTTTTTTTTTTTAAAGGACACCATAATGTATAAAAATGACGTTTGTTCGAAGTCAAAATACCCTCAGATATATAGCATCCATTCCAGTGAGGAGAAAGTCGCACGCTCAACAAGTACTGTGCAGTATTTCGAAGGCTGCTGTGACGTCACAACATTTGCATGTTCGTGGAATCACGAGGGTAATTTCCATATCAAAACGTGCTGGGATAAAGGAGGTTGGGTTTTCTGAAGGCACCTTAAATAGATTTTTACAGGTATTTATTTATAATTATACATATAATAAAATCGCTCTTATCCAGAGTGACTTAGAATTATCATTTTTATACAACTTTTGAGCAAATGAGGGTTAAGGGCCTTGCTCAAGGGCCCAACAGTGGTGACAGTGGGGCTTGAACCGCTGACCTTCGGATTAGTGTATATATTTAATGTAGTATAGTTATTTTTTTTATGAATATGCCATCACGAAGGAGTGCAAGTAAGTAGACACTAAGAAAATGGTTATGGACTGAATAACACATTCAACAAATTTGAGTTAATAAGTGGTTTTACACTAGTGGTTGGTGATTGAATGTTGAAAAATTGTGGTCAGCAATTGGTTATTAGGAATAATAATGGTTGGGGTCTGGTTGCTGGGAGCAATGTCGGTTGGGGTCTGGTTTCTGGGAGCAATGGGGTTGGCAATTGGTTGCTGGGAGCAGTTGTGGTAAACAATGGAAGTTCTTATCACCAAACAGTAAAGTGAAAATCTTACTCTATTATAGTGGGTGGCAGCACTGCACCAACTGTGTCTGCCAAACTGAAAGGGAGAAGAAAGGGGAAGATAATTCAGAGCGGTGATGAAAACCCAGGTGAGAAAACTGCTCTAAAGGTTCTCTATGGTTCTGACACAACCCAGTGATGTTAACTTTCCGCTTATCGCATCACGATTAAAAACCTGTTTATTCCATGTATGTATATATGTATGTACTTTTTTATTGTAATAGCAATTATGGGTGTCCTATATGAATTAAGGAGGAAATTTAATTTTGATTTGAGACTGTAGGACATGGGAGAAGTTAATATCCCTGGGATATTGGAGTAATGCTAACTTCCCTCTGGGATTAATAAAGTATCTGCTGAATTTGCAAGCCCTGAGGCTCGACCATCCTGGGACGTCCCACCTGTAGAGCCTTACTCACCTCTTCTAGTTTAGATTTATGTATAGAATGCCTGAGCAAAAAGACAGTTCTGGCAAGTGTGACTAATTACATCAAAATCTGAAAGAATACTGCAGTAGTTAGTTAGAATAATATGTAATTATGGCTGTTTTGGGAATCGGGAGTTATTTGTAAGCAGGGTTGACTTCAACGGTTGTTCAGCAATAAAAGAAATGACTCCGGTGAGCAATTAGACTGTTTCTTTCATTCGATCTCATTTAAGAGACTCATGGAACTCTGATTATTGCCATCTGAGCTTTGTGGAACATGAACAAGCCAGCTTGATTAAGCTCATAAAGAATTTACCATCAGTGATAAAACTTCAGTAGAACATGAGCAATCCCGTCCCTGGTTTTGGAACATTCTGGATTGGTTCCTCGGCGTGAATGCAGGCTTTTGTTCCTCACCAAATTCCTGATTAACAAACTTTTCTATTAGATGGAAATTACTGAGGCTGTTTGTAGGGCAGATGGTTCACTGGCACCAAAACTGCATTGGTGACCTACATCCAAGTCACGGCTGAATGCCCGTGGGAATCTAATGTGTTTCAATAGAAGCAGCAATGCAAACTTGGCTCCAGTATTCAAGCTCTTTAAACAGAGATGTCCAAGTTTCTCCAGCATATGATCCTCTGCAATGTTTTCCATTTCGTCCCATTTTCATTTAATTTTAGATGCATATTATTGGCAAAGATTAATCTATAGCTTTTGTGGAACATCTGTTTTTTTGTGCCATTGCACACTTAAGGAAAATATCAATGCTTGAAGTATACGTTATAACACCAGCACTGAGATTTCAGGCTGTCGCCAGCTGATGTTCCTTGTCACGGAACGAAAGGACCATCGTCTTGCAGAGATATTCTTTGATTGTTTCAACGGTTACTGATTTACAGGGTCCTATTTCTGTAATAGTAATTAGGACTTAAAAACAGTTGATGGACACAAGGACCCGGCATTATTGATGTGATGTGGCCCTCTGAAGTTTCCTTCTGCTTGTCTTTTCTTTTGTATTTGATTGGTGCACACCAGTCAGAAAACCTTTTCGTATTTAAACACACACGTTTTGCTTTTCACAGTTTTGATGTAATAAGAACAAAGCAGCCCTCTGGTTTTCTTCAGTATTCCAAAGTTATGTAGATGAGGTTAATTATATTGTTGAATGCTCTGATTCCGAATGGTTGCATCTCTGTGTTGGCCCCTGCTATACTCTAGAGCAGGGGTCACCGACCTTTTTGAAACCGAGAGCTACTTCTTGGGTACCAATTAATGCGAAGGGCTACCAGGTCAAAACACACCTCTGAAATTACAAATTTGCTCAATTTACCTTTAATTATATGTTATCATTAATAATTAATGATATTTATCTATGTGAAGATATTGATTTGATTTAAAATATATTCAAAAAAATTAGATGCAGCTCAATGGAGAGTGGCGCTATGGAGCTGTGGGCCTGTCCTAAAACTAGCAGTGAACAGGTCCGCGGGCAACTTATAGTGTCCTTGCGGGCTACCTGGTGCCCACGGGCACCACGTTGGTGATCCCTGCTCTAGAGAGCTGTTCAGGGGTACCCCACATTCACTGGGAGTCTATTATAACAAATGAAAAAACAGTTGTGTATGACTGAATCGAGTGGTAGTGTTCGGTGATATGTTTAACCCATGAGGTTACTGCGTTGTGGTAGTAGGTGAGTAATTTCATGGCTTTGATATAACTACGCTGACATGCATCTCACCAACATTAGGTCTGAAAGTTTTGTGTAAAATCCTTTCTCTGGTTCTGATTGGTTCGTGCCTGACCAATTACAGGGATACCTTACTTTCCACAGTTCCTGGGGACCGAGGGAACCCCCCCCACACACACACACACGTGACTGCTGATTTCTATGAAGTAGGATTGACACCCCCCCGACTGATGTATACATGCAGTACATGTATATGTGTATATAATATCAATAAATAGACATTCAATGCTATAAATGCTTATAATAACAATTAAACATTCAAAAATAATGTATAAGATGTAAATAAAAGATAAATACAGGGATCCCTCACTTTCCGTGGTTAATTGGGACCGAGATCCCCCCGCGACCACCGAATTCCACAAAGTAGGATCAACCCCCATGACTGACGTATATGTGTATATATATCAATAAATACATATTCAATGCTATAAATGCTCATAATAACAATTAAACATTAAAAAATGCACAAGATGTAAATAAAATATAAATACACAAACATACAGACACGCATGCGCACGCACGTAGATATGCGCGCACGCACGTAGATAGGCGTGCACACACTCGGATGCGCACCTCACAAAAATGTAAGTACTTTTGATGGGAGGTTTTGAGTTGTTTTTTGGTTTGTGTTTGTCGTGGGGTTGTTTTTTTCAATAATTGGCCTTGTTTTTGTGGAATTTTCCTGAACTTTTTCCCCTATTCTTCCTGAATTTTCTTATTTTTTAATTCACTGAATATTAAAAAAAAAAAAAAAAAAAACAAAAAAACGCAATGCACTGAAGCTGCATGAATTGAAGTGCAAAGTAGATGTGCGCTCATACTATCAGATGTGTACCTCACATAAAAATGTAAGTAGTTTTGTTTTGTTGGGTTTTTTTTTTTGTTTGTTTTGGTGTTTTTTTGTTTCTTTGTTTTTTTTTTTTGCATAATTGGTCATGTTTTGTGGCATTTTCCTTAACTTTTCCCCTATTTTTCCTGAATTTCCCTTTTTTTTTTTTTTTTTTTTTTTTTTTCGATGATTATTTTTGAAAAACCCCTGATGCACTGAAGCTGCAGAAACTGAAGCAGGAAGTAGTGAGGGATCACTGTAGAGCAACTGTAAAAAGAACCAGCCCAGGGTCATCAGTCAGTCGTTCTCGAAGGTTATGTAATTTCCTTCTCAAAGATGGCTGATTAATAATTCCCAGAGTTGGTTGACGCACCAGAGCATGCAATTTACCAAACTGTCCTTAGTCTCAGTCCCGGAGTCTGGCACTGCCACAGACATCTCTGATGTACACTACACATTTAACATGCATCGATTTTTCCCCTGCATCCTTAGAAAAGTCTCTTGAATACATTTCAGAGGTTACTTCAGACTGTGTCCCTTGTTCTCATTAATAGTTTCTCATTTCTGATTTCTAAAAAGGTGAACTCTGATGGGTGGAGGTTTTTTTTTGTGTGTCTATACCGAACCCACCATGCACTGTTGCTGTAAACTATCATCTCTCATTAGAGGAATTAAACCCAACCCTAATAAAAGCCTTGATACATTGTGTAGGTCATTGCACCTCCTAGTGTTATTACAGTTAATACAGTTTGTGAAGTAGGGAAAAAAGCGAGTAATAAATCCTTACTGTGAAGTGACTCAGGTAGAACATGAAAACATGTCTTTTGCATATAAATGCACTGAGGCATATACAATGGGTTCATGCAAATAAGCAGACATTTGTGTGATTTATGTGAATGTACTTTCAATTCAGGAGTTCACGTTTTTTGTCTGATTTGCCACTGTAGTATCTGTGTACTGTTGTTTATGCTGTTAACTTGCCTTATATGAGCAAACGGCGCTGTCCCAGGTGTTCCCTGCCCTTGCCCAGAGTCAGCTGAGATGGGTGCCAGCTTCCCCGCGACCCTATGAGATTTCCTTTCGGCGTTTTCCCTTTATCATGGGTTGCCACAGCAAATGACTCGCACATTTGATTTGACATAGATTTTTACGTCGGATGCCCTTCCTGATACAACCCTTTATCAAGGGACAGAAACACACTGATGGCTTTGCAGCTACTCTTTACGAAAGTCAGCAATGGTTCTTTTACCTGCCTCTCACCATAGACGGTGAGAGACATTTGAGTAGATTGTAACTTGTAAATTTATTTAAAAATGTAAGTAAAATCACCAGATGATTAAAAAAATATACATATTTTGAATGTAACAAGAATTTTGGAAGGTTTTTGCTTACTTTTGCTTTGCTAAATAATTACATCTGACCACTTAATTGCATCACATCGCTGTGATGTAAAGGTTTAGTCAACCAGCTTCTTGTAAATGTGGTCTCGTACTGTAGAACAGTGTTTCCCAACCTTTTTGAGCCAAGGCATACCTTTTACATTAGAAGAATCACGAGGCACACAACGGAACAAAAATGATACTGCCCTCTAGCAGAACAGTACTGTTATTACATGCTAAGTGAAATCGGTTAATCTTCCGCGGCACACCTGATGATTTCTCACGGCACACTAATGTGCCGCGGAACAGGGGTTGGGAAACACTGCTGCATGAACCCCGAAGTAACTGGCACATGATTTTAAATTTAGCCAATGGCTGAGAGCTTTTGTTTCTCTCTCCTGCTGGTTGGTTGCAGATGATGTGTACACCTCTCTTTTTTCTCCTTCGCACACAAGTTATCAACATAATTCCTTGAATTGTGAAGTAAATTTTTTTGCGTGTTTTTAATTATTTAAGCCCTATGATGCCACTCAAACAATCATCTCCAGCTTCTGGTAAGGAGCCTAAGCACTTTATTCATAAATAAATATTATCACAGTACAAAATTAAAAAGTTTTTACTCTATCATTACTACAGTTTACTTCATTATTAGTGTATTAATGCGTAATACAGACAGTCGTCGACTTCCGACCGCTTTTGGTTCCGGCAGACCGGTCGTAAATCGATCTGGTCGTATGTCGACTTTCCATCCAAATACACTCACGCCAAACAAAAACGGATGAATAAATCTCGCGCATTTAAATCTATACATCTATTTTCAATTCCATGTCACTGTGATACGCAGCGGAGAGCCAATCCTTTCTGTACTCCATCGTGTGGGCGGGTTCGATAGGTTCAAACTTCAATTTTATTGGATTATAACAACAGGCACAGACTGCGTGTGGTGTTTGAGTAATGAGAGAAATTTCCCTCATTTTGATCAGCTCATTTGCATGAAGCCAAACACAGCTGGCAAACAAACACAAATGGATGGACATGGAAAAACTTCAACCCGCAGACCAGCTGATTGCCAAATTTTGGGATGCGCTTCCTGTCACATAAATACTGCAGCGTGTGAGTCCAATAAAATTAGAGTTTCAAGGTGTCGGACCCGCCCACGCAGAAACGATTGGCTCTCAGCTTCGCGCCACAGTGACATGGCATTGAAAATAGATGAATAGATTTACTCTGAGCAGTTAGAAAGTGAATCTGCATCATCTCCTGCTTGGCCTTTTAAGATGCTGGCGCTGCCGACAGTGCAAACAACTGTCGTACGCAACACTCGCACTGCACTGCCATGAATCATGCTTCACCATTTTTGTGGTCGTAAAGTCGATCAGACGTAACTCGCATAGGTCGTAAGTCGACAGCTCACTGTACTGTCTATAGAATGTGTTTAAGAAGCATATATGCATGTAATATCATACTTTGGGTTTTAAAACAGTGTCAATAACTTGCGGATTTTCTTGATCCACCGGAAGGGCCGGAACTGAACCATCGTGAAAAACGGGGGCCGACTGTACTTGCTTCGCTGATGTTTTCAGTTGGCCAATTGAACCAATTCACATCAATGATTTATGGCTGCAGGGACAGTTGTCCGAGTAATAAGGTGCAATTAAATGCACAATCTGTTCACAAATGTCAAGTGTTTAGAATTACACTAATCCGCTGTAACGTTAACACCACTTGACTGGACTGCAGTTTGGCAGTTCCATACACATGAAGTTGCAACACATTGTGTGTTCTGACTCCTTTATATCATGGCCTGCATTAACAGCTTGAATAGTTTGTGCTATATTCGCTCTTCTGTGGCAACAAACCAGACGTACTAGCCGTCTCTCCTTATGCCCATCAGTGAGCCTTGGGCTCATCTGCTAGATCACTGGTTGTGCTGTTTGGAACAGATCGGTAGTCCAATGTGTACCAGAAACACCCCAGAGGACCTGCTATTTTGAAAATGAATGGACCCAGTTGTTTAGCCATCACAGTGTGATCCTTGTGAAATGAACTCATTCTTCAACTTGCCCATTTTCCTGCTTACAACACATCAATTTCACAGACTGACGGTTCACATTCTGCCTAAAGGAGTGCACTGCTTTGAAGGAGGCACTGTAAAGAGACTATCATGAGATGTTCTTCACTTTACATATCAGTGATCATGATTGGATTTTAATGTTCTGGTCGATTAGTGTTTGTTTATTCAATCCTGGCTGCCTGTATAGAAGCGCATTATCAAAGACCAAACAAAATACCAAGAATATTTGCTGCGATAATTCAAACATTGGTCTTGGTGTGCATTGTTCAGAGTTGCATTTTTTTGCATACAGTAAGGACAATGATTCTTCAGTTTGACCAGTGTACATTTACTGTACATGCATGGTCTATGCTCTCAGCACAACTCAATTTACGCCCACTTCCTGATCAGTGGGAGAGGAGAAGAGAGCTGAAGCTGCAGCTGTGTGGGATACGATCAGCGCTCAGAGAGCAAAAGAAAGCGAGGCAAGGAAGAGAGAAAACGAGAGCTTGTCCATAAGGAGCGTTAATCCACGCAGTTACTTCCTTTGATGGTTTTCCCATCGTCCCTGTTTGGATATTTATGTGATCTGAATTTGAAATGAGTCTGGTAAGAAGTGATGCATGTTGATGATTTGATTCTGTAAGCAAGAAAGTGGAGGGAAGGAGCCGACCGATCCATGACCGAGCCATTGTTTTGGTGTACAGTATACTGTTGACAATGTTGCTGAGGGCTCTCCCGTCTTCCTTTTAATCTTTTGTCAGATTAACACATTCAGTGGACTGCTGATGATAAACCTTCACTAGCATTTTCTTCTTTCATGCCATCCACCATTTTTATTCAATTTGGTCAGGGTACTTGTGCATCCACAGACATTAACTGTGTGATACCCTAAAGCATACATTTCATATAGTCAGTTAATATGCGACCACTGGCTGGGATTATTGAGGCCATCATGACCCAGCAGGCAGAGTTTGGAGTCTTCTACAAAAATATGCATTTACCTGAGAAACGTGAACGTCTGCACTGTATACGTTGAAGCCATCATGTCCACTTGTGACAGACGTAGCTGTCATGTCATGTTCCATATACATTTTTACCTCCATGGAAATCTGAATTAAAATCCAGTAAGCCATGTATGCTTCAGAAATGCCTTCAAGGGTGCTAGCACAGCAATGTAAAATAAAGCATGCAGGGCATTTACACCTGAGCCGAATTGTTCACCAGACCAGAACTTCTGTAGCATCCAATAACTAGGAGTTCAACTCCTCCTGGAGGCCATTGCAGGTTACCCTCTCAGTGTATGTGTGTATATATATATATATATATATATATATATTTTTTTTTTTTTTTTTTTTACCGGTACCCAGTACCGTATTTTTTGCTGGTGGACAGAGGCACACTTGTAGTTAAGTCCCCGCCCAGGGGTTCTAGGATGGTGGGGGTCTACTTGGGAATTTAACCCTCCAGCTTCTCAATGTTTTACTGGTACCCATTTATACAGCTGAGTGGACAGCGGCATGCTTGAATTTGCCCAGGGATCTTGGCATGATGGTGGTCTGACAGGTTTGAACTCCTGACCTGTTCACTTTGAGCCCAGCACCTGGAAAGTAAGGTAAGCTTCCTGACTCTCATTTATTCCAATGGAGGTGCGTGAAAAACTCGTGGCCTAATGCTGGTTGGTTGACCCCCGGAAGGCTGAAAATCATTTGCTGTGATGCCATTCCAGCTATGTAGACCACGGCTTAAATGCAACGCTAGTCCATCATGTGCAAAAACATTGGCACATTTGTTCACAAACAGGGGCAATATAGTACTGATGACACCACCTGCCATGTTTTGGAAGGTGGGAAGAAATCTAATCTGACCACCTGTTGCAGTACTTACACAAACTCAGAACATGATGCTGTAGTCATTAATTAGCTTGAATGGATGCCAACATCCGAAATGTGAAGGAGTGCTGAACCTGTAACGGGGAACTGGCACTAAATACAGAACAGTACTGAAAATTCCTGTGAGATGAGAGAACCATGTGCTTAAATCAGTGGTTCCTAACTTGGGTTCGATCGAACCCTAGGGGTTCGGTGAGTCGGTCTCAGGGGTTCGGCGGAGCCTCTGCCACGGACGTCAAGACACACCCAACTCATCATGTCAATAATGATGACATGCCCTGCTTGGCCATCACTGGCTGCAGATGATCACATTACATTGCTTGGTCAATCAGTGCCGTGAGGAATTTAGCGCGATCAGTAGTCAATGTGTGAAGTGAGATTTTTTTCGGAATATTTTAATCCATACTAACTATGGCGAGCAAAAAAAGAAATTTGTCGGACGAACATGTACTACATGGATTCACATGCATCATGGAACGTGATGGGACTCAGCGTCCTATCTGCATGATTTGCAATGCCAAGTTGAGCAACTCTAGTGTCACACCGGCAAAACTAAAGGAACACTTTGTGAAACTGCATGGAGTTGGGGAATACAAGAACACAACAGTACCTATGTCTTGAATTTGTAAAAAATCATATTTTTATTTTTCACTGATGAAGGGTTCGGTGAATGTACATATGAAACTGGTGGGGTTCGGTACCTCCAACAAGGTTAAGAACAACTGGCTTAAATATAGTGAAAACACAAACATGGTGCTTCAGCACCAGAGATATTAGGCGAAGATAAAATGATGTAGTCACTTTGCGAAAGCATGCACACCCTCCGTGACATGAAATGCTGGCAACCCACCTCTTTTCGAACATGCATATTTGGGTGTGGTCTAAAGCATTTACAGGCAAAGTACCATCCAGCTCACGAATGAGCTCACAGATGCCCATTATTGGCTGGTGATTGCTGTGAGTGGCGGGGAAGTGAGTATATGCCCTCCCTCCCTCCCGTGAGAGCTCGGCCAATTGGATCCCATTGATCCCCGGTCACAGACAGCTGTGGAATTAAACTGGATTCGAACATGCCGTCTCCAGGTTAGTAGTCACGCATATTGATGTGCCACTTGGGTGCTCCTTAGTGAGCTTGTTTGAACTGGCCAGAGAAACAAGGTTCTTACTGATGTTTGTTTATTTATTTATCTGATTCGCTGCCCCCTCCCCCGCTCACACAATTGTGCACAATAGTATTTCTCGTTCTCAGCTATCAGCTATCACTGTCCCAGTGCGGCTAACAGGGTTATCAAAGGCGGGCCATGTCTCACTGTTTATGGTGAGAGGCATGTAAAAGAACCATTGCTGACTTTCGTAAAGAGTAGGCTGCAAAGTCGTCAGCGTGTTTCTGTCCCTTGCTAAAAGGGTTGTGACAGGAAGGGCATCCGACCTAAAAACCTCTGCCAAATCAAATGTGCGAATCAGATGATTCGCTGTGGCGACTCCCGAGTAAAAGGAAAAAAGCCGAAAGGAAGACAGACAGCTATCAGCTGTTGAAAGGTGACCAATCACAGCAGAGTAGGCTCAGGAAGTGAGTGGAAACCAATGAATGGGAGGTAGCAGCCAAATAGGTCTATGTCACACACACTAAAAATCAGTGGGGCGGTGGGGGGTGGCGTGGCATGTGGAAGCAGCTTCCTGAAGAACAGGAGTTTTATGACTTTTCTGAATGATTCATAATTTGGTGTTCTACTGGTGTCCGGAACGAAGGTGTGTGTGTGTGTGTGTGTGTGTGTGTGTGTGTGTGGATGGATGGATGGAATCAATCATAATCGTTGGTGAAAAGTGACTTCAGTGACTTTCTATCCATAAACCTACCGAGGTAGATTCTTACTAATCACATTTTCCGTTTTTCCTCCATAGCCCTGTCTCGCATGCAGACGTTTTCACAACAGTCACACAAACAGTGTGGACAGACAGACCATCTGCTTCCTGTTAAAGCACCGTGCATGAGCTGAATTGTACATGTGTAAAGTTCCATCTTGTCAGACTCTGTATTTCTCTTTGTAGCCACGATGAAGTCTGGGTCTGATCTGAAAACAGAACTGCACTAAACAAACACCAAGGCCCAGCTTCAGTCTTTTGTATATTACTCTGATAAACTGTGATGCTTTACAATGTGCAAGGTCAGCAGTCCCCATGTCAGATTGTACGATGAAGATCCTCCTAATAAGCCGCCTGCGATTTACAAAAACTATGCTTTGGTTACGTCATTCATTAGTCTTATCTTGGCTTTTGTTAAAAGAAAGTGAACTTATTTTTTCCGTCCATGTGCATGTTTACTTGCATTTAGTCATCACCATAGCTGTATTTGTAGTTCCCTGCCACCTAATGTTATCCTATTGATGGCTGTAACGTTGCTCACACTGACCTCAAACCCCCCCCCCCTTTAGAATTTGTGCATTGCTACTTTCCACCCATGTTGGCAAATCCACCTGAAAGCAATATGGTCCTGGCTTCAGTGTTGGAACTGTATATTTTGTGTGGGGAAAAGCTACTAAACATAACTCTAATTTTCGTTTCCTATCCTCATGATTGAAGGTCAGGGGTCATGAATGCATACATGACCACTCTTCACTGCTTCCACTCTCCACTGCTGTGGTTCAACATTTTCTGAGGCTGAGCTAAGTCAGTGGATCCTGAATCTACTTCCAACCTGCATATTTACACCTGGGGCAGTCCAGAATAACCAGTTAGCGTAATGTGCATGTATTTGGACTACGAGGAAATCCGAGCACTTGGAGGAAGCCCATGCAAGTAGATGGAGGACGTGCAAACTGGATCCAAGGACTATTTATCTGTCAGGTGGATGTGCTAACCAACCAGTACCCCACTGTGACAAATGTACAAAATACCTTTCATGCCATGTGATGTTTAATGAGCTGTTTCTGGAGGATTGTCATTTTCCTCAGTGATATTTTTACAGCTCATTACTCAGACCAAGCAGGGGGTTGCAAAAGAAATCTTTTTTTTTTAAATGGTTCTTTTTGTGGAATTATTCTGCGAAACTTAAACAATAATAAGGAACCAATTAAATCTGCAAAGTTCCACTTATTATAAGGAACCTATTATATCAGACATGTAGATGATCTCTGTCTTTTTTATTTTTTTTTTTTAATCTCTCGGGGGCTGTCGGAATGGGTTCCTTCCGTCCGTCTGTCACACTTTAGTTTCCGGACATTTATTTGCTGCTTGCTGAAGCTGAGGCTTTCAAACTTGCTATGCTGGCTTCCTAGTATGAGTGCCAGGATGAGTGTGTGTGAGTGACCTTGACCTACTTTTTAAGGGCACAGGGGCAAAACCGTATATTTGGTTTCCAGATGTGTACAGTAGGCCCTCGTTATTCGCAGGGGTTTGGTTCCGGCCCCTCCCGCGAATGAAGATAATCCACAAGTTCTGTAGTAAAACCCCATGTATCATATAACATGCATGAATGATCAACCAGAAGTAAAATACTACGTATATATTGTATGCACTAATATGCTTCTTAAACACATTCTATAGACAGTCTTACTCATGAATACAGTATTAATATAGGAAAATGTAGTAATGATTAAGAAAAACTTAATTTTTTACTGTGATATTTGTTAATAAAATATAAACATTATACAGCATATATATATAAAAGAACACCTTTAAATGTGTTTTCCTGACACATACAGTACTGTAGTTTTCAAAAATGCCCACTAGAGGAAGGTATTGCATTAGGCAAGAGATGACCAAATTCAGGTATGAACTGCATTCAGTCTGAGCAGCTCTGCCACGCCCCTTAGCCGGAGCAGGTAGAAAACAGAGTTCTAGAGTGAGAGAGTTAGAGAGCGTTACAAACCAAAGAAGCGGTAACGTGATGAGAGTTAATCCTCTGGCGCAGAGGTGAGCGTACTTTTGTTTATTTGTGAGTAGATGAAAATAGTGAATTCAGCTGTGAGCCACCGAGCAGCTCAGCCACGCCTCTCAGCCGAAGCGGAGAGAAAACAGTTAGTTAGAGGCACAGCGCCAAAATCAAAGTCCCCCAAAACACAGACCATAACAAAAAGGACACAAAAGAACAAGAACTGTAACAATTTGGATAAACAAAATGAGAAACATGTTACACCACAGTAAATAAAATCACACACACAAACATTCTAAACATTAACTTGGGTACTGTTTATTTATTTTTTTATTTTATTTATTTATTTTTTGATTGATTAACTGGATTTTTTTTTTTTTTTTTTTTTTTACACCCAAGCCTAGCGGCTCATCAGGCCGGTGCTTATCCCCGGTTTCCGTAGCATGAAGTAATTAGGAGTTGAACTCCTCCTGGATGGGACGCTAGTCCATCGCAGGTTACCTTTCCAGTATATTTTACTGGTACCCATTTATACTGCTGGGTGAACAGAGGCACACTTGTGGTTGAGACCTTGCCCAGGGGTCTTAGCACAGTGAGGGTCTCAGTGGGATTCGAACTCTTAACCTCCCGATCATGAGCCCAACACTCTAACCACTACACCACCGGCTACACTTAGGTACTGTACTGGAATAATAATTGAAAAAAACTTTAATAGTGGAGTGTTTTACAACAGTTCAGATGATTATTCCTCTTCAGGCACTTGAGAGGAAACTGTCATTTCTTTCGGAGAAAGTCTTATTTCTTCAGAAGAGACATCCAACGTCATTACCTTTTTCTGGCGCTTAGCCTGCATTTGAGTGACATCATTGAGCTTAACTGGTAATTAAAACACACTTAAAAAAATAAAGGCTCATTGACAACTTGTGCATGAATGAGGAAAAAAGGGGCATTACATCATCTCAACCAATCAGCAGGGAGGACAGCCATCGGTTGAATTTGATTGACATGATAGTTGCTCGGCGGTCTGCAAATATGCAAACCGTGAGTGCAAAACCGCGAATAGTCAAGGATCTACTGTACTTGCCACACACTGAAGCTTGGGCTTTCAAACTTGCTATGCTTGTTCTATATTGGAATATTATGAAATGGTTGTTTCTGTTGGAGTGCCTGGACCGCTGTGGTCTATTTATTTAATGTCTGTTCATCAGACATATAACTGGATGATGTCGGCTCATTCAAAGTGAAACAGGAATGTTGGAGTTGGTTATTAAACCATTCCACTGTGCACTCGTCTGTTCATGACTTGCTGACTCATGGTGAGATCCCCAGCTTCCAGTCCAGGCTTTCACCTTTCATAATCTTCTAAACCTTTCAACTTTTCACCTTTTTCCAGGGGTCACCACAGCGAATCATCTGATTCACATGTTTAATTTAGCATAGGTTTTTATGTCGGATGCCCTTCCTGACACAACCCTTCAGCAAGGGGCAACAACACGCTACCAGCTATGTAGCTACTCTTTACGAAAGTCGGCAATGTTTTTTTTTTTTTTTTTTTTTTTTTTAACATGCCTCTCACCATAGCATAGACCGTGAGAGACATGACTGGCCTTTGATAACCCAGTTAGCTGCACTGGGGCAACAGTGACAACCTTGTGGAGAGTGGGACTCGAACCCCCAACCTTAGGATCAGTGATCCAGTGCCCTATATCACCAGGCCACCACTGTCCCTCCACCTTTCATAATCATGATTTGATTACGATTTACTGCCATTTGGCAGATTCCCTTCTCCAGAGCAATTTATAGTTTTTATCCCATTTATACAACTGAGCACTTTAGGATTATGGGTCTTACTCAAGGGCCCAACAGTGGCAGCTTGGAGATACTGGGGCTTGAACTCTTGCCTTCCTGACCAATAACCCCAGCATTTTAACCATTGTGCCACCACTGTCTATCAGTTACTATCTGGTTGAGGCGACTCTCCTTTCAAACCTATTGCAGCTAATTAGCATTTAATTCTTAATCCATTTAAACTAATTGTAAACAGTGGGTTGACCTTATATAAGCCAGCAGTCTGAAACACCCTTTTGTGGTTTGGCATCTCTTATGGAAATGTTTTGTTTTATGATGTAACTCAGAAGATTTTTTCCTTTTAATCTAATGCAACAGTTCTGAGAGAAAAGTGCCTGTCTAATGTATTCCTAATGGCTTTTTGGATGATTTTGCTTTAAATTTGTTGTTCGCAGATGTTGCAGAAGGACATGCGGTCCATTTTTGCAGTTTCTCAAACATCTCGAGACAGATGTACTGAACTGTGCTCCATATTTATATGCATCTTCTTTTAAGATGTAATGGAATTATTGTTAGACTTCATGGCCTTTTGGGCTTGGGATCTAGTGAAACATGCTAAATATTTCCTCAATGCTTCTGCTCTCTGCAGTCTCGTCTTCCTTTCGGCTTTTTCCCCTTTTACTCGGGAGTCGCCACAGTGAATCATCTGATTCGCACATTTGATTTGGCAGAGGTTTTTAAGTCGGATGCCCTTCCTGTCACAACACTTTTTAGCAAGGGACAGAAACACGCTGACGACTTTGCAGCCTACTTTTTACGAAAGTCAGCAATGGTTCTTTTACATGCCTCACACCATAGACAGTGACAGACATGGCCCGCCTTTGATAACCCAGTTAGCTGCACTGGGGGAGACAGTGACAACCTTGTGCAGAGTGGGACTCGAACCCCCAACCTTTGGATCAGCGATCCAGCGCTCTATACCACTAGACCACCACTGCCCACTCTGCTCTCTGTAGTGTCCTCATTATTATTTAATAAAGATCTGATAGTAAAAGGTCTAACAGGCTCTGCTTTCTTGTGTGAATGTGAGCAGGTACATTAATAAAAGACTAGCTGTTATAGACCTTGATCTGCATTTTTTTTTTTTTTTTTAATATTAAATAAATGTTGATACTTTCTTGTATGACATTGCACCTCAGTCCTGCTGTGTTAGTGGCCTTCTGTGCTAAAAGGCTAATAATCTATGTCATTTTGAGAACGGTCCCCTTCAATTACAGGGTCTGGTTTTATTCAGGAAGGCAAATGCCATGCTGTTGCAAACAACTGCATCAGCAACCCCACCGCCACACTCACACACACACACACACACACACACACACACACACCTTCCCACACACACTCCTTGAAAGGGTTATTTAACACTTTGCACTTACCTTGCTGGACACTCTTTATAATTTTAGCTAGCATTTTCTGCAACATTAGTTATTAGCAGAACACTTAACGCTGACTCTTTTCTCAGTGAAACCATTGTGATTGGCTTGGCTTTTGATTGCTATCATTAATCATAAGAAGTGTCCTGATCGCTGCGGTTTCTAAGCTGAAAACCGGTATGTCAAATTTTGCCAGCATTACTGGACCTCAAACCATAGTTGGAAACCATGGGCATCTCTTTCTTCACGAGAGAGTGTCTGTCCTCTATAACTCAAGCGCCTCTCCGCATCGATTCTAGGGGCAATCAAGAATATCTACTTAGTCTAATGTGCAATGCTTTGGACTGTAGGAGGAAACGAGAGTACTCTGAGGAAACCCATGCAAGCACTGGAAAAACATGCAAACTCAACTCCACCCCTTTCCAAGCCTGGGAATCAAACCCAGGACCATCTTGCTGTGGAGTGGATGTGCTAACCCCTAGTTTATTTTGCAAGTCATGTCTCATTTTAAGTGACCAGAAAAGACTTTCATTTATAGAGGTCAAGGTGTAAAAGATTTTTTTTTTTTTTTTTTTTTTAAACTTGAACATCAAGTCAGGCTTTTATAAGGGAGCACTTGAGAATTGGGTGTGACCATCTGGAGTGGTTGGTTGAAGAAAGGAAGGATATAAATTGGCCACAAGTGCATCTTGAAAGAAAGGCACGTGCCAAGCAACAATGCTAGTTTGTCCAAAGAAGCACAAGCAGACTGGAGTTGTTTTAGCACCAGCTGCTGGAAGCTGAAAGGGTTTTCTACTCTAATGAATAGTCAGCAAGCCTCTGGTAGAGCTTGGGCTTTTATATTTTGTCCATCAAGCCACTGTCCTTTGAACTTGATTGGATGCTGCTCTACGAAATCAAGCAATTGTTGATGAACCACCAAGTGGAAACCTTATCGAACTCTGTCAAGGACTCTACTTTTCTGGGTAAACATTTTCCTGGTGTTCTTGTCAACCTTTTTAAAATATAAAATAATCTGGCGCTGTTATAAACGCCCACATTTTTTTAAATTTGTTTATAAATAGAGATGGTCATTGTAGTCTAATGGGAAATTCTGTGTCTATTTTAGCTCCTATAACCCATTAACCCAGCATTTTTCTGCTCATACATTTTTAGTAGAGACAATGCAGCATGAAGTGAGTGAAGTGGCAGCCCAAAATGGCTTTTTGGTTCCTACAGAGATGGTGGATGTGTGTTCTGGCAGCTTTTGATAAATTGAGACTTCTCACCCAGCAATGTGACTCTGGAACCAATCTAGGTAAATATAGACCTGTAGTCTGGAGTCTATAGAGAGCCTGGGTTTCTTTGGGGTGGGGGTGTTACATTATATGGTTATCTGTGTAACTTTGTATCAAAGGTATTAATGTGCTTTATCACGCATTATGTTGTGATGAGAAAACAGGAACTTGGTCTGAACAGATGAATAACTTGGAGAAGAGGATTACCTTAGTAACCACTATCATCTGTATTGCTAAGCTCTAAAGGATGTGCTCATTATACACTAATGAGACCCAATATTATCGATTCCTTCAGTGAGCTCTTATGATTTTGTTTGATGTGCAGCAAGCTCTCAGCTGTGGCATAAAGATTCACCTTTATTCACAACACAACAATAGATATCCGGCTGGAGGGTTTTAGTGAGTCTTTCCTGAAATATACCTGTTGTATGGAATGGTGAGGTGGGTCATTTTGGACTAAAAATACATTGTGGACTAAAAAAAAGAGAAAATTGGGCAGCTCAGCGCCACAGCATAGATATCGAAGCAAGTGGGTACTAGTTTTTTCCACCCATATGCTCGTCTCATAGTAATTTCTTTAGTGCGTGGACATAGTAAAACGCCCTTGAATTAAACATTTACAACATGGCTGGGGCGTGACCCTTGCATGTCACACAATGTCAAAGGTAATTGTCTCATTTCACAATCCATATGGGTTCCTGATTATGTTCCAGAGTAATATAATGTGTATCAGGACTTGTCTCAAAGTTATGAGTGCTCAATCACCAAACAGTTTGTGACCTTGCTATGACCTTCAACTCTGACCCAGACATTCCTAAAAAAAACGGCTCTGGGACTCAGGCAGGGTACTGTCCCCTACCGAGAAAAAAATCCTTGTGTGGGTATAGTCAGAATTTTATACATAAGCAAAGTGACAAGATTATACTATTACATAGTTGATGTATTCACACACATTTTAAAAATGATCTTATGGACAGACAGCTTTTTTTCTATTTTTAGGATTTTGGAAGATTTTTTTTATTTTTGTCCATGATCATTTAAATGCACTTGTCTGTTTCATTGGCTATGCTCATGACTAATAAAAGTTTTCCAAATGTGGTGACATTGGAGCGTAGTGATTAGCATGTCCACCTCACAGTAAGGTGGTCTTGGGTTGAAGTTCCGGGCTCAGTTGTTTCTGTGTGGAGTACCGTATTTTCTGGACTATAAGCTGCACATTTTTTCATACTTTGGCTGAAGCTGCGACTTGTATGTGAAATTATTACATATAATTCTGTTTGTCATCATAACAAACAATTTCACATGCGTGTTATTTTTACACTTACAACCACAAAAGGGCACTCTAGGCTTGGGTACCAGTACCTGCTCATCCACCACTGAAGAAATGTCCCCAAAAAGAAAATCCTATTCTGCAGATTACAAGCTTCAAGTCATGAAAAAATGATAAGAAAAAACAGAACACGGTAACCGAGCAGCAGAAAGAAAGTTTGGCATAAACGAGAAACTTGTGAGGAACTGGAGAAAGGAGGAGATTATTATTACTGCAATGAAGAAAACAAAAAAAGCTAATTGCAGGCTAAAAGCTAGATGGCCACAGCAAGAGGAAGGAGCTCGTACATGGGTGCTTGAGCAATATTCTGAAGAGAGAGGTTTGTCAATAGTGCAGTTGTGTCTCCACGTCCAGGTAGTGAAATTATTACACATAATTCTGTTCGTCATAATACTGAACACAATTTTCAATTTTCAGATGTTTATTTTTACACTCACAACTACAAGAGGGCAGAAAAGCAGAGATTGTGCAATGAAGAACTACTGCAACGAAGAAGAAAAAAAAGCTAATCGCTCAAAAGATAATCGGGGCTAAAAGCTAGATGGTCACAGCAAGAAGAACAAGCTTGCACATGTGGGTTTGAGCCACGTGCTGCAGGGAGAGGCTTGTCAACAGTGCAGTTGTGTCTTCACAGTTCAGGTAGTTGTCAAGGAGATCAATGTAAATGACTTCACAGGAGGGCTTTCTTGGTGTTACTGCTTCATGCAAGGCAACCCCCTCCCTATATCAGAGGGAGGACCACAATGTCACAAAAACTGCCAGCAGATTTCCAAGCCAAGGGAGACGGTTTTTTTGAGTTTGCGACTTATAGTCCAGTGCGACTTGTATATGCTTTTTTTTTTGTGTGCATTTTTTTGCCCGTGAGGGGTGGGCACAAGCCAGTGTTCACCCTCACGCCAATCTCAAGCCCGGATAAATGCAGAGGGTTGCGACAGAAAGGGCATCCTGTGTAAAACTTTTGCAAAAATTGTTATGTAAATGATAAAAACAAAATTCATACTGGATCGGTCAGGGCCTGGGTTAACAACAACTGCCATCAGTGCTGTTTAACCAATAGGGTGCTGGTGGAAATTGGACTACTGTTGGTCAAAAAAGGAGACACGGGAGCTGTGTCCGTAGGCAGACAGAGAAGAGGAAAGGCATGAGCCTAGGACTGAGAGTAGGGACTTTGAATGTTGGAACTATGACAGGAAAATGTAGAGAGCTGGCTGATATGATGCCAAGGAGGAAGGTGGACATACTGTGTGTCCAGGAGAGCAGGTGGAAAGGTAGCAAGGCTAGAAGCTTAGGAGCAGGGTTTAAGCTGTTTTTTCATGGTGTAGACGGGCAGAGAAATGGTGTAGAAGTCATCTTGAAGGAGGGATTTGTCAGGTATGTTCTAGAAGTGAAAAGAGTGTCAGACAGAGTGATTAGTCTCAAGTTAGCAATTGAAGGTGTGATGTTCAGTGTTGTTAGTGCTTATGCCCCACAGGCAGAATGTGAGCTAGAAGAGAAGGAGAGATTCTGGAGTGAGTTATATGAAGTGATGCAGAGTACCCCCAGAGGTGAAAGAGTGGTCATTGGTGCAGACTTCAATGGACATGTTGGTGCAGGCAACAGAGGGGACGAGGAAGTGATGGGCAGGTTTGGTATTCAGGACAGATGTTGATCGATTTTGCAAAAAGAATGGAAATGGATGTGGTGAATACTTTATTCCAGAAGAGATAGGACCATAGGGTGAATTATAACAGCGGCGGTAGGTGCACACAGGTAGACTACATCTTGTGTAGGTGGTATAATTTGAAGGAAGTCCGAGATTGCAAAGTAGTAGTTGGTGAGAGTGTTGCCAAACAGCATAGGATGGTGGTGTGCAGGATGACGCTGATGGTGAAGAAGGCAAAGGCAGAGCAGAAGACAAAGTGGTGGAAGCTGAAAAAGGAAGAGTGTCGTGTTGTCTTCAAGGAGGAGTTGAAACAAGCTTTGGGTGGTCAGGAAGTGCTTCCAATGACTGAACAACTACCGCTAATGTCATCAGGGAGACAGGTAGGAGAGTACAGGGTGTGTCATCTGGAAGGAAAGTAGATAACGAGACTTGGTGTTAGAATGAGGAAGTGCAGGAGTGTGTAGAAAGGAAGAGGTTAGCTAAGAAGAAGTGGGACATTGAGAGGACAAAAGAGAGTAAACAGGAGTACAGGGAGACAGCATAAGGAAAAGGTAGCAGTGTCCAAGGCCAAACAGAGGGCATATGATGACTTGTATGCTAGGTTGGACAGTAAGAAGGGAGAAAATGATTTATACAGGTTGGCACAGCAGAAAAATAGAGATGGAAAAGACGTGCAGCAAGTTAGAGTGATTAAAGACAGAGTGGGAAATGTATTGACTGATGACAGAAGTGTGCTGGGAAGATGGAAAGAGTACTTTTGAAGAGCTGATGAATGAGGAAAATAAGAGAGAAAAAAGCGTAGAAGAGGTGACTTCTGAGGACCAGGAAGTAGCAAAGATTGGTAAGGGTGAAGTGAGGAGGGCATTGAAGAGGATGAAGAGTGGAAAGGCAGTTGGTCCTGATGACATACCGGTGGAGGTATGGAAGTGTCTAGTCGAGGTAGCGGTAGATTTTCTGACAAGAACATTTAACAAGGTCTTAGAGAGTGAGCAGATGCCGGAGGAATGGAGGAGAAATGTGCTAGTGCCTATTTTTAAGAACAAGAGAGACGTGCAAAGTTGTGGCAACTACAGAGGGATAAAGTTGATGAGCCATACGATGAAGTTATGGGAAAGAATAGTGGAAGCTAGACTAAGGGCAGAGGTCAGCATTTGTGAACAAGTTTGGTTTCATGCCAAGAAAGAGCACCACAGATGCAGTGTTTGCTTTGAGGATGTTAATAGAGAAGTACAGAGAAGGTCAGAGGGAGTTGCATTGTGCCTTTGTGGATCTGGAGAAAGCATATGACAGGGTGCCTAGAGAGGAACTGTGGTATTGCATGAGGAAGTCTGGAGTGGCAGAGAAGTATGTTAGAGTGGTGCAGGACATGTATGAGAGATGTAAGACAGTGGTGAGGTGTGCTGTCGGTGTGAGAGAAGAGTTCAAGGTGGAGGTGGGATTGCATCAAGGGTCAGCTCTGAGCCCCTTCTTGTTTGTGATGGTGATGGTCAGGCTGACAGACGAGGTGAGACAAGATTCCCCATGGACTATGATGTTTGCAGATGACATTGTGATCTGTAGTGAGAGCAGAGAACAAGTGCAGGAAAATCTAGTGGTGGAGGTATGCCTGGAAAGGAGAGGATTGAAGGTTAGTTAGCCTCAGTAGGACAGAATACATGTGTGTTAACGACAAGGACCCAAGAGGAACGGTGAGGTTACAGGGAGCAGAGATAAAGAAGGTGGACGATTTTAAGTACTTGGGCTCAACAATCCAGAGCAATGGAGAGTGTGGAAAAGAGGTTGAAGCGTGTACAGGCAGGTTGGAATGGCTGGAGTCCAGTGTGATATGAAGGTATCAACAAGAATGAAGGGGAAAGTGTACAAGATGGTGATGAGGCCAGTGATGTTGTATGGTTTAGAAACAGTGGCCCTGGGGAAAAGACAGGAGGCAGAGCTGGAGGTAGCAGAGATGAAAATGTTCACAACGCTGTGTTGAAAAATGTTGAGGTTAGGATAGGATAGAATGAGGAATGAGTACATCAGAGGGACAGCCCATGTAAGAGGTTTTGAAGACAAAGTCAGAGAGGCTTGATTGAGATGGTTTGGACATGTACAGAGGAGGGATGCTGAGGTTGGAATTACCAGGAAGAAGTCCTAGAGGAAGACCAAAGAGAAGATTTATGGATGTGGTGAAGGAAGACATGAGGGTAGTTGGAGTAAGAGTAGAAGATGCAGCGGATCCGGTGAGATATAGGCAGATCATTTGCTGTGGTGACCCCTGAAGGGAACAGCTGAAGGGACAAGAAGTAGATTATGCATTTTTTGGCCGTATAGTTCAGAAAATACAGTATGCATATTGACCTTGTGCTTACATGGGTTCTTCTTCAGCCCAAAGGCTTGCACATAGGCCAATTGGTTTTTCCAACTTGCGGCTGGCTGGCTTTGTTCGTATGTGGTGGTGGGGGGCCTCCAATTTTTCTGTGACCATAATAGTATTAAACAGTTTGGCAAGTGCATGAGAGCGAGCTTTTTCCAAATGAACCCCTCCCACACACACACACACACTTAATTTTATCACTTTCACATTGATTTGAAAAAGTGATGTCCTTCTAGCATACATGAATAAGAATTGAATTAATTAATGGCAGGTAGGAAGCAGTTTGATAAATAATTGAAGAACTGGAAACTATTTACAGTTGACTAACTCAAAGGGGAAGTGGTTAAGTGTAGCAGTCCTGAGATATTCTTAGATGCATGTTGACGCATACTTTCGGTGAACTGTCTGGTTAAATGTACATCCTAAGAAACATACAGTGTAAGGGTCAGCACCCTTTATCATTTTCAGATGATAGCCCTCTATAGAAAGAATTTGTAAGTAAAATTGGACACACTTTTTTTTTTATCTCTTATTTCTCTTCTTTTCTTCAAGCCTTACCTGTACAGGTGACCATTCGTTGCTGAGCCAATCCTCTTAAACCCACATCACTGTCTTCATCTTTGAACTGACCAATCCTGTGTTGCCTTACCACAGTGACTAGAATACAAACCCTAAAAGTCATTAATGAAACCAGAGTTGTGCTGAACAATGCTAGGGGGTTGTGTTCTTGTTCTTCCCCTGGCCTGGAGGCAGGGAAAGGGAGTCTCTGCTCGAGCGTGGGAGAGTTCTTTGTCTGCATTGCAGTGTTTTGTTTTTTTTTCTCTCTTCTGAAAATTCAGTGTAAATAAAATCGAAAGGAGGCTGGAGCCTGTCTCGGCCAACACTGGGTGAAGGTGGTGGGGTATACCTGCCAGACCATCACTTGGGAAATCACAAACATTTATACTCGCACTCGGGGGCAATTTGGGACAGACAAATTGCCTAATGTGCATGTCTTTGGATTGTTGAGGGAAACCCATGCAAGCACACAGACAATGTCCATACTTCACATAGAAACGCATGAGCTCAGGACTCAAACCCAGGGCTTTTTGCTGTGATTTGGATGTGCTAATCCCTACGTGATCGTGCTGCTCCTAACAATACTTAATCACATGATCCTTGTCATTTGTTGTTGGTGGTGGTGGTAATTCCTAATAGCTGGCCTGATTACTACACTAAGCTGCAGGTCACATTCTGGCTTCATAAGCTAATGTGCTGCTTTTGTCCGTACTGATTAATGGAAGAATGAGCACTTGGTTAAAATTCAAAGCATCTCTGGTGTAAGCTTTTACAGTCCATTACAGCAACAGACGCTCCCCGACTTATGTTTTTAATTGGTTCCGGACGGCCGAACGCAAGTTGTTACAGTGACGTATGACATATAACGTGTGACGTATGACGCTCATACTGTACTATACATCCATAAATACCATTACCGTATCTCATAAAACACCCCTAAATCAATTATTATAAACATAACATTGTAAAATAATATCAAATAATATCAACATTAATTTCAAATAAGTCACGTATTTATACCGAGTCACTTTACATGAAGTTTAAAACAGCCAATCACGCTTACAATATGTGAAGCGCTCAATAGCGAAAGTAACGTACTTGCGGTGGGTTATTCGGACTTCCGGTCCTTCAAGTGTGCAAGGGTGCCATTGAACTCGTTTAGAACACAGCCTGCACTGATGTGGAGCCAGCAGAGTGGAGCGCTCTTTCCTGGATTCGGATTTTACTTAATTTTACAACTCTCTTTGCTTAAACTGAGTATGCATGGTAGATTGTGCCGATCTGAGCAAATAAAATTCATCTCTGTATGCGACTTGCACCCATGCTAATAGGCTTATGCTTCTGACCAACCATATTTGCTTAGGGTTACAAAAGTCCGCAAAACAGTGTAGACACAAAGATCACAGAGACGTCTTAACACAAGGGTAACACGCTATATAACTGATATATATATATATATATATATATATATATATATATATATATATATATATATATATATATATATATATGTGTGTGTGTGTGTGTGTATATACATATATATATATTTATATACACACACATATATATATATATATATATATATATATATATATATAGATAGTGGAGCCGGTGGTGTAGTGGTTAGAGTGTTGGGCTCATGATCGGGAGGTTGTGAGTTCAAATCCCACTGAGACCCTCACTGTGCTAAGACCCCAGGGCAAGGTCTCAACCACAAGTGTGCCTCTGTTCACCCAGCAGTATAAATGGGTACCAGTAAAAATATACTGGGAAGGTAGCCTGCGATGGACTAGCGTCCCATCCAGGAGGAGTTCAACTCCTGATTGCTTCACGCTACGGAAACCGGGGATAAGCACTGGCCTGATGAGCCGCTAGGCTCGGGTGTAAATACCCAAACAGTTAATCAATCCAAAAAATATATATATATATTTATATATATATATATATATATATATATATATATATATATATATATATATATATTAAAAAAAAAAGTAAAACCGTAAAACGGATGAACATAAGTCGGGAGCATCTGTATTACATAAAAGTGCAAGTGTCATGAACACAGAGTAAGTTACTTTTCTGTGCAACGTGTATATCTGTTGGCTTTTGTGTCAGGAATGCAGAGCGAAAATACGTAGTTGGGCAATGGCCTTCAATGTCTGGTCCTGCTTCGTTATTCCGTCAAAGAAAGAGCAGTCATCTGTTGATTTTGGACCAAGCCTTGCCTCGGAGAACAATCTGATGTTGAAGCATCTGGTTTGGCCTTTTATGGAAATAACTGATGTCTCTGAGTAGGCCATATGTCTCACACTCATGTCCAGAATGTTTAGACATGCTCTGTTCATATCCAAATGTTTAAAATACAGTGGATTAATTCACTCAATAACAAGCTCTCTAGAAGTTGCTGAGCAGTTTACATTAGGACAGGCTTAAAAAATTATTTGTTGCTAATATCATGATTGAAAAAAGATTCACCCAGGAGGGAGGATTTTTTTTGTTGTCTGTGCAGGTCACTCGGGATTCGCAGAGATTTTTTTTTTATTGTATATCATGCTATATTATGTAGGTGATGTTGTAAACACAGTAGAATGAAAGAAATATCTTATATTTGAAATCAACGTACTGAATCTTCTTTTCCTTTCGTCTTTTCCCCTTTTTCAGGGGTCACCACCGCGAATCATCTGATTCGCACATTTTGATTTGGCATAGGTTTTTACATTGGATGCCCTTCCTGACACAACCCTTTAGCAAGGGATAGAAACACACCGATGGCTTTGCAGCTACTTTTTACGAAAGTCAGCAATGGTTCTTTTACATGCCTCTCAACACAGACAGTGAGAGACATGGCTGGCCTTTGATAACCCAGTTAGCTCCACTGGGGGGGAAATCAACATACTGAATATCAAAGTTTATTCTTTTAATATTGTAATTAACAGGTATCAAGGTTTCTTCAACATATCAATGCTCCATGCTGTTTTGCTGGCAGTTTATAATTAACTTGTATTTTTTCGAAAATGTCAGCAAATCTGTTGCTCAATTTGAAACATGTTAATTTATTTATTTGGGACCTTTAATTTTAATGGAGAACTTTTATTTATTTATTTATTTATTTATTTATTTATTTATTTTTTCACCTCATTGTTGTCCCCTTCCGTCATGCTTTCCACCTTTGTTGTTAAGACAGTACTGGCCAATGAGAATCGCTGTTTCACCGAACTGGTGAAATCACAAGGAGCAGTTGATACTGATTTCGCTTTGGTCACTTTTTAGTACGGTGTATGATAGGGGACTTACCCGGGTTTTTTTTCAAAGATGGAGTCGAATGTCAAGTAGTGGAGGCAATCCAAACAAGTCTACAGTATTCCTGCTTCCTGGTCCACGGATAAAGATGCATCTAGATTTCGAGATCTTGTTTGTTCATGTTGCCACAGATTTCAAGGAACATCCGTATGTTTATTGTGGTAACAGTAATGTATGATGTTTGGACAGTCAGAAACGGGAATGCAGGGAGGAATCGCACTAGGTGCTACCTAGGTATTGTCATTTCTCTCACCTTGAGCTTCACCAAAAATGTAAACTTTTCAGCCATTGATCAAGTTGCTACTCTGAAAAGTTGACAGCGATATGCTGAATAGTTCTTGAGATATAGGGTTGTGTGTCGCACAAGCCAACTGAACTCAAAACAATGAGAGTGACAATATCATGACTGGTGATCAGAGCTGAGAGTAATTTAAAATCACCGCAGTATGTCGGTTCTATTAAGAAGGTCACAGTGTGAGACACTTCCTTTCATAATCTGAAAAACAGACAGACCAATTGGGAATTCTGGTGTGGAGAGACTTTTTTTAAAGGGACCCTGTTCTTCTGTTATAGCTCATGATGTGTACCCAGATCATGCCTGGCTTCAAATATCAGTGCGTTTGATTTTGCCTTGATTCCACGTACAGCCCCCATTTTGTAGTCAGATTTTCCAGCATGTAGAGGAAATCACAACAAAGAGGCCACATGCTGTGCACATGGAACTGGATGGTCTGTGATTTCCCTCCTCCCCATTTGTTGTTCTTTATTTTTTTGAAGGAGAAGCTTGGCATTTTAAATAGGTCAGGAAAGTTTGCACTGTACATGACCTTTCAGCTTTTCTCTACCATTCCCCACCGGCTGCTGCTGCACTTTCTCAGTGACCGTCTCCGGAACTGAGTGTTTCGCATTCTGTGAAACTGCTGTAGATGAATCATATAACTGGTCACAGTTGGAGTATTACCGTCACAATCATGCATTATTTATCTGTATAAATTAGAAAGTTCTTCGTTTCTGAGAGTTTAGATACAGAAATTCCATGAAGATTGGAAATGCTTTGTATTTCTGATCTCACTTGTAATAAAATATAATTCCCAAGACTGATGCAGAATTTTTCATTTATCTCTCTGCTGATACACACTAAAAACTGTATCTCTCTAAAGATATTGTAAATACAATTTCCCTGCAAGATGGTTCCGAGTTCAAATTCCAGGCTCTCCGTGGCGTTTGCATGGGTTCCCTAGTGGTTAGGGTGCTGCACTCATGAGGTTGTGAGTTCAAATCCCACCGAGACCCTCACTGTGCTAAGACCCCTGGGCAATGTCTCAACCACAAGTGTGCCTCTGTTCACCCAGCAGTATAAATGGGTACCAGTAAAATATACTGGAAAGGTAACCTGAGATGGACTAGCGTCCCATCCAGGAGGAGTTGAACTCCTGGTCGCTTCACGCTATGGAAACCGGGGATAAGCACTGGCCTGATGAGTCACTATGGCTCGGGTGTAAAAACTCAACAGACTTTACCTACCTACCTACTCTGGTTTCCTCCCATAATTCAAAAACATGCATATTGGGCTAATAGGCTGTTCTAAATTGAGCCCAGATGTGAGTGTGTCTTGCCCTGTGATGGTCTGGTAAGCTTTCAGGGTGTACCCTGCCTTCCCCGAATGTGTCAACTGAGATTGGCTCCACCCCCTTGCAACCCTAATGGTAGATTGAAGCCTACTAAGCTCAAGTGATTGAGTTCTCCCATATAATAAGTCTTAAAAACAATAGCTGCGATATTGGCTATTAAATATGCTGAGTAGTACTACTAGCTACTCGAGCACTTTTCATAATTGTTTTTATTACTTTATTTTTTTCTTCCACATCACTTACTTCTCCTCCCATTGGCTTCGATTCTTATTTCAAGGTGTAGCTGTTCTATGAGATTAAAATGACCAACGTTGGTCGATAGGTTGCCGTGCATTACATAAATGCATCACAACTTTTTTCCCCTCTGGTCATTTTTTTTTTTCTCTATACATGTTGGATATGTGTTTTTTTTTGTTTGTTTGTTTTTTTGTTTTTTTTCCATATCAGATGGTATCCACCACATAATGTCACAATTTCCTCCCAAAATATACTTGAATCAACATCATGAAATAATCTTCACCTGAACATTTCTGCAAGATCTTATGTTGGTGTAACCTATATCCTATGGCTCCTTGAAATTTGATGTAAACGTAATACTTTGTTGAATTCCATGGTGCATGCTAATGGACTCGGAGACCAAATTGAAATTTTACAACTTCTACAATTCTTAGGCTTTAACTGCTAAACTTCAGGTTCTGATTTATTCCTTTCTGAGTCAAGCTATGTGCAGTTCATTTGCAGTGATCCAGCATGTGAGATGAAGTCTTTTTTGTATTCACTGCTGTACAAGTGACCTCCACATGCTCAACACAGGCTGTACAAAGAATCCCTTTTTGTTTGTTAACTTGGCCGCCGTTGCTGACGCACATCAGCAAACCACATAAGTGGTGTGAAATTTTTAGATTTGCTTCCAATTTTCTCTGCGTCTTAAAGTGAATGGTCATTTTGGTTGACTCTTTGTTCAGACATCAACATGACTTTGATTCTTGCTTTGAAAAACAGCATTGCGAAATATTGCTTTGTCTTTTTCCAATTATCAGCTACCTGGTTTCAGTAAGCCTGCACTGCCTGGCCAAAAAAGAAAGTCCCACTCAATATTTTGTTGGACTGCCTTTATCCTTGATTGTTTCAACAAACTCCGGCAACATCACATGAATTTCCATCCAAAGGTTGGTTCACTTTACACCCGCATCTTGGATCAATGAAGGGAAAACTGAACCACTCCATAAAGTCTTCTCCAACACATCCCAAAGTCTTCAAATTGGGTTAAAGTCAGGACTCTGGCTCTCTGAACAACCCTTTCACTATTTCAGGCCCTAATTTAATATCCATGCCATCGGGGAAGGGAAAAAGTGAATTGAACCTGGTCATGCGATACATTCACCCTGAAAAGCATCATGGCCCAGTGAGAGCAACTCATGAGGTTTCCCTGGAATAAAATTGAAACCTCGAAATTACGGCAAAAATTACCAAGAAGAGGATCTGATGACGAGGTTTCGGGCACTGGTGCCAAGATTTCGAGTAGCAGTGTGTAGAAATGTGTTTCGTAGTGACGCTAGACACTAAAAGCTGTTCTGTGGCAGTAAACAGATGGAATATGATTGCAAACTGACACCATCACTCATGTGATTCCATGCAGCATAGCACCCTGCAATGTACATCTGACGGCTGTGTGAGTAAGAAAGAGGATTACTACTAGTTCTCTGACCTTCTGTTGCACAAGAGAGCAATGAAAAGATATTTGAGACCAAACAATAAGCTAAAGTATGTGATGGAAATTGTGACCGAAAAGCCACTGAATGCAACAAATATTGTCAAGTATCCAGCCTACATAACACCCACCATGTCACATGGGAAGCTGTTTTCAGAAGCTATGCAGTTAGAAACTCCCATGTTTTGGTGACAGCTGAGTTTCTATCTCCACAGGAGGCCTCTCTCAGTCACACACACACATACACACACACACACACACACACACACACACACACACAAAACGCCATCATTCCCAGGAAATTACTGAATCAGAGCGTTTACTTAATCAAATTGAATCCAAGCAAAATTGCATATGAATCATGGCACCAGGCATCGAGTTATAATTGCAGTCAACTTGCGGTTGATTCACATTCACACACTGAAACATTTGTGGGCACCTGTTTTCCAGGGCCCCCATCGAATGCCTGAGCTACGTTGCAGTGCCGACCCGGAATGCTTGGTTGATCCCGGTACACAAGCCTCTCTGTCTTCAACAGAAATTTCATGGATTTGGGAGAAATTGATTGCAGATGAAGTGGAGTGCGATGGGGGTGGGGGCTGTAATCATGAATACCACCATGTCAGCATTAGCCTTTTGTGTCTTGGATCTCCCTTGTACCCATTGATTTTCTCTGGAACACCCCTTTCTTATCTTTTATTTACCTCCTGTTCCTGTGGTGTCCTCTCCCTAGCTGAGCACAGCGCTGTTGCGCTGGCCACCAGGATACCTGACCCACTTTAATACTGCCCAGGGACAAAAGAGAGACAAAGAAGCTGAATTGTGTGTGTGTGTGTGTGTGTGTGTGTGTGTGTGTGTGTTGAAGGGGAATATGCCAGGAATACATCACCACACTTAAAAGGCTCTCGATGCTTTAAGATAAAATGGACAGCACCAGTACCCTTTTTGTCCACTGATGAAGGTTTTATCGCTCTCATTTGCCTGGCGTACGGCTAGAAAAGCGCCCGGTGAAACTGAGACAATGGTAATTGTTTCGTGACTCGAAACGGTCTCAGATGTACACTTTCGACTTCTTCCTTTTGTAATTAGGCCATGAAATGAGTTCAGCAGCAGGTATAGAAATAGAATCTCCTGAGCAATAATTATACTCATTTGCAAGTTAATGCTCAGTCGTGAATAATAAAGAACTGATGTGTCCATGTGCTATTCATCATTTTAACTCCATTTAGCACTGATGGATGGATGGATGGACCTTTATCATTGGATAATCTTCATAATCGACTTCTATAATAGGTGACACGATGGCAAAAAGTGATCAGCAAGAAGATCCCAGGCTGATTCCCAAGCTTGGGCACTTGTGTGGTGTTTGCATGTTTTCCATGTGCTTGCATTGGTTTTCTATGGGGACTACGGTGTCCTCCCACAGTCTAACTAAAGGAATGCAGGCTGTTTGAAATTGACCCGAGTTGGGAGTGTAAATGGTTGTGTTGTGTTTTCCTATGATGGTCTGGTGAGCTCTTCGAGGTGTACCCCGCCTTCGCACAGTGTCAGCTAATATAGGCTGCTGGTATTTCTTGAGGTGCTTATGTAACTGTGGAGGTGAGGCTCTCAATTACTGTTAATGTCACTGTAATAATCGCCCCTTATTTACTATCACATGACCACCTCCAATCCGAGAGAGGTGAAGTCTGAACCAAGGGTGACAGGCAGTACTAACCCCCGACCCCTTTTTGAACTGTTGCATATGCACATTTGGGGGTGATCCAACAGACTCGGAGGGAAAGTGCTATAAACCCTCCACTCCACCTCCAGATCGCTGTGAATGACAGAGAAGTGAGCATATGCCATCACTGGCTCTCGTGAGAGCTTGGCCAATTAGCTCCCATGGACTCCCGGTCATGGATGGCTGTGGCCATCAAACCCAGATTTGAACTTGTGATCTATGGGTTGTCAATGCACCTTGTTGATGCCACTCAGGAGTCAGGAATATATATTTCTTGAATCTACCATAAGGGTTGTAGGGGTGGAGCCAACACTGCGTGAAGGAAGGGTGACAGGCAGTACTAACCCCCGACCCCTTTTTGAACTGTTGCATATCTCACCAGTTACTGTTGCGTAGCTCACCAGAACATTATAGGGCTAAGACACAATTATTCACACTCGCATCCCCCAATTAGGGGAAATCTGGAACACCCAATAAGCCTTAGGTGCAAGTTTTTTGGGTTGTTAGATGAAACGAGTATTCCGAGGAAACTCGCGCAAGCACTGGGAGAAACTTGCCCCGGTTGAGCCAAGGATTAGAACCCAAGGCCACCACTACGCAACATTGCTCAGCTCGAAGCTTAGCGCCGTGATAAAACAGCTTTGGCTTGGCAGAATTAAATATTTAGCAAGGCAAAAAAGTGGGTGTGGAGATGGGAAGGGCAAAAAAACCTCATCGTAGGTCAAGGGTAATGAGATGCATCTTTTACCAAGATGGAAAAGCAGTAAGTGCTCTGCTTCATTAAGTTGAGGATGCGGTTACATAATGGCGTGTTTTCAGTACAGCGCTCATGCTGCCTCTGTGAGTGACGTTTGCTGATGCTTAAGGCCGTTAAGATTTATCCTTGCTACAAGTCTAGTGTGAAAAAAGCCATTAGTGACAAATTGGGGAGATGCTTGGACTTGAATGTTGAGCTGGACTGGGAGCAGTGAAAGTCTGTGGAAATCCTCTGTCTGGATGGCTCACGCAATCCGGTGTGAAGAGTGAAAAGATTGTGATGCAACATTGAGGAAAGAATGTGGTTGATTAAATTGCATTTCAGGATGGAGTGCATGACAGGACATCATTCATGAGCAGAAAGTCATGACCTTTTAACCCCTGTCAGTCAGTGCAGCAAGGTTGTAATGAAGGTTGTTTAGTTTGAGTATGTTAAGACCATCACCCTGTTCAGCAAAACACCATTTTGCTTTCACATGGATCCGTCATAGCAGTGAAAACAGTTCAAGATTCTGATTGGTGCTGATGTGGTTGTTGTAGTAGTAGTTTATGATTCTTACCAAAATGATTACATTGAGGTATGGATAGAAGCCTGCCGCTTGTCAGATGAAGCCTTTGAATATTTAGCCTATATTAGAATGCACATTATCTGAAGTGCACTTTTTTACCAAAGTAAAATAACTTTCCTGTAGCCTACCTGCGCTGTTCTCTCCAGTATCATAGGCCATGCAAGTAGCTATATGAGTTTCATATAGAAGTCTCACTTGGTTATTTCATCATTATTCTTATTCTAAATTATTTCTGAATAATAATAATAATAATATTAATAATGATAAAATGGTTCTGAATGTGATCTTTTAGATAGGCTTGGGTATATTTAAATTGTATTTTTTGTTTGTTTGTTTTCTTTGTTTTTGTTTTTAACCCGCCTGTTCTACCATATCCCAGACATGAACAATTGGATCAGATGTGGTCACTGGGAAGGTAATTTAGTTTGTGTTTGTGACCAGCAGCATAGCCCAAACTAAAACAAAAGCAAATGCATTCTTTAATCTCGGGGTGTCGAACTCATTTTCACAAAGGGCTGCATCATTAAATTTAAAGGTTATCGAGGGCAGAATAATCATTGAACATCTATTTTAAAGGGCAGCTCATTTAGGCATTGGTCCTTTTTTTCTTTATTCATTTGCACCTTTTGACAGCACTAACAGTAACAAGCTAGCATGCGATCTTTCTTCAGTCATGAATGACTGGCTGTTTACTTGAAATATGTTGCTGCCCTCTACTGGCCTGTGGGCCATGAGTTTGACACCTGTGCTCTAATATCATGATTATGGCATTGTTGCTCCAGTCGAGGCTCAGCAACATTGTCAGTAACATCAATGGACTTTTTGTTCCCTGATGGTGCGAATAGTAAATGACGTTTCAAATAATGAAAGAGTGGTTTCTGGAGCATGAGGAATCATTTTCACATATACTGGCACCTCAACCCCAATGAAAGTCTTTGGGATGTGCAGAAGAAAACTTTATGTAGTGGTTCGGTTTTTATGTTTACAGTATTTGGCAGGCATTCTTCTCCAGCATGCCAGATGGGCTCAAGTGCCTAACAGTGGCATCTTGGTAGTACTGGGACTTGAACTCCTGACCTTTTGGATCAGTAACCACTGAGCCATTGTTGGTGAAAACTGAGCCGAACTCTGGATGGGTATAAATGGTGTAGTGTGCAAATTTGGCTGAGTGCCATGGGGATGTGCTGTGACCAAGGCCAAAGGCATGGCTGGACAGTGTAGTTTGCGATTGCTATTTAGGGAACTCATTGTACACCAAGAAAATTTTCCCAATATGCTTCACAGTTTACCGTGTTGTGCAGGTTGAGGGGCTTTTCTGCTCACCATGGTTGTAAAGAGTGATTTATTTGCGTAACTGTAGCCTTCCTGCCACCTCAAATAATTTCAAGTCTGCCTTTCTTTTTCTGATCTTTCATCAGCAAGATGTTTCCTGCTGTTTGTTTTCTGACAATCTATCCGCATGACTTTATGTATTATAAATGGTGCTGCATGACTGGATGATGAGGTAGTTGCATGAATGAATTGTTTGTGTGGAAATAGTACTGATTGTTTTCTATCATGTATGTTTTTCAGGTGGAATGAGAAGACGGGTCATGGGCAGATGATGGACGTTGAGTCATCATACTCGGATTTCATTAACTGTGATCGCACAGGCCGTAGGAATGCAGTGCCAGATATTAAGGGAGAGGGAACGGGGGCGGGCACCGGTGAACTGACCAAAGATATGGCTCAGATGGACATCAAGGCTGGAGGTTGGTGTGTGTGTGTGTGTGTGTGTGTGTGTGTGTGCGCGCACGTTTGTGTGGTTTGTGTGTGTGCCAGTAAATTATGCTTTGTATTGCAGGCCTGGTGGACAGGGTCAAGCTTACTTCATCTGTCAGCTGTACTTCCTGTCTTTTTATATATTGCCAAGCCCTCGGGTGTGCGTTCTGTGCTTGCTGTTGAGTTAATAATTCAGTTACAAATCAAATTTATGTATTAACCGTATACACCAAAGAAAGCCTTCAGTTTATTTGCCCCCCTCCTCCCACTTTCCTTTTATATCATGTTAGCATTTCCTTTTAGGGTCAGACGTGCTTGTCAGTTCGTCGTAAAACACGAGGCATTGAAGGAGAGGTTGAATACACGCTGTCACCACAATCACGCATAGCTCTGTCATCAGCGCTCAGAACAATTCCCACTTCCCTGAACCACTTCCTCCCTGTCTGGGAACGCTTCAAGTCGAGTGAATAACAAAGCATGAACCACCAACCCATTCGCGCCGGACTCTCTTTGTTCGGTGTGTAATTGAATCTTTTATGAAGAATATCTCCGGCACCAGGACATACACTGAGGAATAGGAAGTACTATGGAGATATTCAATCCTTTCTCACAGTCTAGTATTTACCAACAGATGGCGTGTAAGGATATGATGAGAACTCGAGGGTGGTGGTTGTTCCAGTGTGGCTAGATATTGAATAACCGCTGAAGCAGACACCTTCCTTTTGCATTTGGCAGTAAAATGATCAGGAACGAGAAGGTTTTTTTTATTAAATAAGGTTTCATCTTTCATTGACTTTTGAATAACAGGCAATGAGTTCAATGTCTACTCTAAGACAACTGAACACAGTAGAATAAACCCTGTGATGGAGAAAGCAGTCCGTCATAGGGCATCTTGTACCCACACGAACTCTAACAAAAGTGTTCCTTTTTAAAAGAATACTTTATCACTCAATCATTCGCCCATTTGGAGGCTAAAGCCTATTTTAGCCACCCTGGGTGAGGACCGGATACAACATGAATAGCTCTCCAAACCATTGCAGGGAAACACACATGTAACCATTCAGTCACCTTCACACCTAGGGGGCAATCTGGAACAGCTAATCAGCTTGATGTGGCTGTCGTTGGACTTTCGGTGGAAACCAGAGTACCTGCAAGAAACCCATGCAAAGTCCATTTAGAAATGCCCTTGCTGAGCCCGGGACGCAAAACCAGGACCTTCTTTTGACTGACACACACACCCTCCCTCTCTGATTTAGTTGTATTCAGTTCCCACCCATCAATTATTACCTTCCCATTCGTATGAAAACCACCAACCAGGGAGGGGTGAAAGCATGCACATGACCCCTCTGATATGCAACACTAGCAAACTGCCTCTTTTCAAACTGTGGTGCATGCGTCTTTTTTTCGGGGCAGTCTAACGCACTGAACAAAAGCGTTTAGCTGTCCCCTCACACGAATGAGCTCAGAGACAACCATGATTGGCTGGCGATTGCCGTGAGTGACAGGGAAGTGAACATATGTCATCCCTCCCTCCCCGTGAGAGCTCAGCCAGTTAGCTCCCATGGACTCCTGGCTACGGATGGCTGTGGCATTAAACCGGATTCAAACTTGCGATCTCTGGATTAATAGCCGCACACCTTGTTGATGCACCACTTGAGTAAGTCCCTTAAATCTCAGTTACTTTTTTATGCGTCATTATTTATAGTTATAAATGCATAATAAATGTAAGTCACGCTGAGTAAGGGTGCCTGAAAATGCTATATAATAAATGCTAACTAATCTATTGTTACTGTTGGACTTGGCTACTTAAAATGAAGAATAGTCCCGGTGTCACAGCAGTTATTTGGAAAAGAATGGAATGGAAGGAAATCCAACATGAAGTTTGGAAAAAGATGTTTTCTCATCAGCTGTGGCTGAAATTTGCGAGAAGTATAAGTGAAATAATGTTTAAAAAGGGTAGAATAGAGGTGGATCAAGGAGAGAACACAGCACTCACACCCAAAATGAAGAAAACAAGGTTACAGGGGCAAAAGGGGCACAAGACACAGAGTGTGGAGGATGATGATTGGATAAAGTGATACTTGGGGATAAATAATGATCCTGCATTGGTCGCAAAGAAGCCTGCTGGGACTTTTAATGAAACTTATAAAATGACTCCGTAAAATGAAATAAAAGGCAAGCCTTCTGATCTCTCCTGTCATACATGAAAGCAGGTATATTTTCATTATCGAGTGGTTTTTGCTTTGTTTCAAAGTTGCGATTCGCAAAAATGTTTAATCATTCGCTAAAGCCAGTTTGAAAAGGCCGCCATTTCACTGTCACAAGAGTCCACCGTTGTGAAAATACGATTGCGTCCCGCAGTTCATTCATATAAGGCAAGTTAATGGCAAAGGTAACAGGATACAGATATTAAACTAACAATCAGACATAAACAAGTGAATGTCTGAATAAGATGAAAGCAGGAACAAATACCATTTTGTTTTTGTACAAAGCAAATGTGAGCTTGTACACAAAAGATAGAAAACCATTCATATGCAGATTATTTCCATATTGCTGATGGAGACATGATTGTGACATTTTGCTCCTTTTTAAGTTCGTGATGCTTAGGATGATCGGTGAGTGATCATGATGAAACCTAGGCCTACTGGAGTGCTTTGGGTAAACAATACTTCTGCATGAGTTCCCATTTGTATCATACTTGGCCAATGGCTCTCATCATGTTTGTGTCTAAATGTAAATATACATCACTATGACGTCTAAGCGATTTCCTTATCGTTATGTCTCTGTGCACTCTGGCGGCAGAGGCAGTATGTTTTGGCCCTGGTCTGTGTGTGCGCGCGTCCGTTCGTTCATACTTCCTTGTGGGTACTGTGATGTATCTTCTGAATCTCTCCGTGGATTTTGTGCTAACTTTTACCACATACTCACAACCAAAGGCCCAGGAACTGGTACAGCACCTGAGGTCAAGTTCATATGAAGTCATTTTTAAAAACGTATTGTGCAAAGTGTATGCTGAACACCTGCATGGATTGGAGCTGAACATTCACCAGTTACTCATTACTAAAGGCCCATGAATTGGTCCGGGTTATAAGGTCATAGGTCAAAGATCAGGGTCACAGTTCTAGCACACCTTAAATGGTTTACAGCAGGGCATACCAAGCAACATTGTTTTATTATGATAATATATTGTCGCATCCCTATTAGTTATTTCCACGTGTGTTTCAGAAACCGATGCTGCCGGGGCTCCTGCCACCGAAGCGGAAGCTTCGAGTAGTCAAGAGCAAGGTAAAGAAGGAGCATCTTAAAGATACAGGAGCTCCTCCACCACCGTTCACCCACACTGTGCAGCGAGGAGCTGTCCGGAGACGGGCATGTTTCATGCACCTGAACGCTCTTGCGTCCTTCAGAGACTCCAGGAGAAACCACTACCCAGAACGGATTTACCGTGTACACCAACACACTCCATGTCGCGTTATTCCTGCCATTCCTCAGAGGAAGCACGGACTTTTTAATGCCTTTTTTCAGTCTGAAATGAATTATACGGAAAATATGAGACCCTGGGTTTAGACCGTCATGATCTCAAACCAAGAAATACCAAAAAAAACAACAACAAAAAAAACAAAACGCAACAACCCCGCACATACTGAGGATTCGAATGGTGGTTTTTTTTTTTTTTTTTTTTTTTTTTTTTTAAGGCGTGACTGTAACAACCAGGGGAAAATATTTATTTCTTAATGTTTTCTGAGGTCAATAGTTTTGTGTTTCTGTCCTACATTATATACTTTAGTGTATGTAACATTATTAAGAATATTTATATAGTACAAGTCGAAGCTTTCTGGTTTTCTGCTTTGTTTTCTCTTTATATTGTCTCAACCTCAATAAACAAATGACATTACAGATTTTGTGTGTTGAGATCCTACAACAGGGTGATGCTCGATCCTTCTTAATGTGTTTTGATACCATTACACTAGAACATCTCGAGAAATAATTTCTCCTTTTACTTCTCTTTCCTGGTCTTTGATAATACAACTTATACACACACTGTTCTAATATCTTCATGTTGAGCTCTTGTATACACACGTGCATGTTTTGAGTGTATATGCACACACACACACACACACACAATATAGAATGTGCGTATTTATATAGTGTATTTTTATAGAATTTTTCTGCATATTTATATCATTTTTTTATATTTTAAAGAACTATTTTGCCCGGCCCATTCACCCCTGTGTGAATCAATGGCATCATAGTCAACCATAATTTCACATACAGACATTCCTTGAAACAACAGAAGAAAAGGATGGTGTTGGAGACCAATGAGAAGCTCTAGATGATTTTATTGTTCCAGGTATTGAGCCTCTTTCGTACTGTGGCTTGCTATTGGACTATGGGAGGTCCACTTCCGCTTGCGTCTCTATGGAGACGGTTGGGATGGAACTTTAGAAAGTATTTTGCATTTGGTTTCAGTGCTGTCATCAAGTAAGCTGAAACCCACCATGTCAGACCGCAGGGCTGTTCTGGAGAGAGCCGAGTATTTATCTTTCAACCAGCAGCTAAAAACAGACTGACCAAATGCCAGGGTTTTCCCAGCCGCTCACTAAAGCACAACACCAAAACAGACAGAAAAAGGATTTGTTTAAGGTGGAGGGTTTTTTTTTTTTTTTTTTTTTTTTTTTTTTTGGGCGTCTAAAAAGCAGGAATGTTTGTTTTATTCCAGACTTTTTTCTAAAGTTTGTGTTTATTTAAAGGTCAGAGACTGTGATCTGAGCTCATGTTAAAGAAGCATAAACTATATTTATCTGAAGTGAGGGGTTTCCTCCAGGTCCTGTACTTCGCTTTCCTCCGACACTCCAAAAACATACGCATCTGGAAAATTGTTCAAAAGTGTCCCGAGGTGTGAGTGTGAATGATGTGCGTTGGCACTGCAATCATATTGTGTGCTGTACCCGTCTGTACTCAGGGCTGACCCCGCCGAAGCGCGGTTGGCCCACGGCCCTAATTAGGAGTACGCGGCTTTCAAAGAATGTATGAATGATTCTTTGGTATTTTATATAAATGAAAGGAAATTTGAGATTTGAATAAAAAGTTACATTTTCCTTCTTACTATCATTAGTTTTGGATTTTGTTTTATTTATTTCATCCGTTTTGATTGGCCGTGCGATACTCCGTCATGGTGGCTTATTCGAAGGTCAGTGGTTTGTTCTCCGCTATTGGGCCCTTAAGGAAGGCCCTTAACCCTCAATTACTCAATTATATCTATTTTTTTTTTTTTAACTAAGTCACACTGGATGAGATCGCCTGCCAAATGCTATATATATGTACTAGCTGAGCTGAATCCTAAACATCACAGTTTTATACGGAGTGCCTGGATGTGCGTGTACTTAATGTTCTGAGAATTTGTTTTCTGGATGAGCAGTGTCATGCTGGCAAACTTTGATTTTCGTTTTTTTAATTTTTATTTATTTTGCTGACCTCAGTGTGTGTGCTTATGTTCTAGTTTGTGTAACAGGGCGAGCACATTCAAATGCAACTGTGAAATTTCACCTTCTGGCCTTACTATTGAGTCGAAGATAAACTAAACCTGGAGATAAATTTAGTCTGTACGGTTAACACGCCCTAATGATGTTGTGCGTCCATATCTCATAGCGAAGTACAGTATCCCCCTCAGCATGTGCCAGACGATGTTATCATAGATTCCACTGTTTCCAAGTTTATTCATTCCTTTTCTGAACTGCTTATCCTAAGTCGGGTTGTGGGAAGGCGGGTGCCCATCTTGACAGACTTTGGGCAAGGGCAGAGTACACCCTGAACAGCTCTCCAAGCCATTGCAGGGCAGAAAAACGCTGACGGCTATGCAGCTACCCTTGTCGAAAGTCTACAATGGTTCTTTTACAGCCTCACACCACAGACAGTGAGAGACATGGCTGGCCTTTGATAACCCGTTGACAGTGGGATTTGAACCCCCAACCATGGAATCAGTAATCTAGCATCTAACCCCCGGTTCACAACTACTCTTTTGTTTACGAATGAGTATAAATGAACAGCCGCTGTTAACGTTGAGCAATGATAAATAGATCTAGCTGCGTCCAATGGCACTGTTAGCATGAACAATCCGTTTGGGTCGACTTCAATCATGTTATGATCGAGTGAATGTAGGACTTTTTGGCCAATGGATGTTTTGGCCAGCAAATTTTCCAGGGTTGGACCTTTTGGCCAAATATATTTTTGGATTGGTGTTTAACTTGTTATCTGATTTTTTGTTAATTGATATTACATTACATTATAATATTCATATTGTATTAGAACAATGAGTATGTTGATTGGCACATTATCAATTAGTAGTATATACACACACACACATACATACACACACATACATACACATATTATATTATATGTAGTGTTTTAAACCTTCTAGAGGTGTCTTATTGTAGTACTAACCCTAACACCAGTCCAAACACAGATTTGGCCAAAATGTCCTACCCTGAAAAATCTGCTGGCCAAAACGTCCAGGCCAAAACATTCGTTGGCCAAAACGTCCGTTCACCGATCGAGTTCCTCCCTAAAATCGCCCGACTCCATTATAACAGTTGCACATTTCCCCTATGAATGCCACATTTCATGTTTAGCTCGAATTGGTTTATTTGGGATTCAGATTTCCTGTCTGTAGATGTAGTTATATCCTGACAACAAAATATATTTTTTTTGTTTGTTTGTTTGTTTGTTTTGAACAAATGACACAATTTCATACCGCCAGAGAGTAGAGGTGGAACTTTAGATTCCATGCCCAGATATGGTGTAATATTTGCACGTGTAATCCTATTAACTCTTGAACATGTATCACCCCTTTGAAATGTGGATTTTCCAGTGGTATCGCCAAGTAGTAGTTAATGCACAGGCTGCCCCCTGCTGTTAGGAAAAGGAAGTGCAATCGAATGAGTAAACTGAATCTTTTTAATCCAACTCGCAGTACAGTACTAAAAAAACCAATAAGTTCAAAACTAAAGTGTGCACCCAGTGAAAAGTGCAGAAATGAAAAGCTCTATGCACTTACCTTTTTGCTGAAATGTCTACTAGGGTCATTATTAGGCCCAGCCTATTTACAAACAAATTGTCATTTTCAACGCATATTAGCAATGCAGCTGCAAAAGCTCACAGAGTTTTAGGACTCATTAAAAAGGTCCTTCAATTAGATTACCAAGGAGTCTTTTATTAGTATTGTATTAAAGCTGTCAGACCACACGTATTGTGTTCAGGTATGGTCCCCGTTCTTGCAGAAGGACAGGGACATTTTGGGGAAAGTCCAGAGGAGGAATACTAAGATGGTCCCTGGACTCGAGAATTTGGATTATGAAGACAGGTCGAGGGAACTAGGACTAACTACTTTCGAGAATAGATGCATCAGAGGAGATCTCATACTTCTTCTCCTTTCGGCTTTTCCCTTCAGGCGTCACCACAGCGAATCATCTGCCTCCATCTCACCCTATCCTTTGCATCTTCTTCTCTTACACAACGACCTTCATGTCCTCCTTCACCACATCCATGAATCGTCTCTTTGGTAGAGGAGATCTCATTGAAGCTTTCAAATTTTTGAATGGTTTTGAGAATATTGACAGTAGTGCTGTCTTTGAGATGAGGGAATATAGTGGCCTTAGGGTCCATTCCCATATGATGCAAGTTAAAAGATCAAGATTGGATGTTAGAAAATACTTTTTTAGTAACCGTACAGTCACCATGTGGAACAGCTTACCACAATATGTAGTTCATCAACACTAAACGAATTTAAAAATAATTATGATTATTATTATAATGGTTTTTGAGTTGTTATACTAGTCCTTCTCAAAAAATTAGCATATTGTAATAAAGTTCATTATTTTCTGTAATGTACTGATAAAAATTAAACTTTCATATATTTTAGATTCATTTCACACCAACTGAAATATTTCAGGTCTTTTATTGTTATAATACTGATGATTTTGGCATACAGCTCATGAAAACCCAAAATTCCCATCTCAAAAAATTAGCATATCATGTTCAGGTAGTCTAAACGAGCTATTAAGCTAATCATCTGAATCAACCAATTAACTCTAAACACCTGCAAAAGATTCCTGAGGCTTTTAAAAACTCCCAGTCTGGTTCATTACTCAAAACCGCAATCGTGGGTAAGACTGCCGACCTGACTGCTGTCCAGAAGGTCATCATTGACACCCTCAAGCAAGAGGGTAAGACACAGAAAGAAATCTCTGAGCGAATAGGCTGTTCCCAGAGTGCTGTATCAAGCCACCTCAGTGGGACAATTCAAATTCAGAAAATCAAATAAAGGCCGATTCCAGACCGTGGGGGACCTGTGGAAGCAGTGGACTGAGTCTGGAGTAGAAACATCCAGAGCCACCGTGCACGGGCGTGTGCAGGAAATGGGCTACAGGTGCCACATTCTCCAGTTCAAGCCACTTTTGAACCAGAAACAGCGGCAGAAGCGCCTGACCTGGGCTACAGAGAAGCAGCACTGGACTGTTGCTCAGTGGTACAAAGTACTTTTTTCGGATGAAAGCAAATTTTGCATGTCATTCAGAAATCAAGGTACCAGAGTCTGGAGGAAGACTGGGGAGAAGTAAATGCCAAAATGCCTGAAGTCCAGTGTCAAGTACCCACAGTCAGTGATGGTCTGGGGTGCCATGTCAGCTGCTGGTGTTGGTCCACTGTGTTTTATCAAGGGCAGGGTCAATGCAGCTAGCTATCAGGAGATTCTGGAGCACTTCATGCTTCCATCTGCTGAAAAGCTTTATGGAGATGATGATTTCATTTTTCAGCACGACCTGGCACCTGCTCACAGTGCCAAAACCACTCTGCCCTCCCAAGCCAGACCGCAGTATCTGCAATTTTAGCCAAATTGGCCTTTTATGTTTTTCTGACTAAGTGCAATCAGCTCCACCTAGTGATATAAATATTAACATTATCATGATTTTGCAGATACTGCGGTCTGGCTTGGGAGGGCAGCACTGGTAAATGGTTTACAGACCATGGTATTACTGTGCTCAATTGGCCTGCCAACTCTCCTGACCTGAACCCCATAGAAATATGAAACTTTTTTGAGATAGGAATTTTGTGTTTTCATGAGCTGTATGCCAAAATCATCAGTATTAAAACAATAAAAGACCTGAAATATTTCAGTTGGTGTGAAATGAATCTAAAATATATGAAAGTTTAATTTTTATCAGTACATTACAGAAAATAATGAACTTTATCACAATATGCTAATTTTTTGAGAAGGACTAGCAAGTTAAGTTGCTATTAGTCAATGATGTGTGCTTTCATGTACAACTTTGTACAAATTTCTTTTTTCACGTAATAAAATGTTTTTTTTTTATCCCACTTGGCGAAAGTAAGGAACATCCTGAGCCCACTCGCCAGATCTGTACAGAGCCACACACACTCATTCACACTCAATGCCTGGAGTCCATTTGAAACAGCCATTTAGCCTAATGTGCATGTCCTTGAGCTGTGGGAGGAAACTGGCGCACCCTGAGGAAACCCACACAAGAACACAGAAATTCCCTCAGGACTCAAACCCTGGACCTTCTTTCTGTGAGGCAAGTCACGCCACCCTGGAATTAAATCTTTAGTCAGAATTGTCTGTTGATTTTATTATCAAGTTACCATGGATACAAAGAAAGCAAAAACAAAAATTGAGAATGTCTGAATCAAAAATTGAGAATGTAGGGTTACACAGGAAGCAGATAAATGTGTTACATAAAATAAAGAGCATCACAATTATACCAGAGATACAATAAATTCATGAAGCATAGCAATCTCTGATTAGTGATTAATCCGAGGTGCAAAGAATGTTGGGTAATTAAACACGTATCAAACTAAAAAGAAAAAAAAAAAATACTTTTTTTTTTTTTTTTTAATACAACTATGACTTTTAAAGATTTCCTGCAGGCAAATTAATACTAAATGTGTAAACGGGGGAAATACTGGTTTGGTCTCTTACTTGTATTTCTGAGAGCTGCTCTGTCCTCAGTCCACATAAAAACACAATTCCCAGCATAAATAATGTCTACAACAACTGCAGTCACCCGTACTGTGATTAATTGTTTTTTTTTTTTAATAGCTCAATATGAATAAAGTATAGGAAACAGTTTCACGCCTCACTACTCTGTTCGGTGAGTCCATGTGACATTAAACCTCAGTTCAAAGATATTTTATGAAAGTAAGTTCACTCAGACAGAGGTGCCTGCTGGCTGCTGGTAGATAAAACACCTGTGGTATTGAAATACTGGACATGATATAAAAATCTAAGCGCTGTACTAATCACATCTATCAATCACACGTGCTAAACTGTTCGCTATCGTCAACACTATAAATAATGAGCATCTAAAGCCAGACAAAGCCTCCGCACATCAACACTATTGTAAATGAGGACCGAACCTCACTGTGTTGCTATGCCTTCAAAGAACAAGGAGATACTGTACGAGGGTTAGTCAAAAAGTAACGCAAGCAATAAGGAACGTCACACATCACAGGTTCACATCCTGACATATTACCACCTCCGGGACATGCAATGGTAGCCAGCCACCTTTTGTCAAACTGCATCGTATGCGTATTCAGGGGACGGTCCAACACACTCGGATGAAAGTGCTATCCACCCCCTCATAAGAATGAGCTCATTAGATGCCCATGATTGGCTGGGGATTGCTGGGAGTGACAGGGACGCAAGTGTATACCATCAGTCCCTCCCTCCTGTGAGAGCTCAGGAAATTAGCTCTTATGAACTTTCGGTCACGGACGGCAGTGGCATGAATTTGCACGCAAGTTGTCAACGCGTCACTCGGAAGACCCTCACCACTTCTTTTAATGTTACCGTGTTAGTTTTATACAAGACGTAGGTATACCTAGTGGGGAAAAAATGATGTTGATCAATGTTCATTCATTTGTTTTCTGAACCACTTTATTCGGGTTGCAGGAGGCTGGCGCCCATCTCGGCTGACTCTGGGAGAGGGCAGGGTACACCCTGGACAGAAAACACCTTGGGCAGAAACACGCTGATGGATATGCAACTTAATTTTGCCGGAAATCAGCAATGCTTCTTTTACAGAGACAGCTCGTTGATACTGGGGCTTGAACCCCCATCCTTGGGATCAGTAATCCGGTACCCAATCACCAGGCCACCACTGACCCACTTTGGTGACAATGTCCCACCTTAGAATGGGGGCATCTATTCCAGCTTCATAAAATTCATCTGGCTGCTGATGTAGCCGAATCCTTACAGCAGTTCTTCATCACGTTTGCCCCACAGTGCCATTTGGATTCGACCAAATAGATGGAAGTCTGACGGTGCTGAATCCCAGTGAGGAGGCAGGATATGAAAGTCGTCTACCTGAAACGGGTGATTTCCTCCCTGGTTCTGATGCCTGACTCGGGCCTGGCTTTCGGGCCATGTTAAAGAACTTTATTCATCTCAGATTTCTTCACGGTGCAGTGGTGGTCTAGTGGTATAGGGCGCTGGATCGCTGATCCAAAGGTTGGGGGTTCAAGTCCCACTCTCCACAAGGTTGTCACTGTCCCCCCCAGTGCAGCTAACTGGGTTATCAAAGGCGGGCCATGTCTGTCACTGTCTATGGTGAGAGGCATGTAAAAGAACCATTGCTGACTTTCGTAAAGAGTAGCTGCAAAGTCGTCAGCGTGTTTCTGTCCCTTGCTAAAAAGGGTTGTGACAGGAAGGGCATCCGACGTAAAAAAAAAACCTCTGCCAAATCAAACGTGTGAATCAGATGATTCGCTGTGGCGACTTCCGAGTGAAAGGGAAAAAGCTGAAAGGAAGAAAAAAATTTTCTTAACTCGAAGACTTTTAGAGTCTCAGTGTTCTTCAGAGTGGATAGTTTCTCTTCTTGACCTAAATTTTTTTTTTTTTTTTTTTAATCGACAAGAATAACACCTTGAACTTTCCAAAATTCAATCGCCATGAAATTTCCAACTGATTTTGCTGCCTTGAACTTTTTTGTCTTCGGAGAGTTCAGATGACACTGTTCCACTGAGCGGAAGATAAATCCAAGTTTTATATCATGAATGGAGCACCGAGGACCAAAGTTTAGGCCATAAGGAACAGATTACATCAGCAAAACGCTTTGCAAAACCCTGCTGGGATACACGCCCTCATTCAGAGGTGCCACTGAAAGAGCTGATGAAAAGATGGGATGTGAACTTGTGATGTGTAGCCGTATCTTTATATATGAGACTTTTAATTGCGCTCATTATTTCTTAATAATAAAAGTCATGTTGCTCTTATATGTAGATAGTGCTGAAAAAATACATTTATACACATGAATGATATTAGTGCTTTCCATAAATATTAGCACCCCAACAAATTTTCTAGAAAAAATATTTTGCCTTTATTTTATTCGATTATTATTATTATCATGATTTTATTTATTTATTTTTTTAAATCTTTATTATCATGATTTTATTTTTTATTTTTTAAATCTCCTAGGACACACGTGTCAAACTCAAGGCCCATGGACCACATCCGGCTTGGTGTACAATTATATCCGGCCCGTGATATCGTTTCATATAGATCATTTATAATGGTCCAGTGAGATGAAGCTCTGAGAACACACAAACGATAAGTCCCATTATGCAGCGCTTCAGCTGCCTTGCCGAACGCAAAGATACCTGGGAACACTCCCGCACCAATCACGTTAAGCATCTGTTGCTGTATACGACGACCCTGTTGTAAAGCTGTAGTGAAGCTAGCTAGCCCCGCACAATGGTGAAGAGCAAAGTTGATTCTGAAAACAGAACCTTTCAAAACCGATGGGAGGCTGAATTTATGTTTACTGACATTGCTGGCAAACTCACGTGTCTTATTTGCAGAGAGAATGTTGCCGTAAGTAAGGAGTTTAATTTAAGACTACAAGACAAAACATCATAATAAGCTGAAAAACCTGAACGCAGAGCAGAGGATACAGAAAGTACAAGAGTTAAAAAAAAAAAAAAAAAAAAAAAAAAAAAGAATATGACATTTCAGCAGATGTTTTTCACCAGAGCAAAATCACAGAGTGAAAGAACTGAAAGGAAGTTTTATTGTTGTGGAGGAAATTGCGAAATCAGCCCGGCCTTTAACAGATGGAGAGTTTCTGAAGAGCTGCATGATGAAGATGTGCGACGTCTTCTATCCAGACGAAAAGCAGAGATTGGCAAATGTAAACCTGAGTAGAAATACAGTTGCTGATGGGGTTTGTGAGATGGCCACGGGTTTGAGAGCACAGCTGAGTGAAAAAAAAGCAAAGACTTTATTGCATATTCTCTTGCTGTGGATGAAAGTACTGACATGGTGGACACTGCACAGCTGGCGATCTTCATCCGTGGCGTGGACTCCAATTTGCACACTACAGATGGAATTCACTTCACTTATCCCTTAACATCCGGGGATGTCGTTGGGGGCGCCTTCATGGCGAGACTTGGGCTGATTTGGCCTGGCAGCGCCCATCCCTCTCCAGGTTGTTAACTAATGCGAACCTACAGGCAATTTAGAACGGCCAATTAACCGACTGTGCATGTGTTTGGATTGTAGGAGGAAACCGAAGCACCCGGAGGAAACCCACGCAAGCACGGGGAGAACATGCAAACTCCACACAGAAACTCCCAGGCCGGGAATCGAACCCAGGCCTTCTTGCTGTGAGGTGGACGTGCTAATCACTACGCCACCGTGCCGCCCACAGAGGGAATATCAAACATCAAGTCGATACACGGGACAACGACAGGAAAAGACATTTTGAAAATGTATATCAAACTGTAATCGACATGAAACGGGCGATGTGCAGTGGGAAAAGTGAACTACTGGGAAGGATGCGAGTAGAAATGGAGGAAGAAAACTGTACTGGTGAGTTAGCAGCATATCACTGCATCATACATTAAGAAACGCTTTGTGGTGAAGTCTTTCCGAGCCAAAGGTTTAAATCGGACAATTTCAACCTTTTATGCAGGAAATAGATTCGAAGTTTGCCGACATTCCTTATCATACAGAAGTGTGTTGGCTGAGTCGGGGAAAAACTTCAAAATAGAGTTTTTGAGCTCAGCAAGGAAACACATCAGTTCATGGACAGTAAAGGAAAAGACATCATAGTTTTGCGGGACGAAAAGTGGAAACGCAAGTTGACGTTTCTGGCTGATATAACAACTCATCTCCACATATTAAACCTTCAGCTCCAGGGACGTGACCGCATGACATCACTGACATGTACGACGCGGTAAAGGTATTTCAAGTGAAGCTGCACTCATGGGAGACGCAAATGCACCAGTGCAACTTGCCTCACTTTCCTTGTTGCCAAGTAACGTTGAACCAAGTTGGCGTAACGGTGTTCCCAAATGCGCACTTTTCCGATAAACTGTGTGCACCGTGCACCAAGTTTGCACAGCGCTTTGATGACTTTGAAGCACAAAAAAAAGAATTTCGAGCTGTTTCGCAATCCATTTGCCGTTGATGTGGAAAGTGTGCGTGTACAGATGTAGATGGAACTGACTGAACTGCAGTGTAATGGGACACAAAAGGCAAAGTACGACACTGCAGGACCTGCGCAGTTCATGCAATCCATTCCCGAAGCAATGCCCTGGCTCCGCCTACCTGTAGCTCGAACCTTGTGCTTGTTTGGTAGCACATTTCTGTGTGAGAAGCTGTTCTCGCTGATGAAGATTAACAAAACAGCACACAGGAGTCATCTCACAGATAAACACTTGCAGTCCATCCTGAGAACCTCCACAACACAGGACTTCACACCAAACCTAAAGGAACTTGAGGTCAAAAAAGATGCCAAGTATCCAGCGCTGACAAAATGACATCAGAGTAAAGAAAGCAGAATGTTTTGATTTGCTGTTATTATAACTTTTGCCGAAAAACACACTTTTTTTTTTTTTTGCAGCAAGTTCATATTCTGAATTTGTATAATTTTGACACAAGATATTTTTATGGAGAACAAAATCTTTTGAGATATTCAAAGTTTAAGTTTATTTTTATATAAAATAGCAGAAGAGCTAAAGACATTTGAATGTTTTGATTTGTCATTTTAACATTCACTTAAAAGCACAATTTTTATTTATTTTTCAAGGTTTTTTTTTTGTAGCATGTTCATATATTTAAAGTTTATATAATTTCAACAGGATATATATTTTTATGGAACACAAAATATTTTAAGTTATTTAAAATTTAAGTTCATTTATTCTGGAATAATATTACTGTCTGTTTTTATTTATATTGGTGCTCAATGTGTTCAATAAATGTTTATCCTGTTCGGCCCGCGACCTAAAGTGTCCTTTGAATTTTGGTCCCTGATGCAAATGAGTTTGACTCCCCTGTCCTAACACAATTTATAGTTTTATCTGAACATTAAATTAAATAATAGAGCATTTCAATCTTTAGGTTCCTAATTACTGATATCCTACGAGTCATGTTTTCTAATGCCAGCCTCTCCTTCTCTCTGTCCAACGGACTCCCTGTTCTACACCCATGATGCACTGGACCACTTTTGTTTGCTTTCGCTGCAATGTATGTTTATACCTGAGAAGGTTGCAAAATCCGTTCAAGAAGGAAGTTGAAATATTCAAGTAGCCTAATAATGTGCATGCCTTTAGACTGCGAGAGGACACCAAATCACCTGAAGAAAACCAATATGAGCACAGAGGACACCCTCGGTGTGCACTGGGCTTATTCCCATCACCATCTGGATGTGAAAGAAAGTGGTTACCACCATGGAAAAGGACTTCAATAATATTTAATTTTAAATCCTGGAGATATTGGAAGAGGGCTTTCATGTACAGGGTGCAAATTCCAAGACAGAGATCGTCAGTGTAAAACACTGACTTGATGTTTCTTTAACCATTTCCGTTTTGGTCTGGAAGAATGTTTGGTGCACCATCCTGTTATAAGCTCTTCCTATAGAAAGACTTTAACACTGAAAGTATGTAGGGTGCCAATATTTCTGAATTAAAGCCCCTCCAAATATTATTCCCATTGTAACCCTGGCTTTTTAATTTATTTATATATAATTTTTCATATTCTGGTTTCAATATAATCATCTGATGTTTCATACATCATCAGGTCTGCATGAAGCCGCAAAAGCAGACAAATTTGCATATCAGTATTTTGGTGTATATATATATATATATATATATATATATATATATATATATATGTTGTGTGTGTGTGTGTGTGTGTGTGTGTGTGTGTACAGGGATCCCTCACTTTCCGCGGTTAATTGGGTCCGAGATCCCCAGACGACCATCGAAATCCGCGAAGTGGGATCACCCCCCCCGACTGACATATATGTACATGTATGTAAATATAATACTATATAATAATATAAAATGAAAGTGAAATGAAATTGAAGAACAAGAAGAAATAGAAATGAAATAAAATCTACAAAAAGATAGATCATAAATATAAGTATGAGATATGATTAAACATTATCCTGAGGTACATTTAATACTTGGCTTCGGCAGAGGGGGGGGCGTGGCTACACAGACGCGCGCCGCACACACACACAGGGAGAATTTGGGTTGTTTTTTGTTGTGTTGATTTAGGGTTTTTTTTTTTTTGCATAATTGGCCTTATTTTGTGACATTTTCCTTAACATTCCCACCTATTCATTCTTAATTTCCTTATTATTTAATTCGACGAATATTTATTTATTTATTTTTTAAAAACCGCGATGCACTGAAGCTGCATTAATTGAAGCGCAAAGTAGCAAGGGATCCCTGTATATTATATATATATATATATATATATATATATATATATATATATATATATATATATATATATATGATTTTCTGAGTAGATCCTTCCGTAGGAGAGTGCTCAATACTTTTTGGTAGAGCAAATAAACAAAAATAAAAGGACAGGACAAAGACTTTCTATTGAAACTCCATGTATCACTACAGATCTGTTTCGAGGGGTGGTGAAACCATCCTCTCTCTTCAGGTGATTATAGAAGAATATATTATATATATATTATATCTTCTATAATCACCTGAAGAGAGAGGATGGTTTCACCACCCCTCGAAACAGATCTGTAGTGATAAATGGAGTTTCAATAGAAAGTCTTTGTCCTGTCCTTTTATTTTTGTATATATATATATACACACATACATATACACACACATACACGCAATAAATCTGTTTCACATTTTAAACCCTGAAAGTGGGAGTGATGCCTTATTCCTGCGGAAATGCACCAAAAATGATCAGTCTGCTTCTGATGAGTTGATCTGCGCTTAGAAGCTGGTGTCCTGCAGCATGCCGTAGGCCTCGTAGAGCTGATTCAGCAAGTCCTTCTTCTCTTTTTCAGGCAAGAAGCATGACTTAGCTGCATTTATATTCTGCAAAACATTATGTGCCATAGCGTGATTGCTTCAGTCTTATTGAATGTATTTTGTTCTATAGGTTTTTACCATTTATCAAATATTAAAAGAAAAATATCGTAACCTCTGCCTTATAAGAAATATAGACAAGATCTGGTTCTAGGGCTAGGTGATAAATGACTAAATTATTATTATCGTGATATGACCATTTGTACATTCAGAATATTGAATATCGTCAATATCGCAATTTAGCATAAATATTTCCGTTCCTGCTTTTACGGGTTTTGACCTGAATGAAGACATGGCTATAGAGTCTGTATTATGTCATATGATCTACGATGGAACTGGCTTTATAAATATCAAGCTTATTAAATGATATATTGTATGATATGGGATGAAAGGAAAATTGGTGCAAGAAAACAATGGAGCTCAGGTGTGCAGAAAACAACTCAATGGTGAGCGCTCACTGGTGTTTGTATATTTGCTAACAGTTTGCATGTTCTGTCATGTTCTTTTATCCCTGAAAAGAATTTTCACCACCATAACGTATCGTAATAAATATTGTTATCATGAAAATGTTTGAAAATATTGTGAGCAAAGTTTTGGCTCATACTGCCCAGCCCTAGCTGGGTCTAAAAACTAGTGGGTGCTGCTTGTATATTGATCTGGATGATAATGCAGGAAGTAGAATACAGCACATAACCATTACCCCGACAATATTAGCTATGTAATCCTTTGATGCAGTGTGATTTCCAATTTGCCAAATTAAAAAAACATTGTAGTTAGAAGAATTTGTTTAAAAAAAATTATTTAAATACAAACCTGATCCAAAAAAGTTGGGACACTATACAAATTGTGATTAAAAACTGAATGCAATGATGTGGAAGTGCTACATTTCAATATTTTATTCCAAATAGAACATAGATAACAGGGTCAAAAGTTTAAACTGAGAAAATGTATCATTTTATGTAAAAATATGTTGATCTTAAATTTCCTGGTGTCAACAAACCTCAAAAATGTTGAGACAGGCTGAAAAAGTCCATTGCACTTCTAATGAACAGCTGAAAGACCAATTACCACTCATGAGGTCCGTTGGCAACATGACTCAGTATAAAAAGAGCTTCTCAGAGTGGCAGTGTCTCTCATAAGCGAAGATGGGTTGAGGATCACCAATTCCCTCAATATTGCGCAGAAAGTTAGTGGAACAACATCAGAAAGGTGTTTCCGAGCGAAAAATTGCAAAGAGTTTGAAGTTATCATCATCTGCAGTGTATAACATCATCCAAACATTCAGAGAACAATCTCTGTGCATAAGGATGAAGGCTGAAAAACCATACTGGATGCCCGTGATCTTCAGGCCCTTAAACGGCACCGCACCACAAACAGGAATGCTACTGTAAAGGAAATCTCAGCATGGGCTCAGCAATACTTCCAGAAACCATTATTGGTGAACACAATCCACCGTGCCATCCGCCACTGGCAGCTGAAACTCTACAGTACAAAGAAGAAGCCATTTCTAAACAGGACCGAGAAGTGCAGGCATTTTCTCTGGGCTAGAGGTCATTTAAAATGGAGTGTGGCAAAGTGAAAAACTGTTCTGTGGTCAGACGAATCATGATTCGAAGTTCTTTATGCAAAACTAGGATGCCATGTCATCCGGACTAAAGAGGACAAGGACAATCCAAGTTGTTAACAGCGGTCAAGTTCAGAAGCTGCATCTGTGATGGTATGGGGTTGCATGAGTGCGTGTGGCATGGGCAGCTTGCACATCTGGAAAGGCACCGTCAATGCAGAAAGGTATATTCAGGTTCTGGAACCACATATGCTCCCATCCAGACGTCGACTCTTTCAGAGAAGACCTTGCATTTTTCAACATGATAATGCAGCATTAATGAAAAAATCATGGCTGCGTAGGAAAAGGATCCAGGTATTGAAATGGCCAGCCTGGAGTCCAGGTCTTTCACCTATGGAGAACATTTGGTGCATCATAAAGAGGAAGGAGCAACAAAAAAAACCCAAGACAGTTGAACAGTTCGAGGCCTGTATTAGACAAGAATGGGACAGCATTCCTAGTTCTAAACTTGAGAAACTTGTCTCCTCAGTCCCCAGATGTTTGCAGACTGTTGTAAGAAGAAAATGGGACGCCTCACAGTGGTGAAAATGGCCTTGTCCCAACTTGTTTGAGATTTGGTGATACCATGAAATTTACTATCAACATATTTTCCACTTAAAATGATACATTTTCTCAGTTTAAACTTTTGACCCTGTCACCTATGTTCTATTCAGAATAAAATATTGAAATGTGGCACTTCCACATCATTGCATTCAGTCTTTATTCACAATTTGTATAGTGTTCCAACTTTTTTGGATGAGGTTTGTAATACTGTACTTTTAAAAGGGCAAATTGCTAAACCAATATCAAAATGCTTGCCAACTATCTTGCTAATGTAACTGAATGGCATTCTTGATATGTATATACATATATATATATGTATATGTGTGTGTATATATATATATATATATATATATATATATATATATATATATATACACACACACACACATATACACACACACACACACACACACACACACACACACACACACACACATATATATATATATATATACATACTAGCTGGCATTTTATATATGATGAATTAATCACATCACTAGCTAACATTTGCTAGCAGCAATAGACTGCGATGAGGCAGACGTACCATACTAGAACTCTACCTGGAAGTTGTCATACCTGCATACTAGTCCTCGAAAAATTAGCATATTGTGATAAAGTCCATTATTTTCTGTAATGTACTGATAAAAATTAAACTTTCATATATTTTAGATTTATTGAACAACAACTGAAATATTTCAGTTTTTTTTTATTGTTTTAATACTGATGATTTTGGCATACAGCTCATGAAAACCCAAAATTCCTATCTCAAAAAATTAGCATATCATGAAAAGGTAATCTAAACGAGCTATTAACCTAATCATCTGAATCAACCAATTAACTCTAAACACCTGCAAAAGATTCCTGAGGCTTTTAAAAACTCCCAGCCTGGTTCATTACTCAAAACCTCAATCATGGGTAAGACTGCCGACCTGACTGCTGTCCAGAAGGCCATCATTGACACCCTCAAGCAAGAGGGTAAGACACAGAAAGAAATCTCTGAGTGAATAGGCTGTTCCCAGAGTGCTCTATCAAGGCACCTCAGTGGGACGTCTGTGGGAAGGAAAAAGTGTGGCAGAAAACGCTGCACAACCAGAAGAGGTGACCGGACCCTGAGGAAGATTGTGGAGAAGGGCCGATTCCAGACCTTGGGGGACCTGTGGAAACAGTGGACTGGGCTACAGGTGCCGCATTCCGTAGGTCAAGCCACTTTTGAACCAGAAACAGCGGCAGAAGCGCCTGACCTGGGCTACAGAGAAGCAGAACTGGACTGTTGCTCAGTGGTCCAAAGTACTTTTTTCGGATGAAAGCAAATTTTGCAAGTCATTCGGAAATCAAGGTGCCAGAGTCTGGAGGAAGACTGGGGAGAAGGAAATGCCAAAATGCCTGAAGTCCAGTGTAAAGTACCCACAGTCAGTGATGGTCTGGGGTACCATGTCAGCTGCTGGTGTTGGTCCACTGTGTTTTATCAAGGGCAGGGTCAATGCAGCTAGCTATCAGGAGATTTTGGAGCACTTCATGCTTCCATCTGCTGAAAAGCTTTATGGAGATGAAGATTTAATTTTTCAGCACGACCTGGCACCTGCTCACGGTGCCAAAACCACTGCTAAATGGTTTACTCACCATGGTATTACTGTGCTCAATTGACCTGCCAACTCTCCTGACCTGAACCCCATAGAGAATCTGTGGGATATTGTGAAGAGAAAGTTGAGAGACACCAGACCCAACACTGTGGATGAGCTTAAGGCCGCTATCGAAGCATCCTGGGCCTCCATAACACCTCAGCAGTGCCACAGGCTGATTGCCTCCATGCCATGCCGCATTGAAGCAGCCATTTCTGCAAAAGGATTCCTGACCAAGTATTGAGTGCATAACTGAACATAATTATTTGAAGGTTGACTTTTTTTGTATTAAAAACACTTTTTTATTGGTCGGATGAAATATGCTAATTTTTTGAGATAGGAATTTTGGGTTTTCATGAGCTCTATGCCAAAATCATCAGTATTAAAACAATAAAAGGCTTGAACTACTTCAGTTGTGTCTAATGAATCTAAAATATATGAAAGTCTAATGTTTATCAAGACATTACAGAAAATAATGAACTTTATCACAATATGCTAATTTTTTGAGAAGGACTCCTATAGTACACTGTGGGGAGCAGCATGAAATGCACTGTGTATACTGGGAATGTATGCAGTGTGTACTACACCGGTACCAAGTTTTAGACAGAGCCTAGTTTAGCTACTTTATATATGGTGTTCCTGATTTCTTGATTCTGATTGGTCTCATTAAAAAGTCAGATGGAAAAGTTCTCTCACCACCCGCTTGAACTCTTCCTCAGTGAACCCCATGAGTTCCTGCACAACCTGGTAATCCTGGTTCAAAGTCGAATGGAAAATCAGAGGGTCATCCGTGTTCAGAGAATAGTTCGCTTTATCTTCCTTAAACCTGCATAATAAAAAAATACATTAAATTATAAAGTATCATGCACTGGAATGTGATTTCATCAAAGAAATGGTGATAGGCTCAATAGACAGGAAGAGCTCTCTCACTGAGACAAAACAGCATACAGAGAATTACACAAATCATATAACATGGAGCCAGGCGTCTCAGATACAGAGATTAACATACTGTACTGCTTTCAGTCTTGCCTTGATTTTTATTTCCACCCATTACATCAACAGCAGGAGGTGAAGGTGGGCTTGGTGAGGTTTGTTGATGGCGGGTTGGTAAGGGTATATACAAGAATTCAAAACCCGGAGATATTTAAAGCAGAAATTGTTATGGTCTGTGCTGGCTGGCGGCATTTACTCTCTCTTCATTCATTGCAGGCTCTGGCGAGGGGCGTGGCTGTTGCCTGTAGGCGAGTTCCAGAGAGTGCACCTGGTTCCACTCAGCAATCAGCAAACTATAAATGGGAGCGGCGCACTTTCCCTCCGATGTCAGAAGATTGTCCTTCCCAGTGATTCCGTTTCTCTGCTTTCTCTCTGACTCCTGGTTCCCTGCTTCGTGCTCGACCAGTTTCCATTGATGAATTATTCCCATGATTTAGAGTTCCAAGTGCTAAATAAAATCGTTGAATCTGCTTATGGTCTCCTGCATCTTTGGGTCCGACGCATACGCTCCAGGCAGAGCAGAATCTTCTGACCTGAAACATGGACTCAGCGGAGACCGCTCAGCTCCGGCAGGCCTTATCCGACCAGGGAGTCCTGTTGGGATGACACGACTCCACCCTGCACCAAATGATGGATAATCTCCAGCGGATAACCACCAGCATGGTGCAGTTTGGCGGAAGGATGGATGCCATCGCTACCCAACTCGCCGCCGAGACCGCGCCCACTCACGCTTCACTCTCCACTTCGGTGGCAGCGCCAGCACCAGCTATACTCCCCGCGCACCAAGACCCGCTCATTCCCACGCTAGCCAGGTATTCGGGCACAATCAGCTCCTGCGCCCTATTCCTCCATCAGTGTTCGCTCGTCTTCAGCCAGCAGCCACCCACATACTCCACCGATCAAGCAAAAACCACCTTCATCATGAGCCTACTCACGGAGCAAGCCTCATCCTGGGCGCTAGTAGTCGCCACCCATACCCCGGAATTATGCTCCCAGTTAGACCAGTTCATGCGAGAAATGAAGAAGGTTTTCGATCGTCCGGCGAAAGGGGAGCAGGCGAGCTCCCAGCTCCTACGAATTCGGCAAGGCTCACAGTCGGTGGCGGAGTATGCCATCCGATTCCGGATTCTCACCATCGAAAGCGGCTGGAACAACCCCGCGCTCCGGGGGACTTTCATGCAGGGTCTAAATGAAAGGCTGAAAGACGAGTTCGCGGCACGAGATGAGACGACTACTCTTGAGGAGTTGATCGCCTTGTCTACCAGGCTGGACAACCGCTGAGAGAGAGGGATAGATCCCAGGAGGAGCGGACCCGTCTTATCTACCCATCCTCGAGCCCCTCCGCGAGACCTGAGGAGGCCCCACCTCGAACTCACTTGCCATTCCCTCCTCTGAGGTAGGATGACGGCCAAGAACCCATGCAGGTGAACCGCACCAGACTGACGGCTGAGGAGAGGCACCTGCGGCCTCTGCATCTACTGTGCGGAGAAAGGCCATTACCTTGCCCAGTTCCCTGCGCAGCAGGGTCCGACAGCTACCAGAGTATCCTCCACGACACCCGGGAAGCGCTTGCAAGTTCAAGGAATGCTACACTTCGTGTACAGCACTCCTATCCCATAGACCTATTCATTGACTCAGGCGGTGATGCTAACTTCATCGATCCGGGGATGGTTGAGCTTTACGACCTACCCATAGATGAACTCAAGACCCCCAAGGAGGTAGTGGCCATTGATGGCCGACTCACAGCTCGCGTCACGCACAAGACAAAGCCATGGGGTGGCCATGGTTGCAGACCCACAATCCCCACATCGACTGGCGGACCCTCAACATACACAGCTGGAGTGACTACTGTCTGAAACACTGTTTAGTGGCAGCTGTACCCTCCCAAGCTTCACAAACTCCGGTCGACCTGGAGGATCTGGACTTAGCTGGTGTGACAAAAGAATATCACGACCTGCAAGAGGTCTTCAGCAAAGACCGGGCTCGCTCATTACCTCCTCATTGACCATACAACTGCGCCATTGACATACTCCAAGGTTTCACGCTCCCTTCCCAGCGACTATACAACCTCTCGAAATCGGAGAAAGATGCCATGGAGGCATATATTAACGAGTCGCTTACTGAGGTCTCATTTGGTCCTCATCTTCCCCGGTAGGCGCTGGGTTCTTCTTCGTCGAAAAGAAAGGCAAGACCCTGAGACCTTGCATCGATTACACCGGCCTGAACCAAATCACCATGAAAAACAAGTACCCTCTCCCCGCTAATAGATTCAGCCTTCACCCCTCTCCACAATGCAACCGTCTTTTCCAAGCTAGACCTGAGAAACGCCTACCACTTAATCCGAATTCGGGAGGAGGACGAGTGGAAGACGGCTTTCAACACGCCTCTGGGGCACTTCGAATATTTGGTCATGCAATTAGGGACTAACCAATGGCCCGGCGGTTTTCCAAGCTCTGGTTAACAATGTGCTTAGGGACATGCTGTACCGTTTTGTATTAGTGTACCTGGACGACATCCTGATCTTCTCTAGAGACCAAGATGAGCATCTCCAACACGTGAGAATGGTATTAAAGTGGCTCCTAGAGAACAGATTGTTCATCAAAGCGGAAAAATGCGAGTTTCATGTCCCCTCAGTCTCCTTCCTGGGGTTCATCGTGGAGAAGGGTCAGATAAGACCCCATCCAGCGAAGGTGAAGGCAGTGGCGGAGTGGCCAACTCCGGGGACGCGGAAACAGCTGCAGAGGTTCCTGGGGTTCAGAAACTTCTATCGCTCGTAAATCTGAAATAAAAGGCAGGAAATACTTTTCCACGAACAAGATTTTAATTAACACCTTTTTGTATTTAACAAATCTATACGTAAACACTTGTTTACTAGTTAATTTCAAGCAAGTTGTTTCTATTCTACAAACATTTGTCAATTGAAAAGTTTAAGAGATATGCATTTTCACAATTCATAATTATGATGCAAGAAGATACACATATCTGCATTATCCGGTGATAAGTGTCTCTTCTTGTTCAAAATGTTCCGTGCTGTTGAGAACACACGCTCTGATGGCACACTAGAAGCAGGGACGTACCATTTACCATACAGAGAGGCGGGACGTACCATTTACCATACAGAGAGGCGGGACATACCATTTACCATACAGAGAGGCGGGACATACCATTTACTAGGGGTGTCATTGAAAATGGCATTTACTACAGATGCTGTCATGAACACAGGAAACTAGAACGTTAGAAGTATCGATATCCCTTTTATAGGTATCGATTATTGATCGACATAATTATATCGGCGATATTCCGATTGTCAATGACATCCCTACCGACCCGGCTCCCGGAATACGAAACCAGACACTCTCTCCAGACAGTTCCCTCGGGGGAAGACACTACCATGGAGACCATCCTGCCCGCTTCCTGTATACTTGAAGCAGCTCAATGGGAGGATGAACGGTTAGTTCAGGATGCCCATCAGGGGAAACCGGAGCCCATCGGGTGCCCCCAAGGTAAACTACACGTTCCCCCGCCTGCCAGAACCCCAGCACTCTAGTGGGCTCACTCCTCAAAATTAGCCTGCCACTCCGGATCCCACAGAACTCTCTTCCTACGCCAACAACGCTTCTGGTGGCAAACGATGGCAGCTGACACGAGGGAGTTTGTGGGAGCTTGTGCCACCTGTGCCCGTAGCAAGTCCTCCCATAGTGCACATACGGGTCTCCTCCAACCCTTACCTGTTCCCCATCTTCCCTGGTCGCACCTTGCGGTGGACTTTGTTACAAGTTTACCCCCGTCCAAGGGCAACACAGTTATCCTAACAACAGTAGACCAGTTCTCCAAGGCGGTTCACTTCGTCGCCCTAACCAAACTCCCCTCGGCGATGGATACAGCTGGTCTCCTGGTCCAACATGTCTTTCGGCTCCATGGCATCCCCGAGGACGTCGTTTCAGACCGGGGCCCTCATTTTGCATCTAGAGTTTGGAAGGCGTTCTGCGACACCTTGGGAGTCTCCTGCAGCTTGACCTCTGGCTGCCATCCTCCGTCGAACGGGCAGGTGGAGTGAACGAATCAAAGCCTCGGATCCTCCCTGCACCGCGTCGCCTCCTGGGCCACACACCTTCCATGGATTGAATATGCACACAACTCTCTGATCTGCGCCACCACCAGGATGTCCCCCTTTATGGTGATTAATGGTTTCCAACCTCCCCTGTTTCCCAGCCAGGAGGTCGAAGTGGCTGTTCCATCTGTCCAAGCGCAGTTCCGCAGAGCACACCAGGTCTGGAAAGAAGCATGTGCCGCCCTGGAACGAACAGTGGTCCGAAACCGGAGAATCGCCGATTGTCATCGAACCCCGGCACCTCCCTACACGGTCAGCAACAACTTTGGCTCCCTTCCCGGGACCCGCCTCTGCAAGTCAACTCCAAGAAATTGTCTCCCAGATACATTGGGCCCTATGTGATAGAAAAAATTATAAACCCTAGCACTGTCCAACTAAGACTCCCATCCTCACTCATAGTACACCCAGCATTCCATGTATCCCTGATCAAACCCATGGTGGAAAGTCCCCTCCACCCCCCACCGACCCCCCACCTCCTCCTCCCCGGCTGACTGATGGACATCCCGCGTACACAGTCAACTGTATCCTCGATGTATGCAGACGAGATCGAGGTTTTCAGTACCTGGTGGACTGGGAGGAGTATGGACCCGAAGAAAGCTCATGGATTTCCCGCTCCCTAATCCTGGACCCGGACTTATTAAGATAGATAGATAGATAGATAGATAGATACAGCTTTATTGATCTCACAATGGAGAAATTTACTGTTACAGGCTCTCGAAGTAAACCATCAGTAGGGGGTGCAAAATAGCTCAGAAAAGTGTAACATCATTGAGTCATAATATTAGAACAGAACAATAAAATATAAAAATAACAAAAAACAATATATATATATATATATATATATATATATATATATATATATTATGAATATAAATATAAATATAAAATATATATAATATAAAAATAATATACAATAAAATAAACGAGTTTTATCGTCAGTTCCTGGACAAGCCTGGAGAATAGTTTGCCTTATCTACCTTAAACCTGCATAATACAAAATTACATTAAATTAAAAAGTACCACGCACTGGAATGTGATTTCACCAAAGAAATGGTGATAGACTCAGTGGACAGGAAGAGCTCTCTCACTGGGACAAAACAGCATACAGAGAGGCGTCTCAGATACAGAGATTAACATACTGTACTGCTTTCAGTCTTGCCTTAGTTCTTATTTCCACCCATTACATCAACAGCAGGAGGTGAAGGTGGGCTTGGTGAGGTTTGTTGATGGCGGGTTGGTAAGGGTATGTACAAGAATTCAAAACCCGGAGATATTTAAAGCAGAAATTGTTATGGTCTGTGCTGGCTGGCGGCATTTACTCTCCCTTCATCCATTGCAGGCTCTGGCGAGGGACGTGGCTGTTGCCTGTAGGCGAGTTCCAGAGAGTGCACCTGGTTCCACTCAGCAATCAGCAAGCTATAAATGGGAGCGGCGCGCTTTCCCTCCGATGTCAGAAGATTGTCCTTCCCAGTGATTCCGTTTCTCTGCTTTCTCTCTGACTCCTGGTTCCCTGCTTCGTGCTCGACCAGTTTTCATTGATGAATTATTCCCGTGATTTAGAGTTCCAAGTGCTAAATAAAATCGTTGAATCTTCTTATGGTCTCCAGCATCTTTGGGTCCGACGCATACGCTCCAGGCACAACAGAAATAAAAATAAAATTACTGAACTCACCACCAAAAAAATGTCACCACAATAACAACACAACAGTGCAGTGAAGACTGACTGATAAAACCTTGCTAGCATTCTGACTGAGTGTAGCAGTTAGCACATCCACCGCACAGCAAGTGTCCGGGCGAGGTGTTTCTGTGTGGAGTCTGTACTAGTCCTTCTCAAAAAATTAGCATATTGTGATAATGTTAATTATTTTATGTAATGTACTGATAAAAATTAAACTTTCATATATTTTAGATTCATTGCACACCAACTGAAATATTTCACGTATTTTCTTGTTTTAATACTGATGATTTTGGCATACAGCTCATGAAAACCCAAAATTCCTATCTCAAAAAATTAGCATATTTCATCCGACCAATATAAAAAAAGTGTTTTTAAAACAAAAAAAGTCAATCTTCAAATAATTATGTTCAGTTCTGCACTCAATACTTGGTCGGGAATCCTTTTGCAGAAATGACTGCTTCAATGCGGCGTGGCATGGAGGCAATCAGCCTGTGGCACTGCTGAGGTGTTATGGAGGCCCAGGATGCTTCGATAGCGGCCTTAAGCTCATCCACAGTGTTGGGTCTGGTGTCTCTCAACTTTCTCTTCACAATATCCCACAGATTCTCTATGGGGTTCAGGTCAGGAGAGTTGGCAGGCCAATTGAGCACAGTAATACCATGGTCAGTAAACCATTTACCAGTGGTTTTGGCACCGTGAGCAGGTGTCAGGTCGTGCTGAAAAATGAAATCTTCATCTCCATAAAACTTTTCAGCAGATGGAAGCATGAAGTGCTCCAAAATCTCCTGATAGCTAGCTGCATTGACCCTGCCCTTGATAAAACACAGTGGACCAACACCAGCAGCTGACATGGCACCCCAGACCATCACTGACTGTGGGTACTTGACACTGGACTTCAGGCATTTTGGCATTCCATTATCCCCAGTCTTCCTCCAGACTCTGGCACCTTGATTTCCCGAATGACATGCAAAATTTTCTTTCATCCAAAAAAAGTACTTTGGACCACTGAGCAACAGTCCAGTTCTGCTTCTCTGTAGCCCAGGTCAGGCGCTTCTGCCGCTGTTTCTGGTTCAAAAGTGGCTTGAACTGGGGAATGCGGCACCCGTAGCCCAGTCCACTGCTTCCACAGGTTCCCCAAGGTCTGGAATCGGCCCTTCTCCACAATCTTCCTCAGGGTCCGGTCGCCTTTTCTGGTTATGCAGCGTTTTCTGCCACACTTTTTCCTTCCCAGACGTCCCACTGAGGTGCCTTGATACAGCACTCTGGGAACAGCCTATTCGCTCAGAGATTTCTTTCTGTGTCTTACCCTCTTGCTTGAGGGTGTCAATGATGGCCTTCTGGACAGCAGTCAGGTCGGCAGTCTTACCCATGATTGAGGTTTTGAGTAATGAACCAGGCTGGGAGTTTTTAAAAGCTTCAGGAATCTTTTGCAGGTGTTTAGAGTTAATTGGTTGATTCAGATGATTAGGTTAATAGCTCGTTTAGACTACCTGAACATGATATGCTAATTTTTTGAGAAAGGAATTTTGAGTGTTCATGAGCTGTATGCCAAAATCATCAGTATTAAAACAATAAAAGACCTGAAATATTTCAGTTGGTGTGCAATGAATCTAAAATATATGAAAGTTTATTTTTTTATCAGTACATTACAGAAAATAATGAACTTTATCACAATATGCAAATTTTTTGAGAAGGACTAGTATGTTCTGCCTATGCTTTCGTAGGTATCCTTCGTGTACTCTGATTTCATCCCACAGTCCAAGGACATGCCAGACCATCTGGCTTTCCCAAACTGCCCATAGGCGTGAGTCTGAATGGTTTTGTGTGTTGCCCTGCAATGGTCTGGCGAACTGTCCAAGTTGTAGCCTGCTTTCACCTAGAATTGGATAAGATGGGCACCAGTGTCCTGGTGTCGCTGGTAGGATTAAGCAGTTCAGCAAATGAGTGATTGACACATTTTAGACAGGATGTTTCAGTCTTTCCTAAATGGATGGAATGGCTCCACATTACACGCTGTGATTAAATGACAACTGGATTATAATTATTGAGAGTGAGTGGAATTGATGTATTAGGCACTCCTTTAGCTCACATGACTGAGATGTATGTACCTGATAAGTGGATGCTTAGTGAAGTCTGGATCACAAGCTCCTGTCAGCCTACTGGAGATTGGGCATACCTGAAATGGTACACGCAGGTTAACCGAGTCACACGATACCATCAGTCATTGTACATCACTCATTGAGTCTCAATGCAATATAAAAACTGAGATTTCCAGCACATTCCGCTCGTACACAACCCCGATCTTGTACAGTTTAGGGTTTAGTAATTATCAGACCCAGTCAGAGCCATTCTGAAGTCTATTTACTGTGTTAAAGAAGGGATACCACAGGGGATGGAACGTGTGAGAGCTCATGCGTGTGAGTAAATCCCACCAGGGGGACGATATGACACTAGTTCCTATGCTTTTTTCTCCCCTTTTACATAAGTACTCTCTCCTCTTTCCACATCCTCTATACACATATTTCAAAACAGTAATAACGATAACATTATAAAATAAAACATTCTGCAGTAAATTTTTCAATTGTTAGAAGTGGTAGACAAACCAAAGCTTGTAAACCCAGACGCATATATTTTTCAAACTTAGAAATGTAAAAGGATTGGAAACTGTGGTGTTGCGGTGAGCACAGACGATGTGGTCAAACTTTTAACAATACTTGTGCAGACAAGGTGGAATTGACACACAGTCACATAAAGATACATTGTGAGCAGGGTGCTTCGTATCTCACAGCAAGAAGTCCCAGGCCTCATCATCATCATCATCATCTTCTGCTAAGTCCAGGGTCGTGTTGTGGGGGCAGCAACCTAAGCAAAGCCTGATGTCCCTCTCCCCAGCCACTTCCTCTAACTCTCCCGGGGGGACATCGAGGCGGTCCCAAACAAGCCGAGAGACGGTCCCTTCAGTATGTTCTAGGTCGACCCCGGGGTCTCTTCCTGGTTGGACATGCCCGAAACACCACACCAGGGAGGCGTCCGGGAGGCATTCTGATCAGATGCCTGAGCCACCTCAACTGGCCCCTCTCAATGCGGAGGAGCAGTGGCTCTACTCCAAGCTCCACATAGATGGTAGAGCTTCTTACCTTATCACTAAGGGAGAACCCCGCCACCCGGCGAAGGAAGCTCATTTCAGCTGCTTGTATCCGCAATCTTGTTCTTTCGGTCACTATCCAAAGCTCGTGACCATAGGTGAGGGTTGGAACGTAGATCGACTGGTAAATTGAGAGCTTCGCCTTGCGGCTCAGCTCCTTCACCACGACGGACCGGTACAGGCTCCGCTTAACAGCAGAGGCTGCAGCGATCCGTCTGTCGATCTCCCGCTCCAACCTTCCCTCACTCATGAACAAGACCCCAAGATACTTAAACTCCTCCACTTGGGGCAGGACCTCATTCCCGACCCGGAGGGTGCATTGTCCGACTGAGAACCATGGCCTCGGACTTGGAGGTACTGATCCTCATCCCGGCTGCTTCGCACTTAGCTGCGAATCGCTCCAATGAGAGCTGGAGGTCCCAACTTGATGAAGCCAAAAGGACAGCATCATCCGCAAAAAGCAGAGACGAGATCCAATGGTCACCAAACCAGAACCCCTCAACACCTCAACTGCGCCTAGAAATTCTGTCCATAAAAATTATGAACAGAATCGGTGACAAAGGACAGCCTTGGCAGACTCCAACTCCCACTGGAAACGAATTCGACCTGTTACTGCCAATATGGACTAAACTCTGGCTCCGATGATACAGCAACTGAATGGTCCGTAGCAACGGTTCCGGAACGCTGTACTCTCAGAGCACGCCCCACAAGATTGTTCGAGGGACACGGTCGAAAGCCTTCTCCAAATCCACAAAGCACATATGGACAGATTGGGCAAACTCCCATGCCCCCTCCAGAATCCTGTGGAGTGTATAGAGTTGGTCAAGAGTGCTGCGGCCAGGACGAAAACCACATTATTCCTCCTGAATCCGAAGTTCGACTATCGGTCGGATTCTCCTCTCTAGTACCTCTGCATAGACTTTCCCAACTAGGCTGAGGAGTGTGATTCCCCCGATAATTGGAACACACCCTCCGGTCCCCCTTCTTAAAAATCGAGACCATTACCCCAGTTTGCCAATCTAGCGGTACAGCGCATGATGACCACGTGATGTCAACCAAGACAGTCCTACAGCATCCAGAGCCCTGAGATATTCCGGGCAGATCTCGTCCAACCCTGGAGCTTGACCACTGAGGAGTTTTTTTGATAACCTCAGTGACCTCCACTCCAGTGATGGGCGGAATCCCACCCAAATCCCCAGGGTCTTCCTCTTCCACAAAGGGCATGTTGGTGAGATTGAGGAGGTCCTTAAAGTATTCTCTCCACCTCTCGACGACATCCCCAGTCGAGGTAAGCAGCTCCCCACCTCCACTGTAAACAGTGTTTGTGGAGAACTGCTTCCCCTCCTAAGGCGTCAGATGGCGGTCCAGAACCTTTTTGAGGCCAACCAATAATCACCCTCCAGGCCCTCACCGAACTCCTCCCACACCCGAGATTTTGCATCTGCGACAGCCTCGGCTGCAGCACGTTTGGCCTGCCGGTACCTGTTTGCTGCCTCGGTAGTCCCACAGGCTAATAAAACCCGATAGGCATCCTTCTTCAGCTGGACGGCCCCTTCATCGCAGGTGTCCACCACCGGGTTCGGGGGTTACCGCCACGACAAGCACCGACAACCTTACAGCCACAGCTATGGGCTGCCGCCTCAGCAATGGTGGCACGAAACATGGCCCATTCGGATTCCTAGTGGGGCATTTCTGTGTGGACTTTGCCTGTTTTCCATGTGCTTGCATTGGTTTCCTCCGGGGACTCAGATTTCCTCCCACAGTCTAAAGACATGCGCATTAAGCTAATCAACTGTTCCAAATTGCCCCTAGGTATGCGTGTTTATGTTGGCCATGCAATGGTCTGGCAAGCTGTTTAGGGTGTACAATGTCTTCGCCCAGAGTTGGCTGAGATAGGCTCCAGCCTCCATGTGAAGGGGGTGTTTCCTGTCTTGCAACATCTCACCGTACATGATGAACTTGGTGACATTACGGATGCTGGGCAAAGATTATTAATATTATTTTAGTCATTTCTTGTACATAACCATGTTAAACACATTAATGACTAGAAATGAGCCACCGTTCAATCTGTGCCCAACAGACACTGCAATAATCTCATCACTCAGCAGTTCAGGAGTTTTCACCTCAAAATGCATGTTCTGCTTGAGCAGCTTTTCGTACAGAACTTCATCCTTGATTGTTTGGTAACCATGTCCAATACGCTCTGCGTGCAGCACCTCGACTGCCTGGAGACAGAACACATAAGGTTAAAAAAAAGGAAAAATGAATTCAAAGTGACAGTCTGGTAGGAGTTTGTTTAATCCATACATATTTATTCCTGGTATATTTTATTAAAAAGACTCGGTGCAAAGTGAGACAAACTTTCACTCGCAGTGTTTTCCTTGGTGTGTCACTATGATGAATGAGTTTGAGAACAAAAATGATTCATTTATCATGGGGCCATGGATTAGGGCCCAGTGCTGGCGGATTTAAAGCACAGAACTCAGGGTGCTATGAAAATATTCTGTGCCAGCATTTCACCGGGGAGGGGTGTGTGTCATACTTACAATGCAAAAGTAATATTGCAAAATGTATAAGAAATAATCCAATATATGTCAATCAGCATTTTTATATCTGTTCCTCGAGTAATTTCTTCATTTTCTCCTTATTACAACAGGGTTTCTGTAAAGCTATTTTTTTACCATGTTATGTTAGTGCACAACGTATATCAAATTCAAATCTGGGTGACTCCAGTCCCATAATTTTCTTGGTATTTTTTTTCCACAGGATGGGTTGCCAGCTATTTTCCCTATCCAGCCACGGTACCTTGAATTCCCCAGATGGTCTCCCATCCAAGTACTAACCAAACCCGACCCTGCTAAACACCCCTGATCAAATGGAGTCGGGCCTCCACAGGGCGTACTGAGAGAATCTTTTCATTTAGACCGACTATTATAGCTAAGAATTTCAAGAATGTCCCTGAACTGGGGAAAAAAACTTGACTATACAATGTGAATTCAAGTCTACAGCAGACCCAGGACAACAATAAAGGTATTAAGCTCATTCATATGCAGGAGAAAGTCTTACACCATTGCTGCAGTAGGAACTTCTCCTCAAGTTCGTTTCATATCCATGCATGATTAGATTCATATAACCACACCAGTGAAGTTAATGGCAATTATGCAGCACAAAAAATAATAAATAAATGAAAACATCATTCAGAATTCCAGGCTTTTAGCAGCTTTTCAATACAAAGAAATAAAAATCTCATCAGATGTTCTCCCCAATCACATACCCTACAGGTGTGGTAGGTAAAGGATGGCTTCAATGTAGTGTGCACATCAACCTCTGATTTGTTTTCATGACATCTGAACAAATAAATATTTTACCCACCTTGCTTCACTGCCATCAGATAAAACTGATTTAGTCCAACAAACGACACACAAATTTACACCATGTTGGTGATTTTTAATCATTTAAATGAATGAAAATCATATCAGTTACAAACAAAAGTAATTATACCTTTTGTATTTATCAGTGTACCAAGTAAAATAATTTTAACGATCAAATCAGGTGTTCCGGGTCCTTCCTGTCATATTTAAGCCTGACAAGTTTGTGCATGCCTACAAGTTTTTGGCAAAAAAATAAATCTTTGAATTATTTGAATTCCACTTGAAGGAAAATCTATAAATGGTAAAGATTTCAGAAAGCGGCCAATTTATCAATGATTGGACAACTCAGCAAGTTCAGCCAAGGATTACACCCTTACATGTAAATAAACTCTCCAAAACCCAGAATTTCATCACAGGATCTTTTGCAACTTTTGGTTAGAAAGCTGCATCAATTGAATCTTGAATTCAGTAAAAGACTGAAGAAATGTGCATGATTGGTGTCCCAAGAAAAGGCCTTTACCATTCAAAGAGGATAATACAGCAGGGGTCAGTGAGCATATAGCCAAAGACCAGGGACCTCATGTACAAAAACATGCGGTGAATTCTTACCGAAGAATGGCGTACGCATAAATCCAGAAAACGTCGTAAGCAAAACACATCCAGATATATGAATCTATGCATATACAGGAATCTAAGCATATTTCATTGATTTTTTTACACCCAAATCAACGCGGAATTGAGTGCACGTTAGAGTACCTGACGCCACGCTGTCCACACCTCACTTTAAATATGCAAATCATATTTAATTTGAATCTGCACTGGATGTGGGTTTGTGTTAATTGTTCATGTGTCTCTTAGGTGCATGTCACACTGAGGATGAATTGTTTTCATATTATCAACAGTTTCCCAGCATCACCTCTAGGTGTTGCCAAAGGACCAAAAGCTATAGAAACATGCATACACCAGCCGTGAAGATGGTGTGACACACCGCACATTTAGGTCTTAATACAGCTGAACTTTGTTGTCAGAAAAGACGTTTTTATGCATGCCTACCCTTTATACATGAGGCCCCAGGCCTTATGGAATACAGGGATCCCTCACTTTCCATGGTTAATGAAAGTAAACCCCCCCCCGTGACCACCGATTTCCGTGAAGTAGGATCGACCCTCCTAACTAACGTATACGTACATGTATATGTGTATATAATATCAATAAATACACATTCAATGCTATAAATTCTTATAACAATTTCACTTTATGTAACCACTTAATCCTAATTAGGATCGCAGGGAGGCTGGCGCCCATCCCAGTTGACTCCAGGCGAGGGTAAAGTACACCCAGGACAGCTCGCCAGGCCATCGCAGGGCTGAAACACGCTGGTGGCTTTGCAGCTACTCTTGTCAAAAGTCAGCAATGGTTCTTTTACACGAACCTCACACCATAAACAGCAAGAGACATGGCTAGCCTTTGATAACCCAGTTAGCTACACTTGGGGGGTGGGGGTGGGGGGGGTGACAACCTGTGGTGATTGGGGCTTGAATCCCCAACCTTAGGATCAGCAATACAGCACCTTTTACCACCAGGCCACCCCTGCCCTCATAATAACCATTAAACATTCAAAAATAATGCATAAAATATAAATGCACACACATAGATGCGCACCTCACATAAAATGTAAGTAGTTTTGTTGTGTTGTTTTTTTGTTTGTGTGTTGTTTTTTTTTGTTGTTGTTTTTGCATAATTGGCCTTGCTTTGCAGCATTTTCCTTAAATTTCCCCCTATTTTTCACTGAAGCCGCAGAAACTGAAGCACAAAGTAGCAAGGGATCACTGTATTGTACTTTGGATTGACAAATCATAAATATATTTGTTTGGCCACAGCATCTAAAGTTTAACTGAAGTTGAATCTTTCAACATACTCTAGTAGTAATCATAAAATTCACTGACAAATCCACAGAGGAATGGCTCGACAAGTAATGAAGAATTATGGGATGTTGGAGTCAAAACCAGTTTTGAATCTCAATGAAATGTTGGGTGAAATTAAATAAGGTGAGAAACATTGCAACTAAATCAATTTTTCATGGAAAAGTGAATGGAAACATTGCAGAAGTCAGTATCAGAGGCTGGGAGGACAAAATCCATGTAAAACACAAGCAAAAATTTTTCTGAAAGGGAAGGGATGCAGTATTAGCTTTTGTCATCGAAAAGTACATTACATTTATTGATATTTTTGTTGAATAAATAATTGAGAGATAATTTTTTAACCTAAGCTGTAAAGAGTTTATTCATACAGTATATGTAAACAAAATACAGTCTTCTTTCTTCTTCTTTTCCTTTCGGCTGTTCCCTTCAGAGGTCGCCACAGCAAATGATCTGCCTCCATTTCTCCCTATCCTCTGCATCTTCTACTCTTACTCCAACGACCTTCATGTCCGCCTTCACCACATCCATAAATCTTCTCTTTGGTCTTCCTCTGGGCCTTTTGCCTGGTAGTTCCAACCTCATCATCCTACTACCAATATACTCACTATCCCTCCCCTGTACATGTCCAAACCATCTCAATCTAGCCTCTCTGACTTTGTCTCCAAAACATCTAACATGTGCTGTCCCTCTGATGTACTCGTTTCTGATCCTATCCATCCTCGTTACTCCCAAAGAGAACCTCAACATTTTCATCTCTGCTACCGCCAACTCTGACTCCTGTCTTTTCCCCAGGGCCACTGTCTCTAAACCATACAACATTGCTGGCCTCATCACCGTCTTGTACACTTTTCCCTTCATTCTTGCCGATACTCTCCTATCACACATCACACCGGACACTTTTCTCCATCCATTCCAACCTGCCTGCATGCGCTTCTTCACCTCTTTTCCACACTCTCCATTGCTCTGGATTGTTGAGCCTAAGTATTTAAAATCCTCCACCTTCTTTATCTCTGCCCCCTGTAACCTCAAACTTCCTCTTGGGTCCTTGTCGTTCACACACATGTATTCCGTCTTACTGAGACTAACCTTCAATCCCCTCCTTTCCAGGGCATACCTCCACCTCTCTAGATTTTCCTCCACTTGATCTCTGCTCTCACTACAGATCACGATGTTATCTGCAAACATCATAGTCCATGGAGATTCTTGTCTAACCTCGTCTGTCAGCCTGTCCATCACCATAGTAAACAAGAAGGGGCTGAGAGCTGACCCTTGATGCAGTCCCACCTCCACCTTGAACTCTTCTGTCACACCGACAGCACACCTCACCACTGTCTTACATCTCTCATACATGTCCTGCACCACTCTAACATACTTCTCTGTCACTCCAGACTTCCTCATACAATACCACAGTTCTTCTCTCGGCACCCTGTCATATGCTTTCTCCAGATCCACAAAGGCACAATGCAGCTCCTTCTGACCTTCTCTGTACTTCTCTATTAACATCCTCAAAGCAAACACTGCATCTGTGGTGCTCTTTCTTGGCATGAAACCAAACTGTTGTTCACAAATGCTGACCTTTGCCCTTAGTCTTGCTTCCACTATTCTTTCCCATAACGTCATTGTATGGCTCATCAACTTTATCCCTCTGTAGTTGCCACAACTCTGTACATCTCCCTTGTTCTTAAAAATGGGCACAAGCACACTTCTCCTCCATTCCTCTGGCATCTGCTCACTTTCTAAGACCTTGTTGAATATTCTTGTCAGAAAATCTACTGCTACCTCCCCTAGACACTTCCATACCTCAACTGGCATGTCATCAGGGCCAACTGCCTTTCCACTTTTCATCCTCTTCAATGCCCTCCTCACTTCTCCCTTACTAATCTTTGCTACTTCCTGCTCCTCAACGGTCACCCCTTCTACTCTTTTTTCTCTCATTTTCCTCATTCATCAGCTCTTCAAAGTACTCTTTCCATCTTCCCAGCACACTTCTGTCATCAGTCAATACATTTCCCTCTCTGTCCTTTATCACTCTAACTTGCTGCATGTCTTTCCCATCTCTATTTCTCTGCTGTGCCACCCTGTATAAATCATTTTCTCCCTCCTTACTGTTCAATCTATCATACAAGTCATCATACGCCCTCTGTTTGGCCTTTGACACCACTACCTTCGCCTTACGCTGTGTCTCCCTGTACTCCTGTTTACTCTCTTCAGTCTTCTCAATGTCCCACTTCTTCTTGGCTAACCTCTTCTTTTGTATACACTCCTGCACTTCCTCATTCCACCACCAAGTTTCCTTATCTACTTTTCTTCCAGAGTAAACAAAATAGAGTACGTTTTAAAAAAAAAGTCAAGAATTTTCATTGGATGCACTTATTTTTTCATAAGACTATAAATAACAGTATTTCACTTGAAGGCCATTTCACGATATCTGATATGCATTATGATACGTTTAATACAATTACAGACAAAATTATCAAAAAGAAATATAAATATAGCATACAATGCACACTGCAATAAAAACTGCCAATTCCATGAAAATTCAACCAATTATCCACACATCACCCTCTCAAAATTTTTTTTGTTTTTTTACATTCAGAAAATAATCTCTATATAAAAGGGTATTTTTAAAGACTAACAATTTTTTTTCAAGACTTACAGATGGTCGAAAATTTGGAATAATCATAACTAAGTCTTCTTAACTTTTGAACAAAAAGCGGTCTTTCAATTCTTTTCCTTTCGGCTTTTTTCGTTTTTCAGGAGTCGCCACAGCGAATCATCTGATTCGCATGTTTGATTTGGCATTGGTTTTTACGTCGGATGCCCTTCCTGATACAACCCTTTAGCAAAAGACAGAAACACGCTGACGGCTATGCAGCTACTCTTTTTACGAAAGTCAACAAGCGGTAGAGGTATACATTTTTTAAAGATTAAATGACGAGCATATATAGGGCAGGAAAATACTTAAAAACATTTATTTTATTGTGTACACTTAATGTTTCATAGCATTCATTTATCATAGCATATACATTTTAAATGTATTTTAAAATGAAATTTTAACTCGCGCTAACTTACAAGATGCTACATTTAACCACCCCTTACACAAAAAAATAATTATATCCATCAGAAATTTTACGTGTTATATCTTGGTCACTTGGTCAAGTAATATGAGTAAAATAAAGTTTTACAATACAGTATCTGAAGGAGTCATGTGGGGCACTTTCTGAAAATTAGTTGATTTCATAACGAATGAGTCTGTGGTCAAATACCCACCAAATGACTTTCTTGAAACAAGGAATCCATAAAGTTGAAGAAAATTCACTGAAAAGTGGATTCTCCTTCTGCTAAAATATTAACCTCAGTTTATTCTACTTAAGAGGAACGCTTTCTCATTTAATGTTGTTCGGTTGGCGAATTCCTTTTCTACTGTGTTCTAATGTATTGGGCTCCATTATCTATCCGCACAGTGTAAACCGCTCAGATTAATGAGACTTGTGTTATTTGTGACTTTATGGCCACAATCATCTTACATTGTTTATTTCTTTGAGATAAGAACATGTTTTGACAGTTTATTGATTTGGAAAATATTGGAGATAATCAGCTGAATTTTTGGAACAGATGTTCATGGTATTATTCTCAACAAATCTCCAGAATATTACTGAATATTGAAACAAAATCTACTGTACTTTCTTCATTTGTTGGAGAAATCTAATCCAAGCAGCAGCTTTAAGTTGTTGGTGAATGATCAGAGTAAATAGTGGATGATGTTCTAGTAAGACTCAATGCCTTACCTCTCTCACAACAGATGGAAGACCGACCTCTCCCGCATGCACTGTTCTGTGGATGCCACTATTCTTTGCTTCCTGTAAACAACAGATAATGTTATGTACGGTTAAACCACAAAGTTGTTAAATTTTTGTCTGGTTTAAAGATAATAAAAGTGAAGCTGTGGTTTGAAGGTTTCCATGACAGTAAAGTCTGGGGGGGGGGAAAGTTTACTACTGTACAGCAGAAAGGTGTAACAAACCAGATTTTAATGTTTTCCAGAATGCAAGGATTAAAACCTGTAAAGTTGTACTCTATGCTTAAGTTCTCTAGATTCACAACACGATAAGCAAAGATTTGAAAATATTTGACCCTTGCAGTAATTCCATAAACAGATGTTATAACAGTCACATTCCACACGAATGGATAACAGATGCGTTCCTCTGGGACCGCATTCATTTCCCCCATATTTTTTTGCAAACACTCCTCCCAATGTAGCTGTGCAGAGTTTCCAGTGTACTGGGTTCCTCCTCTCAAAACAATGTTCCAAATGGCCAGCCATGCTGTCCTGCCTATAACAGCAGTCTATGGGTAAACCATCGAACAGACACCCTGTAATTTACCCATTGACTGAAAAACTACCAGAATGCCTTTGAGAAATCTGGGAATTGTTGGAAATTTTTTCCTTGTCGGAGAAGAGAGCAGATGTTGAGATATCTTTCAAGCAGAAGTCACTCTTATTATTGAGAACTCTATGTAAAATGTGAAACTAAACTGTACATAACCTTTTCAGTTTATATACCAATATGTTGGAACCTAGATCAAACATTTTTTAAATCTGTAATCCAACAGAACAAACCCATTCTTTTTATATGAACGGTAATAAAATGAAAGCTTTGGAATTATCCTACAGATATTAATAGATCCTGAAAATCAACCCAACCCTACTGCACGTTTTCAGTAACATATGGGATTGTATCACGTGGATTACGACTCAGTACTTTGTGGGAATTCTTCTCCAACAGCTCTCCAGCTGCATCCTTTGGCCAGAGCAGCATGATGGTGTAGTGGCTTGCATGTCCACCTCAGATCAAGAAGGTTCTGAGTTTTCATATCTTTCCCATGCCTGCATGGGTTTCCTCTGGGTATGTCAGTTTCCTTCGACAGTCTGAAGACATGCATGTTAGGGTAACTGGCTGTTCCAAATTTCCCCAGGGCATGAGTGTGTATAGTTGTTTGGTAGTATGTATATTGGCCCTGCAATAGTCCATTGAGCAGTTTAAAGAGTACCCTCCCTTCAGCCAATGTGAGCTGAGATAGGCATCAAACTCCCCGCAACTTTATCAGGATTAAGCGGTTGGGTAAATGAGTGAGTAATGAGTGAGTATACTGCGCTTCATGGTTTGGGGTAAAAATGTGAGAATAATTTTGTGTTGTCATGGAAGACTTTGAATGAATCAACATGTTGGAGATGAGCACTGTGAAAACCTAATGAAAACTTCCATCCTCTAGGAAAAGCCTATCAAGTTCCACTCTGGTAATTTCATAATAGCAGTAATAAAGGTTAATTAATATCTTTCCTTTCTGATTAAAACAGCCACGCTAATCACATGTGTGGTATTTTTATGGTCCTCTTCCATCATGCAGTGTCCTCATTTACTTTGGCATTACCGTATTTTTCAGACCATAAGGCGCACTTAAATGCCTTTAATTCTCAAAAAATTTGCCGGGGGACCTTATAATCCGATGCGCCTTGTGTATGGATGAAGCTGCGCGACTGCATCTCACTGACACCGTCAAAACCTAAATGAAGCAAACTAATTTAGAGCTTACCATCATTCCGTTGGATTAACCAAAGAGCTCCAGCCGCTACATATTGGTGTCAACGGGTCAAAAGTTAGAGGGACCCAGGCTTTATGTCCAAATACCGGCATTACTGATATCATAGTCAGATGACTCGCCGAGTAGTACGTGAGTGGTTTTTCCACCTAATTTCAGGACGCTCAGCTGGCTTAATCAGAGTCTCACGTTCATCACTGGGATAAAGCACTGCGACAGGTGTCCCCCTGAGACCTGGGATTAATCTTCTTGAATATAAAGTTACACTGATACAGCTCCTTAAGAGTAATGACTTCCATTCTGTAATGAACACGATACTCACGCTGCGAATGGGCGCCGCCATGTTTGTTACTGTGAATGCGCTGTCTCTTTAAGGGGGCGCAGCTGAGAGAAGTTGAGGTCATGACCCGGAAGACTTCTCATCTCCATCTCTATTGATCTGACTCCATGTATGAAGAAATAATAAATATAAAATATTATCTTCTTCTTCTTCTTTTCCTTTCGGCTTTTCCCTTCAGGGGTCGCCACAGCGAATCATCTGCCTCCATCTCACCCTATCTTTTGCATCTTCTTCTCTTACACCAACGACCTTCATGTCCTCCTTCACCACATCCATGAATCGTCTCTTTGGTCTTCCTCTAGGCCTTTTGCCTGGTAGTTCCAGCCTCAGCATCCTATTACCAATATACTCACTATCCCTCCTCTGTACATGTCCAAACCATCTCAATCTAGCCTCTCTGACTTTGTCTCCAAAACGTCTTACATGTGCTGTCCCTCTGATGTGCTCATTCCTAATCCTATCCATCCTCGTTACTCCCAAAGAGAACCTCAACATTTTCATCTCTGCTACCTCCAACTCTGACTCCTGTCTTTTCCCCAGGGCCACTGTTTCTAACCCATACAACATCGTTGGCCTCAACACCGTCTTGTACACTTTTCCCTTCATTCTTGCCGATACCCTCCGATCACACATCACACCGGACACTTTTCTCCAACCATTCCAACCTGCCTGCACACGCTTCTTGACCTCTTTTCCACACTCTCCATTGCTCTGGATTGTTGAGCCTAAGTACTTAAAATCCTCCACCTTTCTTATCTCTGCTCCCTGTAATCTCACCGTTCCTCTTTGGTCCTTGTCATTCATGCACATGTATTCTGTCTTACTGAGGCTAATCTTCATTCCCCTCCTTTCCAGGGCATACCTCCACCTCTCTAGATTTTCCTGCACTTGTTCTCTGCTCTCACTACAGATCACAATGTCATCTGCAAACATCATAGTCCATGGGGAATCTTGTCTAACCTCATCTGTCAGCCTGTCCATCACCATAGCAAACAAGAAGGGGCTGAGAGCTGACCCTTGATGCAGTCCCACCTCCACCTTGAACTCTTCTGTCACACCGACAGCACACCTCACTACTGTCTTACATCTCTCATACATGTCCTGCACCACTCTAACATACTTCTCTGCCACTCCAGACTTCCTCATGCAATACCACAGTTCTTCTCTCGGCACCCTGTCATATGCTTTCTCCAGATCCACAAAGGCACAATGCAGCTCCCTCTGACCTTCTCTGTACTTCTCCATTAACATCCTCAAGGCAAACACTGCATCTGTGATGCTCTTTCTTGGCATGAAACCAAACTGTTGTTCACAAATGCTGACCTCTGCCCTTAGTCTAGCTTCCACTATTCTTTCCCATAACTTCATCGTATGGCTCATCAACTTTATCCCTCTGTAGTTGCCACAACTCTGCACGTCTCCCTTGTTCTTAAAAATGGGCACCAGCACACTTCTCCTCCATTCCTCTGGCATCCTCTCACTCTCTAAGACCTTGTTAAATGTTCTTGTCAGAAAATCTACTGCTCCCTCTCCTAGACACTTCCATACCTCCACCGGTATGTCATCAGGACCAACTGCCTTTCCATTCTTCATCCTCTTCAATGCCCTCCTCACTTCACCCTTACTAATCTTTGCTACTTCCTGGTCCTCAACAGTCACCTCTTCTACTCTTTTTTCTCTCTCATTTTCCTCATTCATCAGCTCTTCAAAGTACTCTTTCCATCTTCCCAGCACACTTCTGTCATCAGTCAATACATTCTTCCCAGCACACTTCTGTCATCAGTCAATACATAAATATTATAATATACAGCAATCCCCCACCACTTCACATTTCCTACTGCGCGTCCCCACAATATCGTGGATTTACCATCAGGAAATTAAAAAAAATTAAAGATTATAGTACAGTATTCAAAATTCACATGCACTACATTCAACTACACTACCCAACATGCTCTTTTCTCCTGCTTGACTTGAGTGTTTTCTGATTGGCTGTGAATCCAGCAAGCTGATTGGTCGAGATTATATTTTCCAGCATCCAACACATGGGGCTTTCTGTCTTTGTGTTCGAGCCGCATTATTAGTTCGTTTATGCTACGTATCAGCAGTTCTCCAGCCAAGCACCTAAATTTTCTCTCTTTGTGCTCCTAAGTACTGTTGTATACGCTAAGGCATTGAAAATGGCCCCAAAACGCCCAGGAAGTGTTATTGTCTGTGCTAGTTGGCAGAGTTTAACTTTCTCTGCATACACTGGCAAGGCTGTTACCCGCAGGCAAAATCCAGAGAGCGCACCTGAATTCACTCAGCCATCAGCGCACTAGAGGAGCTTCGACACTAACAGTGATTTTGGGTTTTGGGTTTTCCCCCTCACCACTACAGTGAACATGATTTTCCTGCACCCCAGTTCAATAAAAGTCCTTGTTTCATCGTACTTGGTCTCTTGCATTTTTGGGTCCGACTGATATGCTCCCGGCGTCACAGGAAGATCATCTAGTAAACCGAAAAAGAAAAGGAAAATGATGACAGTTAGTGAGAAAGTTAAGCTTCTATATTTATTAAAAGAAGGGTGAAGGGTTGCGTCTGTGGCTCGCCATAACGTCATTAACGAGTCGACTGTGCGCTATATTAAGAAGTAGGAAGAGAAAATACGCATATCAGTCGGACCCAAAGATGCAGGAGACCAAGTACGATGAAAAAGACTTTTATTGAGCTCAGGGGAAGCAATGGGGTGTGGGAAAAATTGTGTTCACCGTAGTGGTGAGGGAAAACAGTGTCGAGCACAGAGCTCCTCTAGCGCACTGATGGCTGAGTGAATTCAGGTGCGCTCTCTGGATTGCACCTGCGGGTAACAGCCACGCCCCTCACCAGTGTATGCACAGAGGAAGAGGAGTTAAACACCGCCAACTAGCACAGACCATAACAGTAACAGCGCAATAAGTCTGTCTGTCTTCCTTTCGGCTTTTTCCCTTTCACTCAGGAATCGCCACAGTGAATCATCTGATTCGCACGTTTGATTTGGCAGAGGTTTTTACGTCGGATGCCCTTCCTGTCACAACCCTTTTAGCAAGGGACAGAAACACGCTGACGACTTTGCAGCCTACTCTTTACGAATGTCAGCAATGGTTCTTTTACATGCCTCTCACCATAGACAGAATAAATTGCAAAACTAAAATGTACATAACCTTTTCAGTTTATATACCAATATGTTGGAACCTAGATCAAACGTTTTTTTAATCTGTAATCCAACAGAACAAACCCATTCTTTTTATATGAACGGTAATAAAACGAAAGCTTTGGAATTATCCTACAGATATTAATAGATCTTGAAAATCAACCCAACCCTACTGCACGTTTTCAGATATATATAAATTGTATCACGTGGATTACGACTCAGTACTTTGTGAGAATTCTTCTCCAACAGCTCTCCAGCTGCATCCTTTGGCCAGAGCAGCATGATGGTGTAGTGGCTTGCATGTCCACCTCAGATCAAGAAGGTTCTGAGTTTTCATATCTTTCCCAATTTTACCCCAAACCATGAAGCGCAGTATACTCACTCATTACTCACTCATTTACCCTACCGCTTAATCCTGATAAAGTCATGGGGAGCTTGATGCCTATCTCAGCTCACATTGGATGAAGGGAGGGTACTCTTTAAACTGCTCAATGGACTATTGCAGGGCCAATATACATACTACGAAACAACTATACACACTGGGGCAATTTGGAACAGCCAGTTACCCTAACATGCATGTCTTCAGACTGTCGAAGGAAACTGACATACCCAGAGGAAACCCATGCAGGCATTCTTATTATTCTTATTGTGTACTATATATATATATATATATATAACATATTTTTCTATAATTACCTGAAGAGACAGATCTGTAGTAATAAATGGAGTTTCAATAGAAAGTCTTTGTCCTGTCCTTTTAGTTTTATTACACACACACACACACACACACACATATATATATATATATATATATATATATATACACACAGTTATCCCTTGCCACTTCGCGACTTGAAGTTTGCGGCCTTAGTGCATCGCGGTATTTTCCACAAGTATCCAAAATCAAAAAATATTCATAAAAATTTCAAAATTCGCGCTGAAACTCGCATGTACACAAGCGGAAGGCAGGGACCCAAGGCAGGCTGCGTCCATTGTTTACAAACAACAGACTGAAGTGCCCCTCCTTCAGTCCCAGTTCAGGCAGGCACCGCCCACTCAACTCAATCTCGCAGGCTGATTGGCTTAGACACGTAACGCTGTAGCTTCGCACATTCCCGCGGGAATTTTTGTGATCTTATAGTGTTTGTGACGCCCTTAAAAATGCCTCATAAACGTCCTGCACCATTTAAGGCATCCAATGAGCCCAAGAAAAAGTGAAATATGATGACAGTGACCCAAAAAGTGAAGTTGCTAGATTTGACGGTGGGCAATACGTATGCCCATGTAGCACGCCATTACGGCATAAATGAATCTACCGTGTGTTACATAAAAAAAGACTAAGATTAAGATCAAGCGGAGAAGAGCTATTGTCAGAGGTGAGTACAGTACTTAAAGTATTTATATATAAAATCTATTTAAATATTCATACATTACAGTATTTACATATGCATGTAACTGTGTAACATTTAATATACACTTCATGATATTGTATAGACGCGAAAACATATACGAATGGTAGAAATGAGAGGGGTAATCCTACTTCGCGGTTTTCCGATTATCGCAGCCAGGTCTAGTCTATATTATCCGCGAAATTCAAGGGATGACTGTATATATATATATATATATATATATATATATATATATATACAGTCGGCTCCCAACTTACGAAATCAATCTGTTCCAGAGCCCTTTTCATAACGCGTAGATTTCGTAAGTAGGGGTCGTATTTTACATGTTAAACGCCTAATTCATTCCAAGGCTCCAGTCTTTGGACTGGACAAACTCTTTCAAAATGATAAAAGTACACCAATTTTGTATGAAATATGTGTTAAAAGTAAAAGAAAATTATTTATTAAACAATTTAAATATTTTATTAACATATTAAACCATTTTATTAACATATTTATTAATTAAACCATTATTAAACATTTTTTATTAACACACACACACACACACACACACACACACACACACACACAAACACCTGTCTCTCTCTCTCGCGCGCGCTACGGGCCACGCCCACAAGACGTGGAATTCAAAGCGCTTTCCCTGCTTGACAAACTCAACTTTAATTTGATTCCTTGAGGGATCAGAATTCCAAATGAGCTCAAATGCGCCCACATTTATTAAACATTAACTGAATTAAAACAACTTAAAAAAAAACTAAAGCATTATTCCTTCTCTCTCTCTCCCTCTCTTTCTCTCTCGCACCCGCTGTGGGCCACGCCCACAAGACGTGAATTCAAAGCGCATTCCCTGCTTGACAAACTCAACTTTAATTTGATTCCTTGAGGAATCGGAATTCCAGATGAGCTCAAATGCGCCCATATTTATTAAACATTTACTGAATTAAAACAACTTAAAAAACTAAACTAAAAACTAAAGAGTTAAGCTTCCTTCTGTCTCTATCTGGGAGGCCAGCGGGGTGGGATGTTGAAAGAGAGCCAATGAGAGAGCAACTCGCGCATCGTGTGAAATTTTGATTGGCGCGTTTGAATTTTGAATTTCTTTTCGTAAGAGGGGGTTGTTTCATATCTCGGGGACGGAAACCTGGGAAAATGATCTTCGTAATCCAGGGATTTTGTACACAGTGGTCTTCGTTAGTTGGGGACAGACTGTATGTATGTATATATCTTCTTCTTCTTTTCCTTTCGGCTGTTCCCTTCAGGGGTCGCCACAGCGAATCATCTGCCTCCATCTCACCCTATCGTTTGCATCTTATTCTCTTACACCAACTGCCTTCATGTCCTCCTTCACCACATCCATGAATCGTCTCTTTGGTCTTCCTCTAGGCCTTGTGCCTGGTAGTTCCAACCTAAGCATCCTACTACCAATATACTCACTATCCCTCCTCTGTACATGTCCAAACCATCTCAATCTAGCCTATCTGACTTCGTCTCCAAAACGTCTTACATGTGCGGTCCATCTGATGTTCTCATTCCTGATGCTATCCATCCTCGTTACTTCCAAAGAGAACCTCAACATTTTCATCCCTGCTACCTCCAGCTCTGCCTCCTGTCTTTTCCCTAGGGCCACTGTTTCTAAACCATACAACATCGCTGGCCTCAACACCGTCTTGTACATATACATACACACAATAAAGAATAAATAAAAATGTTTTATTTGCACATCTCAGTGGTGTTAATTCTACACATCATGTTCTCATTTTACAGTAAGTAAAATGTTGATTCCATCCACAATTCTGCCCTTATTTGCAATTAATTTCTCTTTCAGATTTAGTTTTTCATATTTTACATTTATATTCTTTACACAATTTAACGCTTTCTATCATTTTTGTCACCTAATTTCTGCTGCTTCTGCTGCTGTAATGTAAGAATTTCCCTCATGGGATTTGGTACATGAGGAAAATAATTAAAAGTAGGCTTATTATTAGGACTCTGATGAGGTTCAGGTCGAATCAGGTTTCACTAATCAGGTTTATAGTTGCTGATATGTTCTGGAGTAGTTTCGTTGAACGATTCACCTCTGAATGTTAATGTTTATATCCTTCTAATATTATGTATATTTATTCACGTATAGTGTGTATTGGCGCTACCTGTCCTTTAGAATTAGTTGTTACTAACGGAATGCAGGATCAGTATGGATATGCATCGGGTTTCTTTTGTGCAGTAATTCACGTACTGTATCATGCTCAATAGCCCTACAGGTGGTGGCAGAGAGCACAGTATCCTATGTGGCAGAAGCAAATTACAGGGATCCCTCGCTACTTCACGCTTCAATTCATGTGGTTTCAGTGCATCGCGTTTTTTTTTTTTTTTTTTTTTTAATATTCATCGAAGAAAAAAATAAGGAAATTAAGGAAGAATGGGGGAAAAGGTGAAGGAAAATGACACAAAACAAGGCCAACTTATGAAAAAAATCCCAAACAAACAAAAACAAACAAAAAAAACAACCTAAAACCCCCCATCAAAACTACTTGTTGCACATCTGTATGTATGTGTATTTACATTTTATTTACATCTGATGCATCATTTTTGAATGTTTAATTGTTATTATAAGCATTTATAGCGTTGAATATGTATTTCTTCTTCTTTTCCTTTCGGCTGTTCCTTTCAGGGGTCGCCACAACAAATCATCTGCCTCCATCTCACCCTGTCCTCTGCATCTTCTCTTACTCCAACGACCTTCATGTCTTCCTTCACCATATCCATAAATCTCTTCTTTCATCTTCCTCTAGACCTTCTGCCTGGTAGTTCCAACCTCAGCATCCTACTGCCAATATGTTCACTATTCCTCCTCCGTACATGTCTAAACCATCTCAATCTAGCCTCTCTGACTTGTCTCCAATACCTCTTACATGTGCTGTCCATCTGATGTACTCATTTCTGATCCTATCCATCCTCGTTACTCCCAGAGAGAATCTCAACATTTTTCAACACAGCGTTGAATATGTATTTATTGATATTATATACACATATACATGAATGTATACGTTAGTCACGGGGGTCAATCCTACTTCGTTGGAATTCGATGGTCGCGCGGGGATCTCAGTCCCAAAAACCTCGGAAAGTGAGGGATCCTTGTATTTGCCATCTTTGTGCAGAAACAACTTTCATTTAAATGGCTTAAGGTTTTGAAATCCGAACATTTAAAGTATTAAAATTTGTAATATTGAATTGGGATATTTATAGAATCACGATACTCATCGAATCAGCACCTAGGTGTCAAGATAATATTGTATTCTCTACTCTATGTACTATACTCTACCAACCAGTCAGCATCGAGAATCCAACAGTGACACAGTATATAGAATATGAATTGTAATAAAAGAAGGAATTTGTACCTCGAAGGCTTCGCGGTGGCAAGGACAGGCTTCACTGTTTAGAGATTCATCTCCTGCTAAATCTATGGCCAGTACACCATCGTTTCGATATTTCTTACACAACTCCACCACTTCCATGGACCAGGCTGCATGGAGAAAACACACAATGTTTATTAGTGCATAAAATTGTAAAACTGACAAAATGTAGTGAATGGCATAGTGTTGAGCAGATTTGCCTCTCAGCAAGATGGTCCTGGGTTCAAGTCCTGGGCTTGTACATTTTTTCATGTTCTCGCCGTGTACGTGTGGGTTCCCTCCGGGTACTCTACTTTCATCCCACAGTCCAAAGACATGCACATTAGACTAAGTGGCTGTTCGGAATTTCCCCTAGGTATGAGTGTGATTGGTTGTATGTGTGTTGAAGAGCTGTTCAGGGTGTACCCTACCTTCGGCCTGTGTTGGCTGAGATAGGTACCAGCCTCCTGGTAATCCTAGTAGGATTAAACGGTTTGGCATATGAGTGAGTGAGAGTGATAAAATAGTAGGGATCAGGCATGGTGTTCTTACTGCACTAAATCAGTCAATTATTAAAAGGTTAATAATAGTCATCTAGTAATCATTGAGTGACTCATAGTGGTGAAGAGGGCATGTGTATTAAACACCAAACACTGCAAGCATAAATCAGGAGTGAGCACTGACTCAGATTACACATGCAACATTTATAGGATTGTACGATATTTATATCACACACACATGTTTAGACAGACACATTATACTGAATTACAAACTCACACTTTTTAAAATACAAGCGGACTAATCCAAACTGGTCTACAGAAAACCATATCAATATTTACAAACTTTCATTCATCCATTCATTTTTTGAACTGCTTCATCCTAATTAGGGTCGTGAAGAGGCTGGCACCCATCTCAGCCGACTCCGGGAGAGGGCTGAGTACACCCAGGACAGCTCGCCAGGCCATCGCAGGGCAGAAACACGCTGATGGTTATGCAGCGAGCTGCACTGGGGGGGGGGGGGGGGGGGGGGGGGACACACTCTGTTGAGAGTAGGGCTTGAACCCCCAACCTTGGGATCAGTGATCCAACACCTTTACCACCAGGCCATCACTGCCCATGTATGTTGTTTTCTACCCTACCACATTGCTCAAAGAAGGCATGCTCTCTTTGAAGAAGTCACTACCTTGAATTCATATTCATTACCTTATCCATTCATACTTTGGGGCAATTGAACTCAACCAGTTCACCCAATATCCACACTATGATTCTTTTTTTTTTATAGCACATCTAAAGTTTGACACTGTCCATGGAAACCATGCCATGTCCTTATCGGTTTCTATAGCATCTCTACTACATTGTCCAATCTCTTCATAAGTCCAACTAATTTTTGGAGTATGTACTGGAAATATCACTGAGTGTGATGGGTGTTTTATATTACACGTCAGTAACATTCACTGTATAATCCCCAAGAAATTATTAGTTGCCGTCCTGTTCACTATCCCTGCCAGATGTTTATATTTCATCTGTTTTGTTTAGTTAATTTTAGTTGTCTGTCCATTTCTTTGTGTGCAGGATATTTTTTAAAGCTATGCATTGAAATTTGTATTGAATTATTTTCTAGAATAGAATGTGTAAAAAATGTTCATCGATGTCCACGAGGGGAAGACACTGCATTTATAACTAAGACAAGTTATAAAAATCCATCTTCCTGGCAGAGGTACACTGCACTCTGTGATTGTCACTCTAATATAAAATAGAACTACCCATTTCTAAATTTTATAAATACATGTACAATCTCATTGAAAATCCCTATTTGTCGATGTGAAACAAAGAATTATCAAATTTCAAAGACACTGTAAACAATACACTTCTCTAGAAATTAACCAACTATCCCTGATGTACAGCTATTGCTATTTTATGAAGTCTTACTTTTTTAATTTTGTGTATTTCACAAACTGTTCGAAGTTTAAAAATAAAAAAAGGCAAGATTTAGTGTTGAGAGCACACCGAGGGTACATTGAACAAAACACTTCTTAACTCCATCTTAGCATATATCTCTTCATTTTAAATACCACACTGCAGATGTCAGATGATAAATCAATATTATATAAGAGCAAATAAACAGCACACAGATGTTGATCTTCAATTGGCAGACACAGTTAAGAGGGAGCTGAGAGATTCTTCATGGAAGTTAGCAGTGAACTAAGCTTCTATTCACCCTCACAGATCAGGACACAACACACTGGGGGGGAGGTGTGTGAAACGGAGAGAGGGATACGTTACTTTTCTTGTCCCGCATGCAGCACAAAATGGACCTAGCTTTGATCTTGAAATCCTTCTCTCCCTTCTTCAGACCCTCATTCACAAGCTGCACCACATCGTCTGGTGTCACATCACCTCTGGCAAGAAAAAAGGGGTCAATAATAAATAGATTTACACTGTAATCAAAGTACAGTATGGTTCTTTTAAATAGTTGTATGAATTTTAATTAGGTTATGGAGGTCTCACTCTTTCTGGTCCCATGGAATCGGATCCACTTTGCAGTTAGCCATGAAGTGCGGGCTGTACCTGACCTCCACGTAAATCACCCCTTCTTTAGCTTTTGTCTCCACAAACTCATAGGCAACTCTCTTGATGGCCTCTCTGTCCCCTCTCAATCCACAACATGTAGCACAAAATTGACAAAAAGACAAATCTAAAAAACCTGTTTTTTCTTTTTTTTTTTTTACCACAGATTAAGTGCAGTGCAGAAAAAGTTAATTCTGTGATATACAGTCATACCTCACCTTACGAAATTAATCTGTTCCAGAAGTGGTTTCGTAACCGGATTTTTTCGTAAGTTAAGTAGCATTTTACATGTAAAAGGCCTGATTCGTTCTAAGGCCCCCAATACTACCCCCTAAACCAGGTGTCACCAACACGGTGCCCGCGGGCACCCGGTCGCCCGCAAGGACCACATGAGTCGCCCGCGGGCCTGTTCCAAAAATAGCACATCTCATAGAGAGCTGCGTCTAAAAATTAATTTTGTTCTGTTGCTATTATTTTTTTAATCACACTTGTATGTATATAGATTTAAAAAATACTATCTTAAAAATACTTTAAGGTTAACGCGCACAATATTTACCTATGGGCAGTAAAGTAGAGCTTGTGGGATGTGGAGAGTAAGCTAGCGGCGCTGTATGCACTTCGTATTCCCAAAACATGGCAGAAAAAAAGAAAGAAAACGATCTCTTTCACAGTGAATGGGAAGAGGAGTTCTTTTTGCGACTGTAAAAGAAACCTCGTGTGTCTGATTTGCGGGACGACCGTGGCGACAGCAAAACGGCACAATGTGGAGAGACATTTCAATACGTGTCACAAAAGCTACCATGATAAATATCCACCTGCAAGCGCCCTACGGGCAGAAAAAGCCCGTGAGCTAAAGACCGCTCTGGGTAAGCAACAGTCTTTTTTTACGAGGCCGGCCAAAACTCACAAAAGCAACCGAAGCCTCGTTTAGAGCTACACATTTTCTGATCAAGAAAAAAAAGGCATTTACAGATGGAGAAGTTGTCAAAGAAGCGATGTTATTAATTGCTAACACTGTATTTAAAGACGAGAAAAATGGAAGCGACCTAATCTCCACTCTTTCCGACGTCCAACTGGGGGCATCTACGATGGCAAGACGAGTATCAGCTATGTCCAGTAACTTGGTCGATCAGTTGGAGCAGGATCTGGCGAAGTGCAAGTGGTTTAGCCTCCAGTGCGATGAGTCCGTGGACAGCAGCAGTACAGCGCAGTTATTGGTTTTTATCCGGATGGTGTTTAATGATTTCTCCACAAAAGAAGAACTCCTGACACTACTGCCCTTAAAGACAACTACGAGGAGTTGACATTTATAACACGGTGAAGGAGTTTTCGCGGCAGAAAAAGGTGCCATTGGAAAAGCTGGTAGCGGTGACAACAGACGGGCTCCTGCTATGGTCGGCCCGACAGACAGGTTTCATCGCTCACTGTAAACGTGACCCAGACTTCCCCAAATTTCTGCATTACCATTGCATCATTCACCAGCAGGCGTTGTGTGCGAAAGTGATCGGCTTTGGGCACGTGATGACTCCGTTGTGAAAATCATAAACAACATCCGCTCCAAAGCAAAGCAGCACAGGATTTTCAAGGTACTATTAGAGGAGATGTCAGCAGAATATGGGGACCTACTGCTACACACAGAAATCAGATGGCTCAGCAGAGGACGAGTTTTGCATCGTTTTTGTCTCTTTTATGCGTGAAATCAAAGAGTTCATGCAGTCCAAAGGCGAAGATGTCTCACTGCTAGAGGACACAGAGTGGACACTTGACCTTGCATTTTGGTGGACATTACTGGAAACTAAACCTCCTGAACTGCCAGCTGCAAGGCAAAGGTAAGACTGTTGTCGATATGATAAGTGCTTTAAATGCATTTAAAGCCAAAATGAATGCATTCTCTGCAGATTTACAGAGAAAAAGTTCTGCACTTTCCTCTGTGCAGTCAGTGCTGAAAGACAATGCTTCTGCATCTGAGACATTTGAAAAAGTGGCAGAAAAGTACATTGAAGTAATAAACAGACTTGGGCAAGAGTTTGAGAATAGGTTTGTGACCTTCATCAGCTTGAACCATGTGTGTTCTTCATTTCCAACCCTTTCATGAATGGGGACACAACATGCTTTGCTGAGCAGTTAAGTGCAACGTTCAACTTGGATGCTGGACAGGTGGAGGATTGAAATTATAACATTGCAAAATGATCTCCATCTCAAAGCCTACCAGGCTGCACCAAACTTTGGCGCCTTGTTGACACAGAGAAGTACAGTGGAGTATGCACAGCAGCCATGAAGGTTGCCAGCCTGTTTGGCTCAACCTATCTCTGTGAATCAGCATTTTCTGACATGAACTTCATCAAAAACAAACACAGGACACGCCTCACTGATGCACATCAGAGACTCACTCACAGTTGCAGTGTCAAGTTACACACCAGATTACAACACACTGGTGAACAGCATGCAATGCCAGTCTTCCCACTAACCAAGGACGGATACCAGATGTAGTCAGTGGCAACATGGTAGTGCCATGGCAAAGTTGAATTAAAATATTGAAGAATTGTGTTCAATTTAAAAGTGTGTTCATGACATTTTAAAAGTTATAATTTTGTTAAACATAACACAGACTTGGCCATTAGTTCAAAATGTGAAATAAAATGTATTACATATTTAAAAATATGTAAGTTGATTTTGTTTAACATTACATAATTGTTAACTTTTTTGAAACATGTTGCAACATAGTTCATGATTTGTTAACAGGGCATGTCAGTGGCTTGTGCAAATGGGATATTTCGCTAACATGTAGTGATGTACGTGATCATCTGAAAATGTAACAAATACTGTGATTAATAGAGATAAAGTGTTGAATATTGATATCTGTTTCCCACCTTGTTGTCATTTTTGATAATCATTGTTAGAAATCATTAACATGATCAGTGTCTTTACATAGGTGAGTATTACTAATCATTATAAATAATGTATAACTAAAGGCAAACTGAGCAAATTTGTTATTTCAGAAGAGCGTATCAAACTGGTAGCCCTTCGTATGATTCAGTAACCGTGAAGTAGCTCTCAGTTTCAAAAATGTTGGTGACCCCTGCCCTAAACCCTTTAAAAATGATAAAACTATACCATTTAAGGCCTCCTTCTGCTTCAATATTGTACCGATCGTAGACGGGTTTCGGCCATATTCCTTTGCGATATCACTCAACCGCATGCCACGAGCCCGCTTCTTCTTTTCACTCGCACCGGGAATCACTTTCACCGGGAATCACATGTACGTGTGTGTGTGTGTGTGTGTGTGTGCGCGTGCATGCATGTGTTGACCATGTCTTCTTAGCAGAGTTACAATCTTACAAATGTTTATGCAAGGTTAAAAGCCTGAGCCAAAACATAAACTTGCAAGGAGCACACTTGAAAAACTCACGAAACAACAGTAACTCTGTCCTTTACGTGTGTTAGAACTCCGTGACGAACAATGGGTCGAAGGCACACGAAACGTATCATGGGTATTATGGAGATGCAGCTATATATAAATATAAATAGAAATTATAAATATAAATTATAACTCACCACTATATTACACTGTAAATCAATCTATAAATTGATATAAACTGTTTTTTCACTCAGTGACATATAATAATGGATAATTTTCCTTGAGAAATAAATGACCAAGTGCAATATTTCTCTCGTTTATGTAATTGGTGTAAAGGTTACATTTATGTAGTTGTATGTAAAGGGTACCTCTGGGCATCTGCCTGTCAGGGAGCGGCGCCCCTGCCCTAGAGGAGCCTCGGGGGGTGGAGTTTGCATCCCCGCCCTCTTCAAAATGCCAGCAAAACAAACAACTAAACACTGGAGTCCGCTCCGGGGGAGTAACCCGACGCCTGCTTCAGGCGGCGACGTATGAAGGGGTGGGGCAAAGCCTCTGGGAACCCCACTCCATGATAGGGGTCAAATCCTGGGGAGGATTTCTGAGGATGACTCACACAGTGGGGATGCTCTCTATCGTCGCAGTGTACGCTCCGACCGGGGGGGGGGTGATCGATCCACAAAGGAAACCTACATCCGGCTCAACTCGGTGGTGTCGGGGGTTCCGGGAAGGGACACCCTGATCGTACTGGGGGACTTCAATGCGACCACCGGCAATAACCGGGATGGATACAAAGCATATGTCGGTCCTCACGGCTCTGGACGCCGCGATGAAAGTGCCTTAATGTTTCTAGCCTTTGCAAAAAGTCGGGGCTTAAGGATTGCTGGCTCGTGGTTCCAGAGATCGGATCCGCGACACTGGACTTGGTACTCCAACGACGGCATCACCAGGAAAGAGATCGACCATGTTCTCATAGGTAGTCGCTGGCGGCTGGTCAAAAACTGCCGTGTCTTCAGAAGTGCCCAGGGAAGATTGGCTTCAGGCGCCCTGAGAAAGCCCCAGCTCGTCAAATGCGACTTGACGTGAGCCGACTTGGGGACCCTGATGTGGCTTCGGAGTTCGCCAGTAGGCTTGGGGAATCCCTGGAGGATCTGGACGCGGGTGCAGGCACGGAGGATCTCTGGACTGGCTTCAGAGACCGCATTCTGGAGGTGTCTCGTGGCTGCATACCGGGGTCGCCCAGACGACCGGGAACGGCCATCTCCTCTGAGACCATCGATGTCATCGAGAGAGCGAGACAGGCTCGACTCGACGGCAGAACTGGACTGACCAGGGACCTGACGCGCAAAGCCATCAAGGCGGTGCAAAGAGCTCGGGAGGCCGCGGTCCGCGATCTCTGTGAGACAGTCGAGGGCCACTTGAATTTGAGTGACTCTCGCCCGGCTTACAGGGCGTTGTGGAGCCTCCGATCCTCTTGGTCCACATCGCGATGCCAGATGGTGTGAGCTGCAGATGGTAGTGTCCTTACCGAGGAATCTGAAGTGAGGACTCGTTGGGCCGAGTACTTTGAGAAGTTGTATCGTGCTGACCCTCCCACCCGGAGCCTGGCCGTCGGGGATACTGAAACTCTTGTTGCTGACCCTACCCTGGGTTGCGATCTGCCAACTCTCGAGGAAACTCGGAGGCGGTGTGGCGCTTGGCGGATGGCAAATCTAGGGGAGTTTGTGGTATCCACGTGGAAATGCTTAAGGCGGGAGGTGAGGCAGTCCTCAGGTGGCTGTTCGTTCTCGTGTGCTCCGTGTGGAGCACTGGTGTCATCCCAATTGACTGGAAACGGGGCATCGTTGTCCCGATCTGGAAGGGGAAGGGTGATACCCAAGAATGCAATAGCTACCGGGGGTTACTCTCCTCTCAGTTCCGGGCAAGGTCTTCGCACGGATTCTACTGGACTGGATCTGACAGCAGCTTCTAGCGCACCAGCACCCTGAACAGTCCGGGTTCACACCGAAGAGGTCTACCATTGACTGCATCCTGGTGCTCCGAGTCCTATCTGAGCGCTTGCGGGAGTTTGATAGGGGGTTCCTTGCCACCTATATAGACTTTCGCAAGGCGTTCGACTTGGTAGATAGGGAGGCCCTCTGGGGCATACTTCGTCTACGTGGGATCCCGTCGGCTCTGGTCTGGCTGATATCGTCGCTGTATTCTGGGACAGAGAGTGCTGTGAGGTGTGGGGGCCCCACCTCTGACTTCTTGTCGGTCGAGACAGGAGTGAGGCAGGGGTGTGTTCTGGCCCACACTCTCTTCCGTACTGCAATGGACTGGATCATGGCGGCGGTATTGGGTGGATCGGCCTGCGGTGTGTCGTTCAGTGAGGTTCGAATTACTGATCTGGACTTTGCCGATGACACCGTGATCTTCGCGGAGACGGTGGATGTCCTGACGGAGACTCTCTGTTCGCTGGGTGAGGAGGCGGAACCGCTTGGTTCAAAACCAAGATGCAGGCTTTCGGCAACCTCCTGGATGCTGCTGTTGACTCGATCACTGTGGGTCGTGAAAGAGTAGCGATCGTGGAGTCTTTCACTTACCTTGGCAGCGTGGTTCATCGTTCCACTGATTGCAGGGCCGAGATCAATCGTCGACTTGGCCTAGCCTACAGGGCGATGAACTCGCTGGACAGGACCGTGTGGTGGTCGAGGCATCTGAGCAGGTGGACAAAAGCTCGAGTCTTTCGCTCCCTTGTGCTCCCTGTCTTGCTCTACTCGAACGAGACATGGACGCTCACAGTTGAGCTTGGACGACGACTTCTCTTCGCCGCATCTTCGGATACCGCTGGCGGGACTTTGTTACCAACCGGAAGGTGCTCAAGGATGCGGGGATGGTAAGAGTGACCTGCTTGATCCGTGACTGTCAGCTGCGCTACTACAGGCACTTGGCGCGTTTCCCGCCTTCGGACCCAGCACACCGGATCCTGTCCGTTCGGGATCCTAGGGGCTGGAGCCGATCGCGGGAACAGCCACGTGCGACATGGTTGTCGCAGCTGAGGGCTGCCCTGCCGGGGGGTATGGGCCCTGCGCAAGCCTGGTCGATCGCTAGGAGACAGCCGGATGAGTGGAGGCGGCTGGTGGACGCAGCGAAGTGTCGTCCCGGCGCATGCCCTCATACCTGACCTGACCTATGTAATTGGGTTCCTACTTTATGAAAGCTCTGATTAGGTATTGCATCATATTTATGCAGAACTATAAAAAATTTAAAAGGATTCACAAACTTTTGAGCATTGGTAAATATTTACAGAGGAAAACAAAGTGTAATAGCAGTGATACATATCTATGCTGTGCTTTCTGTTTTGTAAAAATGGAGCCGAGGTGTTTTTGTCCTGAGTTTTACACACACACACACACACACACACACACACACACACACACACACTTCCCACCATCACTGGAATCCCTAAACATGTGACGGGATTGTGGAATTATCTACATATTATCATGCAACAGTTATTTCTAGTTTTAGGTGCTGAGTTTGAGTCTCGGGTTTGGTGAGGGCATTTCTTTTTTAGAGATTACATGTTCTCCATTTGTTTGTGTGGGTTACATGCGGTCACTCCGATTTACACCGACAGTCTAAAGCAGTCCAAAATTCCCCAGGTCTAAGTGGGAGTGTCAATAGGTGAGCATGTTGGTCCTGGAAGGGACTGATGAGCTGCTTGGGGAGAACCTCACCTTCAACCAAGACTTGGCTGAGATCCAAGTAAGACAAATCAGTTCTGTGAATGTGTGTACAAATTAATGAATTTGATTGGTTGATCCTGATTGAAACGGTCAGTACAGAGACATTAGCAACATCGTGAGAATCATTTCAGAATTGTAAATACAGTGGTACCTTGACTTACGAAATTAATCTGTTCCGAGGACAAGCTCGTAAGTCAAAATGTTCATTAGATGAAACAAAAATTCCCATAGGAAATAATAGAAAACCAATTAAGCCGTTCTAACCCCCTCCCAAACTCATATAACCTGACACAAAGATGTATATTTGACCTAATATATTAAAGATAAATACCATATTCGACGTGATAAACGCCCAGGGCGCTTTAAAAATTAGAGTGGGTGGGCGCTTATTAAAATGTTACCAGCAGAGTGGAACGGTAAGTGCTTATTACCATTGAGGTGGAAAACATGAATAAGAACAGAACAATAAAGCAGTTTTACTGGTATTTTTGTTATTCATTTTGTAGTATCAATCAAACTACTTACATGAAAGCTGAAAATAAACAGAAAACAGCATATATTTTTAATGAAAAATCCCTTACTTTCCCTCCCGGTGCTGTTCCTTTAAACATTTTCCAGGAAGTAAAATCGAGCCAATCAAGATGAATGTCAACTTTAGCACATGCCACATTGAACCAATCAACACAAACATAAACAAAAGCACATGGCCAGGAACATGCTGAAATTTATGAAGTTAGTGAACAGGAGAATCTTATGAAAAATACTCGTCATCACTTTCTGATAGGCCCATATCTGGCTCATCGCTCCATTCATTCAGAGCAGTTTCTAATGGTTCATCGGTTGTTGGACATTTACCAAGAGAACAGCAAAATATTTTCCTGTTTTTTAAAGCACGGTTGAACAATCAAATGTGTTGTTACTGATGAATATTACAGACATTCCCCAGCGGTAGGGGGTCTTGTAATACCATGTAAACTCACTTTTACAAGCAGTGAACACATCATTTTACGATTACAGAGACTGATCAAATAAAATTGGTAATTTTGATCTACATTTTTGCTCCCAGTACATATAGGCGGTTATTAGACATAAGATCAAAAACATTTGGGGGGGGCTTATTGGAGCAGGGCGCTCATTACGTCAAATACAGTATGTTTAAACAATAAATATTTCGTAATAACAGTAATACATGTACATTAACATTAATAATAATTAATATTAAATAATAATAAAACAAGAAGAAACAATAAGTCAACTAACCTTTCCGATCATCGACTGCGGCAAGGATGTCACATGGGCAGGAACAAGGTAGTGTGCAACAGAGAAGGGAGGCCGAGGAGGAGAATTTTGTGCCTGTGCATGCTAAGAATGCCAGCAAGGAAAGGCTTGTGGTGAGCTCCCATAAGGCCAGTGCTTCTCAAATAGTGGGGTGCGCCCCCAAAGCTGTGATGCCAGGGAAGGTGCGTATGGCCCTGGGTAACATGCTTTTTTGACATATTGTACTAGAATTAAGTGTAATTGTACATCATCTACAGTAGGTAGCAGTGGCACTCTCACTGTGTTCCCTATGACGTAGAGAAAAAGCACAGAGCAAACGATATGAAGTGCAGTAAACACTATTTATAGTCACATGTGGGGTAGGGCGTGAAATGTTTTTTTCTTCCTATAGGGGGGCATCACAGAAAATAATTGAGAAGCACTGCACAAGGCGTTCTTGGAGCGCAAAGGAATATACATGGAAGAATACAAGGCTAATTGCCTCGGAAAAGCCATTTCTCCAATAGAGCTCATAAATCAGTTTTGCTCGTTGGACGGGGAGGATTTTTGTTGGGATCAAAGCTTGTATCATGGAAAATTCGTTATAAAAGACATTCGTAAGTCAAGGTACCACTGTATATGAAAACTTGTCAGATGAACATGCCAACGGGCAATTTTACCAGAAGCACCTTTAACAAAAAAGTGCAAGCAAGTGTATTAGCTAGCTGACGAAGCATGTGCTACTTCTCCAAGATCTACATGTATCTCCTCTTGCACAAACAAAAATTACAACATTTGGCATTATTGTGTCTAAAAACATCTCTACACGATAATTAATTTTTTGTTTAAGGAAATGTATAAAAGCAACATTACACTCACAATCATGGAGGATGTGAGATTTTTAAACAATAAGTATATTCTGGAATCATGAAGGCACATCTCTCAAATGTAACAATTAGCATACTGCTCACTTTTTTTATGTTTTCTTTTTTTTTCCCCAAAAATCGCCTAAACAGGTGTAATGAGGTGTGACATCTACCTGATTAGAATCAAAACCTGCATCCACCGTGTTCTAAGAGCAACACTTGAGGAAATGGGCAGCAAACTCATCTTTCCCTGAAAACATTCTGTCTGAATTACTGCAGGGGAGGTGAGGGGGGGGGGATCTGTTGAATTTCCTCATACAAATTCAATTTCAAATGTTGGCTGTTTGAAAGTTTGTGGTTTTGGCAAGAATTCACTCACACAGATGCTGTCAGTGCACCCGATACTGTGTGCAAAATATGGGACGTCACCTCAAACCTAGCTTGTACTAGGGTTTGAGAGTGCTGCTCCCATTTGCACTGTTTCTGGGGTTTTTTTAATTTATTTATTTTTTCAATATAAAACATTTGTTCAAATACATTACCTGAAAAAACCACCCAGCTCAGGTGTAAAAAGCCCAACAGACTTTACCTTCTTCTTCTTCTTTTACTTTCGGCTGCTCCCTTCAGGGGTCGCCACAGCAAATCATCCGCCTCCATCTCACCCTGTCCTCTGCATCTTCTTTTCTGACTCCAACGACCTTCATGTCTTCCTTCACCACATCCATAAATCTCTTCTTTGGTCTTCCTCGAGGCCTTCTGCCTGGTAGTTCCAACCTCAGCATCCTACTGCCAATATACTCACTATCCCTCCTCTGTACATGTCCAAACCATCTCAATCTAGTCTCTCTGACTTTGTCTCCAAAACATCTTACATGGGCTGTCCCTCTGATATACTCATTTCTGATCCTATCCATCCTCGTTACTCCCAGAGAGAACCTCAACATTTTCATCTCCGCGACCTCCAGCTCTGCCTCCTGCCTTTTCCTCAGCGCCACTGTTTCTAAGCCATACAACATCGCTGGCCTCACCACCGTCTTGTACACTTTTCCCTTCATACTTGCTGACACTCTCCTATCGCACATCACACAGGACACTTTTCTCCAACCATTCCAGCCTGCCTGCACACGCTTCTTCACCTCTTTTCCACACTCTCCATTGCTCTGGATTGTTGAGCCTAAGTACTTAAAATCCTCCACCTTCGTGATCTCTGTTCCCTGTAACATCACCGTTCCTCCTGGATCCTTCTCATTCACACACATGTATTCTGATTTTCTGAGGCTAACCTTCATTCCTCTCCTTTCCAGGGCATACCTCCACGTCTCTAGATTTTCCTGCACTTGTTCTCTGCTCTCACTACAGATTACAATGTCATCTGCAAACATCATAGTCCATGGAGATTCTTGTCTCACCTCGTCTGTCAGCCTGTCCATCACCATAGCAAACAAGAAGGGGCTCAGAGCTGACCCTTGATGCAGTCCCACCTCCACCTTGAACTCTTCTGTCACACCGACAGCACACCTCACCACTGTCTTACATCTCTCATACATGTCCTGCACCACTCTGACATACTTCTCTGCCACTCCAGACTTCCTCATGCAATACCACAGTTCTTCTCTCGGCACCCTGTCATATGCTTTCTCCAGATCCACAAAGGCACAATGCAGCTCCTTCTGACCTTCTCTGGACTTCTCTATTAACATCCTCAAAGCAAACACTGCATCTGTGGTGCTCTTTCTTGGCATGAAACCAAACTGTTGTTCACAAATGCTGACCTCTGCCCTTAGTCTAGCTTCCACTATTCTTTCCCATAACTTCATTGTATGGCTCATCAACTTTATCCCTCTGGAGCTGCCGCAACTCTGCACGTCTCCCTTGTTCTTAAAAATGGGCACCAGCACACTTCTCCTCCACTCCTCCGGCATCTGCTCACTCTCTAGGACCTTGTTGAATGTTCTTGTCAGAAAATCTACTGCTACCTCTACTAGACACTTCCATTCCTCCACAGGTATGTCATCAGGACCAACTGCCTTTCCATTCTTCATCCTCTTCAATGCCCTTCTCACTTCACCCTTACTGAGCTTTGCTACATCCTGCTTCTCAATGGTCACCTCTTCTACTCTTTTTTTCTCTCTCATTTTCCTCATTCATCAGCTCTTCAAAGTACTCTTTCCATCTTCCCAGCACACTTCTGTCATCAGTCAATACATTTCCCTCTCTGTCTTTTATCAATTTAACTTGCTGCAGGTCCTTCCAATCAATATTTCTCTGCTGTGCCAACCTGTATAGATCATTTTCTCCCTGCCCATCACTTCCTCGTCCCCTCTGTTGCCTGCACCATGTCCATTGAAGTCTGCACCAATGACCACTCTTTCACCTCTGGGGGTACTCTGCATCACTTCATCTAAGTCACTCCAGAATCTCTCCGTCTCTTTTAGCTCACATCCTGCCTGTGGGGCATAAGCACTAACAACATTGAGCATCACACCTTCAATTTCTAACTTGAGACTCATCACTCTGTCTGACACTCTTTTCACTTTTAGAACATTCCTGACAAACCCCTCCTTCAAGATGACTCCTACTCCATTTCTCTTCCCATCCACACCATGATAAAATAGCTTAAACCCTGCTCCTAAACTTTTAGCTTTGCTACCTTTCCACCTAATCTCCTGAACACACAATATGTCCACCTTCCTCCTCTGCATCATGTCAGCCAGCTCTCTACCTTTTCTTTGCATAGTACCAACATTCAAAGTCCCTACTCTCAGTCCTAGACTCATGCCTTTCCTCTTCTCTCTCTGCCTACGGACACGCCTCCCACCTCTCCTTCTTCGACGTCTTTGACCAACAGTAGTCCAATTTCCATCAGCACCCTGTTGATTGACAGCACTGATGGCGGTCATTGTTAACCCGGGCCTCGACCGATCCGGTATGGGGGTAATACTTCTGATTTGCATCATAAAAGTTTGGCATTGGTTTTACGTCGGATGCCCTTCCTGACACAACCCTCTGCATTTCTCCGGGCTTGGGACCTGCATGAGGGGGAGAGACACTGGTTAGTGTGCCCCCCCCCCCCCCCCATGGCTGCATTCCAACAGACTTTACCTATTGCCTGAAAAATGGCAGCATGATGGTGTAGTGGTTTGCACGTTCACCTCCCAGCAAGAAACTCCTGAGTTTGACTCTGGGGGTTGGCACAGATGTTTCAGTATGGAGTTTGTATCTTCTGTCAGTGCTTGTCTAGGTTTCCTGTTTGTGTTCCAGTTTCCTCCCACAGTCCAAAAGCATGCATTAAAGGCCAACTGGCAGTTTCAAATTACCCCTAGTTGTGAGTGTGCGTGATTGCATACAAGTTGCCCTGCAACGGTCTGGCGGGCTGTTCAGGGTGTCAGCCGAGATAGGCTCCAGTCTCCCTGCAACCCTTGTAGAGGATTAAGTGGTTCGGCAAATGAGTGAGTGAGTGCACTGACTGAAATAAGCACACCATAAATACAATCCTGGTCTTATCTTTTAAATGTATTTTAATTGTGACCAAACCTGTTGAAAGTTGCAATGCCATATATATTTTTTAAATACAGTCAAAGTAATCAGTTTGCAGATTTTAAAACTCACTTATTTGCCTAATTGTTTAATCCGATTAAAGTCGCAAGGTGGATTGGGCCTATCCCAGCCAACACTGGGCGAAGATAGGGTACACCATGGAGAACTCACCAGGACACCGCAGGGACACGCATACAATTATTCATCACTCACTTTGGAACAGCCAATTCACCTAATGTGAATGTGTTTGGATTGTGGGAGGAAACCAGACTACCCAGAAAACACCCAAGCACTTGTGGGGAGAACTCCACCCAGAAACACCCAAGCCTGGTAATCCAACCCAGGACCTTCTGGCTGTGCAATTGAGGTGCTAACCATTACACCACTGTGTCACCCAGATTGTAGCATTAAATGCAAAAAATAAAAGGGGAGGGTCTAGATTTAGCCGTTTTTTATTCTCAACACACACACACACACACACACACATATATATATATATATAAATATACATCTTATTCGATGCAATAAGCGTCCTGCTTCAATAACACCCCCCCCCATATTTTTGATCTTACGTCTAATAACCGCCCATGTGTACAGGGAGAAAAATCATAGATCTCCTTCTTTTCCTTTCGGCTTTTCCCTTTTCTTACCAATTTTATTCGATCAGTCTCTGTAACTGTAAAATGAGGCATTCACTGCCTGTAAAAGTCAGTTTTAAGAGCCCCTGCTGCTGGGCAACGTCTATAATGTTCATCAGTAACAACACATTTCATTGTTCTGCTGTGCTTTAAAAAACAGGTAAATGTCCAACAAATGATGAACCATTAGAAACAGGGATGCTCTGAATGAATGGAGCGATGAGCCAGATATGGACCTATCAGAAAGTGATGAGTATTTTTCACCCGATTCTCCTTCTCACTAACTTCTTAAATTTAAAGACGACCATGTGCTTTTGTTTATGTTCGTGTTGATTGGTTCAACTTGCCATGTGCTAAAGTTGACATTCTTGATTGGCTCATTTAAGGGAAAATGTTTAAAGGAAATGTTGCAAGAAAATGTTTAAAGGAACAAGAAGCACGTCCCAAGTTTTGGCAATCAGCTGGTCTGCGGGTTGAAGTTTTCCGAAGTGACATTTCCCATGTCATTTGTGTTTGCTTGCCAGCTGTGCTTGGCTTCATGAAAATGAGCTGATCAAAAACGAGGGAAATTTATCTCTTTACTCAAAAACAACACGCGCAGTCTGTGGCTGTTGTTATAATCCAATAAAATTTGAATTTCAAGGTATCAGACCCTCCCGCATACAGAAAGGATTGGCTCTCCACTTAGCGCCACAGTGACGTGGCATTGAAAATAGATGAATAGATTTAAATGCGCAAGATTTATTCATCTGTTTTTGTTTTAGTTGATGGCTTTTTTTGTATTTTTATTTAAATGACAGTGAAATTATGTATTCATTATTCTGTTAAGAAAGGCCACCTGATTTATCTGAGAGCCAGATACAGTCATCAAAAGAGCCACAGGTTCCTGACCCCTGCTTTAAACTGTGTACCCGTCGGCCTATTCGTAGCATACCGAGTTTAATAATATCAGTAGAATTTATTAATGTACACCAAGCTTTATAATTTAATACTATAAGAAGACTTAAATAATAGCATTCAGAGTCATATTTATACATAATGCCGCTCAATCACTTCTGTTGATGATCTGACATTTGCTCTCTGTGCCACGGGTCCACGGCAAGATGACCAGACTGGCATATCACATTACGATGCCTGACACGTGCAATAAACCAGAACCAGCTGTTTCACTCCACTAGGCAATATCAACAACCATGCAGATAAACAAAACGAGGGTAGCACCTCGCATATTCGGATTTGGATATAATATGACCAGATGACCAGTCATGATGGCACTACCCCCCTTCCCCCCAGATTTTTACACCGGATTTGCATCAATCTCAAAAATGACCCATTTGACTTACGAAAAGGCAGAAATCTGCCGATTGGCGGAAAATTCCTATCCCTGCTCTACTTACGAAAACCTCTAAATACGAAATCCAGGTTACGAAAAACATTTTCCTAACTTTTCACCCTCTGTATACGAAACAACCTCTTCTTACGAAAAGCGGCAAACGCGCCATTCAAAAATTCAAACAGTGCGCGAGTTGCTCTCTCATTGGCTGTCTCATTGGCTGTCTCCCAACATCCCTCCCTGCTGGTCTCCCATTGGCCAGGAGGGAGCTGAACTGTAACCATTCTTCCTGTACCCGTACTTCCTGTATGTCACACGCGTGAAGGAGAGTTGAACAGAACTGTTGGCTCGTGAGTTTTTTTGAGAGTGAGCATTTCAGTGTTATATTTCGTTGTCCATCATGCACACCAAGAAAATGATTCCCGGTGACACCGAAAAGAAGAAGCGGGTGCCGTAATCAATCGAACTGAAGCAGGAGATAATAAAAAAATACGAAAGTGGGATGCGGTTGAGCGAAATCGCAAAGGAGTATGGCCAAAACCCCTCTACAATCGGGACGATATTGAAGCAGAAGGAGGCATTAAAAGTTGAGATACAGTGACGGAGGCGATTATTTCGGAAAAGCAACCGCCACATTTCAGGACCTCGTGAAGGAGGGTGGGAGTGGGGGTGAGGGTTCTTCAGACCAGCAATCCCCATATTTTAAAGCGTCACATGGGTGGTTCGAGAGATTTAAAAAAGGTAAATAATTTTCTCTTACTTTTAACACATATTTCATACAAAAGTGGTGTACTTTTATCATTTTTAAAGGGTTTATGGGGTAGTCTTGGGAACCTTGGAACAAATCACACGTTTTATATGTAAAATGCACCTCTACTTACGAAAACTCCAGGTTACGAAAAAGGCACTGGAACGGATTAATTTCGTAAGTAGAGGGCCTACTGTGTGTGTATATATATATATATATATATATATATATACATACACACACACACACATACGCGCACACACAAACACACACACACACACAGGGATCCCTCACTTTCCGCACTTAATTGGGACTGGGATCCCCACGCGACTATCTAAATCCGCGAAGTAGGATCACCCACCCCACTGACGTATACGCACATGTGTATGTGTATATAATATCAATAAATACATATTCAATGCTATAAATGCTTATAATAACAATGAATACAAACATACAGATGGATGAATAAATACACACATACAGATGGAACTGCATGAGACGAAGAGGACACACATACATATATGCGCATGCGCGCGCACACACAGATGCAACACTGTAAGTACAGACGCTCCCCAGCTTACAAACAAGTTGGGTTCTGGACAGCTGTTCATGAGATGAATTTGTTTTTAAGTCATTAAAAAAAGGGCATTCTTTAGAGGGGAACGTATGTTTAAACCTTGTATAAGTAACCGATACGAGTTTGTACTATATACAATCTCTCTCTCTCCCTCTATCTTCCTCTCTCCATAATCATCTGTACATTATCAATATCATTATGTCCCGTATTTACACTCCTGGTTCCTCTCAAGCACAGCACAGCGAATCTGATCAGATTTACAGAGAGTTTCACTCTTATCCAGTTCATTATAATACCGAAGTGAATTTGTTTCTTCTTTGAAAGTTTTGATATGAGTTCAGAAATTTCTCTTCCTGGACCGCCACTTGGTGTAAAGCCACACTCCTCTGTGGGAGCCTAGTATTAAGTGTACCTCTGGATAATGTTTAATCATATATTATACTTATATTTATGATATATCTTTCTATAGAGTTTATTCCATTTCGATTGCTACTTGTTCTTCAATTTCATTTCACTTTCACTTTTGACCTCGGACAGCCCTGTTCCTGTCTCCAGATGTTGGCAAAACGAAAGTTTGTTTTGATGGGAGATTTTGGGTTGTTTTTTGTTGGTTTAGGGTTTTTTGCATAATTGGCCTTGTTTTTGTGACATTTTCCATAACTTTTCCCCGTATTCTTCCTTAATTTCCTTATTTTTTTTTAAACCATGATGTACTGAAGCCACATGAATTGAAGCACGAAGTAGCGAGGGATCCCTGTATCTATACAGGGTGACCCAAAAAAAACGGGAACTTTTTAGCATTACTATAAAACCAAGACTGAGAGAAGAAACCTCAAAACATGCCATTTAAGAATAAATGACTAACCTTTCATGGCGAAGTATTTACTTGTTCAAGGTCACTGTCTCGCAGTGTTGCCACTTGCTCATGTCTAGCAATACGCAATTCAAAAATTCCCGTTTTTTGGGTCACCCTGTATATATATATATATATATATATATATATATATTCAAATTATAAATTAGAATTTAGTTATACACGCCAGAATGTCAAATAACGAGGTGAATGCACATTTCAATTTTCCCTTTAGGCTGTTTGTGATGTTCGTTCCGTTCTACCTCCCAATACACTGAGCTCAGTGCTTTCAGTCAACCACCCTGAGCAGAGTAGGCACAGAGAGTGGAAGGACCATAAATGGAAGGAAGAAGCCAAACAGGTTTCATTATTATCAACTAAACTCAATGTTTCAAAGTGAGTTACATGAGGAAGCAGCTTCATGAAAAACTGTAGAGTTGTTTTTTGTTTGTTTTTTTCAGGTTAGGAATCTTGCATCACTGGTGTCCGAAATGTAAAATAAAAAAGAAAACGGATATAATATCTTTAATATTCTATCGTTTAACATTTAACCCGAATACAGACGCTTCCCAACTAACGTTCATTCGTTTTACGTATTTTTCGATTTTACGTTTCTTTTTTCAAAAAAAAAAAAAAAATTATAAGTTGAGTTTAGCGTGCTCTCTGTATGTAGTACGAGACGTACCTCCGTAGTACGCTGCGTCCATTGTTTACAAACGACAGACTGAACGTGCCCTGCTTATTCCCAGTTCTCCGCGTGTTTTTCTTGTGTTAAGACGTCATCTGTTATCTTAGTGTTTACACCGTTTTGTGGACTTTTGCAACCCTTAGCAAATATAGTTGGTCACAAGCGTAAGCCTACTAGTGTGGGTGTAAGTTTTCCGGCATATGCCGGAATTTCAAGCTTTCCCAAGACTGAATTAACTATCTGCTCGGATCGGCACAATCTACCATGCATACTCAGTTAAGAAAAGACAGTTGTAAAATGAACGAAAACCCGAATCCAGAAAAGAAAGAGAACTCTTCGCTCCGCTGGTCATTCACATCAGTGCAGGCTGAGTACTAAACAAGTATTCAACGGCGCCCTTGCTCACTTGAAAGACCGAAAGTCCGGATAACCCGTGCTTTGTCTCAAACACAAGTAAGTGAACTACTTTCGGTGGAGCGCCTCACATATTGTAAGGGCTGATTGTCTGTTTTAAGCTTAATGTAAAGTCACTTGAAGTTGGCTGGAATGGGCGCCAGCCTCCCCACGACCCTAATTAGGATTAAGCGGGTACAGAAAATGATGATGATGATAAAGTGACTCGGCTCAGCTTCATGTAAAGTGACTCGGCTCAATGTAAATTTGCAGCGTGTTGTGTTTAAAATGGTGCGAATGGTTATATTTGATACTGTATTTGATATTTTATGAGTGAATTTGATTAAAATTTATCTATTTAAAATTATTTTGCTTGAATTTAATTTATTTGAAATTAATGTTGATATTATTTCATATGCTTAATAGTATTTTATAATGTTATGTTTATAATAATTGATTTAGGGGTGTTTTATGAGATACGGTAATGTTATTTATGGATGTATAGTACAGTATGAACGTCATACGTCACTGGAAGATATAGTAACAACTTACGTTTTTTTGTCACTTTACGTTCGGCCGTCCGAAACCGAACTAAAATGTAAATTGGGGAGCGTCTGTATTATCATGCACAAAATCATCAGTCATCACAGTGTCACCATGGCTGGAATCGGTACTTAGTGTGGAATTCCTGTTTTCAAGTCAATTGACATTAAAGTAAGTCATTCCCACTATAATCTAATAAAAGTGGTTACTCTCCCCTAGCTCTAGCAACACCATGAAAGCTGGATTCTGATTGGCTTGTTCTTCACTAATTTCAGATATCTGCTGTGCTAATAATCTCTCACTGTTATTTCTGAATGGTTTGTTGTTCAGGGGTCACAATTAGAAAACTGATCAATATGTATCTACACTACAAGGAACAGCTGATGTGTGTGACACACACGTGAGCTTTAACCATGCTTCACATTGCACAATCATTTCTTTTATAAACTTTGCCTAGACAAAGATCATGCTGTATACCATCTCCTGTAGCAAAGAGTAAATGTTATAAACATCACACTGCAGCTACATATTAACCCTCAGAGCAGACGCTTTCTTCTTTCAACAAAACACCTTCAATATGCTTCCTGTATCACTTTAGTTAACACTGAAATGATCCTTTTTAATAGATTGCAGCTGAGATTATACTTACGCGATGACATGCATGTACTGATTAAACTTGGCCAGGAATTCGGTGAGTGTTCCCGGGCTGTCCACTGTGCACAGGCAGGTCATCTCAGCCACCGTAGTTGTGGGAAGGGTGATACCTCGCCTCCTAAAGCACAATCAAGGAAAATAAGGTCATTGTGATCACATGTAATGCAATGGAACAATAGTTAACAGCATTTTGATTGAGGGTCCACATGATATTTTATTTGGATGAAACACTTCCTTCATTAGTTGCGTGTGATTTTCTCTGGCAAAATTTTTGGAAATACACAAATATCTGGCAGGTTAATCCATATGTACATTGTTTACAAGATGCAATTAGGCAGTGTGTGTAAAACCAGTTTTAATCTAATATGGGGTTCATGGATAATTCATCATCTAACAGAAAAGCAAATGCTGCAACTCTTTGCGGCCAGTAGTCCATGTGAGATGCACGCCTCCCTGTCAGCCAATCATGAGCGCCTGGCAGCTTATTCATATATTCGTACAAAGTGGAGAGGACGTGTTCATGCTCACGCCTCTCCTCGGCTGGTGCTGGTCGTATGTGATAGGGAGGCAAAACTCGATCGGTGAGAATCAGATACAACTAAATTCGGGGAGAAAAATTGGGAAGAAATCTTAAAGAAAATGATTTATAAGTGTGCAGGAGTTAATGCATGCTTCTTTCAGCACGATGCAGTGTCTGCACCAACATGTTCCAGTTGTTATGGATTTGTTCCTAAAGAATAAAAAACTTGACCAGGTCCTGGCTCGGTCATTCCTGTTAGCCAACTGGCCAATCAGAACCTTTAACATCAATTTCTGGAATCTTCCAAATGGTTTAAAGACTCAGCCACCTTGTTTTATGTAAATGTTTACACTAAAATATTATTCTAGCAAACTCAAGTCTAAATAAATGTCTCTGTGGTGGCACAGTGGTTAGTATATCCATGATACAGTGAGAAAGTCCTGGGTTTGATTCCCGAGCTTGGGCGTTTCTGTGTGGAGTTTGCATGTTCTCACCCTGCCTGGGTTTCTTCCAGGTTCTCCGGTTTCCTCCCACACAGGGATCCCAGCGAGGTTTAGAAAAAATAGAGGAAATGAGTTCCGAAATAGAGGAAATGAGTTCCGAAATAGAGGAAATGAGTTCCGAAATAGAGGAAATTATATATACAATAATAAATATAATCATCACTTTGGCGAGTAAAAATAGCGGACATCTGGGATCCCCGTTCTACAATCGTAAGGCATGCACATTAGGCTAATTAGCTGTTCCGAATTGCCAATGATAGTTAAGTGTAAACGGTTGTGTGTGTGTGTGTGTGTTGGCTCTGCAGTGCTCTTGCAAATTGTTCAGGTTATATGTCGTCTTCGCACAATGTCAGCTCCAACCTCCTTGTGACCCTTAATAGGGTTAAGAGGTTCGGCAAATGATTCCGCAATGTCTCTGATAATAACTGTCTATGTTTTAAAACTGAAACCAAATGTCGTTAGCCTTAAAACCTTTGGCCGTTCACTCGCACTAACTCCAAGGGGCAATTTGGAATAGTTAAATAACTTAATGTGTTTTTTGACTGCGGAAGGAACCCAGAATACTAGGAGGAAACCCATGCATCGACATAGAGAACAAGCAAACTCCACACAGAAATGTCCATGACTCAGGCCTAGTACTCGAACCGAATCTACCGAAATAGTAACCAACTTGTTACTATTAGGTGGACATGGTGACCACTATGCCACCCATGATAAAGAAATATCATTACAATTTTAATGGATTACTGTTTATTATTTATACTGTGATTCATCTTAGATCTTGTCTATCAAATGGTCTATTTAAAAAAAAAAGAAAAACAAACAAACACTTAATAGCAATAATATTTCCTTTTACTTTGCTACGTCAAGTATCGTCTCGATCCGGATGGCGCCGTCAAGATGCACATGCAGTTCAACCTGTGGATCAAAGACAGCATATATCACACAAAGTCTCAAACAAGGCTGTTTAAAAGCATCAACTTGTTGATCCAGGTTCATTTACAGATTGTAAGTTTAGCAAATAGTCCGTGCCACTGCTAGTATGAATTCAACAACTACTAGATTTCCAGTGTCAGGAGTCTCAAGCTCTTAAACTAATATCAACACTGACATGACTGAGTCACATGTATGCTTCGGTCACAATCAAACGCTAGTTGTTTCAGGACGGGAATCTAATATAAACACAAAGACATGGCTTTCGCTTTTGAGTGGATGCAAGGAATTTCTTCGATATGAAGTTTGTGGCACATCCTTACTCACATTCACTCTGTTTATTTACAACATAACCACAGTGCTGTCATTTGTCTTGCTGGGGTTTTCCATTGTTTTCTATTTAAGCGAATTAGTATGACTATGAGAGGTCACGCTAAACATCACAACATACTTCAGCTGTAGGAATTTACAGCCAAGTTAAGATTGAATATAACAACTTTACTGCGAGTACATTTGTTTTATATAACAATTTTGTAAATAATAAATTAGTATCATGTGAGATGATTTCTGGGATAATATGGGCAAATATTTAGTTTGTTTTTGAGCGGCTAGAAGCTTATAAAACATTCCGGAAGTAGCTGACTTCTCATTGCACAGTTGGCAATTATTAGACTCATTCAAAAGATTAGGTGTTTGTCAGCATATCTCGACTATGGTCTGGAATGAAAACAGGAATGGTTAACACATTTTTCATTTCATCGGTTTTCACTTCCTAATTTCGACCGTGCTCCCGTTCATGATCTAAATTGTTTTGCTCAGTTAAAGTCTGTCTGCCTATTGGAGTTTGATTGTTTTTTAGTTCTGTGCAGGTCTGGGCAGTGGTGTGGCATGGACGTGGGCCAACCATCAAAATCATCTTCCATTCCTATTTCCGCAAGGAATGGATGCTGTTAATTTCTTTATTTTTTGGAGGGGTGGAGAACGGTCCAAATAACACTATTATATTTTGTCAGTGATCCAGGATTTTTTTAATGGATTATTTAAGATTGTGAGATAGGATTTTTTTTTTTTTTTACATACATTATTACTATTATATGTACCTCTTTTTTTCCGGCTTAGTAGGGGTAGTCGCATATAAACTTCTCTAACTTTACTTTGTTAGAACTCATGTCTCTTCTTCTCCTTTCAGCTTTTTCCCTTTTTTCATGGGTTGCCACAGCAAATCATCTGATTTGCACATTTTTTGATTTGGCATAGGTTTTTACGTCGGATGCCCTTCCTGTTACAACCCTTTAGCCAGGAACAGAAACACGCTGACGGCTTTGCAATTACTCTTTACGAAAGTCAGCAATTGTTGTTTTACATAAACATCTCATCATAGACAGTGAGAGACATGGCCAGCCTTTGATAACCCAGTTAGCTGCACTGGGGGGGTTAGCGATCCAGAACCCCATAACACTAGGCCACCACTGCCCCCTTTGTTAGCACTCATGTAAAATTAAAAATAAATGTACAAATTAGAGATATGAACTCTAATGCTATAAACATGTCATGTGGTGCCTACATTTTTTTTTACAGATAAGCTGTATACCACTAGGAAGCAGTACAGTTGGCCCCCTTCTTACAAAATTAATCCGTTCCAGAACCTTTTTCGGAACCTGGAATTTTCGTAAGTAGAGGCGTATTTTACATGTAAAATGCGTGATTCGTTCCAAGGCTCCCAAGACTACCCTTTAAAAATTATAAAAGCATAGCTTTAAAGGTACAGTACTTACTTCGTGTTGCCCATGTCTTCTTAGCAGAGTTATAATCTTACAATGACTAAGGCACCGGGAATCACTTTCACCGGGAATCACACGTGTGTGTGTGTGTGTGTGTGCGCGCGCACGAGTGTGTTGACCATGTCTTAGCAGAGTTATAGTCTTACAAATGTTTATGGAAGGTTAAAAGCCTGAGCCATAAAATCTAGTTGGAATGCACACAAACATGAACACGGTTTACACACAAACAGGAACAAAGTTGGAAAGACAGCGTCATCCCTTCCTAGCCAATGGGAGGCCAGCAGGGCGGGATGTTGAGAGATAGCCAATGAGAGGGAGCTGCGTCATCCCTCCTAGCCAGTGGGAGGCCAGCGGGGCGGGATGTTGGGAGACATCCAATGTGAGAGCAACTCGCGCATTGTTTGAATGTTTGAATGGCACTTTTGAATGTTTGGCACTTTTCCTAAGAACTTGTTTCGTATACAGAGGACAAAAATTTAGGAAAATGTTTTTCGTATGTTGGATTTTTCGTATTCAGGGCTTTTCGTTAGAAGGGGGCTGACTGTATTTGTCTATAAAATAAAAGGTAATCTCGAAAGTAAAGGATGAGATGAATGAGTGCATTTTCAGTATAATCATGTTATCATAGGGTGATGATCAAAACGAACACATATTGTATGACTTGTTAAAAACGTGCCTGGACATATACAACCTTTAAAAACCTTCTGAAAAACGTGCCTGGACATATACAGCCTTTAAAAATCTTCTGAGTGTTTTAGTGAAATCATTTCTGAAAATGAACCAAATGGCTTTAACTCAGATGGGGAAACCCCGTGTGTATCATTTGGGTAAACTGTGAAGAACTTTGTGTATTGTTACACAACAACACACTGCCAGATGGACCTTCTCAGGCTGAAGGCCCCGACAGTGCTCCATAATACATTATAAATCACTATATGTCTTGTGTTGGAAGGGATTAGTACCGCATCCATACTGTATGTGTAACTCCATGCTTGCTTCAACAAATCACATGCAATCCATGATATTCAATCTACATCTAGAATAACTGTTTTAATATAATTCACAAGCATAAAGAGTAGATTAAATCAAGATTTGTAGAGTATTTTTTTCAGTGTACATACAGAAGCAAACAGAGGAAGGTCATGTGCATTCTGAATGCTCTACAAGCAAAGTGTGTTAGGTAATGGTGAGTTTAAAACTCATTTAAAGTTATATACGAGTCATTCATTCATTCATTTTCATAACCACTTAATTCTAATTAGGGTTGCGGAGAGGATGGGGCCCATCCAACACGCTGACAGCTGTGTAGCCGACTCTTGAGGAAAGTCAGTGATGGTTCTTTTATATGAACCTCTCACCACAGACAGTAAGAGACATGGCCAGCCTTTGATAACCCAGTTATCTGTACTGAGGGTACAGCTGTGACAACCAGGTGACAACCTGATGACAGTGGGACTTGAAACCCCAACCTTGGGATTGACAATCCAGCATCTTACTATATATATATATATATATATATATATATATATATATATATATATATATACACACACACACACACATACACACACACACACACACACACACACACACACAAACACAGAATGCCCTCGATGTTTGCGGGGGTTCGGTTCCGGCCCCGCCTGCAAATGAAGATAATCCGGAAGTTCTGTACCCGGAAGTAAAACCCTATGTATCATATTACATGCGCGAATGAGCAACTGGAAGTAAAACACTGTGTATCTATTACATGCGCTAAAATATGCTTTTTAAACACATTCTATAGACAGTCTTGCTCAGTAATAAGTATTAATGTAGTAAAATGTAGTAATGATTAAGAAAAACTTTTCAATTTTTACTGTTATATTTATTGATGATAAAATATAAACCTTATACATATAAGCAATACCTTATAAGCATATACTGTTGTAAAGCACTAGTATTAAAGTCTTTTTCAATTATCATTCCAATACAGTACCTAAATTAATGTTTAGAATGTTTGTGTGTGAGATTTTATGTTCTGTAGCATATTTAACAAACGATACCAAAAGGATAAACTTTATTATGCTTCATGTCCTTTTACATTGAATGTGATGTCTCCAAGATGGCGCTGCCTAGAGGGCTATGTTGCAAAGGTCTCAGAGTCAAATTGTTTCTTTGTTCGTTTTAATTTGTTTTATTTGTTGTTTTGTTTGTTCATGTTTCGCACTCTGCTCATCCATGACCGGTCGACCCGACTACAGCTATGAGATCAGAGTCTTCGGGCGTGTACAACCCAACATGCTCAACTCCTACCTAAGCTAATATGCTATGGTAGCTCAATGCTAGCAGCACCCCGCCATCTTGGAGACGTCATGTTCAATGCAAAATGACATGAAGCGTAATAAAGTTTATCCTTTTGGTATCGTTTGTTAAACATGCTACAGAACATACAATCTCACACACAAACATTCTAAACATTAACTTAGATACTGTACTGGAATAATAATTGAAAAGACTTTAATACAACAGTTCAGAGGAAACTCGTTTCTTCAGGAGAAAGTCTTATTTCTTCAGCAGAGACATCCAGCCAGAGAAGACGCACAGCATTTGAGTGGCATCATAGAGCTTAACTGGTACTTAAAACACACTAAAAAAAGACGCTCATTGACAACTTATGCGCAAATTAAGAAAAAGAGGCGTTACATCATCTCAACCAATCAGCAGGAAGGAGGACAGCCATTGGCTGAATTTGAATTTGAGTGACGTGTCATTGGCAATCGGAATATCGCCGATATAATTATGTTGATTGATAATCGATACCTATAAAAGGGATATCGATACTTCTAACGTTATAGCTTCCTGTGTTCATGACAGCGTCTATAGTAAATGCCATTTTCAATGACACCCCTAGTAAATGGTATGTCCCGCCTCTCTGTATGGTAAATGATACGTCCCGCCTCTCTGTATGGTAAATGGCAGTCCCGCTTCTCTGTATGGTAAATGGTACGTCCGTGCTCATAGTGTGCCGTCAGAGTACGTGTTCTCAACAGCACGGAATATTTTGAACAAGAAGAGACACTTATCACCGGATAATACAGATATATGCATCTTCTTGCATCATAACTATGAATTGAAAAAATGCATATCTCTTAAACCTTTCAATTGTCAAGTGTTTGTAGAATAGAAACAACTTGCTTGAAATTAACTAGTAAATAAGTATTTATAGATTTGTTAAATACAAAAAGGTGTTAATTAAAATCTTGTCGGTGGAAAACTATTTCCTGCCTTTTATTTCAGATTTGGCTTAAGTAATTGGTCACTTTATTATAAAATATTCAATTCATTATACAAACTACTGTAATATATCTTAGTCTGTTCTATTTAATGCATTTATGGAACAGTACAGCAATATTCCAATGTATCGATACATCGGAATTTTTTTTTTAGCAATATATCGATACCAATAATAGGTTTTCAATGACCCCCCTAGTGTGTGTATTTATATTTTATTTAAATCTTATGTGGTTTTTTTAATGTTTAATTGTTATTGTAAGCATTTATAGCATTTAATATGTAATTATTGATATTATAAACACATATACATGTACATATGTCAGTATACTTCGCGGATTTCGATGGTCATGTGGAGATTTCAGTCTCAATTAACCGCAGAAAGTGAGGGATCCCTGTAAATATATATATATATATATATATATATATATATATATAGAGAGAGAGAGAGAGAGAGGATTTTCTGAGTAGATCCTTCCGTAGGAGAGTGCTCAATACTTTTTGGTAGAGCAAATAAACAAAAATAAAAGGACAGGACAAAGACTTTCTATTGAAACTCCATTTATCACTACAGATCTGTTTCTATAATCACCTGAAGAGAGAGGATGGTTTCACCACCCCCCGAAACAGATCTGTAGTGATAAATGGAGTTTCAATAGAAAGTCTTTGTCCTGTCCTTTTATTTTTGTGTGTATATATATATATATATATATATATATATACACACACACACACACACATACACACACACACTAGTATAGGGGCACAGTGCACATGTGCCATTTCATACTCGCAAAACTAGAGTAAGTATATATATCTTTGCACTTACCATGCGCACAAACTCCCGACAAACACCAAAGCTGATTTCACAAGTAGACACAAGCTTGATCCGATTTCCCATTACCAAAATCATCTTTTTCACAACAAGCACTATGATTGGTTGATCTCGCGTTTCTAATCCAATCAGCATTTACGTTACATGGTTGCAGCTTTGGCTCACGCAGGAAATGTACCTCAGCTTATGAATACACATGAGAAATACCTTGAAAAACTCATCTAGCAGGTCCATAAAACTCGGCACATCTCTTCCCAAATTTAAGGAGTGACTGAAAGGCGTAAAATTCATACTTCAAGCAATTTAGAGGCAAGTAATACATTGCACTATTTTTCTCCTGTGATGCCCTACAGTAGACAGAAACACATGGCAAGCAAACTAAGGTGAGACTTTTAGATTTATTGATGATGCAACCTTCTTCAAGTGACTGCAACAATCCGCGAGTCTCAGTCACCTGGAGTCATGCGTTATCCCCTCAGAATCATTATAAAATCCCTAGATAGTGGACCAATCAGATTGCAATGTTGCCATGGTCCCCATGTAGTATACTAATAATTAAGAGCCTGTCACACACGGTGAGTACTCCTCGTTATTACACTGTCATGATAAAATGAGGCACGAAGGTCAAAGAGTCCCATTATAGGGGGCATCATAAAGCTCCTATCAGCTGAACTATTGTATCAGTTCACAATATTGTTGCTAGCTGCATTGCTGACTAAGTTCAATGGCTCCAAAGGGCATGACTTTCAGTCAGCACTATTAGAGAAGGGTCGGCTTCTCTGAGCTGCCTTTTCTTCTCTTGGCTTTTCAGCATCCTGTCCACGGCTGGATTAATAGAAATACAACGACGCGCTCGACCCCTGTACACGCTAACAGTGTCGCATGATTTCTTTATTGAACGTAAAATTAAACATTCTATACATCCATGTAGGTATGTATCTGTAGAACATATTTAAATGACACTTATTTGGGTCACCTCTGACAGACCTTAAAGTATTTTTTAGATCTGACACATGACACAACCACAGTATTCTCTATTTTATTTCCAAGATCAAGGAACATGATACGTTTTCCCCCCTGTACCTTCAAAGTTCGAAGGTTACTGGTTGTCATTCGTGTGAATAACTTGTATATATTTATAGATTAGTTAGCAGGCAAACCAGGGCACCGTGTGAAGATTCCTAACTCAGAAGAAAAAAAATAAAAAAATAAAAATTCATGTGTTCAGTAGCATCTCACTAAACATGAAATTGGGTGGGTTTAACTTTCCTGGAACTCCCTCCAAGATCTTTTATCTGATTTTGCCACTGTGGCTTCACAACTGGCTTCGAAATGGTGCACTACATGCACTATTGACTGTTAAACCTGAATAAGTGCATTATAGTCTTATATAGGCTTTTTTTTTGTAGCACACCAAAGATTCTCTTAAAAACACGCCGCTGAGTACTCATGACTCTGCCATTCCCTTCATGAATATTTATTAATTTGTTTATTCAGTTACTGAATGGCTCAATCCTGTTAGGGTCCTGGGCAGGCTGGATAGTATCTCTGCCAACTACGGGTGATGGTGGGATACACCACGGACAGCTCAGATTCACCCCGAATACTCACAATCTCACTTAGGGGAAAAAACAATGAACCTAATGTGCATCATGTGCCGTAGGAATGAAACCAGAATATCCAGATGAAGCCCATGCAAGCATTAATTTATTCATTTGCCGAACCACTTACTTCTTTCTACATGGTGACAGGGAAGCTGGAGCCTATCTCCTCTGACAAAGGAGACGTACACCCTTGCCAGCCCATTGATACTCAGTCATCCATTAACACTAACACCTGGGGCAAATTGAACCAGCTGGTTAGTCACAAGTAACTGTATTTGGACACCGGGAGGAAACTGGAGTAAACAGAGAATCCCCACATAAGGACATGACGAACATCCAAGCTCTATCCAGAAGCGCCCTCACCGGAACTCAAATTAGAACAATGTTAATGATTTAATATCAATTCACTGAAACAGATCAGCGAGTCATGTGAAAGTCCCTGCGGTTTCACTGACTTTCTCTCAGGGGCAGGATGAATGAACAAAAGAATGAATAATATGAGAATAAACAAGAAATATCATTTTATCTCTTAAAAATCAGTCATGATGTCTTTCTGAAACCATTTGCTTACCCCTGTACCCTTGTGTCAATGGTCTCTACACCCAGAGTGATGAAATTAATAAACATTCATTGATTTTCTGAACAAGTTTAATACTAATTAGGGTCACGGGGAGGCTGGCGCTCATCTCAGCCAACTCTGGGTGAGGGCAGGGAACACCCTGGACAGCTCGCCAGGCCATGCTGGGCCAACACACACAACTATTCACACTTGCACCTTGGGATGATTCGGAACAGCCAATTAGCCTACTGTGCATATTTTTGCACTCTGGGAGGAAACCAGAGTACCCAGAGAAAACCCACGCAGGCACAGGGAGAACATGCAAGCTCTGCACAGAAACACCTGACGCAGACGTTCTTGCTGTGGGGCGGACGTGCTAATGACTACACCACCGTGCAGCCCCAAATTTGTAAACATCACCGTCTTGCTTATTGCTATTTATTCATTCATTTTCTGAACTGCTTAATCCTAATTAGGATTGGGGGAGGCGGGCACCCATCTCAGCTGACTCTGTGGAAGGGCAGAGTACACCCTATACAGCTCTCTAGGCCATTGCAGGGCAGAAACACGCTGACGACTATGCAGCCTACTCTTGTCAAAAGTCAGCAATGGTTCTTTTCCATGTGTCACATCATAGACAGTCAGAGACATGGCCGACCTTTGATAACCCAGTTGGTTGCACTGGGGGCTGTCTTGTTTATTCTCTTGAAATCATTTGTATTCTTGGATTTTTCCTACTTTCTACAAATAGGTGTTGCACTGCCAAATTATGCATATGTCTGTGTCACGCAGCCTTGTTGATCTTATTATTACAAACAGACTGAACCAAAACAGGATGTGTCTGGGGTGGTTTCTCCAGGAAACCATTACATTCAACCAAAATGAACTGACAATAGAACGTTTACATTTACGACCTTTATTAGACACCCTTATCCAGAATCATGTACATTTTTATCTCATTTTTATTTTATTATTTGCAGAACTGAACAGTTCAGGGTTAAGGTCCTTGTTCAATGGACCAACAGCAGCATGATGGTACAGGGGCTGAAACAATGCACCTTCTGATCAGTATCCAAGAACCTTAACAACTGAGCCACCAAATCCCACCAGATATCCACTACAGTAGTTAGGAATTTTCTGCTGCATAAAAAATGGCATCTTTTTTTTTTTTTAATAAAGATTCTACAAAGGGTAAGCTAGCACTCACAATCCCCTGCACAGAGAGATGAAGTGGGTCAATTACAGAACTTCAGATCCAAGACTTAAATGTGATGCTGACAGACTTCAGCGCTGATGACCTGACAGTTTATGAGTTTTGCTACAAATTAAGAAGTGTCCTTTGCCTCTCTGCAGGGAAATCGATCATTCCTGTTATATAATAAATTGGAAGGTTTTTTTGTTAGTAGGTTGTGGTAGTCACATTATATATTCAGTGCATTATTCCAATTGTATCTGGAAATGTGTAGAAACATATTGCACCTTAAAATATTGTTTAATGAAATAAATTTATTATATTAATTCAGATGTAATAATAATAATAATAATAATAAGATATAATAATAACGTTAGTGTACCCAGAATGCACTGCAGTGTAAAAAAGTGCGAGTTTATATGCTTATCAATATTATTTAATTGTTTTTTATTACCACTGCTACTAATGATTTCTGAATGAATTAATAAATAAATAAAGAATAAACAAGTGAGTGAATAATATAGAAGAAGGAAGGTACCAGAAAACAACTTTTTTTTTTAATTCAAACAGTAACACTGAGACACTTCACATTCCGCTCCTTCAGTAAATAAACACATAAACTCACCTTGGGTTTGTTAAACGCAACTTTTTCGCAGTTTAAACCATTTTCTGCCATCTTTATGAAAATCTTTACGAGCCTGGTCCTGGTAGAAGTGTTACACGAGCCGAAGCGAAGCTGTAGTGGGGTTCTGATCCACGTGCCTGAAAGGCAGTCTGAAACGTCACTCACCAAAGACGGTTGCCAAATATACACATCATACAGTATTCCCTTTTGTTTTCTTTTATATCCTTTTTTAAAATCTAAATTATGACTTTCAATTTTACTTCCCGTTTCACCTTATATGCAATTTCCTGTGTGTGTGTGTGTGTGTGTGTGAGAGAGAGAGAGAGAGAGAGAGAGAGACCCCTTACAGTTAATTTAGACTCTATGTATTTCCTGATAAAGTTGATAATTTAACTATGAATCTCAATCTTTTCCTCTGAATATTGCAATTTTATTCTGTAAATCTTGTAGAGAGAAATGTAAATAAAGTTGTATTGTATGGTATTGTGTGTGTGTGTGTGTGTGTGTGTGTGTGTGTGTGTGTGTGTGTCACAGCATTGTGTGGAATCCAACAGTACCATATTTATGATGTAAACAAATATTAGTGATGTCACAATGTTTAGGACACCGTTGAAACTGCATGTTTTTTTTTGTCCGGGCTGACATGGGTTTCCTCCGGGTACTGTACTCTGGTTTCTTCCTAGAGTCCAAAAACATGTACAGTATGCTAAATGGTTGTTCCTAATTGCCCTTATTATTGAACTGTCCAGGGTGTGCTTTGCCCCCTCCCAGACTCGGCTGAGAAGGGCGCCAGCCTATCCGCAAGCCTAATTGAGTGACTTAGAAATGAATGAAAAAATATTACTATTGATTTCACTCACTCACTAATTTGCTGAACCACATAATCCTACTAGGGCCGCAGGAAGGCTGGAGCCTATATCGGTTAAAGAAAGGTTCACCCTGAACAGCTCAACAGACCATCACAGAGCCAACACACACACCTTGGGATAACTTATAATAGACAATTAGCCTAATGTGTACATCTTTGGTCCGTCGGAAGAAACAGAAGTACCTGGAATAAACATGTGAACACAGGATGAACCTATAAGCTCCACACACCCGAACTCAGGGCGTCTTTGCTGTGAGGCAGACATGCTAATCACTATGTTGATGTACCGCCTCAACAATAATATACTATACATTCCTTTCTTGCTTCATCTGTCAACTGGTTTATGAAAGGCGGGCCATGTCTCTCACTGTCTATGGTGAGAGGCATGTAAAAGAACCATTGCTGACTTTCATAAAGAGTAGGCAGCAAAGTCGTGAGCATGTTTCTGTCCCTTGCTAAAAAGGGTTGTGACAGGAAGGGCATCCGACGTAAAAACCTGCCAAATCAAACGTGCGAATCAGATGATTCGCTGTGGCGATTCCCGAGTAAAAGGGAAAAAGCCGAAAGGAAGACAGACAGACATATATATGTGTGTGTGTGTGTGTGTGTGTGTGTGTGTGTGTGTGTGTGTGTGTGTGTGTGTGTGTGTGTGTAGTTATATTTCTATTTACAGAAAGATATGTACAAATAAAAACATCAACCTGTCTTGCTAGCAAAAATGGATTCAACTGCATTTATTTGCTGAAGGTCTGTGTCCTACTAAACTTGAAACGCTTCTGTGCTATTGTTATTCAAAAAGAGGCCCCACCACTTGGACAATCATCCCAGCATCTTGGCCCATCCAATCCTCATGGATCCTCAGAGATGCGTGTGGCTGCCCACATGAAGTGGAAGGACCTTTTTCAAGCATTTGTCCAATAAAACTTTTGCTTTGCTGTTCTGGAAGCAGAGTGTATTGTGAGCACCATAGAACTCCAGAGGACTTGTTTGTTTCAATGAGATTTCATGGTTCATGCTCCCAAAAGGGAGCACTTTAGACAACCTATGAGATATTATTACTGATTCTAAACAAACTAACCATGAAGTTGAACAAGGGCATGTCATGGTGGCATAGAAGTGAGCACATCCACCTTACAGTACAAAGGTCCTGGGTTTGAGGCCCTGGTTTCTTTTTGGACGTTTCTGTGTAGTTTGCATGTTCTTCCTGTGCTTATGTGAGTTTGATCTGGGTACTTTGGTTTCCTCCCACAGTCCAAAGACATGCAGGTTAGATCAATCAGGTGTTCTGAATTGTATCTACGTGAGAATGTGAATGGATATGGATGTGTCTGTGTGGGGGGCTTGCAATAGTCTGACAAGTTGTTCATAGTATATCCCACCTGGGAGAGGCGCTAGTTGAATGTGTAGTAATACTTTATATGTAATATTAACGTAAATAGAACAGGATATATTTGATAACCTTAATGGACCTGGCAACTCTATGTGAATATGCTGGAGGGTGTACTAAAAGAGCTGTTATCTTATGTGTAATAAAGAGCAAGGACTGTTTTGAGCCACGCCTCTTCATAGAATCCATATTTACTCTATATCTATTGAATAAACTGATAAAGAGATATGGCGCCTGTTCACCTCGGAAATGAAGGATATTTTAGGCTTGTGCTGTGCTCTAATCAACCACTAGGGAGATAAAAGTTTAAACTTTAAACTCATGATTTATGATGTCATGGCTGATAGATTACAAATATTTTTGGTCTTTCACCATGTCATGGTCTTTCACCATGTCACCATCTTTTTGAACTGCGGCACCACGCGTATTTGGGGACGGTCTAACACACTTGGAGGAAAGCACTAGCCATCTCCTTGTATGAATGAGCTCACATACACCCATGATTGGCTGGCAATCACTGTGAGTGACAGAGAAGTGAGCGTACAGTATTTCGTCCATTGCTCCCATGAGAGCTTGGCCAATTACCTCCCATAGACTCCCTACCATCGACGGCTGGGTGCATTAAACCAAATTCAAACTTGTGATCTATGGGTTGATAGTTACTGACCTTGTCGATGTGCCTGACATTTTTTCTGCTTATTTTGTTTTTGAATTATTTAGTTACATTTTATACAAATTTCCAGTTTTCTTAAAAAGGAGTCAGTATGAAAACTGGAAAGAGTTGCATATTTATAACCTAGAAACCCAATAAAAAAATATTAAAAAAAGAGGCCATAAATATTGTAAAATCCATATTAAAACCAATGGAAGGCTCACAGTCTCTGATGTGCTACCCTTTCTATAATGTACCTCTTAAACATTAATTACTGTGATAGAATCTTCTTCTTCTTTTCCTTTCGGCTGTTCCCTTCAGGGGTCGCCACAGCAAATGATCTGCCTCCATCTCTCACTATCCTCTGCATCTTCTACTCTTACTCCAACGACCTTCATGTCCGCCTTCACCACATCCATGAATCGTCTCTTTGATCTTCCTCTGGGCCTTCTGCCTGGTAGTTCCAACCTCAGCATACTACTACCAATATACTCACTATCCCTCCTCTGTACATGTCCAAACCATCTCAATCTAGCCTCTCTGACTTTGTCTCCAAAACATCTAACATGTGCTGTCCCTCTGATGTACTCATTCCTGATCCTATCCATCCTCGTTACTCCCAAAGAGAACCTCAACATTTTCATCTCCGCTACCTCCAACTCTGCCTCCTGTCTTTTCCCCAGGGCCACTGTCTCTAAGCCATACAACATTGCTGGCCTCATCACCGTCTTGTACACTTTTCCCTTCATTCTTGCCGATACTCTCCTATAGAATATGCTACATAATTGTCAAAATACTTGCATTTAATATGTAAGCCTTTTTAATTATTATTTTTGAATGTGTGCATTAGTCACCCATAAATCCCTTCTATCTGACATTATCCAAATGTGCTTCTTTTTCTTTCCTGTGCAATGCCTGTTCCAGGCTTTACCTAAACTAAGCAGTAGATTGTGATACTCATGGTTGACTAGGCGTAATACATATGGGAGGTCTGCCTTTTCCTTCACTCTGTGCCCCCACAGCACCTGTTCTTTCAGGGTGGTCTCCCATCCAAGTACCACCATAACTGACCAGGCTTCAGATTATAACCAGCATTACTCAGGATATTTTGGGACCACTACATAATGTTTCAGGAATAATAATCAAAGCCCCACTCTCAACGGGTTGTCACTGTCTCCCCAGTGCAGCTAACTGGGTTATCAAAGGCCGGCCATGTCTCTCACTGTTTGTGGTGTGAGGTTCCTGTAAAAGAACCATTGCTGACTTTGCTGACATTCGTCAAGAGTATCTGCATAGCCATCAGCAAGTTTCTGCCCTGCAATGGCCTGGTGAGCTGTCCAGGGTGTACTCTGCTTTCGCTCAGAGTCAGTTGAGATGAGCGCCAGCCTCCCCACGACCCTAATTAGTATTAAGTGGTTCAGAAAATGAATAAATATAAATCAATATACTGAAAACACAGGATCGACACACATTATTTGCAGGAAAAAAACAGGTGGTGCTAAATAAGGATGAGACTTTTATGTTGTTCTTTATGTTTTACAAGTGCATTGTATGGTAATGGCAAGTAGGTCAGTACCAACCAGCCTTTTTGTAGGAAGCGAGTCAAAATATGGCATGCAATTTTATGCTGTAGCCACTAGATGGCAGGATTGCAGCAGAGGTAAGCGTTTGTACATTAAGTGGAAGAACAAAAGAGTGAGTCAGTGTAACAAGAAGGCATTGTATTTTCCATTCCAGAGTGCAAACCTCTACTATACTAAAAAAAAAAAAAAAAAAAAAGTGTATACAGCACCTATAATTCCATCAATCCATCATTTAAAAATTTTATCTGAGGTAACGGAGGCAACAAGTTAAAAGGGAAACCAGGCACTGCTTTCCTCAGGACTCTTTAGCTCCTTCTGGGGATCTCAAAGCATTCCCATGCCACACATGCCCAAAACACCTCTAAAGGGAAGCGACCAGGAGGCATTCAAATCAAATGCCCGAAGTACCTCAAATGACCCACTTCAATGCAGCTTTACCCCAAGTTCTCCCCGGATGTCTAAGCTCCTCACGCTATTTATGTAATACCATACTTAAAAAAAGTCCTTTCCCACGTCTTCAAAATGTGACTACGTCTTCCTTGTCTGAAGCTACACCTCAGATCATCTTGATGAAAGGTTGCACATAAAATGTTGTGTAATCCTCCTCACAAACAAGCAGACCTAACCAAAAAAACGTAACTTCTATTGGAGATAATCTCATCCGACAGTTGACATCATTGCAGTCCTCAAGGGGACATGGAGACTCAGAGGTTAGTCCAGTCGCCTCACAGTGTTTGGTGGATTGAATATTAACCAAAGACCTTTTGCTGCAGCGTTGGCCTGTTCTCCCAGGGTTTCCTCCTGGTAACGTGGGTTCCTCCTCAACTCCAAAGACATGCACATTAGGTCAAAGTGATTACTCTAAATTTTCATACACACTCATATGCAGGTCGGGCAGTGGTGGTCTAGTGGTATAGGGCGCTGGATCGCTGATCCAAAAGGTTGGGGGTTCGAGTCCCACTCTCCACAAGGTTGCCCCCCCCACACACACACACAAGTGCAGCTAACTGGGTTATCAAAGGCCAGCCATGTCTCTCGCTGCCTATGGTGTGAGGTAAAAGAACCATTGCTGACTTTCGACAAGAGTAGGCTGTAAAGCCGTACGTGTTTCCGCCCAACGATGGCCTAGCGAGTTGTTCAGGGTGTACTCTGCCCTCCCCCGAAGTTGGCTGGGATGGGCACCAGCCTCCCCGTGACCCTAATCAGGATTAAGCGGTTACAGAAAATGAACTGATGAGCTGAACTCATATGTAGCCCTAGTAGTAGTGTTAGCCCTGTAATAGATTAGGTAACATGTTCAGCCTCTTGCCCGAAATCAACTTGGATTGACTCCAACCCTGACGGATATGCAGTACAAATAATGGTAGGATGTAATCTCAAATCAGTTGTTTTTTCAACAGTCATTTCTTCACCTCTGTACCAGACTCCTGCTTAAGGCAAGTTTGATGTTTAGCTTGGAATTGACACAGTGCGCATGAAACCAACACAAGCCCCTTTCCATTGCACAACCAACAAAACATCCTAGTAAATGTGTCCTACATGAGTGTGCTCGAATAGCTGTCAAGAATGTGGTAGCTGACAAGAAGAGTGTTTGCCTTGCTGTGAGGGTAGAGGATTGAAAGCTTTTGAGCACATGTGAGAACATTTGTATTTTTTCCAGCAGACCTGTATTTATGTCTTTTTTCCTCTTGGTGTGTGGTTTTCCTTGTTGCCACTACTGTCTGTCAGCCTATTGCTTGTTACCCTTACCCTCTGCTGAGTCCAGAAATAGTGCAAATGGTAATTTATAAATGATCATTTACGCACATACCTACAGTATTTATGTGCAGAAAGGAGAACATTCCATATACACTGGTCAAATATTTTAGAACACTCATTTTGCTGAACCTCCTAATCCGGCTAGCTGACACTGATCAGAGGCTGAGTACAGCCAGAACAGCTCACCAGACCCTCAAAGGTCCAACACACACAACTATTTTCACACACACACACACACACACACACACACCTAGGGGCAATTTGAAACAGTCTATTAACCAAATGTGCACATCTTTGGACTGTCAGAGAAAGCCAATGTATGCAGTGTCTGTCTTCCTTTCAGCTTTTTCCCTTTTACTCGGGAGTCGCCACAGCGAACCATTTGATTCGCACGTTTGATTTGGCAGAGGTTTTTACGTCGGATGCCCTTCCTGTCACAACCCTTTTAGCAAGGGACAGAAACACGCTGACGACTTTGCCGCCTACTCTTTACGAAAGTCAGCAATGGTTCTTTTACATGCCTCTCACCATAGACAGTGACAGACATGGCCCGCCTTTGATAACCCAGTTAGCTGCACTGGGGGAGACAGTGACAACCTTGTGGAGAGTGGGACTCGAACCCCCAACCTTTGGATCAGCGATCCAGCGCCCTATACCACTAGACCACCACTGCCCCACTGTGCCCCAATGTATGCAGAGTAAACCCACGTAAACACGGGAAGAACATGCAAACCACACAGACATGCCCTTACTCAGCCTGGGAATCAAACCAAGGCCTTCTTGCCGAGAGTCAGATGTGTTAAGCAGTACGCCATTTAGTATTACTCATTCACTCATGGATTTGCTGAACTACTTAATCCTATTAAGGTAACGTGGAGGCTGGTGCCTATCTCAGTCGATGCTGGTTGAAAGCGTTGTGCATACGGTACTTAACAACTCTCCATACCATTGCAGGGCAATATGAAGAGAAAATACACTCACACCTAAGGGCAAATTGAAACAACCAATCTGGAGAGCATGCATGTCTTTGGACTGTTGGAGGAAACCAGGGTACTTAGAGTAAGCCTACTCCACCCAGAAATGCTTTTGCTGACTCCGATACTTCAGCCCAGGACCTTCTTGCTGTGAGGCGGCCATGCTAACCACCACACCACCATTTCAACATCTACAAATCTGAAAGTATTTCATCTTCTAATATGACTGAAATGTGTCCATTCTTTTATTTTTTTTAACCTTTTAGGCTTTTTTTTGTTTGTTCTTCATACAGAAATCTACTGGCCCCTCTATGTCTCCAAAATGTCTGCACATCCTCTGTTCAAAATATTGACACCCCATCCACATGTTAGGAAGTGAACACACAATGAATCGAGCTCTTGTTCCATGTTTATTTGTTCTCTTTTATTTTAAGATCTAGAACAGTCAAAGAGTTTGTGTTTGCATTGGTGTTATTTAAATAGACCTCAGCCTATTTTAAATTTTTTTAAATAAATTCCCATAAGTCTATTTTCACATTGAGTTGCACAAACCCAGACTGAACTAATGAGTCACACCAATGATCTAAAAGAGAAACACCATACTTTTATTTTGGAAATGCAGTCACCTTACCAATGAAAAAATAGATACAGTAAATACAAATTAAATGTAAGGGCAGTGGTGGCCTGATAGGAAGGCGCTGGATCACTTATCCTAAGGTTGGGGGTTCAAGGCCCACTCACCACAGGTTCTCACTGTTGTCCCAGTGCAGTTAACTGGGTTATCAAAGGCCAGCCATGTCGCTCATGTCTATGGTGTGAGGCATGTAAAAGAACCATTGCTGACTTTCATCAAGAGTAGGCTGCATAGCCGTCAGCGTGTTTCTACCCTGCTATGGCCTGGCGAGCTTTCCAGGTTGTACTCTGCCCTCGCCCAGAGTCAGCTGGGATAGGAACTAGCCTCCCTGCGAACCTAATTAGGATTAAGCGGTTACAGAAAATAATTTAATAATGAAAAAATAAATGTATTCATGTACTCTAAGAAGGAGTTGAAAACCTATTGACTTCTCAAAAGTGAGCTGAATATTTCTCTCCATTCTTGAGGTCCTCTCACACCTACCCAACATATTTCCAATGCATGATTCCAATGCACACATTCCAAATGATACATTAGGGGTGACACACACACACACACACACCAGTTTGTTCAGTTCAGTTTAATATTGTTCCAAAGCAGCTTTACAAAACACTCACAGAGAGGGAGGGAACGTCTATACCTTAGTGCCTAGGCTACTGCTCCCGCACCCCGACCAAGGATTAAGCAGAAGATGATGAAGATGAAGATTAAGTTAAATTATAGGATTGTTAAATCAATATTCTGGAGGTTGGGGCTCCTGAGTAGCACATCATCAGCTTGCTATTAGCCCAGAGATCGCAAGTTCAAATCCGGGTTTATGCCACAGCCATCCGTGGCTAAGATCCCAGGGGAGTTAAATGGCCGAGCTCTCACAGCTGGGAGGGACGGCATACACTCACAAGGATTGCCAGCAAATCATGGTCATCTATGAGCTCATTCGTACGAGGAGGGCGAATAGTGCTTTCCCTCCAAGTGTGTTAGACTGCCCTCAAATACACATGTTCTGCAGTTCGAGAAGAGGCAGCTGGCTAGCATTGCATGACACAGAGGGGGCGTGTCTATGCTTCCACCCCTCCCTGGTCGGTAGTGGTCGTGTGATAGGGAAGGTAGAAAACTTGATGGATGGGAATTGGATAAGACTAAAACAGGGAGAAATGTTTGAAAAATATATTTACATTTTTTTAATCCTATTTCACAATGTTAAAGAATCCTTTAAACAATCCTGGATTCAGAATTTTATCAGGATCGTCTGTAGAATCAAACAGAGTCTTCATTGAATAAAGCACCACCTCCGGTAGAAATTTAACGAAAATCTGTACATTTCTTCAGAATCCTCCTCACAAAGCTCCTTGTAATCCTGCTAACATACCTTCTTGGAATTGGTAATTATAATTAATTGTTTGAGCCAAGCTGTACCAGTGAAAAGGTAAATATGAAATTCAAAATATAAAGATATTAAAAATAATAATAATAATAATAAATAAAAAAAAGTAGAAGGGGGATATTAAATTAATTTGGTAATGGCACAGAGAAACATAATGTTATTTTATTAGATTTATCTACTTTTTTCATGTTGTAGCACTAAATAATAAAATATTAGCCCTGCATGGACAGACGATGTAATTATACAACCAGGAGAGGAACAAAAAGAAACCACCACCCTTGATGGTTTAACCCCAGGTAGCTCACATGAGGCAGAGAAAGCGTGTATAAAACTATTTGCACCCTTTTGATCCATGGTTTCCCAGCAGCAGTAATACAGTTTAGCCATAAAGCTGTCACTGTGGCCGGGTGTGTGTAGGAGGATGCGTGGTTTTGTGCCATCCCGTACATTTCCACGTTTGCGTCACTAGCTGACCCTTATTTGAGACGCTGGTCCTCATCACACATCCTGGGCTTTCCTGTGACGCTTCTGCGGCTTTTTCACATGTCTTAATAGAATGTGAAGAATCCGATTGCTGTTTCGACATGCTGACATGCTGTCGACTGAAACCTGGCAAGTATTCCATCATATTGGAAGATGGTGTGTTCACATAGCTGTGCACATCTGGGGTACAGATGGAATTCAATGCTTTCAAAAAGGAATGGAAAACAAGCTTGAGATCACCAGGAAGTCTTTTTATCTTTAATTGTACTGAATGTATTTGCTCGATCATTGGTAGTGAACCCCTGGTTTCAATTAAAGAAAAAATAAATATATAAGAATGCTAAAAGAGCGATACTTTCTTTGTTTACTCGATTTTATGACTCCGATTCAATTATGGAAATGTTGCCATGTAGCAGTACAAGATATTAGCCAACTGACGTCATCAAAAGGGGAAATTTGTCCAAAAGCAAATATTTTTGCTTTCACAAACAATACTAGATAAAATATCTCTCTAATTTTGGTGGATTGGGACTGACAGCACATGTAAGTGGGTTTCCTCAACGAACTAGATCATGTTAGCTGGCTGGCTTCATGGTGCATTCTGAGATCATAAAAACATAAGGAAATTTGACTTTATAGAGAAAATGAAGGCGATGTCAAGCCTGAAGAGAACACCACTGGAAGCTGATGAAAACTTAGTGACATTACACAGAGGATCAGGAAAGTTGGCAATTCTCCGCCATTAGTGTAGAATTTTGCCAAAAAGACGCACAAAGGAGCACAGTGTGCACACTGAGAATGTGAGACCTCTTAAAATGAGCCGAACACAACACTTTCATGGATACATCCAAGACTCATCCAATAATCACCTGGTTTGTACCACAGCTATGTTTAAAAAAATTTTTTTTGGCGCCTTAGAACCCATCAATCCATCCTAGCCTAGGTTGGAGCCTATCTCAGCTGATTCTGGGTGAAGGCAGAGTACACCCTGAACCACTTTCAAGTTCCATCATGTGTCCTAGAACCCTTTATGTTGAAAAATAACTATATTGTCACACTAGATTCCATCCTACATACATGATACGGGTGTGGAATATTCAGAAATGACTGGGCTGCCATCTGTTTTTAATTCCCTTTCCTTATTGACTTTGGTAAAGAAGTGTTGCAAATATGAGGGTAATCACATTCTTCAGTTCTTACATGCATTTTAACCGTCTTGTTTATAATACTTTAGGAGTGAATGAGCTAGTGTCTAGAAAAGACTGACTTGTATTTTGTCTGGTCCTACATACCAATTTATCAAAGTGCTCCTCTTAATCAGATGTGAGAACTGAGTGTAGGATATAAAGTTGATGAAGAGGACTGTGAAGGAAAAAAATAAAGGCTAGAATTTTTTATATAAGACACTCAGAACATAGGAAAACATCCTAACAACAGACACTGAACTTTCTTTAAAAGTTACTACCAATTGCATGTGCAAGTTAATGAATTTTCCTCACGGTATGTAATGTTGACATCCCTGAGCCATGTTTGTTATGAAGGTTTCAATTGTCTCGATCAACCTGTCATTCAACGCCTATGGTTGTCAGGAGTTGCTCATTCATCACTACCAAGTAATCCTTACAAGTTTTGAAATGTGATACCAAAGGAGGGATCTAAGTGTATAAATTTGGAGGGTTCTTACAGCTAGTTTACTGACTGGCCCTTAATCATGAACCACACTCTATCATTTCAGTAATTCTTAGCTTGTTTGGGAAACTGTCTGGGAATGAGATGTCTGCCTCTCCAAGAGCCAAGCTTTAATTAAAGTACATTTCAGTTCTGCCAGTTTAGTAGCGGCTGTAAGACGTAAATCTGATCAAGGACACAAGTCCAGTCGCATGAGTAGATGTATTTACATAGAGGTCTTGAGATGTTCTCTGCTTTTACTTGAACTTATTTCTTTCTTGTTAATTCTCCTGAGTCCTATTAGGGAGGCTGGGAGCATACTCTCATCCCATTTAATAACTAGAGTGCAAGGTACCTTCTCCAGGTACAAATGGATTATGATGACAAGTGCACTAATTAATCTAGAAAATCTGCCGAGGACTGTGGGTTTCACTGTAACTTCAACGTCATAATGGAATTTCTCCCCCTAGTGGGCATCTGAAGTTTCTATGAACATTTATGATGCTACTCTACAAATAAGCTTGATGAGCATGTGTCACATCCGCAGCTTGATAGTAGTTGTTGCTTCCTGCCCCTAGTCTGCATCTTCATCAGGTGTCTCAAGATCATCAGGGTATTGCCCCTTAACTTGAACTCGTCACCTGAGTGGGGCAGCAAAGACTTAAATTGTCTTCACCTGCAGACTGGCTTCAGGCTATCTTCTGAGTTGGTGCCTCTGCACGCTAGCCTCCTGGCCTATGGTTGGCTGTGTTTCAAATTTTTTTCCTCTATCCACAACCATCTTGAGCTTGACTCCACTGAGGCACTGATGGTCTTTATTGCCTTCTTTGTGGTGGTGGAGGGAAGACCTAAGTTGCACTGGAAGTTTTTTTGTGGATGTTGTGATGAAACCCCTACATCCGACTTCGATTGGCATCAGGTTTGCTTTCCAGACCTTAACCCTTGCGTCGTCAACCAAGTCCTGGTATTTCGCTGCTTTCAAATCATGTGAAATATCGAGTCTTTCCTCCCAGGGGACTGTGAGCTCTATAGTGTGGATGGTTTTCAATTTGCGTGATAGTAGCAGCATGTCTGGGTGCACTGTAGTGACTGCTATCTCTTCTGGGAATTGTAGCTTCTTCTGCACATCAACATCAAGTTGCCAATCGGAGGCTGTAGATAAGATCAATCTAGTTCTGGCAGACTTGCTGGACTTGGACTTGTCTCCTTCTTTTAGGAACTGTATGGGTTTTACTACGTTCCCTTTGTTCTGGTGGTTGGCCTCCACTCTGCATTGGTCTACGACTATAGCAATCTCTCGGAGAACATTGTCGTGCCTCCACCTGTACCTCCCCTCCCTCAGAGCCTTGGGACATGCTGTAAGGATGTGGTTTCAGGTGCAGTTGATGGCTTTACATAGAAAGCATGAAGCGTCTCCTTCCTTACCCCAAATGCGCAAGTTGGAAGGCGTAGGTAGCAGGTCTGATACAGCATGGAGTAGGAAACTGAGTCGTCCTTGGTTTATAGACCATAGGTCCTTCCAGGTTAATGGGCGTTTGAGGGCTGCTTCCCATCTGGTCCAGCTACCTTGGCTTCCTAACCCGACTGCCTTTACGTACCTGTCATGTTCTGCTTTCTTTCTAGATTGCTGGACAATCAAGTCTCTTCTTGTTTTGTTATCAGCCATGCTCCATCGCTTCTCACCATAGTTGCCAAGGCCCAATCATCCTTTGCAAACTGTTCCCACTAACTCTTGATGGCATAGGTCCTCCTCAGCGACTTGGACTGCTTTATGAGGATTCCACTTTCTACCGGTCTTCACAGCGTCTCCTGCGTGGTGAACTGCTGAGTCTTTTGATAAGCACAAGGTAGAAACAGCTCAAACTTTTGCAGTCTGGAATTCTTCAATTACCGATGATAGTGGTAAGCTGAGTTTGGCTGACCTACTTTTGAGGTTTACAGTACTGTAGCTTGTGGAACGCCCAGCCACTTGCGGAGAAATCTGCTACACTGTTGTTCCATTGACTCAACTGTCGATAAGGCCATGTCATAAAGAACATGAAGAACATTTATTCACACATTATTTGTAATTATTGACATCCATCTTTTTTTTTTTCTTTTTTAAAATATGATCGAAGATCATCTCCAAAATGTAATGATGTTTTTTGTAACATACCCTACTAATTGATCGAAATCCATGCATAACTTTTTGAGTTATACTACACATAAACAGGTATACTAAAAACCATCCCCGGTGAAAACAGAATTCAGTTGGACGTAATCAGCTGTGTCCTGATCTCAGGAAGTTCTAGCCTTGTCTTGACATGCTTTAGACTTGACATGAACTCCCAGAAATAAACCAAACTGTTCTTATTTTTTGTCCCCAGAAACTAGAAGGAAAAAAAAAAGAATACTTGTCCTTGCAAGTCCTGACAACATTTAGTAAGAAAACATAATTATCTTTGGAAGCTGGGACATCTGCCAGTCTCTACTTCCTCATTAAGACTCTGATCTACCAGGGGGTTTAGCCAACTCCTCTTCCAGGAAGGCAACGTCAAAGAGAGGCTTTAAATCAGGATCATTCTGTTCCTGTATGAGTCTCTCACTTGACAAAGAAATATCTTGTCTCAACATACGTGACATCTTATTGGCCTTATCCTGGTACTGATTGGGCTCTGTAAATATCTGCAATAAATCTATAATGTCATCTTCAGAATCGGCTTTCTGCGACTCGGCCATTTTCTTGACCATGGTTCTCGTCAATGAGCGAGAAATAAGCACTTTCTGCTTATCTTCTCTGACACTGTCATCCTATTATGATGGCATTTATTTATTGGCCTCTTGTGTAGTGTCGGCCCTCTGGCAACATATAACACCCGTCAAATCTTTTCCCAAGAGAAGTGAGTCCCAGGGTGGTAGTGCACTTCTGAGACATCATCATAGAAACATGGGTCAATCAGTAGCTGATGATGGTGAGTTTACAGGTCATGTGACATACTTGTGTGACATTGTTTGACAGAGGAATTCAGATAGAGGGACACAGAGTCTGACCCCCTAGGACTGCCAATAAATAAATGGTTTCTCCATAACATGGGACAACCCACAATAAAGCAATTAGTGCTTTTCTATGTTCCCTGGATGGAACTATAAATAAAGCATGTTTTAAAGTGTACCTTTTAAATAGAAGTCCTTATGGCTTGATTTTACCTCTTAAGGTACAAAACCTGTGTGCATGATGATATTGACTCAGTAACAATGAACCTACATTATTAAATGTATCTATGATTGTTACTACAGTGTCTGTGTGGATTTCATCTGATTTCATAAGATAAAATATACTTCAGTAAACAGCTGAAAGACTTTTTTAAAAAATACTATGGGACATCTGGGAGCTAACTGGCCGAGCTCTCACCTGGATGTAGGGATGGTATATGCTCACGTCCCTGTCGCTCATTCATACGAAGGGGTGGATTGAGCTTTCCTTCAGAGTGTTAGACCGCCCCCAAAATACGCATGTGCAGCAGTTTGAATAGAGGCATTGCATATCACGGAGGGGGAGTGCATGCTTTTGCCCCTCCATGGTTGGTGGTGGTCGTGTGATAGGGAAGGCAATACTTGATGGGTGGAAATTGGATATGACTAAATTAGGGAGAAAATTAAAAAATAAAAAAAAAAGAAAATGAATAAATCGCTAAATTTCTCCACAATACATTTGTCTGGGTTTTTTTTTATTGAGATGTCTAAATGGCAAGACTGCTGTTCCTGACAGTAATTTGCACTATTCTTGGACATTCCAAGTTTGTGAGATTTGGAAAATACAGCAAAATGAACCTAATAAATGAGACGACCAAAGTTTTAAGACCAGAACATGTTCTTGATTCTTGCTGCATCTGGCAGGCCTATACTGTCATTACTGTATATTTAAATCTATGTTTCCACTGAGTCACGTTAAAATTTTATTATAATGAATTGCTTGGACACTTAATTTTAACAAAATGTGTAAAGATATCACATACGTTTCCAGCATGCAACTGTAAAACTTAAAAATATGGTTCCTTATTACAACTGTTGGTATTCAAGAATGTAACAATGCATCCTGGTCATTTGGTGTAGGGGTAGCGAGTACTTCTCACAGCAAGAAGTTCCTGGAGCTGGCGAGGAGTTTACATATTCACCACGTACCTGGGTTTTCTCCAGTGCCTCCATTTTCCTTTGACAGTCCATGTTAGCCTAAATAGCTGTCCAGATTGCCCCTTAGTGTAGATATGAGTGTTAATGATTATATGTGTTGCCCTGCGATGATCTGGTGAGTAGTATAGTTTGTACCCCACCTTCACCCAGTGTAGGCTGACATAGGCTCCAGCTTTCCTTCAATCATAATACCAGTGTTCAGCTGTTTGACAAATAAGTGAGTGTGTGAGTGAGTTATAGTAGTTAGTATGTCCACCTCCCTACAACATTGTCCTGGGTTCAAGTCCCTGTCTCGGGCATTTCTATGTGGAGTTTGGGGGCATGTTCTCCCCGTCGTTCTGTAGACATCTGGGTACTTCAGTTTCCTCCAACAGTCCAAAGATTACATGCACATTTTGTTAAATATTCTTTTCCTTTCTGCTGTTCCCTTCAGGGGTTGCCACAGCGAATGATCTGCCTCCATCTCACCCTATCCTCTGCATTTTCTACTCTTACTCCAACAACCTTCATGTCCTCCTTCACCACATCCACAAATCTTGTCTTTGGTCTTCCTCTAGGCCTTCTGCCTGGTAGTTCCAACCTCAGCATCCTACTACCAATATACAGATGCTCCCCGACTTACGTTTTTAACTGGTTCCGGACGGCTGAACGTAAGTTGAAAGTGAACATAAGTTGTCACAGTGACGTATGACATATGACGTGTGATGTATGACGCTCATACTGTACTATACATCCATAAATACCATTACCATATCTCATAAAACACCCCTAAATCAATTATTATAAACATTACATTGTAAAATAATATCAAATATAGCAAATAATATCAAAATTAATTTAAAATAAATTAAATTCAAGCAAAATAATTTCAAATAGATAAATTTTAATCAAATTCACTCATCAAATATCAAATACAGTATCCAATATAACCTTTAACATTCTCTATGATGCAATCTTTCTGCTTGTAAACCGAAACTAGAAACCGAAAGTTGTTTACTTGCTGTGCTTGAGACAAGTGCGGGTTATACAGACTTCCAGTCTTTCAATTGAGCAAGGGCACCTTTGAACTCTTTTAGTACTCAGCCTGCATTGATGTGAATCACCAGCAGAGCGGAGAGTTCTCTTTCTTTTCTGGATTCGAGTTTTAATTCATTTTACAATTCTCTTTGCTTAACTGAGTATGCATGGTAGATTACGCAGATCCGAGGAGATATTAATTCATCTCTGTGTATAAGACTTGCACCCATGCTAGTAGGCTGGTAACACGTTATATAACTTATATAAAACTGAACTGGGAAGATGGAGGGGCACGTTCAGTCTGTCGTTTATAAACAATGGACGCAGCGTCATTACGTCATTGCGTCATTACGTCAGCGTACTACGTAGGTACATCTAAACTCAAAAATTGACTTAAAAAAAAGAAATAACGTAAAATCAAAAATAGTAAAACGGATGAACCTAAGTCGGGGAGCCTCTGTACTCACTATCCCTCCTCTGTACATGTACAAACCATCTCAATCGAGTCTCTCTGACTTTGTTTCCAAAACATCTTACATGTGCTGTCCCTCTGATGTACTCATCCTCGTTAGGGGCGGTTCAACATCTTCAACATTTTCCCCAAGCGTACAGAGAGTACCCCCCCCCCCACGCCTCCGAAAGCGTACAAATAAATGTTGATGTCTCGGCAGGATTTTTAAATAAGATATTAAACAAAACAATGGTCAAACCTCTTTTATAAAATAAATCAATGTATTTACTGGACAATACCTATTTTATACACCAGTCAAATAATAATGAAATCAATAAAAAAATTATACTTTTTAATGACAGCTGCTTTAATATTAATATAGAGACATTTGATTTTAATAATAAAAATGACATTGTTTTTAATAATATTATTTATTAAAATATAATTCAAAATGTCTGCATTTTTTATTGGTCATTGGCTTTTGGATGACCACGCTTCAGTTTGTGATCAGCTGCCTTCTGATATTTTAGCAGCTGATACCGGGTTGGGTAGTATTCATAAATAAACCATTGCACACACAGTGGTTTTGTTTTATATGCTTGTCGTATAAGTTAACGACCCGAAAGCCGCCATTGCTAAGTACCCGCCTACATAACGTTACCGTGACGTCACTTGGTTGGTACAAAGTACGTACCACATGAAATATAGTGCATGCATATCACAGCATATTATATGATATAAACAACATGGAATCTCACGTCAACAACACGCACAAGTTTTTCAGCAGAAGACGATTCATCTATTACTCTCAGAAGACAAATCAAATATGATAGTTCAACCAAAAACATTCTCAAATATATTTCAAATTACATCTGCAAGTACATGTGCTAAATAAATTTACAAATTGAGCTAAAGTTGCTTATCTATTCAAAGGCACAAACAAATATTAATACATATTTACAGCACAAAAGCATACTATTAATTTTATAAAAGTACTGACCATTAGGCTTCAGATACAAGCTGGATGGCTTATGATTATTTTAGCCATTCATTCTCTGTGCGTCAATGTTTATGTTCTAACACATGTGCAGGAACTGGAGGCGGTACTAACAAACTGCTTTATTCTCACACTTTGATTGACAATGTTCAGCTATTATTTCTTACTGATAATATTATGATTGTTGATTGGTCAGCTCGGGCATGCACATGCGCAGTGTCCGTTACATGTTAACTTCCGGTTTACTTCCGAACTATAGTCATGCGGAATTTATCTCCGACTTTCTCTTCAATAACAGTCATTATGTTTATTTAGGGGTCATTCAACACTTTCAACATTTTCCTAAGCGTACAAAACGTACGCTAGCGGGGAGGGGGTAAGATGTCTGTGTACGCTTTTTAATATTATAAAAATGTCGATCAACAATAATACATGCGCTCGTGAATATATATATATATATATATTTTTTTTTGTGCGTGTACGTTTGAAACTCTCAATGTGCGGTTCGCCAACCACCTGCGGTGTTGTCTGTAATGAATACTACCCAACCCAGTATCAGCTGCTGAAGCATCAGAAGGCAGCTCACAAACTGAAGCGTGGTCGTCCAAAAGCCAATGACCAATAAAAAATGCAGACATTTTGAATTATATTTTAATATAAAATAATATTATTAAAAACAATGTCATTTTTGTTATTAAAACCAAATGTCTTAATATTAATAATAAAGCAAGTGCCATTAAAAAGAATTCTTTAAAAGTATAATTTTTTATTGATTTAATTATTATTTGACTGGTGTATAAAAGAAGTACAGTATTGATCAAAGAAAAGAGGTTTGACCATTGTTTTGGGTAATATCTTGTTTAAAAATCCTGCCGAAAGATCAATATTTATTTGTACGCTTTCGGGGGGGAGCAAAAAAAGCATACTCTCTGTATGCTTGGGAAAATGTTGAAAATGTTGTACTGCCCCTTATAAGATTGTGAATACACATAATTTCTTGTCCTGCGGAACTCAAGTCCTGGTGTATGACTTGAGACCCCCAGCCTACGCCCTTGCGTAGCCTTAAACTTTAAAAGGTTTAAGCGTTAACACTGGTGTTTTGTCAAGCAGAGTGAATCAGACAATGTTGTTGTTGTTGTTGTGCGTGTACCGCTCTTAGGTGATTGGCGAATTGCGCATTGAGAGTTTCAAACGTACACGCACAAAAAAAATAAATATTCACGAGAACATGTATTATTGTTGATCGACATTTTTATAATTAAAAAGCGTACGCAGACATCTTACCCCTCCCCCCAGCGTACATTTTGTACGCTTAGGAAAATGTTGAATGACCACTTACTGCCAAAGAGAACCTCAACATTTTCATCTCTGCTACCTCCAGCTCTGCCTCCAGTCTTTTTCCCAGGGCCGCTGTTTCCAAACCATACAACATCGTTGGCCTCAACACCGTCTTGTACACTTTTCCTTTCATTCTTGCCGATACCTTCCTATCACACATCACACCGGACACTTTTCTCCTACTATTCCAACCTGCCTGCACACGCTTCTTCACCTCTTTTCCACACTCTCCATTGCTCTGGATTGTTGAGCCCAAGTACTTAAAATCCTCCACCTTCTTTATCTCTGCTTCATGTAATCTCACCGTTCCTCTTGGGTCCTTGTCGTTCACACACATGTATTCTGTTTTACTGAGGCTAACCTTCATTCCTCTCCTTTCCAGGGCATACCTCCACCTCTCTAGGTTTTCCTGCACTTGTTCTCTGCTCTCACTACAGATCACAATGTCGTCTGAAAACATCATATTCCATGGAGATTCTTGTCTAACCTCGTCTGTCAGCCTGTCCATCACCATAGCAAACAAGAAGGAGCTCAGAGCTGATCCTTGATGCAGTCCTACGTCCACCTTGAACTCTTCTGTCACATGGACAGCACACCTCACCACTGTCTTACATCTCTCATACATGTCCTGCACCACTCAAACATACTTCTCTGCCACTCCAGACTCATGCAATCCTCTCTCAGAACCCTGTCATTTGCTTTCTCCAGATCCACAAAGGCACAATGCAGCTCTCTCTGACCTTCTCTGTACTTCTCTATTAACATCCTCAAAGCAAACACTGCATCTGTGGTGCTCTTTCTTGGCATGAAACCAAATTGTTGTTCACAAATGCTGACCTCTGCCCTTAGTCTAGCTTCAACTATTCTTTCCCATAACTTCATCATATGGCTCATCAACTTTATCCCTCTGTAGTTGCCACAACTTTGCACATCTCCCTTGTTCTTAAAATGGGCACCAGCACACTTCTCTTCCATTCCTCCGGCATCTGCTCACTCTCTAGGACCTTGTTGAATGTTCTTGTCAGAAAATCTACTGCTACTTCGCCTAGACACTTCCACACCTCCACCGGTATGTCATCAGGACCAACTGCCTTTCCATTCTTCATCCTCTTCAATGCCCTCCTTACTTCACTCTTACTAATCTTTGCTAATTCCTGGTCCTCAACATTCACCTCTTCTACTCTTTTTTTCTCTCTTTTTCCTCATTCATCAGCTCCTCAAAGTACTCTTTCCATCATCCCTGCACATTTCTGTCATCAGTCAATACATTTCCCTCTCTCTCCTTAATTACTCTAACTTGCTGCACATCTTTCCCATCTCTATTTCTCTGCTGTGCCAACTTGTATAAATCATTTTCTCCCTCCTTACTGTCCAACCTACCATACAAGTCATCATACGCCCTCTGTTTGGATACGGATACGCCTCCCTCCTCTCCTTCTTTGACCAACAGTATTCCAATTTCCATCAGCACTCTTTGGTTAACAGCACTGATGGCGATCGTTTTTAACCTGGGCCTCAACCGATCCGGTATGAAATTTGTAATTTTGGTCATTCGCATAACAATCTTTGCAGAAGTTTTACGCCGGATGGCCTTCCTGTTGCAACCCTCTGCATTTATCTGTGCTTGAGACCGGCGTGAGGGTGAACACACTGGCTTGTGCCCACCCTCACGGCTGCATTTGGCTAAATGGCTGTTCCAAATTGCCCCTAGGTGTGGATGTGAGTGTGTTGCTCTGTGTAATGTTCTGGTGAGCAGTCCACGGTGTACCCCACCTTCACTGTGACCCCAAAAGAGTACATTTTTAGATAATCCCAAAATAGGCTTTTTGTATCTAATTTGCGATCACATTTTTCCAGAAATTCCATTTGTATTTCTTTTACCAACTCAGACATTACCATATTTGTATTTCTTTTTAATTTCCAGCCTCATACCAGGTTAATTTGTATGCTTTTAGTTAAATTTCTTCTGTCTGCACATCTGTAGTTCTTTGTTTTCACATCCAGTCTTTATAAATGTTTCCCTTTGGATTAAATCAGGCGTTCAGTACAACACTGACTCACCTAAACACTTAGGAAATGCTCCACACCTAGCCATAAGCATTTGCTTAGAAATCTTTTGAAGCCTTATCATCTTATCAGACTCATTTAGTAGGTACATCCTCCTTTTGGCAGCCAAGAACAAATTCTCAGCTTGTTTTTTGGGGAGTAGTTGTAAGGAGGAGGAAGTACAGAGCAGTGCTGGCTAGTGGGGATGTGGAATTTGAAACATTTTTTCAGTACTGGCCAGCCACTGTTTACACCACAGACAGGCCGTGACATCGGCAAGGGTTGGGGGGGGGGGGGTTTGGTTCATAAAAGTGAGTGTGCTCAGAGCCAGCCAGTGAACAATCTACAGCACTGGTAACTCAGCACACTGCATTGGGACGGTGGGATGGACAAAAAAGTGCAAAACACATACACTCTGCTGGCACGCGCACTACTGTTGTACCTGTGCTACCAGGTGAGACTCTCTCTCTCCACCTGATACACTATCTGTGAGATCTCAGGTGTTCAGGTAATTTATACATGGTGCTTGTTAAATTTTTGCCAATTCAGATGGGATTAAACAGTGGATGTTGAGAATGATATTGTTAGGTTGGTTATAGAAGTAACTATATTGTTTGTTGTTTTGTTATCATTTCAATGTTGGCTGAATTGCAGATCCAGTGAAGCAGCTTGTTATGTGTCTTATGTATAGTGCATCAAAACTTTGTAACCAAGTTTATTCCCACTAGGTGCTGTGGTTTGGTCATTTCTGCTCAAATGAACCTTCAGATCATTTATTTTGCCTCTAGATACTGAAAACTGTTGAAAAAACCAAGATGTTTTTATCTCTTCGAGGCTACTGCACATGCTCAGCATTTTACAGATGCAAATTAGTAAACAAGTGCATGTGATAGCACTGGCACTTTTGACACTGACCAAAGAATTGCATAAATATTTGTTCAAAAAGTCCATAAGTGGGAGATTCTACTAACTAGGATTCCAAAGCTGTGGTAAGTACTTAGTGAGTTTTAATTTTCTTATCATGTTTAGCTTTGTTCGTATTTTGTAGGGTGCAAATTAGCTATGCATCCAGACATACAGTAATGCAATCACACAGCATGAGAGATTGTAGTTGGCATCTGAAAAGCAGAAGCAACTTATCGAAAAATCAGCTTATGTATGAAATATCGAAACAAATCTGTGGCTCCATGTATAAACCTGATAACATGTTCCCAAATCTTTAGTTTGACATGTCTATCAAATCAGTTAAAGTGTCTCAGTATAATTTTCTGATTAAGAGGATCCATCATAATCCTAAAATCCACGTCTGGTTGACTGCTTAGAAGTTTACAGATTATTGTATTCAGATTTAAATTTCTCATTCTTATTAATTTGTTGGAGGGGCAGTAGTGGTGGCCTGGTGGCAACGTGCTGGATTCCTGATCCCAACATTGGGAGTTCAAGCTCAACTGTCAACAGCTGTCACTGCTGTCCCCCCAGTGATGCTAACTGGGTTATCAAAGGCCAATCATGTCTGTCTATGGTGAGAGGTGTAAAAGAACCATTGCTGACCTTCGTAAAGAGTAACTGCATAGCTATCAGTGTGTCTCTACTCTGCAAGCTCTCCAGGGTGTACACTGCCCTTGTTCCGAGTCGGCTGAGATGAGCACCAGCCTCTCCGTGACCCCAATTAGAATTAAGTGGTTCAGAAAATGAATGAATGAATGAATGAATTTATTTGTTGGTTGTCAGATTCATGGAGCCTCAGTATGCCTTTAGCTCTTCTATATGGCGTTAACAGCTTGTTGCAGCTGCTTTTCTTCTCTTTCAAATATATCCCAAATTTAAAGCACCATAAAAGACACTTGAATGCCCCTAACTTTCAATTTAACAATGTAGTAATGACCCTGGTCAGTTACCGTTACAGTACTTGGGAGGCATGGTGGCAGAGTGGGTAGCCCATCTGCCTCGTGACAAGAAGGTTCTGTGTTGAAGTCCAGGACTTAACGAGGATATTTCTATATGGACTTTCCATGCTTGCTCTGGGTGGATGTGCGAGTTGCCCTGACATGGTCTGGCGAGCTGTTCGGGGCTTACGGATTATTGTATCCAGATCCAATTTTCTCATTTTTATGAATGTGTGAGTTTTCCAATTCATGCATGAGGGCCACAATATGCTCTTAGCGCTTCGTAACAGTTTGCTGTAGCTACCATGGCGCTTTCCTCCGCCCACAGGCATATCCTAAATCTAAAGCACCAAAAAGGCACTCAAATGTCCATAACTTCGGAAATAATCCCACATATAAAAAGACCTACGTTCTAAAAGCAAGTCTGTATGATGTGACGTGGTGATAGAAAAGGATTTTAATTAGAAGTCGAGAAATTCTCCACTTGATTTCTTAACAGCATGTGACCGAGATGCTTTATGCTTTGCTGTACCAAAATTTTGGTACATTCTTTTATTGTTGTTCCACTTGTTTTTTCGGAGACCTGACTCCAGATGAGGGTGGCATGGTAATGTAGTGGTAGGCACATCTGCCTCACTGCAAGAAGGTCCTGAAATGGAGTCCTGGGTGTTTGTATGGAGTTTGTATGCTCTTCCCATGCTTGTATGGGTTTTCTCCAGGTACTCCAATTTCCTCCAACAGTCCAAAGACCTGCACATTAGATGAATTGTATGTTCCAATTTGCCCCAGTGAGTGGGTGTGATCTTGAGCGTGAGCAGTTTTTGTGTTTTTGTGTGTGTGTTTGTATTGCCTGTGATGATCTGGCGAGTTGTCCAGGGTGTACTCTTTTGCCCGGTGTCGGCTGAGATAGGCTCCAGTTTACCCACAACCCTACTAGGAGTAAACTGTTCGGCAAATTAGTGGTGATGAAATGAATACATTTTGTTTGGCTGCTCTGAAAAAAAATTTTCAATAAAAAAAGTCCCGGGTAAACACAAACTGCATCTGCACGTGTAACACTGAGACGCTGGCTGTGGTTTTATTCTAAACCACTTCCTCTCTACCACTTTAGGTATGCTGCCAACAGTGTGGCAGGCCATGCCAGTGTCCCAGCTCTGTACCAGCCTGCCCTAATGGTGTTGCTCTTGTCCTGGACGGATGTGGTTGCTGCCAAGTGTGTGCCCGCCAGAATGGTGAAGCCTGCACTGATGTACTTGTGTGCGACAAGCAACATGGCCTGGAATGTGACTACAGTGCCAGCTTTCCTGGAGATCCGGGAGAGTGTGTCAGTAAGTAACAGGGTTTCCTGTCCTGTGCTGAACAGCATGTCTTAGTGTGCATCCAGAACAGGGTTTGTAAATGGAATTAGTGAACATCGTTCCAAGGAAGAGTACAAACAGGGCTACTGTGTGAGGATTTACCCGCACCGACTCCTCCTTAGAATATTTAAACAACTTTCTTGCTCTTCTATAATTTATACTGTTGAGACTGAGGGTCAAACAGTGAGCTGCATGCAATCGGGTATCAGAATCAAACAGTGTCATAGAAAAATACATTTTTGTTTTGTTTTAGAAAAATGTATATAATTTAATCACTAAAGCTTGAGTACGGTATTATCCTTTTTGTTGTTAAAAATAACTAATTTATTATTATTACTTAATTTTCTGTAACCGCTTAATCCTAATTAGGGTCACGGGGAGGGTGGTACCCATCTCAGCTGACTCTGGGCGAGGTCAGAGTACACCCTGGACAGCTCACTAGGCCATTGCAGGGCGGAAACACGCTGATGGCTTTGCAGATACTCTTGTTGAAAGAGTAATCAGTAATGGTTCTTTTACATCAACCTCACACCATAGACAGAGAGAGACATGGCCGGCCTTTGATAACCCAGTTAGTTGCATTAGGGGGACAGTGACAACCTTGTGGAGAGTGGGACTCGAACCCCCAACCTTAGGATCAGCGATCCAGCACTTACACCACTAGGTTGTTGTTGTCGTCGTTGTCGTCGTCGTCATCGTCGTCGTGCCAGTTACACCTACAGTAGTTAATTAAAACAACAAAACATTATATAGTAACAATAGTAAGATACCCCCAGTGCGGCTAACTGGGTTATCAAAGGCGGGCCATGTCTCTCACTGTCTATGGTGAGAGGCATGTAAAAGAACCATTGTTGACTTTCGTAAAGAGTAGGCTGCAAAGTCGTCAGGGTGTTTCTGTCCCTTGCTAAAAAGGGTTGTGACAGGAAGGGCATCCGAAACCTCTGCCAAATCAAACGTGTGAATCAAATGATTCGCTGTGGCAACTCCCGAGTAAAAGGGAAAATGCCGAAAGGAAGACAGACAGACAGACAGTAACAATAGTAAGATACTAAAAAGAGGTCCTAAAAAATTCCCTACTGTTTATTGAGAAATTTTTTATTTGCTTTTTTTATACTTTATCCCAAAGTTGATTATTTATCCACATTAGCCCATCCTGAGGCCTTTAAATGTTTACTTTTTCCCATTGATTACACAGTGACATGAGCGCATTATATCCATACATAGTTACAGCAAGAAAGTTCATCTTATTAGTAGAATGAAAGGGACTATCTGATTGGTTCACTCTTGGAATTACCACATTTTTCTGAGTGAATACGACTATTACTACTACTATTAATTTGTACTACTACTACTAATAATAATGATGATATATTAAAACAACCATTTCAGACCAGTATATATATGCAATACATATGCAATATCCAGTGTTCATTTTTTTTCAGCGTGGTTGTCATTGTGCTTATCATTAACACTTGTGACTATGTCCAGGCTCCTTCTAAGTTTTTTATTATTATTATTTGGGTACATTCATATCACATTTTTATTCTTTAGTATCTGTTTTATGTGTAGCATCCCTTTATCCTAATGCACCTTGTCTCTGCTGCTCAGGTCAGAAAGAGCTGGGTTGTCAGCTGAATGGTGTTTCCTATCAGGAAGGCGAGCTGTTTCAGCCGTCCTGTAACACCCAATGCAAATGTGCAGGTGGTGGAGTAACCTGTGTGCCCCTTTGTCCTGAAGACATCCGTCTACCCAGCCCAGACTGCCCATATCCTAAAAGGATGAAGCTTCCAGGAAAGTGTTGTAAGGTGTGGGTATGTGACAACATAGACAACAGGGTGCTCCGGGATACTCAAACAGGTGAGGCCTACCAAAACCGTCACCAACATTTACATAGAAATTTGTGTATTTTCTTATTTATTGGGCTTTATACAATGTTGCAGTAATGCTGCGCAATAACGTAATCATGATGACTATTGTTTGGCCACTAAAAATGTGAAATGAGTTTCAAAACACACCACTTTAGGCCACGTTTTTGACCTGGTCTGCCTGTAGTGGCTGGACTATGTAAAAATAAACTGTAAAATATAACAAACAACAAAAATCCACTTTCTTTTGTAATTAGCAATAACCCTGAATTCATCTTGTAGCTTGCTGAAATAGAAACCTAATTAGCACCTTCTAACCAATCAGAATCGAGAATTCAGCAGCCCTCTGGCACAACAATTAACTAGAATATCTGATTTATAATTAATATTTAAGTAAGTCAATACTTGTCTGTGTGCTATATTGTTTAGAGGGGATAATGAGGCAGCGTCCCGGGCCGTGTTTACAAGAGAATTTAAAAGTATCTGGGAACACAGTTAGCTTTCCCACTTACTGAGGGATTTTTTTCATAAATCATGAAATATTCGTCTTTTATCCCGGTTGTTACACAAACCATAATTACAGGGTGTATCTAAGAGCGGTGAGTCACATTCCTGTCTGGGCTTTTTTATAGTGGGATTTTAAGCATTTATTTTAAAATGTCTTAACAAGATATAACTGCACCAACCAAACAGAAAAAGCTTCCAGAAATTTTCCATGATTCATAACCAGGGCCAAGTTTGTGGAAGCCAGCAATTAATGTCAAATATCTGGCCAGCCGAGGAGCGGACCTGAGAGGGCTGACAAAATTCTTTCCGCTCTGGGGTCAACTGGAAGTTTCAACAACAAAGCCTATGTTAAGCCAACAGCAGTGGCACATTTAAAAGATTTCTTACATGCAGAGCAGGGAAATTCAAGAGCTTTGCACACCAAGGTTAGCAAGTGAATATGAGATGATCATCACTTCAGATTAAACCTTTTTTTAAATTACAGGATGTTACTGCCTATGTTAGTTTCAAAATACAGTTCCAACTAGCCATCTTATCATTCAGTTCTTGAATTGTTCGAACTACATAGAAACCACAGCAAGGTAAAATAAAAAGGAAAATACCAGCTAAAAGATTAAACCTGGGTCTGCTCATCCAAACTGAATTACAAAATGGAGGTATTTACCAGATGTGGAAACTATTGAGTAATTGTACTACACATGAGTAGCACAGCATTGAATTCTGCATTATTTTTGGAACTTTTCATTGTTTACTTAAAGTACTCATTAAAATGTGATAAACTACATGAGTTTTTTTTTTAATCCAGGCAATGACTATATCAATGCAATGTACATAGTTTCGTATTTTAAAAAAATGCATTATTTCATATGAAAGAATAATGAATGAATGTAAATAAGTTTTGCCAATTAACTGCTATACACTGTAATTGTTCGTCTGTTTGCTAATAGGCGTGTTGGATGCGCATTAAATATTGCAAATACTGCAATGAATATTTGATATATCGTATATATTTGATATATTCCTCAATTATATTTCTCCTTACTTACCAATCAATGTAGAGTTAATAAACTTACATTAACTGAGAGATGTTTTTAAGCAAAAAGTGAACATTTTTAAATAAGAAATAAAAATTATGGGCAGTGGACGCCTAGTGGGATAGGTGCTGGATCACTGATCCAAAAGTTGGGGGTTCAAACCCCACTCACCACAGGTTGTCACTACCCCCCCCCCAGTACTGCTAACTGGGTTATCAATGGCCAGCCACGTCTCTCACTGTCTATGGTGTGAGGCATGTAAAAGAACCATTGTTGACTTTCGACAAGAGTAGGCTGCAAAGCCGTCAGCATGTTTCCACTCTGCGATGACCTGGTGAGCTGTCCAGGGTGTACTCTGCTCTCACCTGGAGTCGGCTGGGTTGGGCACCAGCCTCCCTGCAACCCGAATTGGGATTAAGTGGTTACAGAAAATGAACTGAACTGAAATAAAAATGACTTTTTGTAGAAAAACATGACATTATCAATCATCATCATCATCTTCTACTTCCGCTTCTTCCAGGGTCGGGTCGCGGGGGCAGCAAGATAAGCAATGAGGTCCAGATGGCCCTCTCCCCAGCCACTTCCTCCAGCTCTTTCGGGGGGGACACTGAAGCATTCCCAGACAAGCCGAGAGACATAGACCCTCCAATGTGTTCAAGGTCGACCCCAGGGTCTCTTCCCAGTTGGAAATGCCCGAAACACCACACTGGGGAGGCGTCCGGGAGGCATTCTGACCAGATGCCGGAGCCACCTCAATTGGCCCCTCTCAATGCGGAGGAGCTGCAGTTCTACTCTGAGCTCTCTCTGGATGGTAGAGCTTCTTACCTTATCTCTAAGAGAGTGCCCTGCCACCCAGCGAAGGAAGCTCATTTCAGCCGCTTGTATCCGTGATCTTGTTCTTTTGGTCACTACCCAAAGCTCGTGACCATAGGTGAGGGTTGGAACATAGATCAACTGGTAAATTGAGAGCTTTGCCTTGTGGCTCAGGTCCGCCTTCACCACGACAAATTGGTACAGGCTCTGGTTTATAACAGAGGCTGCAGCGATCCATCTGTCGATCTCCCGCTCCATCCTTCCCTCACTCAAGACCCCAAGATACTTAAACTCCTCCACTTGGGGCAGGACCTCATTCCCGACCCGGAGGGTGCATTCCACCCTTGTGCGACTGAGAACCATGGCCTCGGACTTGGAGATGCTGATTTTCATCCCAGCCGCTTCGCACTCTACTGCGAATCGCTCCAATGAGAGCTGGAGGTCCAGACTTAATGAAGCCAAAAGGCCAACATCATCTGAAAAAATCAGATACGAGATCCGATGGCCACCAAGCCAGAACCCCTCAACGCCTCAATTGCGCCTAGAAATTCTGTCCATAAAAATTATGAACAGAATTGGTGACAAAGGACAGCCATGGTGGAATTCAACCCTCACCGGAAATGAATTTGACCTGTTGGTACCAATATGAACCAAATTCTGGCTCTGGTTATACAGCGATTGAATGGCCTATAGTAATGGGTCCGGAATGCCGTACTCCCGGAGCACGCCCCACAAGATAGCCCAAGGGACACAGTCAAAAGCCTTCTCCAAATTCACAAAACACATGTGGACAGATCGGCCAAACTCCCATGCCCCATCAGAGATCCTAAGGAGCATATAGAATTGGTCAGAAGTGACATGGCCAGGACGAAAACCACATTATTCCTCTTGAATCCGAGGTTCGACGATCGGTCGGATCCTCCTCTCCAGTGGAGCTGGTGGTGTAGTGGTTAGGGTGCTGCGCTCATGATCGGGAGGTTGTGTGCTCAAATCCCAGTTAGACCCTCACTGTGCTGAGACCCCTGGACAATGTCTCAACCAAAAGTGTGCCTCTGTTCACCCAGCAGTATAAATGGGTAAAAATATACTGGCAAGGTAACCTGCAATGGAATAGCATCCCATCCAGGAGGAGATGTACTCCAAGTCGCTTCACGCTATGGAAACTGGGGATATGCACTAAAAGACTTTACCTGTTTTTACCTTTACCTCCTCTCCAGTACCCCTGCATAGACTTTCCCGAGTAGCCTGAGGAGTGTGATTTCCCCCATACTAAATAAAAAATTAAATACGGGGACTACCACCCCGGTCTGCCAATCCAGAGGTACAGCCCTAGATGACCACGCGATGTTGAAGAGATGTATCAACCAAGACAGTCTTACAGCATCCAGAGCCCTGAGATCTCATCCACCCCCGGAGCCTGACCCCCGAGGAGCTTTTTGACTACCTCAGTGACCTCAGCTCCAGTGCTGGGCAGACCCCCGCTCAAACCCCCAGAGTTTTCCTCCTCCATGGAGGGCATGTTGGTGGGATTGAGGAGCTCCTCAAAGTATTCCTTCCACCTTTCCATGACATCCCCAGTCGAGGTGAGCAGCTCCCTACCTCCACTGTAAATAGTATTTGTGGAGAACTGCTTCCCCCTCCTGAGGCGTCTGATGGTGGTCCAGAACCTTTCTGAGGCCAACCGATAATCACTCTCCAGGCCTTCATCGAACTCCTTCCACACCCGAGATTTTGTATCTGTGACAGCTTCGCCTGCAGCACATTTGGCCTGCCGGTACCTGTCTGCTGCCTCGGAAGTCCCACAGGCCAATAAGACCCAATAGGCCTCCTTTTTCGGTTGTATGGCCCCCCTTCACCACAGGTGTCCACCATGGGGTTCGGGGGTTACCGGCACGACAAGCACCGTCGACCTTCTGGCCACAGCTATGGGCTGCCGCTTCAGCAATGGAGGCACAAAACATGGCTCATTCGGATTCCATGTCACCTGTCTTCTTCGAGACGTGGTTGTAGCTATGCCGGACGTAGGAGTTAAAGGCCTCTCGAACCGGAGACTCTGCCAGACGTTCCCTGTAGACCCTAATTACACACTTGGGCCTGCCAAGTCTGGAGGGTGGCCTCCCCCGCCATCGAAGCCAGGTCACCACCAGGTGGTGATCAGTTGACAGCTCAGCTCCCCTCTTCACCTGATTGTCAAGAACATGCAGGAACAACTCCGATAAGACGACTACAAAGTCGATCATTGAACTGCGACCTAGGGTTTCCCAGTGCCAAGTGCACTTATGGATACCCTTATGTTCGAACATGGTGTTCGTGATAGACTAACTGTGATGAGTACATAAGTCCAACAACAAAACACCATTCCATTTCAGACTGGAGAGGCCGTTCCTACTGATCACCCTTTTCCAGGTCACAATATCGGTGCCACATGGGCGTTGAAGTCTGCTATGACAATGAATGAGTCTCCTGAGGGAGTCTTCTCCAACACACACCCTAAAGACTCCAAGAAGGCTGGGTATTTTGAATCGTCATTTGGTGCATAAACACGAATAACAGTCAGAATCCGTCCCCCCACCTGAAGAGGAGGGAAGCTACCCTTTTGTCAACCAGGGAGAACCCCAACGTTTGGGCACCAAGATGGGGGGCAACAAGGATGCCCACACCGGCTCACCACCTCTCCCCATGAGCAACTCCAGAATGGAATAAGGTCCAGCCTCTCTCGAGATGGGTGTTTCCAGAGCCCAAGCTATGCGTTGCGATGAGCCCGAGTATATCTAGTCTGTATCGCTCCACTTCACGCACCAGTTCAGGCTCCTTTCCCGCCAGAGAGGTGACTTTCCATGTCCCAAAAGTCAGGGTCAGTAACCGAGGATCAGTCTGGCAGAACTCCTGCCTTTGGCTGCCACCCAACTCACATTGCACCTGACCCCTATAGACCCTCCCGCAGGTGGTGGGTTCATGGGAGGGCGAACCCATGTCTCCTTTTAGGGCAGGGCACGACTGGGCTTCATGGGCAGAAGTCCGACCACTAGGCGCTTGCCTTTGGGTCCCTCCCCCGGGCCTGGCTCCAGGGGGGGACCCGGTGACCCACGTCCCTGCAAGAGAAACTGTGTCCTTGTTTTCTTTTTATTTTGCATAGAGGTCTTCTGAACCGCACTTCGTCTGGACCTTCTCCCAGGACCTGTTTGCCTTGGTTGACCCTACCAGGGGCATTATGTCCCCAACAACAGGGATCATGAGGTCACGCAAACCCCTCTACCACGATAAGATTGTGATTCAAGGAGGGGACATTATTCTAATTTCAGTGTTAATTATTTATTTATTGCATTTTAATATTTCAGCACATTTAAATGAATGAATTTCACCTGAAAACTTTATATTTTCAAGTAAACTTTTGAGAACTTGCATATTTTTTGCCCAAGTATAACTTTCCACACTTTCCCCACCCTTGGTAACTAAAGTGTCCTCCAAAAGTATAGAAAGAGCAACTCTTTGCTCATAAGGATATCAAGATAAAATATGTTCTACTTATTGTAATTATGTTCTAAATTGCATAGCATGGTGGTGTAATGGTTAGCATATACAACTCAGCAAGAAGGTCCCGGGCTTGGTGTGTGCATTTCTTTGTGGTGGTCTCTGTGCTTGTGTGGGCTTCCTCTGGGTACTCTGGTTTCCTGGCTACCACATTCCACAGAAATGCACAAATTACACATAGTCCAACTGGCTATTAAAAATTGCCCCCATATGTACACATGAGTGTAAATGGTTGTTTAATGTGTATGCTGGTCCTGTGATGGTCTGGAGAGCTGTTAAAGGTGCGGTCTTCAAGCAGTGTTGACTGAGATAAACTCTAGCCTCCCCATGACCCTCATCTCACCTTGATATGAAAAAAAGCCTCTAATTTACTATAAATAAATTTAAATTCTAATTTTAGTTTGGGTGACGTGCTTGTTCTATATTATTGGTTGAATAAATCTGATAAATATATTATTTTACAGCTTACAGTGATACCCAAATGTCACCTCCACTTCCCGGTTATCAAGCCAGCCACAGTTTTAACTGTATACATCAGAGCATGGAGTGGAGCGCCTGCTCTCGTACTTGCGGACTGGGGATCTCCACCCGCATTAGCAATCAGAATGCAGCCTGCAGACTTGAACGGCAGATCCGGTTGTGTAAAATCCGACCATGCCAGGCTTTACCATATCAATTCCCAGAGGTGAGCCATGATTTATTCACATCACTTGAAATACTTTAAAATGGAAATAAGATACTGAACGAAGCGTGATTGGTTTCTGCATTAGTGGCCAAGGCGATGCCAACCGAGCTACAGATCAAATGTTCCTACACATCTGGTTCATCAAGGCTGCTACAGCACACAATTGTACCGTCCACATTACTGTGGCTTCTGCAACGATGGACGCTGTTGCACGCCTTATCAGACACGTACCGTCACAGTCACCTTCCGATGTCCTGGGGGCCGCCTGCTCCATCATGCTGTCATGATGATCAGGTCCTGTGTTTGTCATTATAACTGCCCCTACTTGTCTGGTGAAACGTACAGGAAACGTGATCTGTGGGGGTAGAGATTATCATACATTGATTAACCCAAAGCCTGGTCTGAAGCCTAGAAGGAATAGCACTTTGTACATACTCAAGTATTCTATTATAAACACTCCCAGGAATGGATTGCTGTATCCGGGACCCCAGGGAAGGTGTTTTGCAGAAGTCAGTTTTACTTTAATTTCTTGTCTTTGTAGCTTAATTTATTTGTATACACTTACACTTTATCTACCAACGATCCAGCTCTCTGACAAGCATGTTAACTTAGGATCTTAGCAGCTCATTGGCTAATTTAAGTTTGTTATTAATCCAACCCATGAAGCACATTGAACAGTCTGTTTCTTCGCTCTTCTTTTTTGTCAACATACATACTGGAAGTCCATTACATGTACAGTGCAGCAAGAATAAAAAACGTAAAGCTATGGGGGAGAGGGTAATTAACTAATTTACACTGGTGTTGTGGTTACTAAGTCCACCTCACAGCAAAAAGGTCCTCGGTTTGAGTCCAGGGCTCAGGTTTTTATGTGTGGAGTTTGTATGTTCTTCGTATGCTTGTCTAGGTTTCTTTTGTACACTCCAGTTTCCTCATACAATCCAAAGACATCCATATTAGGCTAATAAGCTCTTCCAAATTTCCCGGTGGTATGACTCTTTGGAGAGCTGTTCGGGGTGTACCCCACCTACAACCAGTATACTAGTAGTCTGAGAAAGGCTCCAGCAACCTGTGACCCTATAGGATTAAGTGCTTTTGCAAATGAGTGAATCAATGAACAAATAACTCATTCAACTGCTGTTGAGATGTTTTAAAGAGCAGCTCCCTGATTGGTTGAATGCTTTCCTTTTACAAAAACATCAATCCTGTGACGAAATCAAATTTGTTATGCAAATTAATTATACAAAAAAGTGCACACAGTGTAAAAAGACGCTTAGTACAGATCTACTGCATTTTTTTTCTATCTGCCCCTGTTTCTCGTTAAGGACTTAACTAGTTCTATTAGTATTGTGGGCAGGCTGGAACCTATCTCGGCCGACACTGGGCGAAAGAAGGGTATACCCTGAACAGCTTGCAATATCATCACAGGGATAACATACACACGCAACACTCACACTCACACCTAGAGGAAATTTGGAAAAACCGGTTAGCTTAATGTCTTTGGACTGCAGGAGGAAACTGGAGTAAACAGAGGAAACCCCACAAGTACAGGGAGAGCATGCAAACTCCACACCAAAACACATTTACTGAAGCCAGGACTTGAAACCAGGACTGTCTTGTGATGAGCTGGACATGCTGACAACTAGGCCAACACAATGCCCAAATTCAGACCCACAAACCAAAAATGTTTTAGAATATATTACATAATCACTGACTTTATAGTCATTGGCTCGGGTTTTTCTGAGCTATGGCTGCATGTCAGCGTAATGGCTAATCGTTTAATCATTCGTTTCATACCTATGCCTAGATCTGTCTCTGTAAATGTTATTTTCTATAAATAGCTTATGATCAGACATATTTATATTAGAGTTTGAGGAGGTAGTTCGGCCCATCTTCTCTTACAGCCTGTGTATATAAAATTCAAATTTTTTTCCAAGTTTTCGGTCAGAATTTAATTTTTCTATGGATTTGAGAAGCCTATTCATCTCTCTTCATTGGGTTTACATTATGGCAGCTAGTCTTGAGTGCTTAGAGCTTCCTACCTAATTTAATTAATGCGACTTGTACACTCAGTGTCTTTTGGTGTATTTTTGAACGCTTTTTAAAATTTTCATCTCCTACAGACACCAAATCCTCTACAATCTCACCCCCATAATCTAACATCTTTTTTTTTTTTTGGCTAAGATACTTTTGTTTTAAGTATTGTAATGTTATGTCACCAACCCCTTTATAGAACAAGATTTATTATAAAATAGCTCCAAATTTACTAGGCTATTAATAAATTAATTAAATCTTTTATAATTAGCAATTATTGAAAGCACACAGGATGATTCTGATTATACTATTTACAGTACTTCAGTGATATCCCCTGATAATGATTTAAATAAATATTTTAGAATATACTACAGAAGAACATAAGCAAAAATCAAACTAGCATAATATTTTCATAGTTTTTTTTTAAATTATAATAGATGCAGATGAGCTCCGAGCACAGACATGAGGAGGTGCATAAGAGCTGTGTAAGCCAGGGACTCTTATGAGACTTTTGTCATTTAATTTCACACATTTTAACCATGACAGAGGCAGGACACAAGAGCTCTGCACCCTCCGAACATATCTGTGTTGTCAATCATGTTTTTTTAAAACCCAAGTTAGTGGACCAATCAGATCGCGCCATTTCCGTGTACTATATAATGTGTTTTACCCCAAACACCAACTGTTGTGTTGTGAGACCCCTTATTTTGTTGTACATATTTGTAAATACACTTAGTATATTATATGTATATTTTTATAATTTTGTGTCCTGACAATGTAATAGATTACATGTTTGAGTCCTAGTCCATATATTTTAAATATAGCATTATGCTTTTTCCCCATGTGTTTTGGGCTTTCTTCTACATGCAATGTGTGTTTTATGTCATTGAAAAAAATGTTTATTTGTTTCTAGACAAAATTTCTTCTTTTTTCGAAATCTCTGTTTCCCTGTTGGGGTTGTATGGTGGTGTAGTGGGTATACACCTTTCTCATGGTAATACAGTCAGCCCTCTACTTACCAAATTAATCCGTTCCACTGCCTTTTCGTAACCTGGGGTTTTTGTAAGTAGAGATGCATTTTACATGTAAAACGCGTGATTCGTTCCAAGGCTCCCAAGACTACTCCATAAACCCTTTAAAAATTATAAAAGTACACCAATTTTGTATGAAATATATGTTAAAAGTAAAAGAAAATTATTTACCTTTCTTAAAATCTTCTCGAACCACCCATGCGACGCTTTAAAGTCCAGGGGTTGCTGGTCTGAAGAACACTCACCCCCACCCTCCTTCATGAGATCCTTAAATATTGCGGTTGCTTTTTCAGAAATAATCGCCTCAGTCACTGTATCTCCGCTTTTAAGGTCTCCTTCTGCTTCAATATCGTTCCAGAATAATCGCCTCCGTCACTGTATCTCCGCTTTTAAGGTCTCCTTCTGCTTCAATATCGTTCCTAAATAATCGCCTCCGTCACCGTATCTCCGCTTTTAAGGTCACCTTCAATATCGTTCTGAAATAATCGCCTCCGTTACTGTATCTCCGCTTTGAAGATCTCCTGTTTCAATATTGTTCCGATATAATCGCCTCAGTCATTGTATCTCCGCTTTTAAGGTCTCCGTCTGCTGCAATATCATCCCGATTGTAGAGGGGTTTCGGTCGTACTCCTTTGCGATTTCGCTTAACCGCATCCCACTTTTGTATTTTTTTATTATCTCCTGTTTCAGTTCAATTGATAATGGAGCCCGCTTCTTCTTTTCGGTGTGACCGGGAATCACTTTCTTGGGGTCCATGATGGATAACGAAATATAACGCTGCAATCATCACTCTCAAAAAAAAATTATGAGCCAACAGTCCTGTTCAACTCTCCTTCATGTGTGTGACAAACAGGACGTATGGGTACAGGAAGTATGTGTACAGTTCAGCTCCCTCCCGGCCAATGGGAGGTCAGCGGGGCGGGATGTTGGGAGACAGCCAATGAGAGAGCAACTCGCGCATTGTTTGAAGTTTTGAATGGTTAGTTTGGTGCTTTTCGTAAGAAGAGGTTTTTTCGTATACAAAGGACAAAAATTTAGGAAAATGTTTTTTGTAACCTGAATTTTTCGTATTCAGAGGTTTTCGTAAGTAGAGGGCCAATTGTAATATCTTGGAATCAGGTGTTACCTGCATGCAGTTTGCATATTCTCCTTGTGCCTGTGTGGGATTCCTCTGGGTACTGTTGTTTTCTCCCCAAATTCAAAAACATTCACATTAGGCTAATTGTCGGCTCCAAATCGCTCTTAGGTATGAGTGTGATTGTTTGTGCATGTGTCTTGCCCTGTGGTGGATTACAGAGCTGTTTAACGTATACCCGCCTTGTCTCATTTTTCGGCTGAAATGGGCTTCAGCTTCCCTGGCATCCTAATAGGATGAAGCGGTTCAGAAAATGAATGAGTGAGTGAATGTTGATGAGTAGACAAGGAACACAGAGATTCTCCCCTGTATTATATTGTTAGTAAGTGTGCCTTTATGGTGGCTTATTAGTTAAGGGACTGTGTTACTGATTTGAAGGTCAAAGTTTCAAGTCCCAGTAATCACCAAGTTGCCACTGTTGCACCCTTGAAACAAGGCCCAAAAACCTCAACTGCTTAGCTGTATAAATGAGATAAAAATGTAAGTTGTTTTGGATCAGGGCATCTGCGAAATTCTATAAGTGTAAATAATCTTCTTTGTTTATAATAGGTGACAGTATTGTTTTTGTGAGACTCAAGTTTTTTGTTTTGTCTTTACTTTTTCAAACGTTTTTTTGTGGATGGTGGTTTTTATAAAGAATTAAAAAAGGAACACCTTTTAAAAATATATGCTGACATCTGCACCAGACCAGGATCAAACAAGTTTGCTTTCTTTGATTTGTTCCCGATGTTGTGCTCTACGAACACTGTGGTTTTTAACTAGAGCACATGCAGCCTGGAACTAAAGTATGTGCAAAGGTGAACGGCGTTGAGGAAGATGACAGTAGCAGAAGCTTCATTTAAAGATAGAAAGAAAGAAAGAAATATAAAGTAAAAAGAGAAACAATCAAGAAAGAAAGATAAATAAAGAAGAAAGGCAGAGAGAGAAAAAGAGAAAAAATCCAACCTTCATGGGATCCTGAATGTTTATGGGTGTTCTGATAACTTCACTGTTATTATTCAGTACATTACGTTCCAGTATGTCATGCTCTGAAAGAGAAAAGGTACAGTACAGTACAATAAGACTATTATACATTATTGAATTACTAGCAGAAAGGAACAATCAGTGTTTTCTGATTATCTCAGATCTGAAGACTCTGGGGGAAAAAATGGTTTAAATACTGGGCATTGAGGAGTGTAGATAAATCATAACAGGAAACCACTCGGTGTTGTTATCTCTGAAGGTCTTTGTCCTAGATTTAAAACCAGTTCAACTGTGGAAATACTGTAAATGCATTACTCTAGCAAATGTCTTTTGTGTGTGTTTGAAAAAACAAATCATATTATTAGAAATATATTCAAAACACAACTTAATCAGTGTATGTAAGATGGTAAGGTGAGGCCATCAGATAGATATTGAAATGTGTTATACTGTCAGAATTTTGTGGACACCTCATCGTTCTTTCCTAATGGTTAATCCTATCGCTACTGTGAGGAGACTGGAGCCTATGTCGGCTGAATCTGGGTGAAGCCAGAGTACACCGTAATTGCAGGTCAACACTCACACTGAGTGGTAACTCGGAATCGCCATTTAGACTAATGTGCTGTCTTTGCACTGTGGGAGGAAACCAGAGTACCCACACAAGCATGCTGACAACATGCAAACTCCAGAGGGAAATGCCCAAGCCCAGAACTCGAACTCAAGACCTTCTTACTATGAGTCGCATCTAATCATCACACCTTTTGTTGAACATCCCATTTCAGATTCAGCCCCCTGTAGCTCCATTCCTTTGGCTTTCCACAAAGTGGTAGGAGTGTTTATGGGTCCAGGCACCAATGTCAGAATGTCAATGAGGCCTGTAGTGGAGTCAGTGTTCTGTTTCATCCCTAAGGTTGTCAGCGGTGTTGAGGTCAGGGATCCGTGCAAGCCACTGTGTGCGTGTGTGTGTGTGTGTGTGTGTGTGTGTGTGTGTGTGTGTGTGTGATATCCACCCATTTCCACTTAATTGTTATTCTTTGGAAATCTTTCCCAGGTTGTGACCCAGCTCCAGCCTGAATGATCATGACCCAGGATGGGTTTTCTTTCAACTGACAAAATAAGGGTTGATCATTGATCCAATAACCTCAGTCTGACCCTTGTCACTGGTCTGAAGGTGGTTTTAGATTCATATTCAGCAAATATTGTTTCTCTAATTTATGCCTCTTATTAATACAGTCGATGAGGCTACACTTGAAGTTGACCATCCCATAAGAAATAACTGATTCTGAATATCTGTGGTTTTGAAGGGTAAGAGAGCCTTGATAAAAATAAAAGGTGTAAAATCTTTCTCATCAACAACTGCATCGTGTCAGTTGCAACTTCCTCTATTAGTGTAATGAAATAAAACAACATGAATCATTGGGAATATAGGTGCAGTTGCAAGTGGTTGGTATTTACATCATAATTCATCCATTCATTCATTTGTTGAACCCTACTAGAGTCATTGGGAGGCTGGAGCCTATTTCAGCTGTTTCTGGGACAAGGCTCGGTACACCATGAATCCAGCATGGATAACACACTCAAACTCACAATCTTTTATGTTCCATGAGCTTTTTAAAACAAGTATGCTCATCTTTGGACTGTGGGAGGAAACCAAAGTCCCCAAAGGAAACTCTACACAGAAACCCCTTTGCTGAACAAGGCACTCAAACCCAGAACTTTCTTGCTGTCAATAAGAGAGGCTGACCACTGCACTGATAGTAGAGCACAAAATGACAACAACAACTTTGTACAGTGGATTTACTAAAAGTACATGTTTAAAGAAACGTCTTCATATTATTCATTCATTCATTCATTCATTCTTTCTTTTTCTGAACCACAATCCAAATTAGGGTCAAGGGGAGACCGGCTCCCATCTCTTCATATTACTGTATATAACTTGTATTAGTTTTCTTCAGTGGTGGTCTAGTGGTATAGGGCGCTGGAGCGCTGATCCAAAGGGTGGGGGTTCGAGTCCCATTCTCCACAAGGTTGTCACTGTCCCGCCCAGTGCAGCTAACTGGGTTATCAAAGGCGGGCCATGTCTCTCACTGTCCATGGTGAGAGGCATGTAAAAGAACCATTGCTGACTTTCATAAAGAGTAGGATGCAAAGTCGTCAGCGTGTTTCTGTCCCCTGCTAAAAAAGGGTTGTGACAGGAAGGGCATCCAACGTAAAAAACCTCTGCCAAATCAAACGTGCGAATCAGATGATTCGCTGTGGCGACTCCCGAGTAAAAAGGGAAAAAGCCGAAAGGAAGACAGACAGTTTTCTTCAGGAGTTATGTTATATTTTGTTTTCAAGACCTTCTGCTTATTTTTTCCTTTGGTTACATTTTATTCATCAATTTTTTGTGGTTGTATGACATGCATGTGTCAATTGACTCATTTAGTGTGAGATACTGAAAGATAGCTATTTTAGTTGTATTTCCTTCTTTAACTACTATGAACTAGTGCAACCTCCAAAGTACTCCAATCTACAACTTCTACAACCTCCAAAACTCCAACCTCGAACTTCTACAACCATCCAATTGCTCCAAACTCCAACAACCTCCAAACTAATATAGCCTCCAAACTATTCCAATCTTCAAACTTCTCCAATTTCCAAATTATTCTCACCTTCAAACTACTCCATACTCCAACCACACCACAACCTCCAAATTTCTCCAACATTGAAACTGCTACAAACTCCAGCTACTACATCCACCAAACTACTTCATTCTTCACTTTAATTTAGTTGTTTTTGAGTAGAGCTTTTTACAATTGATGTTGTTGAAAAGCAGTCCAGCTCCAACCAGTAGTAGCTCATTATTACAGATTATGCCAGTACAACCTTCTAACTACGACAACCTTTAACAACACCAGCCACAAAATTAAAACCCCAAAGCTTTGAAATTACCTCAACCTTTACATTACTCCAACCTCCAAACTGCATCAACTGCCATATGACTTCAACCTCCACATTACTCAAATCTACAGGTTATTTCACCCTCCAAATTACTCGGCCATCAAAAGTACTCAAAACAAAGTAAAGATTATTAGCTTTGATTTTCAAATGGAAAGAATAAGATAATGCTGTAAGAATAGCAGCTCTAAAAGTAGCTTCAGCAAACCCAACTTCCTGTCAGGTGGTTTGACTTTCAGAAAGTGAAAAGGTCTGGGTTGCAGCATGCGCCCCACATGAACGTGAACTGAGATTATTCAGTAAGTCTTCAAGTCAGAGTTGCCATTCCGAAAGCTGAAGGTCAATGGATAATGCTACGCATAGTTGCTACTGGATTAACTATAGCTTTCCCAAACACTTCTTATCTGTTGTATTTGTTTTTGTATTTATTTTTGGACTTCTTAGTAACTGCTGGGGCCTGAAATCTATTTTCACCAACTGGAGGAATCTGGGAAACATTAAAATATTTGCTTTAAATCTTTGCGTTGCTGATATTTTGTACATATTTACCTTGCCATTTCTGATGATCTATCAAGTGCAGAAACAAAAGTGGAACTTTGGACAACCTTTCTGCAAGATCACAAGATTCCTATTCAATGTCAATCTCTATGGGAGTATTGGGTTTCTTGCATGCATCAGTGTGTACAGATATCTGGGCATTGTGCACACTCTAAAAGTGAAAGGAAGAATAAGAATTCGTCACTCTATAGGAATAGCTGCACTGGTCTGGATTATGGTGTTGCTTCAATGCCTGCCTGATGTGTGGTTTGATAAAACATTTAACAACAGAAGTAAATGCTACGACACGACCTCAGATGAAAATATTGAGCTTTACTTGAGGTACAGCATTACACAGACAGTCATTGGATTTGTAATCCCTTTGGTGTTAATTGTGTGCTGCTATGGCCACACAGCCATGGTTCTAGCCACTAAGAAAGACATTGGAAACTCTGAACTTAAGTTAAAATGTCTCAGGATGGTGGTGGTAATGGCTGTACTCTTTCTCCTATGCTTCACCCCCTTCCACATCTTCAGAAATCTCAACCTGATGACTCGGATCTCAAAAATGAGTGGTCACTGTAAGTCATGGTATAGCGCCGTATACACAGCTAAACAAATAAGTGATGGGCTAGCATGTCTAAACAGTGCTATTAACCCTGTAGTATACATGGTGAACAGTGATCAAATTATGAAGAGAATTTTACGTGGGAAACAACAAGAAGCTCCTGGTTTGCTTGGACTGTCACCTGTGCGATCAACAGAGGAGCGAAGTAATCTCACATCTCTAAAGTGAGTGTCAAGAATAATTGTGTGTGTGTGTGTGTGTGTGTGTGTGTGTGTGTGTGTGTGTTATATTTGTTGTTCTTTAATTTTTTTTTCTTTGACTTTTTGATGAATATATAGTAATCAATTGTCATAGAAAAAGTCTTGTGATTTATTCTTCAATATTAAAACTTGAAATATTGTTGCCACCAAAAAAGTTTTTTAGAGGACACAAGCCATTATGTTTAAAATGCTTAGTGTCAAATATTCTTACTCCAAGTTTTGCAGCTTTCTTATTATTATTATGATTATTATGATTATTATGATGATGTTGATGATGATGATGATGATGATGATGACATTATTATTATTATTATTATTATTATTATTATTATTATTATTATTATTGTACCTGAGATACCCAATATAAATATAGTCTTTGCTTATAAACTGATGTTTCAGTCGCAACTATGGACATTTTTAATTGTAATTTTCTTTCTTTTTTAATTATAACATGAAAAAAATAATAAAATTAGAAAAAAATCTAATCCATGTATGTTATTACTTGTACTGAATGAAAGTACAAATGCTGAATATGCAGTGAGAGTAAGGTGTGTGTGTGTGTGTGTGTGTGTGTGTGTGTGTGTGTGTGTGTGAGAGAGAGAGAGAGAGAGAGAGAGAGAGAGAGAGAGAGAGAGCAAAATAAAAAAATTGTCATAAAATTCATAAATAAGGCCTTTTCACTGTTTTTAAGAATATAGCAACTAACATGCTCTTTTACATTCATTCAAATTTAGTTATATATTTGTAACACAATAAGGATGAACATGTATGAAGGTGGAATAAACATGCTGGGTAATCAACGCTATATTTTAGACAACAGAGTGGTGCATCAGAAAAGTATCCACCAGCTCATTATCTGGAGATCATGATATTGACCCCTGGTGATGCCGCAATCATTTCAAACAAAGAGAGCAAAATTAGCCAAGCTTTCTGGACTGCATGTTTTCTCTTCCCTCTCCACTGGGACTCATGTACAGTACGTAGATGAAAATCCATAACACTTTTTGTGACCCAGCATGGGCTAGTTCCAGGTTTCTGAAAGGAATCATAGGCTAGCACAAGATGTTTTGTTTATACACTTTTATTGTGCCTGTAAAAAGATAAAGGTTATTTTAATAGGTTATTTTAATAGGTCATTCTTTGGTGGTGTTTTTCTCCATACAGAATACTTTTTATTTTTTATAACCACCTGATTAAATCACCTGATAAAAAAAAACATCTCATGTCAGTGCTAACACCTGAGCATGAAACCCTCACAGCAGAGCTCATAGGAACATGTACTGTAATCTCATATCAGAATCACAAGTCCCTGTATCTCCTCTGACTACAATGGTGGTTTAAAAAGAGGAACAGAGCAAAAAAAAAACCCAGCAACTAATTCTGAGAACAGAAACTTGAATAAAAACGAACAAAAAACCTGCCAAACACCACTTACTTGCTATTTCTGAAAGGAAGACAAGCCAGAATGTGTGTAAATGAATTTCCGGTGTAAAGAATACATTGTATTTCACAACCATGAAAGGAAAAAAAAAACAGATGTAATGATCAACACCTCAGCCTTGACAACAAGAACTTACTTGGTTCGAGTTCCAGGCCTGGATGGTTCTGTGTGAAGTTTGCATGTTCTTTCTGTTTTTGCCTGGGTTTCCTCTGGGTACTCCGGGTTCCTCCCACAGTTGAAAGACATGCACCTCAGGTTAACTAGCTGTTCCACATCACTCTTAGGAGCGAATGCAAGTGTGAAAGGTTGTATTTGTGTTGGCTTTAAGATCGTCTGGTGAGTTGTTCAGTGTGTACATTGACTTTGCCCAGTGTCGGTTATGATAGGATCCAGTCTTCCGGCAGCCAAACTATGAGTAAATGGTTTGGTAAGTGGATGAGTGAGTCAGTGGAGGCTCCCAATAGCAAAATCTCACCAGCCAGGGTGGTCATATATTGTTTGTGATTGGTTGCCATTTTGCTGACCTTAATTTTGACCTACAGTGAACACATTTCAGCCTCTGGTCCCAAGGTGCTACATTGACAATTTGACGGTGTTATGATAAGTAGTTTTTAAGATGTAGATGTGCATAAGGAAAGAAACAAATAAAATGCACTGCCTATAACAACACAATAACATGAGCTACACTATCTTCTTTCGTTGCAGCCGTGAGGGGGGGCACAAACCAGTGTCTCTCCCTCACGCCGGTCCCAAGCCCGGATAAATGCAGAGGGTTGCGTCAGGAAGGGCATCCGGCGTAAAACGAATGCCAAATAAACTATGCGAATTACAAGAAAGAATGACATACCGGATCGGTCGAGGCCCGGGTTAACAACGACCGCCATCAGTGCCGTCACCCAACAGGTCATGTAAGACGTTTTGGAGACAAAGTCAGAGAGGCTAGCTTGAGATGGTTTGGCCATGTACAGAGGAGGGATAGTGAGTATATTGGTAATAGGATGCTGAGGCTGGAACTACCAGGCAAAAGGCCTAGAGGAAGACCAAAGAGACGATTCATGGATGTGGTGAAGGAGGACATGAAGGTCGTTGGTGTAAGAGAAGAAGATGCAAAGGATAGGGTGAGATGGAGGCAGAAGATTCGCTGTGGCGACCCCTGAAGGGAAAAACCGAAAGGAAAAGAACAAGAAGACACTATCTTCTTTCGTTCTTTCTTTTATCCTTTCGGCTTTTTCCCTTTCTCGGGAGTCGCCACAGCAAATCATCTGATTCGCACATTTTTGATTTGGCATAGGTTTTTACATCGGATGCCCTTCCACTGACAGCTTTGCAGCTACTCTTTACAAAAGTCAGCAATGGTTCTTTTACATGCCTCTCACCATAGACAGTGAGAGACATCATCTGCCTTTGATAACCCAGTTAGCTGCACTGGGGAGACAGTGACAACTTTGTGGGGACTCAAACCCCCAAACTTAGGATCAGCGATCCTGCACCCTATCCACTAGACCACCACTGCCCCAGACACTATCATGGCTGGAAATAATTTTTAATTCTCCAATAACCACCTCAAATGTTTGTGATTATCGAATATATACTGCTACATTGACATCTACTGGATATTCAATGTATCTGATCTTTACTCCATTGTGCTTCATGATCTTCTTTTTTTCATCTGTTGACAATATATTTATAAATAGATATATTTTAAAATGAAGACAGTAATTGAAGACTCATTGTGTGATTTTTTTTTTTGTTGTTGTTGTTGGTTTTTTCCCATTTGCTCCCTAATTTATTCATATCCAATTCCCACCCATGTATTACCTTCTCTATCACACAACCACCACTGACCGGGGAGGGGTGAAGGCATGCACATGTCCACTCTGTGACATGCGATGCTAGCCACTCGCCTCTTTTTAGACTGTGACACATGCATATTTGGGGGGGCAGTCTAACACACTTGGAGGGAAAGCGATATCCGCCCACCTTGTATGAATGTGCTCACAGATGCACATAATTGACTGGTGATCACTGCGAGTGACAGGGAAGTGAACGTATGCCATCCCTTCCTCCTCCCGTGTGAGCTCAGGAATTCAGCTTCCATGGACTCCCGGCCAAGGATGACGGTGAACTGTTATTTTATTTCTGTTTGCTAGCTTTGGACAGCCTTTCTGCAGGATCACGAGATTCTTACTCAATGGCAACCAATATGGGCGTATTGGATTTCTTACATGTGTTATTGTTTACCAATATCTACCAATATCTGGGCTTTGTGCACACTCTGAAGGTGAAATGAAGAATAAAATTACACCTCTTATGATGTTGCCTCAATGCCTGCTTGATATCTAATTTGAACAAACGACTCCACTCTATATAATATAAACCAATATAAGCAGAGATTGCTGTGCAAAAGATTTGGGCCACTCTACCTTTTAACAACAAGCTCTTCAACTTCAAGATCTTCACTTAGATTTTGGTTTCATAACTCCTACATTGGAGCTGTCCTGGGTGTACCCTGCCCTCACCCAGAGTTGGCTGAGGTGGGCGCCAGCCTCTCTGTGACCCTAATTCGGAGTAAGCGGTTCAGAAAATGAATGAATGAATGACTCCTACATCGGGTGACGTTTGGTTAGCACATCTGCCTGACAGCGACACGGTCCGGGGGTCAAGTCCCAGGTATAGCTGTGTGGGGTTTCCATGTTCTCCCCATGCTTACATAGGTTTCCTGCAGGTACTTCAGTTTCCTCCCACAGTCCAAAGACAAGCACATTAGGCTAAATTGCTGTTCTAAATTGCCCCTAGCTGTGAATTTGAATGGTTGTATGAGTCTGGCAAGCTTTTCGAAGTGGACCCCACGTTCACCAGTAATGGCTGGGATAGGTTCCAACCTCCCTGCGACTCTAAAAGGATTACATAACTTAGTAAATGGGTGATAAGTATGCTGCTTGAGAAAAACCTACAGATCATTGCTTACAGATATCTATATATCTATAAGTATGAAACGACACCATTTTTAACCAGAAGGTGCTATTTTATTTAAAGCAAATGATCATCACCATAAATATCGATATTCACTTTTCTTTTCTGATTTTATACTATTTTTTAAAATGTGGAAAGGTGTAATTTCATTATTTTCAAAGCATATTTGCTCTATAGCACTTCTTTACTTTCACATGTGCAATTCACCCATGCCTGGGCACAGATATATACCCCATACTATCATGGATGCCGGCTGTTACTGTTTGCTATTACCTAGATGGTTGTTTTCATCTTTGAAAAATGAAACTCCAATCATCTGTCCACAGAATATGATTCCATAGTCAGTTTATCTGAGATGTTTTCAGGCCCAGAGTGGCTTTTCTACAAAGAATTAATGGTATGGTTTCCCCTTGCATAATACAGTTTTAGGTTGCATTTCTGGACACAGTAGCAGACTGTGGCTATATTTGTAAGAGTAGCATGATGGTTTCTCAGAAAAAGCAGCATGGTTAACGATGTTTATCTTCAATCTTGCATTTGTTTTTGACTTGATTAACAATTTTCCCACAACCTTTGGTAAAAAAAAGTGGTGAGCCACAACCCATCCAGACTTGCTTGATGGATGCGTTTATATTTAATCATGATACCTCATCAGCTACCAATTACTTTATGACTATCACTTAAATATTATGCATCAGGTTCTAACTTTGTTTATATTTGCAAAACAAAATTAGGTTGGTCAGTACAAATTTGTTCTGTAAATTTGTCAGTTCAGTAAAAAATCACCTGGGCAAGAAATTAAGAAAATTTTCTATTGAACAGGTAGGCAGGCAGAAGAAAAATCCTGCAGGACCACTAAGAATTTTACTGGACCCCATTTTTTTCAGAATGATTAGTTATGTGATAATCTGTTATTATTTTTTTTTTCATTCACTTGTTCACCTGTCTATATGTTTGGTGTACAATAGCTATTATGACTGAATAAGAAACATGGTAAGTCTGTTGGGTTTTTAAACCCGATCCTCGTGGCTCATCAAGCCGGTGCTTATCCCCGGTTTCCATAGCGTGAAGCGACCAGGAGTTCAACTCCCCCTGGATGGGACGCTAGTCCATCGCAGGTTACCTTCCCAGTATATTTTTACTGGTACCCATTTATACTGCTGGGTGAACAGAGGCACACTTGTGGTTGAGACCTTGCCCAGGGGTCTTAGCACAGCAAGGGTCTCAGTGGGATTCGAACTCACAACCTCCCGATCATGAGTGCAGCACCCTAACCACTACGCCACCGGTCCCACAATAAGAAACATACAGTACTGTATATGCAAACCGGGTAGTGGTGGCCTGGTGGTAAAACGTGCTGGATCACTGATCCTCAGGTTGGGTGTTTGAGTCCCACTCTCCACAAGGTTGTCATTGTCCCTCCAGGGCAGATAACTAGGTTATCAAAGGCCGGCCATGTCTCTCACTGTCTATGGTGTGAGGCTGGTAAAAGAACCATTGCTGACTTTCGTAAAGAGTAGGCTGCATAGCCGTCAGCGTGTTTCTGCCCCTTGCTAAGGGTTTTGTCAGGAAGGGCAAACCTATGCCAAATCGAATGTGCGAATCAGATGGTTCGCTGTGGCGACCCCTGAAAAAAAAGAGGGAAAAAGACGAAAAGAAAAGAAGAAACATACATGTAAACCAATTCTATATCATATACAACTCTTTATTTATTATTCTGCTGATCAAATTAAAAACTCGGTGAACAAAGAATAACAATGCAAACAAAAAGATAGAACCAAGAACTAGACAGTCTGTGGATCTCGAGTTCAATTATGTTCTCAAAACTTAACATAGAAATCAGTAACCTCAAGTAATTATCAAAGATGTCTAGAGATAGCATTCTACATGATCAAATTATCTGAGATATTTTCCTTCAGTTTTAACTTCTGTCCTGTTTCTTCTCATCATCTGCGTCTCCTTCTTTTCTTGTATCATCAACCTCACTCTCCACATAATCATCTGTCTCACACTCCTCTTCACCTTGATTGAAAGATACTCGTGGATTGGTGAAAAACCCAGAAGTAACTGGCATGTGATTCAAATTTAGCCAATGACTGAGAGCTTTTGTTTCTCCCTCCTGCTGATTGGTTGCAGATGATGTTTGCACCTCTTTTTTTTCTCCTTCGCGCACAAGTTATCAGCGTGATTGCCTGAATTGCAAAGTAAATTTTTTAAATTGTGTTTTTAATGAGTATTTAAGCCCAAAGATGCTACTCAAATGCCCTACATCTTCTTTAGCTTCTGGTAAGGAGCCTAATTGCTTTATTTATTCATAAATATTATCACAGTACAAAATTTAAAAGTTTTTACTGAATCATTACTATATTTTACTCCATTATTATTATTATTATTATTATTATTATATTCGCGGATTAGCGGCAAACCCTTGAAGTTACTGGCACATGATTCAAATTTAGCCAATGGCTGAGAGCTTTTGTTTCTCCCTACTGCTTATTGGTTGCAGATGATGCATATCAAATATATTTATGGATTAACAATAATATCTGAATTGATTTAACACATAATGATGAACCAAAATAATCAAATTGTGATTTCTAATATTATTAATGGGTCGACACCAATTTATTGCACTGTAATTTTCCCCGTTGCCGAAAGATGTTGCACCAATGTAAATGAAACATGGCCGGTCCTTATCTGTTAGTGGTACTTTCTTAAATTTATGAAGTGTCATATCTTAGACGACACGAATCGTTCATTTTACTGAAAAGGTCTTCTGCCTGACACGAGGGCCAGTATTGGGTTGAAGTTTTCCGGACCTCCCACAAAAATGTCAGCAAATGCCGGTGGACCAGCGCTAATTTCACGCCCTGATTACATAATTTAATGAAGCACAGCTTGTGTGGGGGTTTTTTGCATTTGAATATGATAACATTTTTTGGATGAACAATTAGTATTTCACATATATTACGGTTTATGTGAATAAATATAGTCAAAATAACAATCTTGTTACTTTTTTCCATCTAGATCAGTGTCAGCCCCAATTTATCCTATAATAAAAACTAGAATGTGACTGTGATTACTGTATATAGAAAAATATCCACTGTGATTTTATGTTACAGTTGTAGAAGTGTCTGTGTTAATCAGAACAGATTAATTTACTCAAATGTCAAAGATAGTGTGCAAATGCTAAAATCCATTACATGACCTTTGCTCTTGCTGTGTGTGTGTGTGTGTGTGTGTGTGTGTGTGTGTGTGTGTGTGTGTGTGTGTGTGTGTGTGTGTGTGTGTGTTGTGAACTCTTGGTGGGGGTGATGTTAAAGGCCAAGGTTTGGCTGTTCAGATCAAATGTCTGCGTAATGAGGGAGGGTGTTGGAACCTCATCGAGAGTCAAACCCCCTCAGTTATATTTTATAAGAGCAAATATGTACGGCATCAAGCACATGGCACCGTGGGTTCAGGCACTTTCCTTTCAGTTTTCCTCTAGCAATGGACACATTTCCCAAACAGCGGGGTATGCAAGGGGTCTGTGACAGCACAGGTGAGGACCACAAGAATAGACTGACCATAGATCACCAGTAAATAAATCTATAGAGAGCGTGCACTGATAGTCTATATCACCTAACTGCATGTGGACTGCACTGATAGATTTTGGATATTAATTACATTGATAGTTCCACTGTTAATCCATGATAGCCAAGGTTTGATGGCAAACATCTTTAGCATTCTTGAAGCTAAGTGGCTAAATTAGCTAACAAATTCAATAAATACATTGTGCAGATTTACTGAGATATTTTATTAAGATGCATTAAGACTTATTGTAATCTGTAAACTTTAACAACAAATCATAGACAATTAATAATCAATAATGCATTGGTAACATTTTACAGCATTAGAAAATGCAATAACATAATGCAGGAAGTAAACATACTGTAGATAAATCGGTAGAACTACTATATGGTAACATTGAGTTGGCTACAGTTAACTCAGAATAAATACCAGCTCAGTAATCTGTAACTTATTTTACTAATGATTTGTGTAATAACTGGAGACTTGCATAGTAATAATAAACATATTACTAGACTCTTATTTTTTAGAACGCCTACAAGTACTAATGACAAATTTGGTTTAACAGTGGAGGTGGCACACTGGTGAAGTGATTACTAAATCTGCCTCACAGCAAGAAGGTCATGGATTTGAGTCCCCTGCTCAGCCAATGCATTTTTGTGTGGAATTTGCACGTTCTCTGTGTGCTTGTGTGGGTTTCCTCTGGGATTTTTAGTTTCCTCCAACAGTCCATAGACACACACATCAGGCTGACTGGCTGTTCCAAATTACCCATAGTTGTGTTTGTAATCATAGTTGCATGTGTCGGCCTTGTGATGGTCTGGCGAGCTATTCAGGGTGTACCCTGGTTTAGCCTGCTGGTGACACTGATAGGACTAGGTGGCTTGGTAAATGAGAATAAATGAATGGCTTAACAGTGTCATTTGAAATACATCTCAGGTTTTTTGCGTATAGTTCCAAGTACGAAACAAGCATTGTCGGCCTCTTGATGGAACCTGTGTCTTCGTTTTGTTTGAAATTAAAATATGCATTTGCACATTTTATGTATATGTACTGTATATCACTGTATAATCATTGTTTGTACTTTCATTTGGTTTATTTGGTTATTCACGTAAAAGTTCAAAATGGAGTTAGCAGGTTACATCAGAAGATCAACGATGATCAATCAACTAACTTTATGTAGTAATTCGTACAGCAGGAATGCACCTCATGTTTTATGGGTGTATATCAGCTGTTGTTGAAGCTTTGTTCAAATTTCTTTCTTGCTTTCCACATTCTTCTTATATTTCGAGACCAAACATTCTACTATGAGGATAGTTAGGAACTTCCTTGATACTCCCTGACTGGGTTGATTTTCACTCCCGCTGGTGAAGAACTGCACATTCATTGCGGATCCAGATATTTTATAAGATATTTTATGTGAAGCAAATATGGTTTAAAATACTGTCTAATTTAGTTATGTACACTCAAGTTTATTTATTTATTGTATTATTTCTTGTTTGCTGTACAATAAAAAATACTTTTTCAAGGTTGTTGACATGTTATGTAATTACACTAATGAAAAAACTCCCAAAATATAAATTTAATTCCATGTAATAAAGTAACAATATATGAAAATGTGCCAAGAAGAGGGAAGGATTGGTGTTTAAAACCGTGACGACTTTTGGTTTATTCACTGATGTTCATTCAATACTGCAATACCAACTTGTGAGTTTATGAACAAAATTGAAATGAACATTGATTTTTTTTCCCATCCATTCAGATATATTTGCTATTACTTAGCATACAAGCAATGTAATCCATAAGGATTTCCATTACAAGAGGTTTTACTATACACACAAATATGTAGATAAATAGAAACAAAGTTGTGGAGTTGTCGTTAAGTTTTAATCTCCCGATACTTGTACTTAGCTGTCTGTGATGAATGTGTGAAAATATATTCTGTGGCAGGAAAGCATGTCAGACCGAAAGAGAGAAATGTTCCAGACCTTCACCAAGCTCAAGGGTGCAAGATACAGCATATTAATCACATGCATGCACAAGTTGTCAAATGAGAATTAGAAATGTCTGTCTGCCATTTGTATGAAATAGCAGAAAGACCTTTTTAATTCTTGGTCGACGAAGTGCCACCAGTATTCCTTTAAAATGTATTCACTTACCGTGTTAGAACAACTTTAGCTGTTGGTAAAGTTTAGTGATTATATGCCTCACTGTAATTAAAGAAAAGCACTGAATTCACAAAGCTATTTTATCTTTTTCTTAAACAACTCCATAAATCAGTATTCATGTACAATTGTTTTTACACTTTAATTACTTTTGTTTTAACTAATATCATGAAAAGGTTTCCAATGATAAGCACAGTGCTATGTGCCCCAGTCAATCAGAGACATTGAGTCATGCTGAAACTTTGGCTAACCTCTAGCTAACTGCTAGATACAAGCTAACTATAGAAAATGCTAACTGTATGTTTTATTTCTTCATCTAATCATTCGGGTCTACAACAATGGGTTTGGTTTATTGGTTTTAAGGCTTCTTTTAAACTGCGAATTTGTTAAGTTTAATTTTCTTAGCCATTAACACATAGCTAGCGAGCATGTTAATTAACAACATAAATTTATAGTACTATTACTCTGCTTCAGTCTGATTTGTAAATATCAATTTTATCTGAAAATTTTCTTCAGCTTAACATTTTATTCTTTCATTTACTATATTAAAAATGTCCCACTATTCTCCTTACATCTGCAGGAATATTTTGTTGACATTGTCGTTAAACTGGTTGGGCGGTGGTGGCGTAGTGGTAAAGGCCGCTGGATCGCTGATCCTAAGGTTGGGGGTTCAAGTCCCACTCGCCACAAGGTTGTCACTGTCCCCCCAGTGCATCTAACTGGATTATCAAAGGCCTGCCATGTCTCTCACTGTCTATGGTGTGAGGAATGTAAAAGAACCATTGCTGACTTTCGTAAAGAGTAGCTGTAAAGCCATCAGTATGCTTCTGTGCCTTGCTAAAGGGTTATATCAAGAAGGGCATCCGATGTAAAAACCTATGCCAAATCAAACATGCGAATCATTCTCTGTGGCGACCCCTGAATAATGGAAAAAGTCGAAAGTAAATCATTCTCTGTAGTTAAACTGGTTCGCCAACATATGATATTCACTGGGCAGCACGGTGGTGTGATGGTTAGCATGTCTGCCTCTCAGCAAGAAGGTCCTGGGTTCAATTCCCAGCTTGGATGTCGCCCTGAAATGGCCTGGCGAGTTGTCCGGGGTGGACCCTGCCCTCACCCAGAATTGACTGAGATGGGTGCCAGCCTCCCTGCAACCCTATAGGATTAAGCGGTTCAGAAAATGAATGATATACACTGTTATCATAATGTTTCTATGTAACAGATTGGCCCACTGACTTGCCAATATGAGAGCCAACTTTTCTCTCACTCATTTGCTGAACCACTTGATACATTTAGATGGAGCCTATCTCAGCCAACACCAAGTAAGAGCAGGGGCTCGCGAGACCATCGAAGGGTCAATAAACACAACCATTGACACTCTATATCCACACGAGGAGCAATTTGCAGTCGAAGAAAACTGGAGTTGCTGGAAGAAACCCACATAAGCGCGGGGAGAGAACAGATAGAAAATAGAAAATGCAAATATTCCATACAGAAATGCCCTCACCGAACCCTGGATTTTAATCAAAGACCTTCTTTCTCTGACGCAGAGCTTCAAATAATAATACTGTAATTCATTCATTCATTTTGAATGAATGAATGAAATAGTTTATGGAAATCCTAATTTGGGTCACGGGAGGGCTAGCGGCCATCTTAGCCAACTATGGGTAAGGACAGACTCTGGGCAAGGACACCCTGGACAGCTCACCATTATGTCACATGGCATAATAATAATAATAATAATAATAATAATAATAATAATAATAATAATAATGGCCTGCTGCAATGTCCGGAGCCTGCACTTGCCCAGAGTTTGCTGAAATGGGCGCCAGGTACCCCGCAACCCTAACTGGGATGAAGCGGTTTACAAAATGAATGAATAAATAATAAAGGCTGAAGTTTGTATCTATGTTTGTGTTATTATTCTGGAATGAAATGATTGGTTGTTAAATAAAAATGAGTTAGTAATTTGGTAAAATGATGGCAAGATATTACTGACACTCAATAAATATCTTGCAGTACGGCCTGAGAGCAGGCAGGACAGAGGGTCAGACATGATTCGGGTCAGGCTGAAGCCATCTAATCTTGTCAGCAATCAAATCCAGACAGGCATTTCTCAGGTTTTTTTAGGAAAAGAGCATTACTGACATGCTGATTTGTATGCCTTGTTCATTCTTCTTCTTCTTTTACTTTCAGCTGCTCCCTTCAGGGGTCGCCACAGCAAATCATCCGCCTCCATCTCACCCTGTCCTCTGCATCTTCTTTTCTGACTCCAACAACCTTCATGTCTTCCTTCACCATATCCATAAATCTCTTCTTTGGTCTTCCTCGAGGCCTTCTGCCTGGGTAGTTCCAACCTCAGCATCCTACTGCCAATATACTCACTATCCCTCCTCTGTACATGTCCAAACCATCTCAATCTAGCCTCTCTGACTTTGTCTCCAAAACATCTAACATAGGCTGTCCCTCTGATATACTCATTTCTGATCCTCTCCATCCTCGTTACTCCCAGAGAGAACCTCAACATTTTCATCTCCGCTACCTCCAGCTCTGCCTCCTGCCTTTTCCTCAGCGCCGCTGTTTCTAAGCCATACAACATCGATGGCCTCATCACCGTCTTGTACACTTTTCCCTTCATTCTTGCTGACACTCTCCTATCGCAAATCACACCGGACACTTTTCTCTAACCATTCCAGCCTGCCTGCACATGCTTCTTCACCTCTTTTCCACACTCTCCATTGCTCTGGATTGTTGAGCCTTCTTCTTCTTCTTCTTCTTTTCCTTTCGGCTTTTCCCTTCAGGGGTCGCCACAGCGAATCATCTGCCTCCATCTCACCCTATCCTTTGCATCTTCTTCTCTTACACCAACGACCTTCATGTCCTCCTTCACCACATCCATGAATCGTCTCTTTGGTCTTCCTCTAGGCCTTTCGCCTGGTAGTTCCAGCCTCAGCATCCTATTACCAATATACTCACTATCCCTCCTCTGTACATGTCCAAACCATCTCAATCTAGCCTCTCTGACTTTGTCTCCAAAACGTCTTACATGTGCTGTCCCTCTGATGTGCTCATTTCGAATCCTATCTATCCTCGTTACTCCCAAAGAGAACCTCAACATTTTCATCTCTGCTACCTCCAACTCTGCCTCCTGTCTTTTCCCCAGGGCCACTGTTTCTAACCCATACAACATCGTTGGCCTCAACACCGTCTTGTACACTTTTACTTTCATTCTTGCCGATACCCTCCTATCACACATCACACTGGACACTTTTCTCCAACCATTCCAACCTGCCTGCACACGCTTCTTGACCTCTTTTCCACACTCTGCATTGCTCTGGATTGTTGAGCCTAAGTACTTAAAATCCTCCACCTTCCTTATCTCTGCTCCCTGTAATCTCACCATTCCTCTTTGGTCCTTGTCATTCATGCACATGTATTCTGTCTTACTGAGGCTAATCTTCATTCCCCTCCTTTCCAGGGCATACCTCCACCTCTCTAGATTTTCCTGCACTTGTTCTCTGCTCTCACTACAGATCACAATGTCATCTGCAAACATCATAGTCCATGGGGAATCTTGTCTAACCTCATCTGTCAGCCTGTCCATCACCATAGCAAACAAGAAGGGGCTGAGAGCTGACCCTTGATGCAGTCCCACCTCCACCTTGAACTCTTGTGTCACACCGACAGCACACCTCACCACTGTCTTACATCTCTCATACATGTCCTGCACCACTCTAACATACTTCTCTGCCACTCCAGACTTCCTCATGCAATACCACAGTTCTTCTCTCGGCACCCTGTCATATGCTTTCTCCAGATCCACAAAGGCACAATGCAGCTCCCTCTGACCTTCTCTGTACTTCTCCATTAACATCCTCAAGGCAAACACTGCATCTGTGGTGCTCTTTCTTGGCATGAAACCAAACTGTTGTTCACAAATGCTGACTTCTGCCCTTAGTCTAGCTTCCACTATTCTTTCCCATAACTTCATCATATGGCTCATCAACTTTATCCCTCTGTAGTTGCCACAACTCTGCACGTCTCCCTTGTTCTTAAAAATGGGCACCAGCACACTTCTCCTCCATTCCTCTGGCATCCTCTCACTCTCGAAGACCTTGTTAAATGTTCTTGTCAGAAAATCTACTGCTACCTCTCCTAGACACTTCCATATCTCCACCGGTATGTCATCAGGACCAACTGCCTTTCCATTCTTCATCCTCTTCAATGCCCTCCTCACTTCACCCTTACTAATCTTTGCTACTTCCTGGTCCTCAACAGTCACCACTTCTACTCTTTTTTCTCTCTCATTTTCCTCATTCATCAGCTCTTCAAAGTACTCTTTCCATCTTCCCAGCACACTTCTGTCATCAGTCAATACATTTCCCTCTCTGTCCTTTATCAATCTAACTTGCTGCACGTCCTTCCCATCTCTATTTCTCTGCTGTGCCAACCTATATAAATCATTTTCTCCCTCCTAACTTTCCAACCGAGCATACAAGTCATCAAACGCGCTCTGTTTGGCCTTTGACACTGCTACCTTTGCCTTACGCTGTGTCTCCCTGTACTCCTGTTTACTCTCTTCGGTTTTCTCAATGTCCCACTTGTTCTTAGCTAATCTCTTCCTTTGTACACACTCCTGCACTTCCTCATTCCACCACCATGTCTCCTTATCTACTTTCCTTCCAGATGACACACCAAGTATTCTCCTACCTGTCTCCCTGATCACATTAGCTGTAGTTGTCCAGTCATCTGGAAGCACTTCCTGACCACCCAAAGCCTGTTTCAACTCCTCCTTGAAGACGACCTGACACTTCCTTTTTCAACTTCCACCACTTTGTCTTCTGCTCTGCCTTTGCCTTCTTCACCTTCCTCACCATCAGCATCATCCTGCACACCACCATCCTATGCTGTTTGGCAACACTCTCACCCACTATGACTTTGCAGTCACTGACTTCCTTTAAATTACATCGCCTGCACAAGATGTAGTCTACCTGTGTGCTCCTACCTCCACTTTTATAAGTCACCCTATGCTCCTCTCTCTTCTGGAAGAAAGTATTCACCACAGCCATTTCCATCCTTTTGCAAAATCTACCAACATCTGTCCTTCTGCGTTCCTGTCCTGGATACCAAACCTACCCATCACTTCCTCGTCCCCTCTGTTTCCTGCACCAACATGTCCATTGAAGTCTGCCCCAATGACTACTCTTTCACCTCTGGGGGTACTCTGCATCACTTCATCTAACTCCCTCCAGAATCTCTCCTTCTCTTCTCGCTCACATCCTGTCTGTGGGGCATAAGCACTAACAACATTGACCATCACACCTTTAATTTCTAACTTGAGACTCATCACTCTGTCTGACACTCTTTTCACTTCTAGAACATTCCTGGCAAACTCCTCTTTCAAGATGACTCCGACTCCATTTTTCTTCCCATCCACACCGTGATAAAATAGCTTAAACCCTGCTCCTATGCTTCTAGCCTTGCGACCTTTCCACCTGGTCTCCTGAACACACAGTATGTCCACCTTCCTCCTCTGCATCATGTCAGCCAGCTCTCTACCTTTTCCTGTCATAGTTCCAACATTCAAAGTCCCTACTTTCAGTCCTAGACTCATGCCTTTCCTCTTCTCTCTCTGGCAATGGACACGCCTCCCGCCTCTCCTTCTTCGACGTCTTCGACCAACAGTAGTCCAATTTCCATCAGCACCCTGTTGGTTGACGGCACTGATGGCGGTCGTTGTTAACCCGGGCCTCGACCGATCCGGTATGTGGTTCTTTCTTGTGATTCGCATAGTTTATTTGGCATTTGTTTTACGCCGGATGCCCTTCCTGACGCAACCCTCTGCATTTATCCGGGCTTGGGCCCGGCGTGAGGGAGAGACACTGGTTTGTGCCCCCCCCCCCCCCCCCCCCATGGCTGCATTGCTCTGGATTGTTGAGCCTAAGTACTTAAAATCCTCCACCTTCATTATATCTGCTCCCTGTAACATCACCGTTCCTCCTGGGTCCTTCTCATTCACACACATGTATTCTGATTTTCTGAGGCTAACCTTCATTCCTCTCCTTTCCAGGGCATACCTCCACCTCTCTAGATTTTCCTGCACTTGTTCTCTGCTCTCACGACAGATCACAATGTGATCTGCAAACATCATAGTCCATGGAGATTCTTGTCTTTCCTCGTCTGTCAGCCTGTCCATCACCATAGCAAACAAGAAGGGGCTCAGAGCTGACCCTTGATGCAGTCCCACCTCCACCTTGAATTCGTCGGTCACACCTCACCACTGTCTTACATCTCTCATACATGTCCTGCACCACTCTAACATACTTCTCTGCCACTCCAGACTTCCTCATGCAATACCACAGTTCTTCTCTTGGCACCCTGTCATATGCTTTTTCCAGATCCACAAAGGCACAATGCAGTTCCCTCTGACCTTCTCTGTACTTCTCTATTAACATCCTCAAAGCAAACATTGCATCTGTGGTGCTCTTTCTTGGCATGAAACCAAACTGTTGTTCACAAATGCTGACCTCTGCCCTGAGTCTAGCTTCCACTATTCTTTCCCGTAACTTCATCGTATGGCTCATCAACTTTATCCCTCTGTAGTTTCCGCAACTCTGCACGTCTCCCTTGTTCTTAAAAATGGGCACCAGCACACTTCTCCTCCACTCCTCTTGCATCTGCTCACTCTCTAGGACCTTGTTGAATGTTCTTGTCAGAAAATCTACTGCTACCTCTCCTAGACACTTCCATACCTCCACAGGTATATCATCAGGACCAACTGCCTTTCCATTCTTCATCCTCTTCAATGCCCTTCTCACTTCACCCTTACTGATCTTTGCTACATCCTGCTCTTCAATGGTCACCTCTTCTACTCTTTTTTCTCTCTCATTTTCCTCATTCATCAGCTCTTCAAAGTACTCTTTCCATCTTCTCAGCACACTTCTGTCATCAATCAATACATTTCCCTCTCTGTCCTTTATCAATCTAACTTGCTGCAAGTCCTTCCCATCTCTATTTCTCTGCTGTGCTAACCTGTATAGATCATTTTCTTCCTCTTTACTGTCCAACCTATCATACAAGTCATCATACGCCCTCTGTTTGGCCTTAGCCACTGCTACTTTCGCCTTACGCTGTGTCTCCCTGTACTCCTGTTTACTCTCTTCGGTCCTCTCTATGTCCCACTTTTTCTTAGCTAACCTCTTCCTTTGTACACACTCCTGCACTTCCTCATTCCACCACCAAGTCTCTTTATCTACTTTCCTTCCATAGGACACACTAAGTACTCTCCTACCTGTGTCCCTGATCACATTTGCTGTGGTTGTCCAGTCATTCGGAAGCACTTCCTGGCCACCCAAAGCCTGTTTCAACTCCTCTTTGAAGACAACACGACACTCTTCCTTTTTCAACTTCCACCATTTTGTCTTCTGCTCTGCCTTTGCCTTCTTCACCTTCCTCACCATCAGCGTCATCCTGCACACCACCATCTTATGCTGTTTGGCAACACTCTCACCCACTACTACTTTGCAGTCACTGACTTCCTTTAAATTACATCGCCTACAGAAGATGTAGTCTACTTGTGTGCTCCTACCTCCACTTTTATAAGTCACCCTATGCTCCTGTTTTTTCTGGAAGAAAGTATTCACCACACCCATTTCCATCCTTTTTGCAAAATCTATCAACATCTGTCCTTCTGCGTTCCTGTCCTGGATACCAAACCTGCCCATCACTTCTTCGTCCCCCCTGTTGCCTGCACCAACGTGTGCATTGAAGTCTGCACCAATGACCACTCTTTCACCTCTGGGGGTACTCTGCATTACTTCATCTAAGTCACTCCAGAATCTCTCCTTCTCTTCTCGCTCACATCCTGCCTGTGGGGCATAAGCACTAACAACATTGAGCATCACACCTTCAATTTCTAACTTGAGACTCATCACTCTGTCTGTCACGCTTTTCACTTCTAGAACATTCCTGACAAACCCCTCCTTCAAGACGATTCCTACTCCATTTCTCTTCCCATCCACACCATGATAAAACAGCTTAAACCCTGCTCCTAAGCTTTTAGCTATCTACCTTTCCACCTGGTCTCCTGACCTGGTTTTCTTTGCATAGTTCCAACATTCAAAGTCCCTACTCTCAGTCCTAGACTCATGCCTTTCCTCTTCTCTCTCTGGCAACGGACACACCTCCCGCCTCTCCTTCTTCGATGTCTTCGACCAACAGTAGTCCAATTTCCATCAGCACCCTGTTGATTGACAGCACTGACGGCAGTCGTTGTTAACCCGGGCCTCGACCGAACCGGTATGGGGGTAATACTTCTGATTTGTATCATAAAAGTTTGCCATTGGTTTTACGTCGGATGCCCTTCCTGACACAACCCTCTGCATTTATCCGGGCTTGGGACCGGCATAAGGGGGAGAGACACTGGTTAGTGCCCCTCCGCCTCATGGCTGCATTGTTTATAATTGTTTGATTAAACCTATAGGAATTTATGGCTTGCAAAGTTACTGGAGTTTGATACAGGAATTCTGTCTGTATTCCTTTCGGCTTTTTCCCTTTTACTCGGGAGTCGCCACAGCGAATCATCTGATTCGCACATTTGATTTGGCAGAGGTTTTTACGTCGGATGCCCTTCCTGTCACAACCCTTTTTAGCAAGGGACAGAAACACGCTGACGACTTTGCAGCCTACTCTTTACGAAAGTCAGCAATGGTTCTTTTACATGCCTCTCACCATAGACAGTGAGAGACATGGCCCGCCTTTGATAACCCAGTTAGCTGCACTGGGGGGGGACAGTGACAACCTTGTGGAGAGTGGGACTTGAACCCCCAACCTTTGGATCAGCGATCCAGCGCCCTATGTTAGAAAAAAACATCTACTTGTGTTTTTACATGTGCCTGTGTTGGATTGAACAGATTATAAATTCTAGAGAGTTACAAACACAGATAGAATGTGAAGCTTGCATGACTTTAATGGGGTTGTGAGTCAATACACAATCTATATACGCTATTCAGCCATTCCTCCATCATTAATAACTGCCTGCATTGTGTTAGACTCTCGTTCAATTTAAAAAATTCTAGATTGGTTGTATGTTTGGGAAATTAAGCCAAATAAATTTGTAAGCAAATGTTCATTCTTCAGCTTACTTACATGTCTAGGGCAGTAAAATATTGGCGTAGACTCTTAACTCTTCCCGGGCCAGTGGTGGTCTAGTGGCATAGGGTGCTGGCTCGCTGATTCTAAGGTTGAGGGTTCGAGTCCCACTCTTCGTAAGGTTGTCACTGCCCCCCCCCCCCCCCCCCATCCAGTGCAGCTAACTGGGTTATCAAAGGTGGGCCATGTCTCTCACTGTCTATGGTGTGAGGAATGTAAAAGAACCATTGCTGACCTTCCATCAGCGTGTTTCTGTCCCTTGCTAAAGGGTTGTGTCAGGAAGGGCAACTGACTTAAAAACCTATGCCAAATCAAATGTGTGAATCATTCGCTGTTGCAACCCCTGATAAAGGGAAAAAGCCGAAAGGGAATCATCATCATACTTAACTCTTCCCAGCTTTAGAATACCTCATCAGTATGTTAAAATCTTTAGATTAATTTGGGCGCTTAACATGGCCTCTTATATTAAAAATAATCTATTTCGATTAGGTTTCAGATTTTTTTGAATCTCACAAGATATTCGGGATGTAGATTATTTTATTGCTGTATTTAAGCAAAGACTATTTGACAATTTGTCACAAGATTGGAATTCATCGCTTCATAATAATACCAAGCGCTCTTATTACTGTATATACATACGTACTTTTCAAGTCCCTTACTAAATGTCGAGACTTATCTTAGCTTAGATTTAGCCCCATATTTAAGAAATTCCTTGACAAAATTCAGATTGATCATAGAAACCAGATTGATCCAGTTTGAACATAGAAACGGGCAGGTACAACAATGTGTCTTCGGTCTTGAGATTTTTCCCTTTCAGCCAAAAACATAATTTAATTGAAGATGAAATACAAATACTGCTTTATTGCAAAGCCTATAGTGTTATAAGAAATTATCTTTGAGCTAAACATTTGAATTACCCATTATCAAAATATAGCTTTGATTAATCTCATGGTTGTTTTTTTATATAATGTTAGGAAAATAAGGGACTCTGGTAGCTCTCTTTAATCATCGTAATACTCATGCAAACTCGTGCAATATATATATATATATATATATATATATATATATATATATATATATATATATATATATATATATATATATATATATTTATTTATTTATTTATTTATGTATTATGGGCCAGTGGCCTTATACTGAATAAAATGTCTGTCTGTCTGTATGTTGAGGACAACTACAGATAAAAGAAATTATTAAAATTATAGAATTGAACACACTCATTCGTGTCACGTCACTCATTCACTCATTTGGCGAACCACTTACTCCTATTAGGATCAAGGAGAGGCTGTTGCCAATTATCTAAGCCAATTTGCCTACTGTGCATGTCTTTGGTCTGTGGGAAGAAACCAGAATACCCTGAAGAACCCACACAAATACAACAAGAACATGCACAGCTGTTTATTCCAGGATTAACTGTCACAGCTATGTGATATCATGCATTTTTAACTCTCAGTTCTAAGGCAATTAGTGTGCTATTTTCTGATATGTCGTAAACAACTATATTTCATTTTAAAAACCATATTGTGCACGTAAAAATTTAATCTGTCTGAATGTACGGCCTATTTACTTCTGGTTTAAAAAACAGATACATAGGCATATTTGGCGCACTAAGCATGATGTTGTTAGTAGATCTGAATGACACTTTTATGCTTTGGTAGACATTTGCTATAGTTGAAGGGTTACCCAGTAATAATTTCCTTTCATTGTTTTTCTAACTCCTGGGAATAGGACTGGACTTAGAGCTTTGGCGTGCCCAGATGGTTAATGAATCAGTCCTGCCAGCCACTGTGTGGCTTCTTTATTGCTCCTCTTATCATAGTCTCCTCCTCCTCCTCCATCTGCTATCCCTCCCACTGCTTTCTTTTCTAAAGCAGCAGTCAGGTGACCTGAGAAGGAGCTCATTGAGCTGAACATTCAGGAGGTTGTTTGTACTTCCTGAAAGACTTGGTGACTTGAGGCTGAGGACAACAAAGAATTTGAATGCTAAAAACATGTCCACTGAACAGACCGAACTCTTGCAGACCCCTTTGCTGAAAATCTGGGTGTCTGGAGCTGGAGGGTCTCTGAGCCAAAAGAGAGGCTGTGAGTTTGGATATGTTGTTTTATGGGTTTTTTTGTATGCTACATGTTTATAGGGATAGAGTACAATTCTAAGTGTGTTTTTGTTCAGATGCTTTTATTTCAATTGGTTTGTGTGGTGGATTAATGAAGATGTTAACCATATGTCGCTGGAACAACCAAAACAATTCCTACTTTCAGTGACTGCTCTAGGTTCAGCCTACAATACTGGCTTTCTAACCACGTGTCCTCCTCTCATGCACGTCTCAGTCTGTTTACGATTTCACAACAGTCCTTTTTTTTTTAAGATTATCAGTAGTTGAGTGTAGCTACAACAGAAAAAAATAACCATGCCACTGTTTTGAGAATACAGTACAATTTATGAGTGTTGTTACAAACTAGCAATACAGATCATCATACACATGAAATTTTAATTTAACATTTGCACAATTTGAGTGATGTATTGCAAATTAGTGCTTGTTGTTACAATGACTTTCTGTTTTGTGAATCCTGAGAAATATGTTGCTGTTACCAGACAGATGAAATCCGATTGCCTTGGGCAGAAAAGACCCCCAATGGTTTTTCAGAAACACCATAGGGGGAGGGGATTTCATGGTTTAAAACAGTAGAAAGGGTGGGTAGAATTGATTCAAATGTTCTACAATACGTAGTGTTGCCATCATCTTCACAAATACCACCCCAGAGTAATGTTCTACTTCCCTTCATGGCACTGGTCTTCCTGAAGGTTTTTGAGGCAACTGACATGCCCTCTGTGGCATGGTGGCTTGCATGAACATTTCATATCAAGAAGGTTCTGGGTTGAAATCCCTGGATTGGTGAGGGCATTCTCACTGTGTTCGTGTGAATTTCTTCTATGTACCCTGGCTTTCTCTAACAGTCCAAAGGCATGTCCATTCGGTTAACTGGCTGTTCCAGATTGCCCTTTGGAGTAAGGGAGAGTTTGAATGGTTGTGTGTGTATGTGTGTGTGTGTCTGGCGAGCTGCTTATAGTGTACCTAAAAAAGCTAGTGTAGCATATACAGACGCTCCCCAACTTAGGTTCATTCGTTTTATGTTTTTTTTTTTTTTTTTTTCGATTTTACGTTTATGTCAAATTATGTCAAATTTTGAGTTTTAGCATGCTCTCTGTAGTACGAGACGTACCTACGTAATACGCTGACGTAATGACGCAATGACGTAATGACGCTGCATCCATTGTTTACAAACGACACACATGCCCCTCCTTCTTCCCAGTTCAGTAGTGTGTGTTACCCTTGTGTTAAGATGTCATCTCTGTGATCTTTGTGTTTACACTGTTTTGCGGACTTTTGTAACCCAAAGCAAATATGGTTGGCCAGAAGCGTAAGTCTACTAAGCATGGGTGCAAGTCTCATACACAGAGATGAATTAACAATCTGCTCTGATCGGCGCAATCTACCATGCATACTCAGTTAAGCAAAGAGAGTTGTAAAATGAATGAAAACCGGAATCCAGAAAAGAAACAGAACTCTTCGCTCTGCTGGTCTTTCACATCAGTGCAGGCTGAATACTAAATGAGTATTCAATGGCGCCCTTGCTCACTTGAAAGACCAGAAGTCCGTATAACCCGCGCTTTGTCTCAAGAACAAGCAAGTGAACTACTTTCGGTGGAGCGCCTCACATATTGTAAGTGTTGATTGGCTGTTTTAAGCTTCATGTAAAATAACTCGACTCAGCTTCATGTAAAGTGACCATCCGTTGACCATCAGAACCATTTACAAGCAGAAAGATCGCATCATAGAGAATGTTAATGGTTATATTTGATACTGTATTTGATATTTGATGAGTGAATTTGATTAAAATGTATCTATTTGAAATTATTTTGCTTGAATTTAATTTATTTGAGATTAATGCTGATGTTATTTGATATTTGATGTATATGTGATATTATTTTACAATGTTATGTTTATAATAATTGATTTAGGGGTGTTTTATGAGATACGGTAATTGTATTTATGATGTATAGTACAGTATGAACGTCATACATCACTGGAACATACAGTAATTTATGTTTTTTTTCAACTTACGTTCGGCTGTCTGGAACCAAACAAAAATGTAAGTTGGGGAGTGTCTGTACTCTTGCTAGTCCTCAGAAGAAAAGAAAGAAACAAAGTATATATCAGGTTTTTAAATTTACTGTATTAATCCCATACAGGAAATTATTTCCTCTGTATTTAATTCACCCAAAGTGAGCACACACACATACAGTCAGCCCTCTACTTACGAAAACCTCTGAATACGAAAAATCCAGGTTACGAAAAACATTTCCTTAAATTTTTGTCCTTTGTATACAAAACAACCTCTTCTTACGAAAAGCGCCAAACACGCCATTCAAACATTCAAACGCACCATTCAAACAATGTGCAAGTTGCTCTCTCATTGGCTGTCTCACAACATCCCGCCCTACTGGCCTCCCATTGGGAGCTGAACTGTACCTATTCGTCTACCCATACTCCTGTTTGTCACTTCCTGCTTGTTCGTGAAGGAGAGTTGAACAGGATTGTTCGCTCATGAGTTTTTTGAGAGTGATCATTACAGCGTTATATTTCGTTATCCATCATGGACCCCAAGAAAGTGATTCCTGGTGACACCGAAAAGAAGAAGCGGGCTCCGTTATCAATTGCAGTGAAGCAGGAGAGAATAAAAAAATATGAAAGTGGGATGCAGTTGTGCGAAATCGCAAAAGAATATGGCCGAAATCCCTCCACAATCGGGACGATATTGAAGCAGAAGGAGGCATTAAAAGCGGAGATACAGTGACGGAGGCGATTCTTCAGACCAGCAACCCCGGACTTTTAAGGATCGCATGGGTGGTTCGAGAGATTTAAAAAAAGTAAACAATTTTCTTTTACTTTTACACATATTTCATACATATTTCACACAAAATTTGTGTATTTTTTTATCATTTTTAAAGGGTTTATGGGGTAGTCTTGGGAGCCTTGGGGCTGGTAGCATAATGGATAGGGTGCTGCGCTCATGCTCGGGAGGTTGTGTGTTCAACTCCCAGTTAGAACCCCACTGTGCTAAGACCCCTGGGTCTCAACCACAAGTGTGCCTCTGTTCACCCAGCAGTATAAATGGATACCAGTAAAATATACTGCGAAGGTAACCTGCAATGGACTAGCGTTCCATCTAGGAGGAGTTGAACTCCTAGTTGCTTCACATTACGGAACCCGGGAATAAGCACCGGCCTGATGAGCCACTATGGCTCGGGTGTAAAAAAAAACAACAGACTATCTTTTTTACTTACCTTGGGAGCCTTGGAACAAATCCCGCGTTTTTACATGTACAATGCACCTCGACTTACGAAAACTCCAGGTTACGAAAAAGGCACTGGAACAGATTAATTTCGTAAGTAGAGGGCCAACTCTACTTGAAGTAGTGGGCTGCCACACACACACATTGGGAGCGCCAGGAAAGCAGTTGGGGTTGGGTACCTTCCTCAAGGGCACTTCAGCCATTTATGTGGAGGAAGGGAAAGTTCTGCTCAGTCTCCCACTGCCACACATTTTTTCTGTAGGTTCAGGAATCGAACCAACAACCTTTTCGTCCCAAAGCCACTTTTCTAATCGTTAGGTTAGGACTGATCCATGTATAGACATGAAATCTAAAAAACACAAAAAGGATGAAGTAGACCGCCATTATCATTGATTTGCTTGGCGCTAGCACTACACAGAGTGTGGAGAAGGATACATATGTGAACACAGATGTAATGGAAAAGCGAACTAGTTCTTCAACGTTTGTGTGCTTCTGCATTCAAAGGGGGGAGTGTATTACACTCAGTGATGCATGAGTGGCAGTTCAAGAAAAAAATGCAGTGAGATAGCATCGTTGCTTTAAAAGAAGCACAAGGTGCTGGTAGCTGAGAGGGAAGAACTGTCTGTCTGATGAATTGGAATTGGCTACAATTTAAATAGGAAGAAAATTAGAATGCATGTTTGGGAGGTTTCCAACCAACCAACCATCTCCAAACTAACATGCATTGTTTGCATTGGTCTAAAAATAGTGTAAGAATACTAGACTGCTCTGTTCTTGTCAGTGTAGACACGTAGAAAATATCCTATACTTTAGGAATTTGTATCATTGTAGAGAAGAAAAGGCAGAACAAGTACTGTGGCATTCTACTGTAGCACCCTGGGGCTGATTTCAACACAGCTCACGCCTTGCTTAACACACTTAGTTCCCAGACAGTCAGATTAAAGTGCAACTTTGCTTTAAGAGATGAGGGTCTAAAGGTTGGGGCCCCAATTGAGTATCATGAGCCAAACAAAGGAAAAGCGGGTGTTATGACCTACTGGGGGGTGTGATATGAAACAAAGGCACTGGAGTAGATTGGTAAGGTGTTGACCTGTAAGGATCTTATTCACTCTTTTCTTTTTATGCGCAAGATCTGTGAAGTCTTGAATTTATTTTTTTCTGTGAAGTTTTGATTGATTGCCCTGGATTGGTTTAGAAAACAACAGACCTACTTCATGGAAATGCATAAGATCCATGGAATCTATCAAACAGTAACAAAAGTTCAATGATCAAATTATAACCATTACTAGACATTTTTTAATTGTTTTAAGTATTTTTTAAAGGTTGTGGTCAGCAAGTCCACCTCACAACAAGAAGGTCCTGGGTTGAGGAATTTCTGTGTGGAGTCTACTTGTTCACCCCGTGCTTTCATGGGTTTCCTCCGGGTAATCCACTTTCCTCCCACAGTACAAAGCTCATTAGGCTATCTGGCTGTTTCAAATTTCCCCTAGGTGTGAGTGTGACTGGTTGTGTGTGTGTGTTTCCCTGGATGGTCTGTCCAGTGCAAGTGTGGATGTATGTGGGTCCAGTAAGTGGGAGTGTAAATCGATATATGTTCTATCGAACAGGCTCTGCAGGTGGATTTTAACCCTCTCAGGTAAAAACCTGAGAGATATTTTTTCAAATACAATTTTAAGCTTACTCTGTGTGTGTGTGTGTGTGTGTGTGTGTGTGTGTGGGGGGTTCATGGAGGCTTACTGGTTAGCACGTCCGCCTCACAGCGAGTATGCCTGGGTTCAATTCCAGGCCTGGGCGTTTCTATGTGGGGTTTGCATGTTCTCCCCATGCTTGCGTGGGTTTCCTCCGGGTACTCCGGTTTCCTCTCGCAGTCTAAAAACATGCACAGTAGGTTAATTGGCTGTTCCAAATTGCCCGTAGGTGTGAGTGAGTCCATATGTGGCCTGGCGAGCCATACGGTAGATCATTGTGATCACAGCCATGACAATCCATGTGTGAGCATCATTCAAGCTTCAAGGATCGACGTCCATTCCTTGTGCAATAGGATGTGGAAGTAGAGAGAGAGAGAGAGAGAGAGAGAGAGAGAGTGTGTGTGTGGGTGTGGTCTGGTAAGCTGTTCAAGGTGCAACATGCCTGAGCCCAGAGTCGGCAGAGATAGGTGCCAGCCTAAAGTGAGAATGATAATGTCATTAGTCTTCTACATTCCTAAGACGGGCTACTCTTACCTTCTTATAGGTGTGAATGTGAGTGTGAATGTTTCTTTGTGTCTGCATTAGCCTGACAAGATACAGTTGGCCCTCTTCTTATGAAATTAATCCGTTCCAGAGCCTTTTTTGTTCCCTGGATTTTTCGTAAGTAGAGGAGCATTTTACATGTAAAATGTGTGATTCATTCCAAGGCTCCCAATACTACCCCATAAACCCTTTAAAAATGATAAAAGTAAACCAATTTTGTATGAAATATGTGTTAAAAGTAAAAGAAAACTATTTATTAAACCATTTAAACATTTTATTAACATATTAAACCATTTGATCAACATATTTATTAATTAAACCATTATTAAACATTTTTTATTAAGCAAACCAAACCAAACAATATTATACATGAAACATTTTTTATTAACCAAATTTTTTATTAACGAAACTAAACAATATTGATCATTATTAAACATTTGTGACGCGCTCCGCCGAGCTTTTAGGGTGGAACGCGGCTTGTCCGGACTAACGACCTGTAAAGTTGGTAAGTGCGCTTTGTACTTGTTTAGTACTCAACATTCACTTGTTTGCTTGAGGGATCGGCGGTCCGGACGAGCCACGCCCCGTCTCGGGGGCTCCGGTGTCAATCGCGACGCTGCCCACACTCGGGGGAGCACGCCACATTTGCGGAGCTTTTGAGACGAGGCCTTGAATACTTGTTTAGTACTCAACATTCACTTGTTTGCGTGAGGCATTGGAGGGCCGGATGAGCCATGTTTTGCCCACATTCTGCAGCGCTCGCCACATTTATTAAACATTTACTGAATTAAACAACTTAAAAAAAATGAAAATTAAGCTGCAATGAGCACTCTCAAAAAAAAAACCTCTCAAACCTCACGAACCAACAGTACAACTCTCCTTCATGCATATGACAAACAAGATTTATGGATGCAGTACTATGAAGATTCAGCTCCCTTCTGGTCAATGGGAAGCCAATGGGAGGCCAACAGGGTGGGATGTTGGGAAACAGCCAATGAGAGAACAACTCGTGCATTGTTTGAATGTTTGAATGGCGTGTTTGAATGTTTGAATGGTGCGTATGGTGCTTTTCGTAAGAAGAACTTGTTTCGTATGCAGAGGAAAAAAATTTAGGAAAATGTTTTTCATATACTGGATTTTTCATATTCTGGGGATTTCGTAAGAAGAAGGCTGACTGTACTGGTAATCTGTTCAGGGTGTTCCCAGCTCTCCTGGTGGGTAAGAAGTATAGATAATAGATGGGCACTGTATATGGAAGATTCAAGAACATTAATCCAGCAGAGGGAAATTTTAACATACGTTTTAACCCACCCGAACTGAGCACACACATACACACACACATACACACAAACACACACACACACACACAGGAGCAGTGGGCAGCTTCATTGCTGCACCCAGCGGGTTAGGTCACATTTTAAGAGCGCTTCCGCAATGACAGTCAAAGGAGGGGGAAGGTCCTGCCCACTCCACAACTGTCACTTTGGTCGACACCCTTATCTCGACTGACTAACATTTGTAAATTTTTTATACAACTGAGTGTTAAGGGCCTTGCTTAAAGGCCAAATAATGACAGCTTGGTCGTATAGTTCTTGATTAACACTGATGACCAATCAAAACTCCGGTGTAGTGGTGAGCATGTCCACCTCACAGCAAGAAGGTTTTGCATTTAAGTCTCGGGCTTGATGAGGATATTTTTGTGTCGAGTTTGCATGTTTCACCCGTGCTTGCATGGGCTTCCTCCAGGTACCCCTGTTTCCTCTAACAGTCCAGAGACATGCACAATAAGCAAAATGGCTGTTCCATATTGCCCCTAAGTATGAGTGGGAGTGTGAATGGTTGTGTATTTGTGTTGGCCTTACAATGACCTAGCGAGCTGTTCAGGGTGTACCCCACCTTTGCCCAGTTTAGACTGAGAAAGGCTCCAGCCCCTTCTCCCCGTGACCCTTGTATTAGGGTTAAGTGGCTTGACAAATGAGTGTTGAGATATTGTACTCAATTTCAGATCTTTACCAGCAGAGTGCCCAAGTATGATTTCTAATCCAAAGAAAAACCTCGACAGTTCTTTAGAACATTGCTTCCCCATTTGCTCTCTCCTGAAACTCTGATTTTGAGTGCGCACGCTGAATGGCTTGTTTGGCTTCCTCCTCCCTATTTATGGTCTTTCTGCTTTCTGTTCCAATTTTACTCTGACTGTTGGCATTTTTGAAACCTTTTCAGAGGATGGGATGCATGGAGATATGACTGTGCATGGGAGGCAAGCCAATTAATCAGAATGCCCAGCATGCTTTGACACAACACACCACCACTACTAGCAAAATTGAGTGAATTTTATAAAGACATCATAGCTCCACTTTCATTCCACCTTTCCCCCTTTCTTTATGAAAAATTATACTGTTGTACTCATTGTTGTGTTCCTTATTCTGCAGCATCACGACCCCAATTTACAAACTCTCCAACCTTGATTGTGATGGTGGGTCTGCCTGCCAGAGGAAAGACTTATATCTCCAGGAAGCTTACACGCTACCTCAACTGGATTGGAGTCCCAACTCAAGGTGATCAATCAACGATATAGCAGAAGATCAGTCCAACAGTAAAACAAACAACAAAAGATTTCAGACCATGTTTATAAGGTTTACTGTCTGTGCCAGATCATCAAGGACTGTACGGTAAAAACATGAGCCGGAGTTACCTACAACTGAAGTATTTTGAGTATAAAATGCTGAATCATCCTAATATTGTAATCTGTTTTGTGTTTTTCAGTCTTTAATTTGGGCCAGTATAGAAGAGATGCAGTTAAGAGCTACAAAAACTATGAATTCTTCCGCCAAGATAACAAAGAGGCCATGAACATTCGCAGGTATGAAGCAAGCTACATATACATGTATAAAATTCATATTATATCTAAGATGTAAGAGCCTTCACATCTGTGAATGTTCTGCAATGGTTTTATACTTTCTTCTAATAGTGTAACTCTGTTTTGTGCAGGGCTTGTGTTTTAAAGGCCCTTCAGGACATTGCGGACTACTTTGCTATGGAGCTGGGACAAGTAGCAGTGAGTAAGCGGGACGAGATTTGAAAATGGCATCTTTTCAGAGTTCCAGCTAAACCCTGCCCTGTCCACAGAGGCCCTTTCAAAGTCATGCCCCCTCCTCCACACACACTCTGACTGCATACAGTATTTGTGCATGTTATTGTCTTGCACAGGCAGGGAGACATGGAAACAGTGATTGGCTGTATCCCAGCAGACAGCAAAGCAGCGATTTTTACTGGATTATGGTGGTCCCATGTCCAGTGTGCACTTGCATGGAGTTGGCTGAGATGGCCATCAGTGTCTTCACTACCCTAATTATTAAGCAGTTAGACCTTTTTCAGATGTAATAAATTATTGATTGCTGTTGGTGTGTAAAGACCATTTTAACTAATATCATAAAGTCGGTTTGTGCAAACAGCTGAAAGTGCTAACACCTAACTAGCCTTCCCCCCATATAGCCATGAGCCATAATTTAGTCATAGCCAATTCTCACCCATCAAGTATTGCCTTTCCTGTCTGTCTTCCTTTCGGCTTTTTCCCTTTTACTCGGGAGTCGCCACAGCGAATCATCTGATTCGCACGTTTGATTTGGCAGAGGTTTTTACATCGGATGCCCTTCCTGTCACAACCCTTTTAGCAAGGGACAGAAACACGCTGTCGACTTTGCAGCCTACTCTTTACGAAAGTCAGCAATGTTTCTTTTACATGCCTCTCACCATAGACAGTGAGAGAGATGGCCGGCCTTTGATAACCCAGCTAGCTGCACTGGGGGGGACAGTGACAAACAACCTTGTGGGGACTCGAAATCCCAACCTTAGAATCAGCGATCCTGTGCCCTAACCACTAGACCACCACTACCCCCTAAGAATTGCCTTTCCTATCACACAATAACCACCGACTAGGGAGGGGTGAAAGCATGTACATGTTCCCTCCGTGACATTTAATACCAGCCACCCGCCTGTTTTCAAATTGCTGCACATGCAATGTGTATTTGCTTCAGAGGGAAAGTGCTATCCGTCCCCTTATACAAATGAGCTCACAGATGCCTATGACTGACTGGCAATCTCTGTGAGTGACAGGGATGTGAGCATATGCCATCTCTCCCTCCCATAAGAGCTCGGCTGTTTAGTTCCCGGTCACAAATGGCTGTGGCATTGACTTGGATTTATACTTGCGATCTCTGGATTAAGAGTCACGCACCTTGTTGATGAGTCTCTCGGGAGCCTACCTACCCTGGCTTTGAAGGAATTGGGTCACTGGTTGTGCATCTGCTGCTTGGTCATGAATATCAACTCTGGTGTGGGACACAGGAAAGTTACACATCCTGAATGAGGACGAGAGAGCTTTAGAATTTGAGTCAATCTTCGTGTTGTTTTTTCCATCTGCATTAAAACATAATAGAATAAGTCACTTGGACCACTGTGGAATGCCTCAAATCAAGACTTTTTTCAAAGTTTGGGCTTTTGAGTTTAAAAACATGGCTTTGAGGGGAGCCAAATATCTATTGGCCTATTCTTGGAAGGCCAATGATTTCACTGTATCACCACTTTAAAATCAGAAAGGGAAAACAGACGCACATTTATTGATGTATATTGATGGACCATGATATTTTCTATGCAGTAAAATTTCTTGTTTCTGGCTGCCTCGGCGTTTGCCAACTATTGACTTTTATGAAGAGAGAAGTGATAATACTAATAAAGAGCAACCAGTCCCCAATTGGTGATACATCCCCTTTAACACCACATGCCTCAGAACAAACAATCTATCAGTGGCGGGCCGTGCATTTCACACCTAGGCCTTCAGTAGTGCTCCGTCTGAATCAATCCAACCCTCAATAACTATTTTATGGCTATAAAACTTTTACTGCAGCTACAGCTGCGACACACAAAAAAAAGCATCAATAATAACCTCATAAAATTGCAATATTATTTAGGAATATAGCCACATTTTACTCACCAAAAAGATAAGACCTGCAATGTCATCGGCTCTCTTCCCACTGGTCTTCTTCTTTTCCTTTCGGCTTTTCCCTTCAGGGGTCGCCACAGCGAATCATCTGCCTCCATCTCACCCTATCGTTTGCATCTTCTTCTCTTACACCAACGACCTTCATGTCCTTCTTCACCACATCCATGAATCGTCTCTTTGGTCTTCCTCTAGGCCTTTCGCCTGGTAGCTCTTTCGCCTGGTTTCGCCTTCCAGCCTCAGCATCCTATTACCAATATACTCACTATCCCTCCTCTGTACATGTCCAAACCATCTCAATCTAGCCTCTCTGACTTTGTCTCCAAAACGTCTTACATGTGCTGTCCCTCTGATGTGCTCATTCCTGATCCTATCCATCCTCGTTACTCCCAAAGAGAACCTCAACATTTTCATCTCTGCTACCTCCAGCTCTGACTTCTGTCTTTTCCCCAGGGCCTGGTAACATCTTCAAATCTGACAAACCGCTCCTTGACACCTGTGGCCGTTACATAACGCAGAACCAGTGCGAGCTGCGCTGCGTTACTCGCGTTCGTCGTCTCATCCACCATAACAGAGACGAACGGTGCTTTATTAACTTCCCTTCTGATCTCTTCCCCATCACTTCAGCAATAGCATTGATCAGGTCATTTTGTATTTTGCCCGACGTCCCACTAAACACTTTATTGGTGGACAGGTGGTAATGTAAATCCGTGTTGCTCTCAGCAATGAGAGAAAGAAGCTCCACATAGTTTCCTTTGTTTTTGGATCCAGCGCTTTCATTGTGTCCACAAAATGAAAGTTCCTGTTTGCCAAAAAATATGACACAGTTTCTGTCTATCAGTTGTTTTAAGATTTCCCTATTTTTCTTCATCTTTTCGTTGTGGAGCTCCGTTTCCTTGCGCACTTGCTCGCTCAGCTGTAGATCCACTCTGGTTTCCCCAAAAGTTTTGGAGAGCACCGTTGCTTGTAAGTGTCCGGCAGTGCTTTGGTGTCTCGTTGCTGCCTCGGTTAGGCAAGTCAAATTTACAAATCCAGTGTTGCTCTAAACACCATGTCGATCTGTGGCAAATAACAAGCACTCCCAGCAATACAATTTGCAGTGTTCCTCGGAGCCTGTGAGCCAGGGGTACCGCTCGTAGTTAGTGGACTGAAAGTGGCGGACAAATCCTTTTCCCTGGTTGTGACAGGCTTGCTAGCTTCAGTTTCCCAACCTTTCTTAACAATGTCCATCTTTTCTTGAAAAGTCTGTCTTGAAAATGGCTTTGTTAGTAAATCTGCAACCAAATCCATTTCTTCTCATCCTTCAGCCATTGTGGGTTCACAAAACCGCTATTAAATCAACACAGCAATATATTTGCTTGTGCAGATCGCTACAGATGCAGTTTTCTAGCTCTGGCTAGTACACTCTCTCACTATCCAATCATAGGGTGTGAAAACGCTGACGTTTCCGTACGCCTGCTAGAAGGCCTTGGTGTCGCCAACTCTAAATCTGATTGGTTAAAGTAACAGTTTTCCCGACACTTATTTTATGCTACAGGTCCCACAGAACTGATTATGAAGGCCTCCAGGTAGATTTCTGACCCTGGCAACAAATAATGGCTGAAATGTGATTGGTTAAATGCTTAAATATGAAAACACACATCTGGAAGTAGCGCAACCAGGGGAAAAGCAATGAAAGGAAGCTGACAGACAATTTGGAATTATTTAATAAGTATTCATGGACAAAATATAATTAACATCAGTCTGTGATTCAGATATTTTTTAGGCCAGCAGAGAAGGCCTTGCAGGCCCTGACGGCCCACCACTGCAATCTATTTATAATTGCTAACTGAAATGTATAATGTGTATAAAGTAAAATACTAACAGTGGAGCATTTGAACATCACTGAGGTTTAATTGTCCTCGAAATATGAATGTAATCATTCAGATTTCTACATTTAAAAAATAATAATGAAATTTAAATATTCATGAGGTTCTCTGGTTTCCTCTAAGAGTCCAACGACATGCACGTTAGGCTAATTGATTGTTCCAAAGTTCCCCTAGATGGGAGTGGGAGTGTCAATGATATATGCTCTATTGGACAGGCTCTGCAGGTGATTGTAACCCTCTCAAGTAAAAGCACACATAGTAATAAATTGGACGAATGCATCATGGGTGTGAAATGGAACGTGAAAAAAATTGAGAGATTTTTTGTTCCAAATACAAATTTATCCCCGCTGCGCGCGTGTGTGTGTGTGTGGGGGGGTTGTTCTGAGATGATCCGGCAAGCTGTTCAGGGTGCAACATGCCTTAGTCCAGAGTCGGCAGAGATAGGTGCTAGCCTAAAGTGAGAGTGAGAATGTAATTAGTTCTTCAATATTCCAAAGACCTTAGGTCAGCTGGCTACTCTTACTTTCTTATAGGTGTGAATGTTTGTTTGTGTCCATGTTAGCCTGACAATATACTGGTAATCTGTTCAGGGTGTTCCCAGCTCTCCTGGTGGGTAAGAGGTATAGATAATAGATGGGCACTCTATATGGAAATATTCAAGAAGATTAATCCAGCAGAGGGAAATTTTAACATACTGTACTTTTTAACCCATCCAAAGTGAACACACACACACACACACACACACACACACACACACACACACACACACACACTAACTCGGAGCAGTGCGCAGCTACATTGCAGCACCCAGAAGGTTAGATCACTTTTTAAGGGCACTTCAGCCATGAAGGGCCAGGAGGGGGACAGTCCTGCTCGCTCCCCAGCTGTCACTTTGGTTGACACCCTTATCTAGACTGACTTACAGTTGTAATTTTTTATACAACTGACTGTTAAGGGCCTTGTTTAAGGGCCCAACAGTGGCAGTTTGGTGGTATATTTATTGATTAAGTTCTGATGACTAATCAAAACTCTGATGTAGTTTTGGGTTCAAATCCCAGGCTTGACGAGGATATTTTTGTGTAGTTTGCATGTTTCCCCCGTGCATGCATGGGCTTCCTCCAGGGACCCCTGTTTCCTTCAACAGTCCAGAGATATGCACAATAAGCAAAATGGCTCTTCCGTAGTGCCCCTAAGTGTGAGTGTGAATGGTTGTGTATGTGTGTGTTGGCCTTGCAATGACCTAGCGAGCTGTTCAGGGATTACCCCACCCTCTCCCTGAGTCAGCTGAGATAGGTTCCAGTCTAACCACTGACCTAACTGGATTAATCGGTTTCGTAAATAAGAGAGATTGAGTAACTCATTTTATGATGTTATTATGAAATTTCATTTGATTTGTTTTTTCCAGTACAGTGGCCTGGGGAGCAGTTCAGGGTGTACCCTGCTCTTGCCCAGAGTCAGTTGAGATGGGCACCAGCCTCCCCACTACCCAAATTAGGATTAAGTGGTTTAGAAGATTGTTCACAGTCAAAGATTGTTTGTTAAAATCATGACATTATTCATTTTTTTAACTGGTGTTGGATTTATGTTAGTACTGTATGTCATGGGCGGCACGGTGGCGTAGTGGTTAGCACATCCACCACACAGCAAGAAGGCCTGGGTTTGATTCCCGTCCTGGGCGTTTCTGTGCGGAGTTTGCATGTTCTCCCCGTGCTTACGTGGGTTTCCTCCGGGTGCTCCGGTTTCCTCCCACAATCCAAAGACATGCACAGTAGGTTAATTGGCCGTTCTAAATTGCCCGTAGGTAGTTAACAACCTGGAGAAGGATGGGTGTCGCCAGGACAAAAGTCAGCCCAAGTCTCGCCATGAAGGTGCCCCAACGACATCCCCGGATGTTAAGGGCTAAGTGAAGTGAAGTGTATATCATATTAATAAGTCAATCAATCAATCAATCAATCAATCAATAGGGCAACACCGTGGCACAGAGGTTAGCACATCTGCCTCACAGTAAGAATTTCCTGGTTTGAATTTCCAGGCTTGGGCATTTCTGTGTGTAGTTTGCATGCCCCACCCCCCATCCCCCAATTCCGTGGTTTCATGGATTTCTTCCAGATACTCTAGTTTCATCTCAGAGGCCAAAAACATGCACAGTAGGCTAATTGGCTGTTCCAGGTCACCTCTAGGTGTGAGTGTGTGTGCATGGTTCTGTTTGTATTGACCTGCATTGACCGAGCAGGCTGTCCAGGGTGTACCTTGTTCTGATCTAGAGTTGGCTGAGATGGGCACCAGCCTCCTCGTGTCCATAGTTAGGATTAAGCTGCTTAGAAAATAAATGAGTGAATAAATAATAAATAGTCTGATTAAATGGTTATACACAGGTATTTGATGCCACCAACACTACAAAGGAGAGGAGAGAAATCATCACCAGCTTTGCCAAGGCAAAGGGCTATAAGGCAGGTGCAGAACGTCCTACATTTTCACAAAACAGGATTAATTATTCTCCATATAATAATAATGATTTTTAAACCCGGCTTGCGCTCATTTTCATACCTCCTCACCAGTAAATCATTTATTTTACAGGTGTTTTTTATTGAATCAATTTGTGATGACCCAGAAATCATTGAGGCGAATATAATGGTAAGGTCCGTTGTCAGCATTTTAACTATTAAGATCAAATCTAATTCTGCATTTGCATTCAAACGTTTTTTTTTTTAAATTCAATCTCCTTTTAATTTCCCTCAAAAGGAAGTGAAACTGAGTAGCCCAGATTATGAGAACTGTGACAAAGATAAGGTAGTGGAAGATTTCCTGAAGCGCATTGAATGCTACAAGATGACTTACGTGTCCCTTGATGGTGAAAATGACAGGTTAAACACATTCCCTGCTTTTTATTTTTAAGATCAACAGTTTCCAAAACTGACCCACGTGTTTCAAGCTTCTACTCCGTGTCTCGTTTACATTAGGAAGATGTCCTACATTAAGATCTTCAACGTGGGCACCAGCTATATAGTGAACAAGGTTCAGGACCATATCCAGAGCCGTATAGTGTACTACCTCATGAACATCCACGTCACACCACGCTCCATCTACCTAAGTAGGCACGGAGAGAGCGAGCTTAACCAGCTGGGCCGCATTGGAGGAGACTCTGGACTTTCATCACAAGGCAAAAAGGTGAGATAAGATTTGGTGTGTCTTGCATTTGCTTTGGTATTAATATTTGTGAGCTCTACATTGTACTGATTTTATTTTAGTAATGCATGATTGTAAATGGAGGGTAATGAGAGTATCAGGGTCGAGCTAAGGGAAAGTTAGTGGTAAATAACAAAGCTGGCCTACCTTGCAAGACAATAAAACATATGCTAATCATCTCTGTTGATGTTACCAAACATATTCCAATGGTGGGCTGGAAGATTTGTAGGCGGACCATGATGCAGTGGTTGAATTTGACCAAATGTGGTTTATTTTATAAAATAGTCTCCCCTGTAGTCGATAGTAAATTTTTTTCCAGTGCTTGGATCCCCTTGGTGTAGAAGCCTGAAAGTTTCACTGCTTTTGAATTACTCCTTCATCGTCAGCTTTTGAACTTTTTAGCTTCACATCCGGAATTTATGCCCTTTTCTGTTTCTATCTAGCAGTAATATTTGTTATCACCAATACTAGACAAGGTGCTGGATTGCCAACCCTAAGCTTGAGGGTTCAAGCCCCACTGTCAATGGTTGTCACTGCTGTCCTCCCAGTGCAACTAACTGGGTTATCAAAGGCTGGCCATGTCTCTCACAGTCTACGGTGTGAGGCATGTAAAAGAACCATTGCTGACTTTCAACAAGAGTAGGCTGCATAGCTGTTAGAGTGTTTCAGCCCTGTGATGGCCTGGCAAACTGTCCAGGGTGTACTCTGCACTTGCTCCAAGTTGGATGAGATGGGCACCAGCCTCCTCGCAACCCTCATTAGGATTAAGTGGTTCCAAAAATGAAAGGTTGAATTACTGAACAATACCAGATCGTCTGCTTGTGTTAATAAGAGAATTATGAGCGTGCATACCTCCACCAAGCCAAAAAATACTCCATATGAACCAAAATGTTAAAAAAAAAAAAAAAAATCCAATCTTCCTATCTCACAATGTTAAAGAATTCTTTAAAAAATTAATGGGTTCAAAATTTTTCCAAAATCTAGCAGACTCTTCATTTTCTAATGTGCCATGTTTGGTAGAAATTTAATAAATGTCTGAACTTTTTTGTGAACGTTTTCATATAATCCTGCTAACAAGCGAACATGCAAACACACAGCCTGAGTGTAAAACATAAGCTCTGTGGCAGAGGTAAATCTCTGTGAAAACACCAGGATCTAACACCTCCCTGAAAGTCAACAATTGAGGAAACAGGTTTTACTGTAGATACAGCTACAGATCTACGGGTGGATTACTGCATGCTTTAATAATTGTAAATTGTATTAGCTTAGCATATTGAGGAACTGTATAATTTACTTCAGACAAAGAAAAATCATTATTCAAACAGTTAACCCATCTCTGACACCTCTGGTAATGGTTCCTTTAATGAGGATGAGCACTGAAAGGAACAGGGTTTAGCTTTTAGCGTAACAAATATGTGAGGTTGGAAATGAAGTTAAGGAGCACCTAAACTAAAGTCCTGAAAAAATAAAAATAAAAAAACTAATTTACATTTGAATGTCCTTAATGTTTTAAGGACTTTAGTTTAGGTGCTCCTTAACCAGCATTCAAGGCGGAAACCCGGACAACGTGCTACACAGATAAATCCTCTTCGAGTCCAGGAACCTAAAATATAATGAGGTTCAGACCCAGGTTTCTGGGCTCGAAGAGGATTTATCTGTGTAGCACATTCTCCGGGTTTCCGCCTTGAATGCTGGTTTCCTTCCACAGTACAAAAACATGCACAGTAGGCTAATCAGATGTTACAAATTGCCCCTAGCTGTGGATGTGAGTGTAACTGGTTGTGTATGTATGTTGGCTATGTGATGGACTGGATAGACCAGAGTCGGCTGAGATAGGCTTTTAAAAATTATGTACAGTATATACAGGGTGGCGGCACAGTGGCACAGTGATTGGCATGTTCACCTCACAGCAAAGAAGGCTTGGGTTCTGGGGTGTTTCTGTGTGCAGTTTGCATTTGAACTCCGGTTTCCTGCCACATTCCAAAGAAATGCACAGTAATCTAAGTGGCTGTTTCATATCATTGTAATTATGAATGTTTGTATGTGTGTTGGCCTCGTGATGACCTGGTGGGCTGTCCAGAGTCAGCTGAAACGGGTGCCAGCATCGAAAACCTGTGCGTCTAAATGGGACTTAATATATTAGTTTGACTTACTGAGAAACATCCCTGTGACACGCCCCTACCCCCGGATCAACTGCATCACCGCTCCAAAATGATAACGTGGATCATAGAGCCAAGTATGACTTTAACTCAGGGGTCGGGAACCTTTTTGACTAAGAGAGCCAAAAGTAAACACATATTTTAAAATCTAATCCTCTGACAGCCATATATATATATATTTTCATACTGAATACAACTAAATGGAAAAAAAGACCAACAATTTCAGAGGATAATAAGACTCTGAATTTATTTTAAACAACATTGTTATAACGAAGTTATTTATTAATAAGAAAAGTACATTTTACTATTAATGGGACTTCTGGTGCTGGTGTTGCTAATGGCTGTTGTCTGGTTGATACATGCTGAGGTTCAGATTCAGGCAGGTGTTTAGGCTTCCATCTGTTAAACGTGACCACAGGTTGGTCTTGATGTTTTTCACGTGTGAGAAGGACTGCTCGCGTGTGCATGTGGCGTCAAACATGGTCAATATGGCACGACTCACACGCTGCAGGCCCAAGTTTTGGCAATCAGCTGGTCTACGGGTTGAAGTTTATCCATGTCTGTCCATTTGTGTTTTGCTTGCCAGCTCTGCTTGGCTTTGTGCAAATGAGAAGATCAAAAATGAGGGAAATTTCCCTCTTTACCCAAAAATAACTTGCGCAAGCTGTTGCATATACAGTAATCCAATAAAATTAGAGTTTCAAGGTATCAGACCCGCCCACACACTGGAGTACAGAAAGGATTGGCTCTCTGCTGCGCGCCACAGTGACAAGTGGCATTGAAAATATATTTATAGATTAAAATGCGTGATTTTTATTTGATGGCTTTTTACTGTATTTTTATTTAAAGTACAGCAAAATGATGTATTAGTTATTCTGTTAATACAGGCCGCCTGATTTATCTGACAGCCAGATGCAGTCATCAAAAGAGCCACGTTTGGCTTGCGAGCCATAGGTTTCCGACCCCTGCTTTAACTCATTAACTCCGCACTCCAGCACCATCTACTGGGACAAATATTTCCACTGGGATCATTAGATCTGAGTGCCCAGTCCCGAAAACATTCAGTCCAACTCAGATGGGGCCCATCCGACAAAGCCAATCATTGCTTTAATTCTTCATTTCGAAGTCTTAAGTCTTGATTAGGTGATTAAATGGTCAGATGCGCATAAATAGGTTGGAGTGAACATGTTCAAGAAGGTAGATCTCCAGGAACAGGTCTGGGCACCCCTGCTTCAGATCCTCCTCGTGTGTGTAAAACATTATGCACCCATATAGATTGTTTAATATAGACTAAATGACTTTGCTTTTCGTATCAGTATGCTACTGCTCTGTCAGAATTCATCCAAAATCAAGACATTAAAGACCTGAAGGTATGGACAAGTCACTTCAAAAGGACAATCCAGACGGCTGAGGCTTTAGGAGTCCCTTACGAGCAGTGGAAAGCCCTGAATGAGATCAATGCTGTAAGATAATAGCTCTGCTATATTTATACAAAAATCCAGACATACAGTAGAAAAGCTGCATGGTTTACCATGTTATAACATCTTGCTTTAGGGTGTGTGTGAGGAGATGACTTATGAACAGATCCAGGAGAACTACCCGGAGGAGTTTGCAATGAGAGATCAAGACAAGTACCGGTACCGATATCCCAAAGGAGAGGTAAGATCGATTCAAGTTGTTTAGAATTATACGGCACTGAATATTTTTCTCTAATTCTGGAATAACTAATTTATTTGATTCATTTGCTGATTAAAAACAACTCATGGTTGATTATCTTCTTATACATATATTTTATGCCACATTCAAAAAAATCCCAACGTGAGCGCCCACACACATACACACACACACACACACACACACACACACACACACGCACACACACACACACACACACCGTGAGCATACACTCGGAGCAGGTAGCTACCACACACTGAGGGCACCTGGAGAGAAGTTGGAGGTTCGGTGCTTGCTCAAGGGAACTTTAGCCATGAAGGTAGAGGAACGGAAGGTGCAGCTCACTACCCCACACCACTACCACACATTTTTTCTGCTGGTTCATGAATCCAACCAGCAATCTTTCAGTCCCAACACCAACTCTAACCATTAAGCTGTGGCTGCTCTCTTCTCTATGTTTTTTGGACAGTCTTACGAAGACTTGGTTCATCGTCTCGAGCCAGTCATCATGGAGCTGGAGAGACAGGAGAATGTGCTAGTTATATGCCACCAGGCAGTCATGCGTTGTCTGTTGGCCTATTTTCTGGACAAAAGCGCAGGTTAGAAACTAAAGCCATACACTTTATTGCAGCACTGATCTCGTCAATAATGTGCATCTCTGTAACAAAATTAATTATCTGATTTCTCCACAGAGGAACTTCCATACCTTAAATGTCCTCTTCATACTGTGCTCAAGCTAACACCAGTAGCTTACGGTCAGTACTGTATCAGAAAGCATGCTTTAAATGTACAGTGTATAAAATTTGGTGGTGTATAGAGGCATCTAGTGGTGAGGTTCTAGATTGCAACCAACTGAAGCCTGTTTGGTTCTGGGCTACTGTAGAAACATAGCACACAGTGTAGATATAAACAGTTTATTCTAAGGCTCAGGTTTTGCCTTGCTACTGGTAACATGTAAGTGAGCACAACCTGTTGCATGGTCGAGTGGGCGGCAACTTAGCCAGCTCCCTCACCAGGTTCCAAATTTGGTGAATAGGGTTGCTAGCAACCCAGTAGGAATAAAAACAAGACCTATCAAAGGGCGGATGAACTCTTTAGAGTCAACAGCCAGCTAGCTGGAGATGGTGTCTCAATAAAAACACCCTGCAGAAAGAACTTTGCCTGTACTGTGGATTTTTTGCCCTTCGTATACAGCCATGACAAGAAGCAAAGCGAAGGCTGTTATGGCTGCCGCCTACGCCAGAATTCTTGCATGGTACCCAGATTGATTGATTGATTTTAAGGCTTGGAATACTCAATGACTTTTAGTTTTCAATTATTATATATTAATAGAAGGCAGTGGCGGCCCAGTGGTAGGTGGCTGGATTACTGATCCCAAGGTTGGGGATTCAAACCCCACTACTAATAGGTTTTTACTGTTGTCCCACAGTGAGGCTAACCAGGTGATCAAAAGCCGGCCATGTCTCTCATTGTCTATGGTGAGGATCCTGTAATAGAACCATTACTGACTTTCGTCAAGAATAGTGGCACAGCCGTCTCTGTGCTTCTGCCCTGCAATGGCCTGGCGAGCTGTCCAGGGTGTACACTGCTTTCGCCTAGAGTAAGATAAGATGGATGCCAGCCTCCCTGTGACCATAATTAGGATTAATTATCTCAGAAAACAAATGAATGAATGAATACATTAATGCCGTGGTGTAGTGGCTAGCACATTTCTGTGCCTCACAGCAAGAAGGTCCTTGGTTCAAATACTGTAGCAGGCTTGGGAGTTTCTGTGTGGAGTTTCCATGTCTTTTCCATGCTTGCATCGGTTTCCTCTGGGTACTCTAGTTTCCTCCCATAATCCAAAGACATGCATATTAGGTCAATTGACTGTTCCAAATTGTCCCCAGATGTGAATGTGACTGGTGTGTGCTTGTTACCCTGTGATAGTCTTGCAAGCCGTTCAAGGTACTATGCCATCGCACAGCTTCCCTGCACCATTGTCATTGAAGAATATAGATTAATGAAAACATACTTATCAATGATATGCTTAATTTCTGCTATTAGATCCTTCAAAATATTACACACTGTGCCTTTAATCTATTTTATATGTAAATGAATAACAATTTAGCTGATTTTGTTATTTTTATGTATTTATTTGCTTGTTTTTGCATATAGGATGCAAAGTGGAATCTATTTTTTTAAACATCCAAGCAGTCAATACGCACAGAGATAAACCATTGGTAATCACACAAATACACATCAGAATACAGAGAAACAGACAGCGGTTTCAACATTATTCTTGAATATGTGTGTAAAAAGTCGTCTTGTATTTGCTGATTTGTATATTTTATTTGTTTGCTAGAATGTCGATGTGACAAGGCGGTCAGAGGAAGCACTTCGCACTGTTCCTGAACATTTTTGACACACTTTATGCAACACGTACTATAGTTACAGATAAGACAATTTATAACACATTACAACTTACAAAATAAAACTGGTGATATTCAGTATAACTGCTCTGTTTTCCCTACTGTTTGTATTTCTCCACTTGTTTGCATTCACTACCCAGAGTTTCAGTTTGAAAAATAATTCATTACATTAAAACATTAGTACACTACCAGCATTTATTTTAACAAACAACATTATCCAGCTGTGATTTTTTTTTTTTTTTTTTTTGGGGGAGTATTTTTCATTGACAGGACAAATAAACAAAATATGTACCCATGTTGTATCTGAAATGTCAGTTATTTGATTTTTTTCCTCATAGAAAAGTGAGAGAGAGAGAGAGAGAGAGAGAGAGAGTTGAGTTAAACAGCAGGACCTGGGAGAGCAACCAACTAAACACTCATGTGTCATATATAACTTCATAACCTCAACACTCTAACTATATCTGACACACATTTCCATTACATGCTTTCAGTAGAGTCTTACAGTTCCGGCACAAGAAGTTGTAATGGACATCTAAATAAATACATCTTGCCAAACCATTGCAGGACAGAAACACGCTGACGGCTATGCAGATACTCTTAACGAAAGTCAGCAGTGTTTTTTTTTTTTTTTTTTTTTTTTAATGAACCTCCCACCATGGGCAGTGAAAGACATGGCCGGCCTTTGATAATCCAGTTAGCTACACTGGGGGACAGCAGTGACAACCCGGCTGCAGTGGGGATTGAAGCCTTGACCTTGGGATCAGTAATCCAGCACCTCCCACGAGGCTATCATTGCCACAATTATAGTGATTAGTATAATAATTCATATGGTGATTAGTATGGTTATTAGTGAGTGGTATAATAATTATCACAGTAAGTATAATGTTTAGTATAGTACGTATAGTTGCTAGCACAATAAAAATGGTTATTAGTACAGTATAGCAGGTGTAGTGAATAATGTAATGGGGCAGTGGTGGCCTGATGGTAAAGGGCGCTGGATCGCTGATCCTAAGGTTGGGGGTTCGAGTCCCACTCTCTACAAGGCTGTCACTGTCCCCCCCAGTGTAGCTAACTAGGTTATCAAAGGCTGGCCATGTCTCTCACTGTCTATGATGAGAAGTTCATGTAAAAGAACAATTGCTGACTTTCGCAAAGAGTAGCTGCAAAGCCGTCAGCGTGTTTCTGTCCCTTAAAGTGTTGTGCCAGGAAGGGCATTCAACATAAAAACCTATGCCAAATCGAATATGCGAATCATTAATATGACTTCCATGAAGATGGAGGCAGATAATTCGCTGTGGCGACCCCTGAAGGGGAACAGCATGAACGCAGGGTACACCCTGTGCAAGCTGCATATCACTGGACAGTGGGAGAAAGCCACACTACCCAGAGGAAACCCGAGCAAACACAAGACGACCATGCAAACTCCGCACATAGGAAAGGAAATTCTAGGGATTTTGAAAATTGCTCTGCACATTTTGCTTTTAATTGCAAAGATTGATTCAGAACATATGTGGCTGTGATGTCATCGCTACAACCAATAAATCCTGAACTAGTCTCTGTGATGAAATTAAACACAAATAATTCCAAAAGATGTCAATCTGTACTTTGTTGCTAAGTGAATGACCTGAGCTCTGTGTAAATGGACTGTTTTCTTACAGCCAGCATGATAGAGTCCTTAAAAATGTGGATTTGTGCATGCTTGCCCAAACTGGGGATTATACTCAGATCATCCAGCTGTGAGGCACATGAACATGGTCAGTGGTATAGTGCTAATGACTATACCACATGACCATGCTCATTTCTATTATGCTTTTTTGTTCAGAGACGGCAACCCTCATAAATTTAAAATAAAGTTTCCAAAATTGGTATTTTGTATCAAGAGGCAGTCAAATATAATGCACTCATTCCACATGTGATAGTCACCGCCCTGATAATCCAGTGCACATGGACCAGAGAGGTTAAATGCAAATACTGAAATATTGAAATTACTTAAAACATTTATTAGTAGCCATGAACGTCTTTGGGGGGCCACAGGTGCATAGTGGCTTGCATGTCTGCCTTATTGCAAGAAGGTCTTGGGTTCAAGTCCCATACTTGGCGAGAGTGTTTCTGAATGGTGTTTTATATATTTTCACCTTCTGTGGACTCCGGTTTCATCCCACAGTCCAAAGACATGCATGTTAGGCTAATTCTTCTTCTTCTTCTTCTTCTTCTTCTTCTTCTTCTTTTCCTTTTGGCTGTTCCATTTTTCTCAGGGGTCGCTACAGCGACTCATTGCATGTTTGATTTGGCATCGGTTTTCACGTCGGATGTCCTTCCTGACACAACCCTTTAGCAAGGGACAGAAACACGCTGACGGCTCTGCAGCTACTCTTTGCGAAAATCAGCAAAGGTTCTTTTACATGAACCTCTCACCATAGACAGTGAGAGACTAGTGAGAGATAGTTGTGTGTGTTGGCCCTGCAGTGGACAGGTGAGATGTTCAGGGTATACTCCACAACCCTAGTAAGATTAAACAATTTGGTTAAATGAATAAATGAATGTCTTTTAGCTTTTTCCATCTTTTAAAATGCATCGAAAGTGTTTGTGTGGGTTTTACTCTGTCTGTTGATGCAGCTTTTTAGAAGTTTCAAGAAGAGCCTTATAATATGTTGGAGATCCTGAGTGGAGCCTCTTACACATGGAACATAACTTCAATGGTTGGCCTGAATTGATGCTGACTGACTGCTATGCACTGCAGACTTGCATGATGATGGCCAGCAATAAAAAAAAAATTTATTATGGTGTAAAACTGGCAACCCTACTGCCAAATGTTTTCTCAGTAAAGCACACATCATTCATTTAATATATTACCAAAACATTTGTAGTCACATACATGAGATTTAATAGTTACAGCATACCCAGATGAGACAAAAAAAATTCAACCATGAAGAAGTAAACAATAGTGACTGGGTCGGGGGTGTTAGGTAGAAGATAAACAGTCAGCCCTTTGATTTGACCCATTGGAAGCAGGAAAAATGGGCAGGCATAAGAATACGAGCGACTTTGACAAATGCCAAATTTATCATGGCTCACCACCCAGGTCAGAGCATCTCCTAAATCACAGGTCTTGTGGGGTGTTCCCAATGTACACTGGTTCCCTTTCAAATACAGTACAAGCAAGTAATCTGTGGGATGTGTTGGCGAAACAAGTTCAAACCATGAACACCAGACCTTGCACATACAAAAATTTAAAGATTTACTTAGTGCTGGATACTACAGCTCACCCTCAGAGGTCTTGTGGAGTCTGTGCCATAACAGATTACAGTTGTTTTAGTAAGACAGATAGGACAGACACAGACAGTAACGGGTGGTTTTAATGTTATGGCTGATCAACGTTTATGCTTAACACTTGCTTGTTCACCCCTTCGCTGTTAGATAATCCTACTAGGGTCACCGAGAGGCTGGAGCCTATTTCAGCCGACAATGGGGGGGGGAACCTGGGGGGGGGGGTTACACACTGAACAGCTCACTATACCATTACAGGGGAATAATGCACAAATGATAATTCACACTGATGTGTCCTTGGACTGTAGGAGGAAACTGGAGTTTCTGGAGGAAACCCCAAGCAAGCGTGGCAAGAACATGCAAATTCTACACAGAAACGCTCAAGACCAGGACCTTCGTGTTGTGAGGTGGATCTGCTAACTACACCAACATCCTACCCACATTCAGCCGAAGCATTTATATTTAATTTAAAACTTAATCTCTTTTATTTCTTATTAGGATTTAGTGTACTATTTACAGTAGCATAGATGACACAGGGTTGTGGTATCTAGCAAGTCTGCTTCACAACAAGAAGCTTCTGGGTTAAGTCCCGGGCTTGGTGAGGATGGTTTTTGTGTCTCTTCGTCTCTTCATGCTTGCATGATTTTACTCTGAGTATTCTGGTTTCGTCCCACAGGTCAAGGACATGCACATTATTGGCTATTCCAAACTGCTCCTGGGTGTTGTGTGAATAGTTGTGTGTGTGTGTGTGTGTGTGTGTGTGTGTGTGTGTGTGTGTGTGTGTGTGTGTGTTGGTCTGTGATGGAATGGCAAGCCGTTCAGGGTGTACCCCGCCTTCATCCAGAGTCAACTGAGTTAGGCTCCAACCTCCCTAACAACCCTGGTAGTATGAAGCGGGTTCGGAAAGTGAATTTATCATGTACACACATACAGTAGTTGTTGTTGTTAATTATGAATAATGAGTAATATAGTAATTATTTTTCAATGAAAAAATTATTGTGAGGAAACCGGATTGAAATCAGTGAACATAATCAGCGCACTGCAGCAGAAAGCGCTGGAGACATTCACAGGTTAACAGAGTGAAGACAGAATACTTGTCGCCTCTAAATGCTGGCAGGACTGCGCGAAATTTCCAGCAGAGAACTGCACTTGAACTTGAGCCAACAAACACCCTCTCTGGTCCTCTATATATATATATAGAGCCTCCATCCAGGTAGCATACGAGACTCCAGCTCTCTTTTGCGCACAGATCTGGTGACTTGTGAACGCACCGGGGAGGAATTTACGCATCCAGAGCAAGAAAACGTACAGCTTACTCTCATATAATGCCTCATTTTTGGGTTGCATGAAGCACTCAGAGACATAAAAGAGATTCCAGACTGGTTAAAATGGCTGTGAATGTGTACGAGATCACGGTGAAGCTGCTCACCATCGCGGTGTGTGTTGGAGGAGCAGCGGAACTCAAAACGCGTACAGAAGCGCGAGGCGCCGCTTTCATGGTGAGTTTATGTGTGTGTGTGTGTGTGTGTGTGTGTGTGTGTGTGTGTGTGTGTGTGTGTGTGTGTGTGAGAGAGAGAGCGAGAGAGAGAAAGGGGTGTCCTAAATGATTTAGCAAGTGATGCGTCTAAAGGGAACGATTCTCTGTCTGTAATCCGTCACCTCGTTTTATGCCATGCCATTTCGTTTCGCTGAATTTCTTAAAGGGGGTCGGCCTGGTGGTGTTATGGTTAACACGTCAGTCTCACAGCAAAAAAGTCCTGAGTTTTGTATGGAGTTTGCATGTTCCATCCATCCTTGTGTGTGTCTCTTCCAGGTTCTTCTGTTTCCTCTGAGAGTGCGAAGACATGCACATTTGTTTACTTGGCTGTTCCAAATTGCCCCATGGTGTGAGTGTGAATGGTGTTGATGATCCCACGATGGTCTGGTGAGATTTTTTTGGGAAGTGTGCATTGTCTTCGCTCAGTGTTGGCTGATATAGGCTCCATCCTAATAGTATTAAGCAGCTTGGCAAATGAATAAGTGAATGAATTCTTCATGTAAGAGAATATATTCACTTTAGCCGGTGCCTACTAGGTTTAAATAAGAGTTCTTACTTTTCAGGTGGGTTCAAGCCCCACTGTCAACAGATATCACTGCTGTCCCCCACAGTGCAGCTAACTGGGTTATGAAATGCCGGCCATGTCGCTCACTGTTTATGGTGTGAAATTCATGTAAAAGAATCATTGCTTACTTTCAACAAGAGTAGCTGCATTGCCGTCAGAGTGTTTCGGCCCCGCGATGACTTGGCGAGCTGTCTAGGGTGTACTCTGCCCTCGCCCAGAAACAGCTGAGATGGGCACCAGCCTCCCCATGACCCTAATTAGGATTAAGCGGTTCAGAAAATAAATGAATGAATGTAGTGGTTAGCACTTGTTCCAGCCTCATGCCCACGGTGAACGTTTCTGTGCAGTGTTTATATGTTCCTCTCCATGCTTGCTTGGGTTTCCTCAGTGGTACTTCAATTTTCTTCCGAGGAGGACATGCACATTAAGGTAATTGGACATTCCAAATTGCCTCTAGATGTGTGTGTGTGTGTGTGTGTGTGTGTGTGTGTGTGTGTGTGTGTGTGTGTGTGTGTGTGTGTGTTTGTGTGTGTAAGTGTGTAAGTGTGTTTGGCTTGCCAATGGTCTGACAGAGTACTGTACTTTGAGTTGGTTGGGATGGACTCCACTCTCACCGCATCCCTCACAGATATAGTGAGGCTAAATAAACGGATAAAGACTAAACTAAGGACCAAATTAGAGCCTATCTCAGCCGAATCTGGGTGAAGTTGGAATCGTTGAGTCTATTACAATCCCAACAAGCACACATATTCACTCATTCTCAGACGCAAGGGTAATTTGGAATAGTTAGTTAGCTGAAACTGCATGTCCTTTTGACTGTGAGAGAAAACTGTAGTTTCCAGAGGAACCCCACACAAGCACAGACAGAACATGCAAAGTGCACAAAGAAACACCTTCTCCAAGCCCAGGACTCGAAACAAGGCTCATCAATATACAAAAAGATGTCATACGTGTCGACGTTTCTAGTACAGATATTATATATACCATATACAGTGTGTATATATATATATATATATATATATATATATATATATATATATATATATATATATATATATATATATATATATATAAAAACAAAATAAAAGGACAGGACAAAGACTTTCTATTGAAACTCCATTTATCACTACAGATCTGTTTCAAGGGGTGGTGAAACCATCCTCTCTCTTCAGGTGATTCTTCTATAATCACCTAAAGAGAGAGGATGGTTTCACCACCCCTCGAAACAGATCTGTCGTGATAAATGGAGTTTCAATAGAAAGTCTTTGTCCTGTCCTTTTATTTTTGTTATTTGCTCTACCAAAAAGTATTGAGCACTCTCCTACGGAAGGATCTACTCAGAAAATCATATATATATATATATATATATATATATCTTTAAAAAATTCATGACTATTAAATAAAGGTTTTTAGTCTATAAAATGAAGAGATAAATGCTCAACGAAAGAATAGTGAGCTTATGAGAGCTGTTCTTGTGTGCTAGCATCCAAAATAAAGAACATATTACGTAAACTTGAGTGTCAGGGTAACTTTAATTTCTTTACATCTGCAAATCCAGACAAAGCACGTACTATTTTCCCATTTTCACTGTTTACGTTGCATCTCTACAGGCTACATGGTAATGCGCTAACACAGTAATCGTTTATGTGTATAATTAACATCTGAAAGTCATCTGTGTACGCTGTTCATATTTACCTCCGTTTGCCCCTCTTCCATGAATGGCTTTGATTCAGTCTATTTTAATTCGACATTGAGCCCCAACCACGTCTCACATGCTGGCACCAGAGTGCTGGTGCAACGTGAAGGCTAGCGTGCAGGGGTATTTTCGAATAGTTGCTCTTTTCGCCCCCCTTTTTTGCAGGGTTGAAAATCTGGTTCAATGTTGGCTCCTAATGCAACTTTATTAAAATTAATTTTAATGTAAAGTAGTTTAATTTATGACAATACACACTTCGGCATGTAGTCAAACTCATACTTGGAGGTAGGGTCAGATAAGTTATACTTGTGCCAAACATCAGTCTAAACAAAAAGCCAGGACTGTGTAATTTGTGTCTATGTGGCATAAACATTAAAAGAATGGCTTTTTGTCAGTCTCTTTAACAATAACTCTCTTAAGCATAAAGTAAAACATCTCATTTTTATTCTGGGAATCACAGTAATGTCATTGTTAACATTTCCCCCTCATAGCAAGAAGGTCCTGTGTTTGAGTCCTGGGCTTGGTGAGGGAGTTTCGTGTAGAGTTTGCATGTTCACCCCATGTCTGATTGGGTTTAATCTGGTTCCTCCGGTTCCCTCCAACACTCCAAAGATGTGCACACATGCTTTTCTGGAAGAATGTACAAGAATTAAGTGTAATTGCACCTCCACTCCAGTAGTTGGCAGCGGCGCGCTCATTGACGTGCTATGGTGTAGCGGTTTTTCGCATGAACAAACAATATGAAGTGCTGTAAACTCAAGAAACAACACTGAAAAATTTCTAACATGAATGAAGAGTAAGGTGGAGAGATACAGAGATATTAAGACATAAATAAGTTAAATGATTTTAAATGAGGATGTGTTTTTTTTTATTTCAGGCACATTGGTGCACTTTAAATATTTTCTATTACAGATTTAAAAAACTGTTAATGAAGTTTTTCTTTTTTGTAAGTAGAACTATATTTCTTTCTTTTTTTGTTTTTAATGTTAATAAAGATACAACGTTATGCAGATGTGTACTACTAACAATTTTATAGACAGATAATACTACTTATAGTCGCTCGCAGTGCGGTGGGGGGGGTCGTGAAATGTTTTTTTCTTCCGAGAGGGGGCGCCACAGAAAATAATTGAGAAGCACTGCTTTAGACTAATAGACTGTTCCCAATTGCTTCAATGTGTGAGTGTGAATGGTTGTGCAAGTTTTGGCTATGCAATGAACTGGTGAGCTGTTCATAGTGTACCTTGCCTTCACCCAGACTTGGCTGAGATAGACTCCAGCCTCCCTGTGATCCTAGTAGAATATTTAAATCTCTGGAAAATTCTTTTTCTAACTGATGTTTTGTGTTGTGGTTTCTCCTCTAGCGATTAAGACGCCAGACCAACAGAGCTAAACCTGCAGTAAGTAGCAGATTTTAAAACACAAAAAATTATTGGTTTATTTTATCATTACCTTCTATGGATAATCACCACATCTGCCACTGTTTTGCACTCTGGGCACTTGCACTACTAGAAATGTGTTAATCAAACCTATTCGTATTATTAATTTTCAAAAAATTGGGATAATAATAATAATTCCCTCCACCAGGAGGTGTTATACATGTTCAGCTGAGGTGTGGTGATTATCGGCATTTGATTGTTTGTCTTGTTTGTGAACATTTTTTTTTTTGGTTTACACAAAACTACAGCATGAATTTCAATCAAAAGTAGTCAGTATGTTTCCCCACCTTAGTTCATTTTCTGTACCCGCTTAATCCTAATTTGGGTCGCGGGGAGGCTGGCGCCCATCCCAGCCAACTTCGGGCGAGGGCAGAGTACACCCTGGACAGCTCGCCAGGCCATCACAGGGCGGAAACACGCTGACGGCTTTGCAGCCTACTCTTGTCGAAAGTCAGCAATGGTTCTTTTACATGAACCTCACACCATAGACAGTGAGAAACATGGCTTTTGATAACCCAGTTAGCTCCACTGGGGGGGACAGTGACAACCTTGTGCAGAGTGGGACTCAAACCCCCAACCTTTGGATCAGCGATCCAGCGCCCTATACCACTAGCCCACCACTGCCCCTCTGTTTCCCCACCTGAGTGCTGGAAATTATTTATTTTTGGAAGGTCAAAGCTCAGTGTTTCAGCAAGGTCATAAAGTTGCCACCATTGTTTAGCAATGGAATGAGATGTTCATAAGACGCCCACTAGGGAGAGACTATAACTAGGCATAATGAAACCTTCAGGCTGGGCCAGATTTTTCTGATTAATTAATGCAGTTGTCAACATTATGCATATGTCTCTTGAGGAGGTACATTGTAGTCTATGAGTGCCACTTTAAATATTTTATTTTTAGAGATCTTTGTAAGGAAATGTCTCTATGAATACTCATGTACAGTATAATATAAAACACATATAAGAACATATAAAAACACAAATAAGTTGCATCTATTTCTCCTTTCGTTACTTATTACTCATATGTTTACTTGAAATAGAGTTCTCAAATTTGAAGTTTGGCAGAAAGTCCACACATGTTGTCATACTTTCTTTCTAGTTAATGTTTAATAAATTCCCATCATTCCCTTTTATTGTTAGTTACAAAGTTCATGGACATCTAGTAATGTAGTCAGGTAATCTAAGGTATTGCATCTTAAGATGAATTGATATGATCGAAGGGTGGCATTGTAGCATAGTATCTGCACAGCAATAAAGTACTGGCATTGTTCTTTGCATGTTTGGCGAGGGTTTATATATGGTTTCTGTGCATGTGTGGATTTCCTCTGGGTGCACTGGTTTCCTCCAACAGTCCAAAAACCTGAACATTACTCTAATTGGATACCAAGTACTGTATCTCTAAGAACAACCTACTTTCTCCAAGATGGCCGTTTGACTGACATTGAAGAACAGCCACAGTACTTTTCCGAAACCTCACTGGCAGAGGATATCTCATTGACTCTTATTATGCTCAGACCAAAGTTTTAAAGACAGGGTGCCTTAAAATTCTTTTCCAGTGACTACATCCTATTCTGAAAAATGACTCAATGACGGAAACCAGAAGAGCAGAGAGCCAATCAGATTGCAACCTACATATCCTGTGGCTAGATAAGATTGGATAATGATGAATAATTTCCTTAAACAAATGCTGTTAAGCAGAGAGTTCAAGAGTATAATAAAAGGACAGACTATTTAAGTTATTTTATATCTTATGATATTTGGAGCCAGCGGCATAGCAGTTAGCACGTCTGCCTCAAAGCAAGAAGATTCTGCATTCAAATATTGGGCTCAGCAAGGGCATTTAAGTGTGGAGCTTGCATGTTCTCCCTATGCTTGCATGGGTTTTCTCTATGTATTCTGGTTTCCTCCCACAGTTGAAAGGATACAGTATGCACATTTGATTAAGTGACTGTTTAAAATTGCCCCTTGGTGTGAGTGTGAATGGTTGTGTGTGTGTGTGTGTGTGTGTTGGCCCTGTGAATGATTGGCTAACTGCCCATGGTGTACCCCACCCTTACCCAGGGTCAGCTGACATAAGCACCAGCCCTAACTTCGCTGGCGTCTACAATAATAATTATAATAATAATAATGTGTGTGTGTACGCGCACACACACACACATGGAGGTATATATATTTATATATATATATATATATATATATATATATATATATATATATATATATATATATATATATGTATATATATGTATATAGATATAACATGAAGGGATGCTTTCCTAGTAATTTTACAGGTACCATGGCTTACATAGCCAGACCAGAGTGGTCTGAAAAAGCGTGACACACACACACACACACACACACACACACACACGCACACACTTCTATGAGCTGCCAATAAATCTCCAGACAGGTCTAAATGCAGAACTAAATTAATTACTTAAATATGTAGTGTATAACGGCAGTGGTGGCCTGGTGGTAAAGGTGCTGAATCACTGATCCTAAGGTTGGGGGTTCAAGCCCCACTCTTCACGGGTTCTCACTGTCCGCCCAGTGCAACTAACTTGGGTCATCAATGGCCAGCTATGTCTCTCACTGTCTATGGTGTGAGGCATGTAAAAGAACCATTGCTGACTTTCGAGTAGGCTGCATAGCCGTCAGGTGTTTCCACCCTGCGATGGCCTGGCGAGCTGTCCAGGGTGTACTCTGCCCTCGCCTGGAGTCGGCTGGAATGGGCGCCAGCCTCCCTGCGACCCTAATTAGGATTAAGCGGTTACAGAAAATGACTGGATGAATGAATGTAGTATAGAACCTTCTAATCTTTGACATCTGCATTGCCCTTAGCTGAAGATCACGGATTATCATGTGCGGTGCACCATCATCTCCCGCTATGCTCTCACCACCATCGAGAGTACCATGTGGAACCAGCTCCATTTCACCAAAGAGGCAGCCTTCGAGGTTGACCTGCCTCCCTCAGCATTCATCTCCAACTTTACCATGTGAGTCCATGTTTTGTTTTCTTTTGTACTTTTCTATTCTCGCCACATCTGAAAAAGTGTGTTCTGACCTAGGGATTAAAATTTAAAAGGGCTCCTTCACTTTCCAGGTATATTAAATAAACACAGTGTTATTTCTTAGAAATAAAATAGTATTAGGGACAATGACTTTCTCAATCCAATTAGTTTATTCCTGTTCTACATAGAAAACATTCCCATTTTTTTAAATTACAGGTACTTTTGAAATCACATGCATTCTTTTGTCTTTCATCATGCACTTTTAATATCGTTCTTCAGGTCACATGGTCTTGTTATTGTCCTTGTAAACAGACACAGAACCAAAACAAGATATAGGACAAATTAATTAGATATAATAAAAATTAATAAGAATAAGCCTGTGAGCTGGGGCGGGTTCTCCAGCAAACCTTTATTTAGCAAAATGAACTGATAATAGAAGATAAAACCGATAGACTGGTCACTCGTGAATATGTACCTTTAATGAAAACCCCTCATCCTTGGATAAGTATAAATCCCCGGTTAAAAGCCATTACTGTATAAAAATGCTAACAGATCAGAATGACAGCATTGATTAAAAACTGCAATTTGATTAGCAGCCGGTTCTACTGTCAGATTGGCAGTTGTAGAAAAATAATTATCACCGTTCTTGTTACGGAATTGCAGCAGCACAGTGGTTTTACTGTAAACGGCCTTTCATGGTTCATAAAGCGTATAGAATTATGTGTCAACAGATTAAATACTGTTTTCTCTGAGGGGAGGAGCAAACGAAACGAGGGGAAAGCTAAACAAACTCGGGCTAAATGATTTGATTAAATATTTCTGAGTCATGCATTCACTCACTCACTGAATCATTTGCAGACCTGGTTAATCCTACAAGGGTCGCGGGAAGCTGGAGCCTGTCTCAGCCGACATGTGGCAAAGGCAGGGTACAACCTGAACAGCTCACCCAATCATCACACGTCCAAAAGACACACAATTATTCACACACCAACTCACACCAAGGGAAAATTTGGATCAGTAAATCAATCTAATATGCATGTACTTATGCTGTACTTATGCTTATGCGGTCGGAGGAAACCAGAGTACCCTGAGGAATCTCACACAAGCATGGAGAGAACATGTTTGCTCCACACAGAAACACCCACTTCATATTTAAAGGCAGCACTAAAACGAGTCTCTGAGAGACTCTACATTGTAAATAAAATGCCCACGTATAAGAAAATGGCGGTCTGATTGGCTTGAGCAGCCAGGAGCTGAATTTGGGAAGTGGAAGTGGTTTTACGAATAAGGAACCTTCAGGTCAGATGAATAGTGGTCATTGTAGCAGGAATTCAGAGAGCTAACAGAGAAAATGACATGAGCTAGCCTTATTTCTCCTCCTCCTGCTTTTCCCCTCCTTCTCCATCTCTTGCCCACTTGAGTTTACCAAGGCGCATGGCCAAGGAATACACCCTCACATATAGTTACATGTGCATAAACATATTCAGTACACAAGTACAATACAGCTACACATAAAGGCCCAGTACTAATTCCACTCATAAAGCGCTGGTTCAACACATCACATACGAATCAAACATGTCTGTAATTGCACACAATGGCTCAGCCAGAAAATTATACAGTAGATGCACATACAGAGACTTGTCTTTAGAAAACGGATTATATAGTATATGCATTATAACTGACTGTGTTCATCCTCCCACTCTGCCATGAACATCTATCTCAGATCTCTAGCAGGCTCACACAGTGCATATAGTCTTGCATCTGTTTTCCACCTCCCCCTAAACATCTTGTTCAACATTACCCTGTCTGAAACAAACCATGTTATAATGGGGCCTGCTTATTTTGTTGGGGATTTTAATGTAAATATATTTAGCTTCCACCTTTTTCAATTCAATCCCAAGACAGGAAAATCCCAATACACACACATTTTCCCCCAACAATTTTAGCCGCATCCAATTCCTACCCATCATAAATCGCTTCTCTATCTCATAGGACCACCATCAACCAGGGATGGGTAGAGGTATGCATATGCCCCCTTCATGTCATGCAGAGCTGCCACCCATATCTTTACAAACTACTTCGCATTTGCATTCATGGATTAACACACTCACAGGCTATCCATCCCTTTTGTATGAATGAGCTCACAGATATCCATGATTGGCTGGTGATCTCTGTGAGTGAAAGGGAAGTGTACATAAACCATCCCTGCCTATAGTGAGAGCTCAGTCCTCACGGTCATGGACACCCGAAGCATCAACCTGAATTCTAGCTTGCGATCTCCAGGTCGATAGTCATGACCCCTGCCTATGCGTTACTCGGGATGAGAAAGGAAGCTTTGAAGGGTTTGGCCTGGAAGAGTTGTGGATGTCAAGGAAACTTTTCTTGGCAATTTTAATCTTGGACCCAACAGGCAACTCTGGAGTCAGGCAAAGTTTTGAGAACAGTGGCATCAAACGGTAGTTTGTGAAACAACACGACACTTACAAAAAAAAAACAAGATGTAAAGTGTTATGTCATGTTATATCATTTTACGAAAGAGCTTTATCCTTTATTAGGGTCATGGGGTGGCTAGAGCCCAGCAACATCAGGTGTAACACATACTCACACATAATTCTTCTCAATAAAAGCTCAGTGGGTGAAAAAAAAATCTTAATTTTATTGTGGGGGTTTTTTTAACTTGTGTTTCCATGTAGTATAAAATAAAACAATTATTCATCTCCAGGTTACTGAAATAAATATTCAGTGACATCAATCTCACCTTTGCTATTGAGTACTTTTTTTTACGTGATTGCTAAATAGTAAATAAATGTCAAATATGCAAATAGCAAATAATCTCTTTTTTTCACCAGAACTTGGTATCTGCCAAGGATTTGACTATTTACGTCAGTTTGAACTGTCCTTTATTTTGGTCTTTATTGTAAATCCAGCACATCTAATGGTAAAGTCCATGTGGCCGAAGTGAAGGAGAGAGCTGCTGCCAGGAAGATCTACGATGACGCCAAGAAGCAGGGGAAAACAGCAGGACTTGTTGCCACCAAGTCAGTCCAAAAGTGTATTTGATACCTCCTCTGCTGGGATTACGCCATGTTACTTTTGGCATTGACTGAGTGAGCAGACATCCACTTGACAATGCTATAGGCCATGTTTCTGTTAAAGGTCTATGAACGTAATACAGGGGTGTCAACATACAGCCCACACCAGAAAAAAAGCATGCAAAAAAACATTATAATGTAGCTCTCTTAATGAATTGAATGAGTTTATTTTATTCCATCAGTAGTCAAACCAGAGCCATGAACTCAAGAACAGAAATTTAACTACAGTACTGACAGAAAGAACTAATTATATGTAAATTGCACTCTTCCACTCATTTACCAAACCAGTTAATCTAGTCAGGATCCTTAGCCGACACTGGTTGAAGGTAGGGTACACCGTTAAGAGATTGCTAGACCATCACAGGGTCACCACACACAATCATTCACACTAAGAGCAATTTAAAGCAACCATTTAGTCTAATTTACACATCTCTGGACTGTCGGCGGACACCACAGTACTGTATGTGGAGGAAACTCGTACAAACACACAGAAAACATACAAACTCCATGCAGAAATTCCCAAACCCGGGACTTGAACCAAGGACCTTCTTGCTGTGAGGGTGACGTACTAAGCAGTACATGACCATCTGCCTGATGGCAATCTCTCAATATGGCAATCGAAATTCAAGGTTTCACAGATGCAGGGGTGAATCAGTAATGTAACCTTAAAGTTTAATTTTTGTAAATAATTTTGAAGACAAACTATATGTGTTTTTCCCAACTTAAATTTAAATAGCTGTCATATTAATATCAACAACAACAATAATAATAGCTGGATAAATTGTAAACCTAACACAAGTTTGACACTCCTGCTTTACAGCATACCACTAATCTTAAATGAATTCCAATTAAAACTTTTTGCAGAGCAGTATATCTTCCACAGTTGTATCAGTTATGATTTAATATCATGCATGAATAAATTATTATAAGATTGCTATGGAGTTATTTATGCATTACTGTTTAATATTTTCTTCCTTTGGTTTAAAGGGAGCGGGAGATTGAGAAGTTTCGGGTAGCTGTCAGTGTACCTCCTGGGGTCCACATGCACTTTTCCCTGACCTATGAGGAGCTATTGACACGGCGGCTTGGGCGCTACGAGTTAGCTTTGGGTGTCAGGCCTGGGCAACCTGTACAGAATCTCTCTGTTGACATTAGTATCATGGAGAGGACTGGAATCAGCTTCATCTCAGTGTTACCACTCAGGACCAATCGCCTGCTCACCAACACTGACCAGGGTACAGATTAAAGAAAAATAATAAATTGTCCATAATCACGACAGTTTGGGGTTGAAGCTCATTGCTACACCGCTGCATGTTAATGCTGTTGGTTACTGTATACTGTGACATTTTAGTAATTTCATAGATGAAGTTTTAGTTTGTTGTTGGCTTTTTAAAAATATACAGCTCCCGGTAACATCTAAATGGCATCACCAAGTCCGATAGGTTATATGTTGGGATGGAATATTTAGTAAGGAAGTTCCTTCAAGAACCTTTAATGATTTCAGCATGTAGAAACTCCTAAGCAGTTTGTTTATACTTGTAGCTGAGGTTGAAGCGCCCCCCTCCACTAAGGTGCAGCAGAACCTACACTGTGCTCTCATTCATTACAATCCCAGCCTCCAGCAGCAGAGGATCATCTCCCCCAAAGGCATCTATGCAGACTTTGTCCTCGAGTATGATGTAGAGCAGCAAGATCTCATGGGAGACATCCAGGTTATGACACTATCATCCACACACAGCGTAACTCTTGGCATTGTACCTAATGGTGGGTTTCATATTTGGTACTTTTGCTTCTTTTTCAGGTGCACAATGGCTATTTTGTTCATTACTTATCCCCACGGGGTCTTCCAGTAATTTCTAAAGATATCATCTTTGTCATTGACATCAGTGGGTCAATGATTGGCACAAAGATCAAACAGGTGTCCATATAAATTATGATAATCTGATTCAATTCAACACGTCATTCTTGGCTAGATGTCATATATGTTTTGTCTCAACTCAGACTAAGGCTGCGATAACTGCAATCTTGGGAGACCTACGTGAGGGTGACTACTTCAATCTTATTACATTTTCGGATAAAGTGCAATTCTGGAAGAAAGGTCGCACTGTGCTCGCGACGAAGCAGAACATACGGGATGCGAGAGAGTTTATCAGGAAAATCGTCGCAGATGGCTGTAGGTGTCGATCAATGTTCCTCCAGATATATCTTCATAGGATTATGTACACTGCCCGGCCAAAAAACATTCCACACTCTATCATTTTGTCAGATCACCTTTAGCTTTGAACACGGCACATAAATGTGATGGCATTGTACTGGCAGTCAACATCACAACATTTATTCTATCAAGAGTTTGGTTCATTTTTCATCAACTTCTTCAACTGATGAAGGGAAATCAAGCGACTCCATTACGTCTTCTCAAGTACATCCTAAAAGCTTTTAATGGGATTAAGGTCAGGACTAACATGCGAATCAGATGATTCGCTCTGGCCTCTCCCGAGTAAAAGGGAAAAAGCCGAAAGGAAGACAGACTCTGTAGGGACAACATTGTGTGAAAATGATTCCTCATGCTTGCTGAACCACTCCTTCAACTGAATGAGCCCCAATCTTATATCCATGCCATGAGGGAAGAAAATGTCCATTGATGTTACCTGGCACATCATCCAGTACATTCAAGTTAACAGCTGATTTCACTCTATTGTCACATTAATGTTGCTGAGCCTTGACCTGACCAACCAAAGCAACAATGCCATGGCAATTCTGTGCTGTAATCATATCTATAGGCGGTGCAATAAAATATTTCAAACAGGACTTTTTTTGGCCATGCAGTAATTAAACATATAGACCAGGGGTGGACAATCTTATCCGCAAAGGGCCGGTGTGGGTGCAGGTTTTCACTTCAACCAAACAATAGCCACACCTTCCACCTGTTTCCACCAATTACTGATCATCAAAAGAAAAGAAAAAAATCTAGATTGAACATTACTGTTTCAATTCTGAAGTGGAGCCATCTTGGTGAGATTACATTACTGTTTAAGACTTAAAGCAAGGTGATCTCACCAAGATGGCTCCACTTCAGAATTGAAACAGTAATGTCCAATCTAGGTTTTTTCTTTCTTTTCTTTTGATGATCAGTGATTGGTGGAAACAGGTGGAAGGTGTGGCTATTGTTTGGTTGAAGTGAAAACCTGCACCCACACCGGCCCTTTGCGGATAAGATTGCCCACCACTGATAGAGACAATTAATAACATCTATCTCCCCTTACATTTTTTCCTCTCTAGGGACAAATATCAATGCGGCTCTTCTCTCAGCAGCACAATTGATCAACTCCTCCACTTCATCTCCCGATGGCCAAATGTCACCACCACGACATGTTCCAATGATCATCTTCCTGACTGATGGAGAGGCTACAATTGGAGTGACAGCGCAAGAGGCCATTCTGCGGAATGCTCAGAGTGCTTTGGGTTCAGTGTCTCTATTTGCCCTGGCATTCGGAGATGATGCAGATTTCCCGCTACTGAAACGTTTGGCACTGGAGAACCGTGGGATAGCAAGGATGGTATGCAGCCATAAAATTTTGCTCTTGTGTACGTTTCACTGTTTAGAAGTGATCAGCAGGTAAGCCAATGGTCATTAAGATTGATTCTAATGAAATTTAATAGATTGTTCTTGTATCCTCTAAGGTATTTGAGGATGCTGATGCTGCACTCCAGTTAAAGGGGTTCTATGATGAGGTAGCAAGTCCACTAATGTCAGACATCCAGCTTTCCTACCTTAATGATCAAGCTTATGATGTCTCAAGTGCCCTTTTCCCCAACTATTTCCAAGGCGCTGAGCTGGTAGTCACTGGGAAAATTAGGGCAGACATACAGGATCTGAAAGTTTCACTGACAGCAAGTGGCACAAAGCAGAAGGTGAAGGTTGTGAGGAGGTTTAACCTGGCTAAGCTTGAAGTCAATGAGACTTCAGCATCACTGGGCTGTACCAGGGAACTGCACGGCATGTCCAACTTTGTGCATCGAATCTGGGCTTATTATACTATCAAGGAGCTTCTGATGGCTAAACTCAACAGCTCAGATCCATTAACACAACGCTTGCTAGCAGAGAAGGCCACCAACCTTTCTCTGAAATATAATTTTGTGACTCCGGTCACCTCTTTGGTGGTGGTTAAACCAGATATTGATGAGCCAAGTCCAACAACTGTTTCTATAAGTACGACTACACCAAAGTCTGTTTCCACCATTACAGCAAGTATGACTCCCACACCAACACAAATTTCAAGTACCTCAAAAATGACTTCTACTGCTGAGGCACTGAACAGAAAGCTCAATAAAGCCAACAAACCTTCTCTCACCAAACCCCTTCGACCAGACCTAGCCGTTCCTGGACATCCAGTAAATACTCATTCTCCAGACAAAAATGTCGCAGCTTCCTTACCTAAGAAGACCACAACCTTATTACACTACCAGTCTAAGACCACCTCTGCCCCTCCTTTGAGCAAATCTCCCACTATCCCCATCAACAGTATGAGAACTGAAGTTTTCCTTCCATTCAATTCCACAAACACAGCTTCCCCAATTCTCAAAGGTGCAGTCACAATTTCAAGTACAGTTAAACCCCCTACACCATCCAGCTCAGGAAACCCTCAGATCCTACCACTGGAAAAACCAACATTCTTATCTGACACTGACAATTTTGCTACACCTGATGTTCCTGCAATGCAGCCAGATTTTCAGGAAGACCCTTTACCAAATGGTTCACTTGAAGATCCTGATCAGGACATAAAGATGTCTACTCTTGTAGCGGCCTCATTTGCACCCATGCCAGGCATGACAGATGCACCTCATCTCTGGGAAGCTACTGGTATTTTCGGTAAGTTGTAATATCATGTAGATATACTTGGAGCACAGCATGGTAGCATTGTGGTTAGCATGTTCACCTCACAGAAAGAAGGACCTGGGCTCGTGTTTGGTCATAAAACTTTGCTCATACAAATAAATAGAACTGTCGGTTGAGGTTGACCCAAGCCTGTAGTTCAGCAAATTGATGAATGACTTAAATAAAATGTATTCTAAATAACCCATAACCATTTTATTTTAGTGTTAACCTAAATGTTCTGTTCTCTGTTAACCAGATGTCTCTACAGTCATCCTGACAAAAGGTAAAGCAAACAGGCTTGGTCCTCCATGTCCTTCCATTTGTGTGTAATGCTTGCAGGGTTCATATTTCTTTAATATGTGGTACTACAATGGTGCATATAATTTATTAATTGATCCATCGCAAAAAAAATTGTTTAATTTTTTTATGTTGTGCATAGTGTTTTAGCTTGTCTGGCTCACAGTCCAGGTCCTGGGTTCAAGTCTCAGATGTAAATATTTCTATGTGGAGTTTGCATGTTCTCCATGTACTGGCATGGGTTTACCGTGTGTACTCTGGTTTCCTCCTACAGTCCAAAAACATGCACATTAAGCTAACTGGCTTCTCTAAATTGTCCCTTGATGTCAGTTTGAACGTTTTTTTGTTTGTTTGCTTGTTTGGTTTGTTTTGTGTGTGTGTGTGTGTGTGTGTGTGTGTGTGTGTGTGTGTGTGCGTGCGCGCGTTGGTCATGCACTGCTCTGGCAAGCTGTTCTGGCCCAGCCTCTCCCAATGCCAGTTAAGATAGGCTCCAGCCTCCTTGTGACTGTAATAGGCATAAACACCTTAGAAAATGGATGAATGGAAATTAAAATTACTTGAGTGACTTTAATATAACTTACAGACTGAGCGATTGTATCATGAATTTTTGATTGTCAGTGAAATGTTGGATACCAGACCAGCATGTTGGTCAAAGAATTGATTTGATGTTGTAATGCATAGATAGATCATATAAAAACTTTTCTTAACATATTTTTTATCATTTATACAGATGCTGATGAGATTAAAGGTATGTAATTTTATTGTTATACAGTTCATACAATGCTTTTTTGCATTGCCGAGATTGAATTAATATCAATTTAATCCATTTTTCAGAGTATGATATCTCCTATGACTACGACACTGACTACCTCGTTCATTATGATTCTTGTAGGTACACTGCACGGTCAACATGACAGCCTCATGCAACATATTACCAATATGTTCTGTTTAATATACTGTATATTGTATTGTAGTGTACTATAGTGTGACCTGATTGGTTCTTTTTGGATAATAAGCAATTAGTGAATGAGGTGAAATTAGTAGAGATCGTTATTCGGTTTAGAGACCGTTAAAGACCTCTGTATCATATAAAAGCTGGATTCTAAAAATGTTTAATGTATAATGCAATAATCGTTATCTAATAATGATGATACGATACCAAGAATTATTTAATGGCTTTAAACCAATAATTTATTCATTCATTGCCAATTTGCTTTAGCCTTTTATAAGGGTTATGGAGAGGATGAAGCCGATGTTCTCAGCTGATTCTGGGCGAAGGCACCCTGAACAGCTTGCCAGTCTATCACACTCACCTTCACACCTAAGGACAATTTAGAACAGTCAAGTTACCCTACTGTGAAGGTCTTTGGACTGTAGGAGGAAACCAGAGTACCCAGAGGCAATCCATACATGCACAGGAAGGACGTGCACACAGAGATCCAGCACTTGAACACAGGACCTTCTTGCTGTGGGGCTGACATGCTAACCATTACATCACAGTGCCAACCATTCTGCCAATCAGAAATAAGGAAATTTCATGAAAGAATTATAAGAGGCATGATCCACCTTGAAAACCTGGAATAGTACTTGGAAAAAAAAAAAAAAACGGCAGACAAAAGCACATTATTTGTGACAGTCACTGATTCTGAAATGCTAGAAATACATTTTTAAAAAGGATTTCCAAAAATACAAAGAAAATTATGCGATTTTAAAGGTAAAAAATAACTTTATTCAAACTTTGTTTTAAAAACACTGGTCACCGTCACACTTCAAAAAAAAATGTTTTTTTTTTGTTCTTTTTGTGTGTGTGTGTGTGTGTGTGTGTGTGTGTGTGTGTGTGTGTGTGTGTGTTTCTTATGTTCACATATAGTATATAATACATCAATTTAAAATAGTTCTTGAGATGAAACATTGAGGGGACTGTTCAGAGATATCCACTTCGCCTTTCACTAATAGTTGTTATATATACATGAATTATTTGTTAATAAATTTAAATGGGTGTCACGGTGGTGAAATGGATAACATATCCACCTCAAAGTAAGGAGGCCTGGGTTTGTTTGCGTTTCATTCGGGTACTCCGGTTTCCTCCTACAGTCCAGGATCATGCACAATAGGCTAATAGGCTGCTCCAAATTGCCCCTAGCTGTGAGTCTGAATGGTGTTTTGAGTGTTGGCTCTGGGTTGGCCTGATAAGCTGCCCAGTATGTACCCTGCCCATGCACAGAGTTGGGCTGAGATGGGCATCAACCTTCCTGTGACCCGAATTTGGATGGCTTAGAAGTTGAATGAATGAATGCATTTAAAGTATAATTGCTGTTATATTAAGTATACTGTACTCATTTATTTCTCTTCTCTCTTTTCTTTCAGCTTCACCAGATGACACAGATATCATTAGTTCAGTGGGAATTTTCTCTTCCTCAGGTAGGTTTTCATTATTCAGTGTCATGCCGCTAAAACATTATAAAAGATTATAGCGTAAAAGTCCTTTTCATATACCTTTTATTGTAGTGGATGGAGACCCCCATTTTGTTGTTATGCTCCCAAAGATACATGAAAATCTGTGTTTTACTGTTGATGGTGAGGCTAACGATGTATTACGCCTTCTGGAGGATCCAATCAGAGGTAAAATATCATTTAAATAGCAGCAACTCTTCATGTGCTGTTTACTATTAAGATATTGATGTTTCAACTCCAACTTTGTATTACTTCACATTTAATAATAATACAGATAAAACATTTTAATTCATGAGTCAATGTATCATTCGTTCTTTCATTCTCTGAGCCATTTAATCCTTCTAAGGTCATGGGAAGGTTGGAGCGTATCTCAGTGCATTCCTGAGCAAAGGCAGGAACACCCTGATCAGATCGCCAGTTTATAGCGTGACTGACACACACACAGCTATTCACACTAACACTTACAACTAGGGGCAATTTGGAACAGCCAATTAACCTAATGGACTGTAGAAGGACATCAGAGTCCCCAGAAGAAACCCACCCAAGAGAAGGGAGAACATGCAAATTTTACACAGAAATGCTCTTGCCAAGCCTGGGTCTTGAACCCAGGACGTTCTTGCTGTAAGGTGGAAATGCTAACCACTACACCACTGTGTCCAAAACTATGGAATATGAATAAAATTAGTGCGTACTACACAGGAACGGTGCAATCTTATAGGTCCATCTCTTTGTCATCACTGTCAAACTTTAAAAATTAAGAAATACTGTAAACCATTTTAAAAAGGCATTGAGTTTGTTTTTTCTTGTTTTTTTCCATATAGTACAAACTAAAGCTTTGAATGAGTATTACTACACTGTTACAGAATATGGTTTATTTATATTTCCGTCTAGTATAGTCTAGTATATAGTATATGCACACAGAGCTCACCTGACCCACCCATGCAATGGTAAAAATATATACAAAACAATCTATTTAATAAACTCTGGATTTTTATGTTCCTGAGTAAAATATACAATCTGTTGGGCTTTATACACCTTCGTGGTTCATCACAGCTGGAGCGTATCCTGATTTCTGAAGTGTGAAGAGTTAATCTCATCCTGGATGGGATGCTAGTCCATCACAGGTTACCGTCCCAGTATATATTTTTACTGGTACCTATTTATACCTGCTGATTGAACTGAGGCTCACTTGTGGTTAAGACTGTGCCCAGGGATCTTAAACTGGTGTGGTCTAACTGGGATTGGTACCCACAACCTCCTGATCATGAACCCAGCACCTTAACTACTATACCATCAGCCCACTGAGTAGAATATACTAAAACAATATTCATATCAGGTTCTGCGAATGTCACTGAATCAAAATTCTGTCTTCATGACTGTTCAGCAACATCTACCATACCATCATCATCTTGCCTTTGATGCATTATTAATAAATATTACAAATGCTCCATATCTTTTTTTATTATTGTATTCTTGGGTTTAACATGACCATGATGTGGTTGCAGTAACATACTGGTCCTTCTCAAAAAAATAGCATTTTGTGATAAAGTTGATTATTTTCTGTAATGTACTGATAAAAATTAAACTTTCATATATTTTAGATTCATTGCACACATGATTTTGGCATACAGCTCATGAAAACCCAAAATTCCTATCTCAAAAAATTAGCATATTTCATCTGACCAATAAAAGTGTTTTTAATACAAAAAAAGTGAACCTTCAAATAATTATGTTCAGTTATGCACTCAATACTTGGTCGGGAATCCTTTTGCAGAAAAGACTGCTTCAATGCGGCGTGGCATGGAAGCAATCAGCCTGTGGCACTGCTGAGGTGTTATGGAGGCCCAGGATGCTTCGATAGCAGCCTTAAGCTCATCCACAGTGTTGGGTCTGGTGTCTCTCAACTTTCTCTTCACAATATCCCACAGATTCTCTATGGGCTTCAGGTCAGGAGAGTTGGCAGGCCAATTGAGCACAGTAATACCATGGTCAGTAAACCATTTAGCAGTGGTTTTGACACTGTGAGCAGGTGCCAGGTCGTGCTGAAAAATGAAAATGTTCATCTCCATAAAGCTTTTCAGCAGATGGAAGCATGAAGTGCTCCAAAATCTCCTGATAGCTCGCTGCATTGACCCTGCCCTTGATAAAACACAGTGGACCAAAACCAGCAGCTGACATGGCATCCCAGACCATCTCTGACTGTGGGGATTTGACACTGGACTTCAGGCATTTTGGCATTTCCTTCTCCCCAGTCTTCCTCCAGACTCTGGCACCTTGATTTCTGAATGACATGCAAAATTTGCTTTCATCCGAAAAAAGTACTTTGGACCACTGAGCAACAGTCCAGTGCTGCTTCTCTGTAGCCCAGGTCAGGCGCTTCTGCCGTGTTTCTGGTTTAAAAAGTGGCTTGTGCACGGTGGCTCTGGATGTTTCTACTCCAGACTCAGTCCACTGCTTCCACAGGTCCCCCAAGGTCTGGAATCGGCTCTTCTCCTCAATCTTCCTCAGGGTCCAGTCACCTCTTTGTTTGTGTAGCGTTTTCTGCCACACTTTTTCCTTCCCACAGACGTCCCACTGAGGTGGCTTGATACAGCACTCTGGGAACAGCCTATTCGCTCAGAGATTTCTTTGTGTCTTACCCTCTTGCTTGAGGGTGTCAATGATGGCCTTCTGAACAGCAGTCAGGTCGGCAGTCTTACCCATGATTGCGGTTTTGAGTAATGAACCAGGCTGGGAGTTTTTAAAAGCCTCAGGAATCTTTTGCAGGTGTTGAGAGTTAATTGGTTGATTCAGATGATTAGGTTAATAGCTCGTTTAGACTACCTGAACATGATATGCTAATTTTTTGAGATGGGAATTTTGGGTTTTCATGAGCTGTATGCCAAAATCATCAGTATTAAAACAATAAAAAAACTGAAATATTTCAGTTGGTGTGCAATGAATATAAAATATATGAAAGTTTAATTTTTATGAGTACATTACAGAAAATAATGAACTTTATTACAATATGCTAATTTTTGAGAAGGACCAGTATGTGTGTGTGTGTGTGTGTGTGTGTGTGTGTGTGTGTGTGTGTGTATATTTTTTTTTTTTCAATTGTTGAATAGTGATAAGAATGTTTCTTCACCCCCACTCTAAAGGGATTACAGTGAATGGCCATTTGACGTTGGCTCCTCCAAAGATTGGAATAGAAGAGCGCACTCGCACCTTCTTTGACAAGATAACCATCCAAACTTTAAGACATAGAGTCAGGATCAGCTTCACAATAGACTCGGTGCTAGTGAAAGGAGAAGGACTTGAAATTCTGTCGACCAGACAGAAGGGATCCTTGACGCTGGCAGGTGTGAAGATTGTTCTTGATGGGCATCAGAACTGTTGGATTGAAGCTGGAAAAGGCATTGTGTTCCTGATTCTGATCCATCGATATAGCCACCCTACCTATTTTCAGATGGAGCATCTGGGATTCTACATTGTCGATGGAGAGGGGTTATCATCTCTAACACAGGGTCTACTTGGTAGGTAGCACTTTTTATGGTGTTAAACTCTTTTATATAAATCTTTTATTTACTCGGTAGACGTGCAACTGGGACAAGATCAATCCGAAGAAAGCATATGAATGTATATTGGAGGATTTTCATAGGTACAGAAATGAGTCTTGTATAGTCAGTAAGGTGACTGGTTTGAGTGTCTGTTTACTGTCTGTTCTCCCAACAGCATAGTCCAGTGGTCATCAACCATGTTCCAGGAGATCTACAGCACCTTCCAGAAAAATCTAACGCACCACTTTAAGCTGATCAAGAACTTCTTAAATTAATGGTTTAATTGTCAGGAGGGCATTTTGAAGGTTGGAACCAAAGTCTTTAGAGTAGTAGATATCCAGTAATACAGTTGGGGTCCACTGGCATAGCCAACATATTATAAAGCAATTGGTGTGAACAGCTATGTAGATAGACTATAATGTAGGTCCACTGGAAAATACCATTATGGAGATAATATCATGCCACTTCTGTATAATAGTGCAGCTGTGAACCTGACACCTTCCTCTTCCTCATCCAGGCCAGTTCCAGCAGAGCCCCATAGAAGTGTTGAGGATAACAGACACACCTGGTGTGGGGTTCCATCATGGACAGATCAGAAACAACAGCACTCTGGATTTAGGATTACTCAAGAAAGGTGATGAGGAAATTCCAGTCACATTACAAGATAAGAGTTTGAAGGACACATTAAATAAGCGCCACTTGGCCCAGTGCTGGGTGGTACCCAAGGTGGAAGTGGAGCGACTCCTGGAACAGCCTTACAAAAGTTATGTTGTGAATGACCTTTAAATACCCCACAGCTACATTTCTGGCCAATGTATACTGATTCAAATCAGCAACATAGACAAATATAGGACACTACAGTGCAAAGGTGGCATATTTACCTTCAGTTAACATTTAAACATAGACATGTACAGCATGGAAACGTGACACTGTGGGAAGATCTGATGTCTGAATAGAAAATAGAATGAGTTATTAAAGAACAAAGAATCCTGGAGTGGAATGAACATAAGAAGATGAGCAACAGGTATAGATTTAAATCACCAGCAAATATTCATGACAAAGTCATTAAGAGTTAGTTTCAGGCGTTGATAAAATGTATATACAGTATATTATTGCCTCTGTCAAGCAGATTACAGTTTCATTGGCATGGGTTTGTTTATATTCATTTTTGAAAATCAATCTAAAATTCTCATGATGGGTAGGTGACCATCCCAGGATGTTCCCATTAAATTTTTGGTAAGAATTCATGCACTGTTGACATAAACAAAAATCCCCATTTCTTATGATGAGTGAAATTTTAAAATATAAAATATCTTTGTCAAAACAAATAAAATTTGAATTAAATTTGCACTGTTTATTTAGGATAAGATGTTTTAATGTGAGACCAAATTTCTCTCAGATTTGATACAGTATGGACAGCAAATTAAAATTTAACATTGGAATTAAGACTTTTTGGTAGTGTTGCACAGCAGGTCAAGCAAGGGGTGCTGTGTTCACAATTTTTATGGCCTTGCAGAATTCTGCGATCTACAAGTGCTCTTATGTATCGATTTTAGTTTACTAGTACAAATCAAAAATATGTGTATCCATAAAAATGTATATTTCTGCTATAGCTGTACTCCAGTTCAGTTTTGTGCTCCAAAGAAATCCCAAAGGCGGTCATATTTTCAGCAGTTTATTCACATTTGAATTCGTTTTTTTTTTTTTTTTCATTCATTGTACAAGACTGCTCAAACACTTGTGATAAAGTCACATCTTAGTCATCAACTGTTTCACGTTCATATGCCAGTGTTAAGTGTTAAGTTCCATGATACACAGAGAGGAAAATAAATAAAGTGCAAAGTAATATTGAAACAGCCACTAGAGTTCGACAAATAAAAAGAACAGTGTGGGTAGTAGGTTCAAATTCAATAAGAGTGATGTTCACCAGTAAGATTAATGCTATTTGATCCAGTTTTATGTGTTAATTTTTTTCTGTTGTTGTTGGTCAGTTAATAAGACACAAGGAGGAAAACGAAGATGAAGTTTGCCAGTGTATGTGCTTATAATAACATCGTATTCCAACACATCCACCAAAACCATCTGTAGTAATGCAAAAAAAAAAAAAAAAAATGAAAACAAAACACAAGGAGCACTTTTTGAAGATTAAAAGTAATGGTGTTGGAATTCTGTCATTTAAATAACATAGGAAAAGTCCAAATGTCCGGTTCCTCATGCTATTAAAAAAAAAATGTTAATATCACTCCCGCACAAGTTGTATTAGAATCAACACGAAGAAAGAAGAAAACATACCACTCCAAGTTCTTAGACCAGGGTCCAGCCTAGTTTAACAAACCAGAACACCTAGAAGTGTATACCACTGCCAAAGCACAAACGGGGTACAATATTAATTAAAGATAAGCTTCACATTAGCCTGATTCCTATACCAACTGCTGCTGTTGAAGATCTTGAACATGGCTTCTACGCCAGCAATGGAACTATTCTGTCAAATGGCTTTTAAACTCCAATTTAAACCCCTTACTGCATATATGGTCTCAAACTCATCCTGATCCAACAGTTAAATAAAGACAAGCGTCTCTGTAGAAGCTTTAGGTTCGAAGCAGTGTCATTCGGAATGACAGAATGAAAAAAAAAAATGCATGCATACGTACAGATAACATACACCAAAGGGCAAATCTTTTACCGTTTAGAGTCATCGACCTTTTGTTATAGTGGAATGATGGTTTATAAAGTGGATGTGCAAAATCATCAGGGTGTACAGCCTTGTACTTCTCAGTAACACATTCAACAGCACATTCAGCTAGCTTGTGTTTACCGATCCGATTTACGAATGTTTGAGAGGGTTTTTTTTTTTTTTTTTTTGGTGTGTGTGTGTGTGTGTGTGTTTATTATGTTTTGAGAAGTTCTGGTTGCTAGTGTTTATGGAGGTTGTAAAGACACAAGGACTGCTGTGAGAGGCATCATTCGGAAACCCAAAAACAACACGCAAATAAATAAGGCTTGGATATGTTTCACTTCAACAAGTAAGATAGTAGTAGTTTGGAATTGACGCATACCATGTTCACAGAAAAACGAAAGACTGCTTTGTGTAGGACGAGCAGAAGGAACATGAGCGTAAGAGCATTGTGCCTGTGTGCTAAAATGTACATAATTCTAGAGGGGGGGGGGGTTAAAGAAGAAGCCGAGAATGAGGAGGAAGTAAGGAGTACGACAAGTAGAAGCAAACAGGACAGCTGATTTACTCCTGAAGCCTAGTTTGATCGCTACAACCCTGTTTAACTGATACCAGTTACAAATAATTTTCCCAATCAAGCCCTGAACCCTCAAATATGCCCCCACACACACACACACACACAGCTGTCCTCATCTACCGCCTTCTCCTCCCCTCCATCTCGCCTCCCTCCCTCGTCTACTGCTCTTCCTCCCCGAAGACGTCGTTCTGTTTGCGCTTCATGTTCTCAAAGTCGAAGTCGCTGCCAGTCATACGCTTATAGATGTCCTTGATGTCATTGCAGGTTGTCTCGAAGTGAGTGGTGGCATCGTAAGACCGTGAGGCGAAAACCTGCAAGACATCAAAAACGTTTATGTGTTGGATTTGCTTTTTTTTCCCCTGGTATTTATATTCACTCAGAAAGGATATGGCTCACCTGGCTCTCTGAGCCGTCATCTGTCGGCTCATACATGTCACTGATGGCCACAAATCTATAGCATAAAAATAGGATGATCAACAACAACAATAATAACAATAATAACAATAATACATTCATTCATCCACTTGCTGAATCGCTTAATGCTACTAGTCCAAGGGTGGCTGGAGTCTATCTGAGCCAACTCTGGGCAAATGATGAGTTTATTCTGCACAGTTGACCAGGGCCAGAACACATATAACCACTCACACTTACATCAAGGGGTAATTTGGAACAGCCATTTAGCGTAATGTCCAGGTAACGCTAGCACCGGAAGAACATGCAAAATCCACACAAAAGTGCTCCTGCTGAGCCTGTGTCCCGCTGTGTGGCATTCAAGCTAACCACTGATTGCATAGGTTTCCTCCTGATACTCATCCCACAGTCAAAAACCATGCACATTAGGCTGTTTAGCGGATCCCAATTGCCTCAGTTGTGAGTGACTGTGAATGGTTGTGTGTGTTGCACTGCGGTGATGTGGCCAGGGGTTCAAGGCCAAGTACCACCAAGGTTCCAAGCCTTAGTTGCTCAGTTGTTTAAAAAAAACCTGATAAATGTTAAAAGTCTGTAAATGCAAAATGTAATGTGAGCTGTTCAGTGTTGTACCCCATCAACACCCATTGTTGGCTGAAATATGATCCTGTCTCCCTGTGAGCTTGGTAAGATTATTCAGTTTGGCAAATGAGTCAGTGTTCATGAGTTAGTATGTTTTAATTCTCAATTTAATATATTTTGAATTCAAATTTAATTAAAAATATTTAGATATCAGATTTTGGGATCATGAAAAACAGCTGTTCCAGTATTGTTTTCTCTAAGTTGTTTCAGTACAGAAACAATGATCCTGGAATATGGAGAGAAAACATACTTTTGATCAATGGGCTCCAGCAGCTCGAGTGCAGGCTCAATTTCAGCTTCAGGCTCAGCAGTTTCCACAGTAGTGCTCACAATAGCGATGTACTTGCCTTGCGCTGCCACATTATGTGCATAGGAGATCATACACACATAGATATCTGTATTAAAAAAGAAACAACAAAGCAGCATTTTATTAAAGTACTTAAATATAGGTATGAGTCCAAGTTATAAAAAAAAAATCTATTTGAACTGTAAGCAGCTTGAGAAAATGTAACGGTGCCCTCTAGGGGTGATCTTGTGTAATTACAACCCAAAAGTTCTGCGGTGGAAATCCGAGAGGGAATCCGGAATGAAGGCTCTTCCTTGGTGAAAAACAAACTGCTGATATTAAAGACTCATAAATGGTACGTAAACATCTCAGGATCATATATAATAGCATGCTTTAATTGTGACTATACAGTTGTTTATTTACACACTACTGCAGGTCCAAGCACGTCTTGTGAATGAGGTATTACTATTGTAAGGACATGATTTAAATTCATTCACTCATTTTCTGAACTGCTTAATCCTAATTAGGGTCATGGGGAGGCTGGCGCCCATTTCAGCTGACTCCGGGTTAGAGTGGGGTACACCCTGGACAGCTTGCCAGGCCATCACAGGGACAACATTCACACTAACAAATCATGGAAGTTTGGAACAGCCGATGAACCTACTGTTCATGTTTTTGGCCTGTGGGAAGAAACCGGAGTACCAGGAGGAAACCACCTAAGCACTGAGAGAACATGCAAACTCCACACAGAAACGCCCGAGCTGGGAATCGAACCCAGGACCTTCTTGCGGTGAGGCGGATGTGCTATCCAGTACCTTGTGATTATTATTATTATTATTTACTTAAAATGTTTGATATACTGTATTAATGCAGTGGTAGCCTTCTGGTAAGGTGCCGGATTACCGATCGTAAGGTTGGGGGTTCAAGTCCCAACTCTCAACGGGTTGTCACTGTCCCCCCAATGCTACTACCTGGGTTATCAAAGCAGGTCAGAAAATGAATGGATGAAAGGATATACTGTATTAATCTCATAAGGGAAATTATTTTCTCTGCATTTTACCCATCCAAAGTGAGCACGCACACACACACACACACACACACACACACACAATTGGAGCAGATGGCTGCCACACACACATTGGGGGCACCCGGAGAGCAGTTAGGGTTAGGTATCTTCCTCAAGGGCATTTCAGCCATTTATGGGGAGGAAGAGCAGGTGCTGCTCACTCCCCCACCGCCATACATTTTTCCTTATGTTCGGGAACTGAACCAGCAACCTTTTGGTCAAAAAGCCACTTCTCTAACCATTATGCGAATTATGATTTAATGTTATAGACATTTATTATGCTTTAAAATATGTATTACTGAATGATATATTGCTATAAACTTGAAATCAAAACTGTCTTCTCCCTTAATTTTAGTTTAATCCAATTTCCATTTGTCAAGTATTACCTTCCTATCACACATAACCACAACCAGAGACAGTTGATGCTGCTACGCTGAGCACACTCGGTGGCGTCCTAACACACTTGGAGTATGAAGGTTTTGTATGAATGAGCTGACAAGCACCAATGACTGGCAGGTATGTCATCTCTTTCATGAGAGCTCGCCCAATTAGCTTCCATGGACTCCCAGATGCAGATAGCTGCAGCATCAACCTCGATTCGAACCTACGATGTCCAGGATGACCGTCACACATCTTGTCAACGTATCACTCAGGAGCCCACAACAAAACTTTTTTGTTTAAATTTTTGATGAAAGAAACATAATATAACATAATATAATATAATGTAATGTAATATAGGGCACTGGTGGCCTGGTGGTAAAGGTGCTGGATCACTGATCCTAAGGTTGGAGGTTCAAGCCACACTCTCAACGGGTTGTCACTGTACCCCCAGTGCAGCTAACTGGGTTGTCATAGGCCGGCCATATCTCTCACTGTCTATGGTGAAAGGTTCACCATAAAATCATTGCTGACTTTCGACAAGAGTAGCTACATAGCTGTCTACATTTTCTGCCCTGCAATGGCCTGGCGAGCTATCCAGGGTGTACTCTGCCCTTGCCCGGAGTCGGCTGGGATGGGCACCAGCCTCCCTGCGATCCCAATTAGGATTGAACAGTTGCAGAAAATGAATGAATGAATGATAATATAATATAATATAATATGAAACTTTTCGGACCTGACTTGCGGTTGACTTGGTTCTGCGGGATGATGATCTGACATGAGTTGGCATCATTAGTGTTCTTGATGGGATGGCTGAGGATGCAGATGACCCGTATCACCTGGCCTGCTTTGCGCACTCGATCCGGGATGTAACTGGGGTCACAGATCAGCTGCTTGCATCGTGCAATCTGATTGGAAGATTAATCAGAATGAGATTTACTTTACATATAATAAAGACTGCAATGAGTTGATTGTAACTACTAGCAGAAAACAAACACATTTTCACTACAGCAAAGTGATTTTTAATGATGTTTGGCTTGACGTATAGGAAAGAATAGTTTTTGGTTGCCTAGGTGATCTTTCCCTGTAAACACTATACGTACGTAGGCCTCCGTCAGTCCCGAAGGACTATGGCTGCGCTCTGGCCAGTATCCCAACTGGTGATACTCCCCAGTGCACAGAGCCTGGGTAGGGAGTAATGAGGGACAGGCTGTTACCCAAGCAGCAAGTCCCCCCCTGTCTCGGCGCCACCAGAAGGATCCAATAGAAAGGCAAGTGCCGATACGACTGGGTTCCAGTGCCGCTGCAGGAGAGAAACTACGGTCAATTTAGAACGGCCAATTAACCTACAGTGCACTTCTTTGGATTATGGGGAAACCGAACACCGGAGGAAACCCGCACAAGCACGGGGAGAACATGCAAACTCCACACAGAAACGCCCAGGCCGGGAATCGAACCCGGGCCTTCTTGCTGTGAGGCGGACGTGCTAACCACCACGCCACCGTGCCGCCCCCTGTAAACACTACAGCTAAATATATTGCACCTCATGAATACTGACAGGCAACAACTTGAATGAAAAATGGCATAAAATCAAAAAAGTGTTTTCTGCATAAAGCAATAATGCTAATTATTTGTATATTATTTACAGTTGGCCTCCTTGAGGGATCGGAATTCCAGATAAGCTCAAATGCGCCCACATTTATTAAACATTTACTGAATTAAACAACTTAAAAAACTAAAAACTAAAGTGTTATCCTTCTCTCTCTCTCTCTCTCTCTCTCTCTCTCTCTCTCTCTCTCTCACTCTTGCGCGCATGTGCGCTGCAGGACCACGCCCACAAGACATGAATTCAAAGCGCATTCCCTGCTTGACCATTTGCTGAATTAAAACAACTTAAAAAAGTAAACTAAAAACTAAAGCGTTATTCCTTCTCTCTCTCTCTCTCTCTCTCTCTCACGCGCGCACGTGCTGCGGGCCATGCCCACAAGACGTGAATTCAAAGCGCATTCCCTGCTTGACCATTTTCTGAATTAAAACAGCTTAAAAAACTAAACTAAAAACTAAAGCGTTATTCCTTCTCTCTCTCTCTCTCTCTCTCTCTCTGTCTCTCTCTCTCGCGCATGCGCTGCGGGCCACGCCCACAAGACGGGAATTCAAAGCGCATTTCCTGCTTGACCATTTACTGAATTAAAACAACTTAAAAAACTAAACTAAAAACTAAAGCGTTATTCCTTCTCTCTCTCTCTCTCTCTCTCTCTGTCTCTCTCTCGCGCACGTGCTGCGGGCCACGCCCACAAGACGTGAATTCAAACCACATTCCCTGCTTGACAAAATGAACTTTAACTTGATTCCTTGAGGGATCGGAATTCCAGATGAGCTCAAATGCGCCCACATTTTATTAAACATCTACTGAATTAAAACAACTTAAAAAAACTAAACTAAAACTAAAGAGTGAAGCTTCCTTCTGTCTCTATCTGGGAGGCCAGCGGGCGGGATGTTGAGAGACAGCCAATGAGAGAGCAGCTCGCGCGTCGATTGGCGCGTTTGAATTTTGAATTTCTTCTCGTAAGAGGGTTTTTTTCCTATCTCAGGGACAGAAACTCAAGAAAATGTTTTTCGTAACCCGGGGATTTCGTACACAGGGTTCTTCGTAAGTTTGGGCCGACTGTATATTTAGTAATTTAATAATTGAGGCAGATGATTTGCTGTGGTGACCCCTGAAGGGAAAAGCCGAAAGGAAACGAAGAAGATTTATATTTAATAATTAATAATGCTAATCTGGGGTTACCTCTCCTTCAGATTTTACTCCAATGACATGGCCACCCTCCATGACAATCTCATCCACCGGCTTGTTAAGCATATAGGTCCCGCCGTAAATAGCACTCAACCTGTGAACAAAAAACCACAATGGCAAAATTATTATACACAGGAATGAGATTAGATGGATACTTTAGATTTGTAGTTTCAAAGTGCTGCTGTAATCACAAACACTACCTCGTGCTCACTTCAAATCCCTTCAACACTTAGTACTCTGATATTTTCATATACGGTAGCCCTTGACTATTTGAGGTTTTGCACTCGCACCTCCGCATACTTGTGGATTGCAGAGCAACTGTCATGTGATTCATATTCAGCCAATGGCTGCTCTCCCTGTGGCTGATTGGTTGGGATGATGTAACGCCCCCTTTTCCTCATTCGTGCACTTTGTGCATGTGCTTTTTTTAGTGTGTGTTTTTAATTACAGTTGGCTCTCTACTTACAAAATTAATCCGTTCCAAAGCCTTTTTCGGAACCTGGAGTTTTCGTAAGTAGAGGTGCATTTTACATGTAAAACGCATGATTCATTCCAAGGCTCCCAAGGTAAGTAAAGTCGGTTGGGTTTTTACACCTGAGCCTCGTGGCTCATCAGGCCGGTGCTTATCCCCGGTTTCCATAGCGTGAAGCGACCAGGAGTTCAACTCCCCCTGGATGGGACGCTAGTCCATCGCAGGTTACCTTCCCAGTATATTTTTAGTGATACCCATTTATACTGCTGGGTGAACAGAGGCACACTTGTGGTTGAGACCTTGCCCAGAGGTCTTAGCACAGTGAGGGTCTCAGTGGGATTCGAACTCACAACCTCCCGATCATGAGCACAGCACCCTAACCACTACGCCACCGGCCCCATCCCAAGGCTCCCAAGACTCCCAAGACTACCCCATAAACCCTTTAAAAATTATAAAAGTACACCGATTTTGTATTAAATATGTGTTAAAAGTAAAAGAAAATTATTTATTAAACCATTTAAACATTTTATTTACATATTAAACCATTTTATTAACATATCTATTAATTAAACCATCATTAAACATTTTTATTAATGCACATACACACAACACTGTCTCTCTCTCTCTCTGTCTCTCTCTCTCTCTCTCTCTCACACACACACACAACTCTCTCTCTCTCTCTCTCTCTCACTCTTTGAGTGGCACGCTCTGCTGAAAGTGGCATCGCCCACACACAGCCGACGGAGCTTTTGAGACGGGGTGTTGTATTTAAAGCGGAATTGGCTGTTTGAAAGATCTGACGTCCGGATTCAATATTAGCTTGCTTCCTTGCGAGATCGGAGGTCTTTTGTCCAACGGGGCATTCTATGCATGGGACATTTTTGGCGTCACCTACTTCTGTGCACAAAAATGCTTCGTGGCCAAATGCTTAACTTTTCAGATGGGGCGCGGCTCATCCGGACCTCTTCAAATAATCTGCAATGAGTACTCTCAAAACTCATGAAACTCACGAACCAACAATACATCTCTCCTTTACGCATGTGACAAATGGGCTTATGGGTACAGTACTATGGAGATTCAGCTTCCTCCTGGCCAATGGGAGGCCAATGGGAGGCCAGCGGGGCGGGATGTTTGGAGACAGCCAATAAGAGAAAAACTCGCGCATTGTTTGAATTTTTGAATGGCGTGTTTGGCACTTTTCGTAAGAAGAGGTTGTTTCGTATACAGAGGGCGAAAATTTAGGAAAATATTTTTCGTAACCTGGATTTTTCATATTCAGAGGTTTTTGTAAGTAGAGGGCCGACTGTACAGTTAAGCTTCGTCATGCCACCCAAACACTGCGGACCTTCTCAGGCTTCTGGTAAGGCGTTGAAGTGCCAAAAAAGGTAATAACGCTGCATGAAAAAGTAGAACTGCTTGATATGATTCAGGAAGGAAAACATTTTGCTGCAGTTGGGCAACCTTTGCCATTCAAAGAGCCATTTGGACCCGTTTTCCACAGTAAAGAAAACTGGGAGCCACAAATCCTTTTTTGCCATTTAAAATAAAGTAACACTGCATATGTTTTCCCCCTTTTCCCTCTATGTTAATATAAAAAAACAATATGTTGCACTGATTTAAAAAACTGCAGAGACAATTAAATTACAATTCTGCTTGCAAAAAACATTTAGATAAAAAAAAAAAAAATCGCCAGCCTCCCTTCGACCTTAATTAGAATTAAGCAGTTCAGAGAATGAATAATGTGTTTCAGTCCTTCTTGTATTTTTATTAAAAAAGAAATCTATCCCACAAAGGGAGGGACGGGGTTCAGCCAGATGTGTTAGGTAGCCTACCTCACCATCACCTTCGTGGGATCTTTTTCTTTATTCATTATATTAATGTAGTTTTTTTCAGTTTTAATTAATATAAAAAACAGCAACACAGAAAAGTATATGAATACTAATTTTAAGAAGGAGCCTGCTCAACATTCTTTTAAATAATATTAATGCTTAATACTGCATTGACCGCCCCATTCTCAGAGTGAAGACTGAACGACACCCAGTCTTTTAGTTTGTCACTGGTAGGAGAGTTATTTAATTTGGAGATTGCTGTGCATAAACCAGATCTCATCCATCGTCTCTTACAAAAGCACCCTGCCCACACCAAATCCCGTAATGCAATGCAAAGTAAATATAATGCAATGCCTCCCCCTAGTGAGCATTTTTGAAAACTACAGTGTTGTATGTTTAAAGTAAACAATTATAATACTGTATAATGTTTATATGTTATTATCAATAAATGAGAGATTTCCTTCAGCTTTTCCCTTTACCAGGCATCTCCACAGCGAATGATTCGCACGTTTCATTTGGCATAAGTTTTTACGTCAGATGCCCTTCCTGCCACAACCCTTTTAGCAAGGGACAGAAACACGCTGGTGGCTTTGCAGCCTACTCTTTACGAAAGTCAGCAATGGTTATTTTACATGCCTCTCACCATAGACAGTGAGAGACATGGCCCGCCTTTGATAACCCAGTTAGCTGCACTGGAAGGGACAGTGACAACCTTGTGGGGACTCGAACCCCCAACCCCGGGATCAGCAATCCAGCACCCTATACCACTAGACCACAAATATCACAGTAAAAAACATAAGTTTTTCTTAATCATTACTACATTTTAATACATTAATACTGTATTAATGAGTAGGGGCAGTGGTGGTCTAATGGATAGGGTGCAGGATCGCTGATCCTAAGGTTGGGGGTTCGAGTCCCCACAAGGTTGTCACTGTCCCCCCAGTGCGGCTAACTGGGTTATCAAAGGCGGGCCATGTCTCTCATTGTCTATGGTGAGAGGCATGTAAAAGAACCAGTGCTGACTTTCGTAAAGAGTAGGCTGCAAAGCCGTCAGCATGTTTCTGTCCCTTGCTAAAAGGGTTGTGACAGGAAGGGCATCCGACGTAAAAACCTCTGCCAAATGAAACGTGCAAATCAGATGATTCACTGTGGCGACTCAAGAAAGGGGAAAAAGCTGAAAGGAAGAAAGAAAAAAAACACTGTATTAATGAGTAAAACTGTCTATAGAATGTGTTTAAGAAGCATATTTTAGCGCATGTAATAGATACATAGTATTTTACTTCCGGTTGATCATTCGTGCATGTAATATGATACATGGGGTTTTACTTCCAGGTACAGAACTCGTGGATTATCTAACGGGGGCCCACTCTATCATTGTAAAAGACTAATAATTACCTCTGCTAAGTGGTTATGTTCACCTCCGCTGCTTGGCAAGAAAGGTTATTTATTGGTCAGTGTCTGTTTGTTTGTCTGAACCTAGTCTCACCTAACTTTTTGGATAGATGAGCCTGATAAGAAGCCACAATGTTTTGGAACACATCAGAATCACAATCTGGATTCAGGAATTTATTCTGGGAATTTATTTAATTGCAAGATTGGGCAGAAGCTATAAATCTGAGTTTCATCATACTTGGTGGAGGGGTTGGGCCTGGGCCTGAAAAGAAGCCAATACATTTTGGAGGTGATCTGTAGAGTAGGCCCTTGACATTCGCGGGGGGTTCGGTTCCGGGCCCTCCCGTGAATCGAGATAATCCGCAAGTCCTGTATCCGGAAGTAAAACCCCATGTATGACGTCACATACACGAATGAGCAGCTGTAAGTAAAATACTATGTATCTATTACATGTGCAAAAATATGCTTCTTAAACACATTCTATAGACAGTCTTACTCATTAATACAGTATTAATGTAGTAAAATGTAGTAATGATTAAGAAAAACTTTTCAATTTTTACTTTTATATTTATTGATGCTAAAATGTAAACATTATACAGCATACGCATAAAACACCTTTCAGTGCATTCTCTTTATAAACATACAGCACTGTAGTTTTCAAAAATGCCCACTAGAGGAACGTACTGTATTGCATTAGGCATGACAGGACTGAATCCAGGTATTAACTGCATTAAGTCCGAGCAGCTCAGCCACGCCCCTCCAGCTGGAGCCGAAGTACAAAACAGAGTTTTCGAGTGATAAAGTAAGAGGCGTGACAAACCAAAGAAGCAGTGATGTTGATGTGAGTTAATCCTCTGGCGCAGAGGTGAGCATGCTTTTGTTTATTGGGAGTAAATGAGAATAGTGAATTCAGGTGTGTGCTCCCTGCCCAGCTCAGGAACCCTCAGGAAGTAAACAATTAGTGAGAGGCACAGCGCCAAAATCAAAGTCCCCCAAAACACAGACCATAACAAAAAGGACATAAAAGAATAAGAAATGTAATAAATTGGATAAACAAAACACAATGAGAAACATGCTACACCACAGTAAATAAAATATAACACACAAACATTTCAAACATTACCTTAGGTCATGTACTGGAATAATAATCAAAAAGACGTTAATTGTGGAGTGTTTTACAACAGTTGAAACAATTACTGTATTCCTCTTCGGCAATGACCCGACTTCAAAGGAAAGTGTCGTTTCTTCCGGAGAAAGTCTTATTTCTTCAGAAAAGACATCCCACCTCATTACCTTTTTCTGGTGCTTAAGCAGGCGTTTGAGTGACATCATAGAACTTAACTGGTAATTAAAACACACTAAAAAGGCTCATTGCCAACTTGTGCGTGAATGAGGAAAAAGGGGCGTTACATCACCTCAACCAATCAGCAGGAAGGAGGACAGCCATTGGCTGAATTTGAATCACGTGCGAGCTGCTCGGCAGTCCGTGAATACTCAAACCGCGAATAGTCAAGGGCCTACTGTATATGGAATCATGTTTAAACATGAATCCTGAATTTTTTTTAACATTGAGCATAATTTTAAACTGCCAGCCACTAGGGGGAGACATTTCATTACAATTATGCAAAGTTATCAGAATCAGAATCTTCTTTCTTCTTTTACTTTCAGCTGTTCCCTTCAGGGGTCGCCACAGCAAATGATCTGCCTCCATCTCACCCTATCCTCTGTATCTTCTACTCTTAGTCCAACGACCTTCATGTCTGCCTTCACCACATCCATAAATCTTCTCTTTGGTAGAATCAGAATCTTCTTCTTCTTCTTCTTCTTCTTTTACTTTCGGCTGCTCCCTTCAGGGGTCGCCACAGCAAATCATCCGCCTCCACCTCACCCTGTCCTCCGCATCTTCTTTTCTGACTCCAACGACCTTCATGTCTTCCTTCACCACATCCATAAATCTCTTCTTTGGTCTTCCTCGAGGCCTTCTGCCTGGTAGTTCAAACCTCAGCATCCTACTGCCAATATACTCACTATCCCTCCTCTGTACATGTCCAAACCATCTCAATCTAGCCTCTCTGACTTTGTCTCCAAAACATCTTACGTGGGCTGTCCCGCTGATATACTCATTTCTGATCCTATCCATCCTCGTTACTCCCAGAGAGAACCTCAACATTTTCATCTCCGCTACCTCCAGCTCTGCCTCCTGCCTTTTCCTCAGCGCCACTGTTTCTAAGCCATACAACATCGCTGGCCTCAACACCGTCTTGTACACTTTTCCCTTTATTCTTGCTGACATTCTCCTATCGCACATCACACCGGACACTTTTCTCCAACCATTCCAGCCTGCCTGCACACGCTTCTTCACCTCTTTTCCACACTCTCCATTGCTCTGGATTGTTGAGCCTAAGTACTTAAAATCCTCCACCTTCATTATCTTTGCTCCCTGCAACATCACCGTTCCTCCTGGGTCCTTCTCATTCACACACATGTATTCTGATTTTCTGAGGCTAACCTTCATTCCTCTCCTTTCCAGGGCATACCTCCACCTCTCTAGATTTTCTTGCACTTGTTCTCTGCTCTCACTACAGATCACAATGTCATCTGCAAACATCATAGTCCATGGAGATTCTTGTCTCACCTCGTCTGTCAGCCTGTCCATCGCCATAGCAAACTAGAAGGGGCTGAGAGCTGTACAAAAAAAGGATGTCACCCTTGATGCAGTCCCACCTCCACCTTGAATTCGTCGGTCACACCGACAGCACACCTCACCACTGTCTTACATCTCTCATACATGTCCTGCACCACTCTAACATACTTCTCTGCCACTCCAGACTTCCTCATGCAATACCACAGTTCTTCTCTTGGCACCCTGTCATATGCTTTTTCCAGATCCACAAAGGCACAATGTAGCTCCCTCTGACCTTCTCTGTACTTCTCTATTAACATCCTCAAAGCAAACATTGCATCTGTGGTGCTCTTTCTTGGCATGAAACCAAACTGTTGTTCACAAATGCTGACCTCTGCCCTGAGTCTAGCTTCCACTATTCTTTCCCATAACTTCATCGTATGGCTCATGAACTTTATCCCTCTGTAGTTGCTGCAACTCTGCACGTCTCCCTTGTTCTTAAAAATGGGAACCAGCACACTTCTCCACTCCTCCGGCATCTGCTCACTCTCTAGGACCTTGTTGAATGTTCTTGTCAGAAAATCTACTGCTACCTCTCCTAGACACTTCCATACCTCCACAGGTATATCATCAGGACCAACTGCCTTTCCATTCTTCATCCTCTTCAATGCCCTTCTCACTTCACCCTTACTGATCTTTGCTACATCCTGCTCCTCAATGGTCACCCCTTCTACTCTTTTTCTCTCTCTCATTTTCCTCATTCATCAGCTCTTCAAAGTACTCTTTCCATCTTCCCAGCACACTTCTGTCATCAGTCAATACATTTCCCTCTCTGTCCTTTATCAATCTAACTTGCTGCACGTCCTTCCCATCTCTATTTCTCTGCTGTGCCAACCTGTATAGATCATTTTCTCCCTCTTTACTATCCAACCTATCATACAAGTCATCATACGCCCTCTGTTTGTCCTTAGCCACTGCTACTTTCGCCTTACGCTGTGTCTCCCTGTACTCCTGTTTACTCTCTTCGGTCCTCTCAATGTCCCACTTCTTCTTAGCTAATCTCTTCCTTTGTACACACTCCTGCACTTCCTCATTCCACCACCAAGTCTCCTTATCTACTTTCCTTCCAGAGGACACACCAAGTACTCTCCTACCTGTGTCCCTGATCACATTTGCTGTGGTTGTCCAGTCATTTGGAAGCACTTCCTGGCCACCCAAAGCCTGTTTCAACTCCTCCTTGAAGACAACACGACACTCTTCCTTTTTCAGCTTCCACCACTTTGTCTTCTGCTCTGCCTTTGCCTTTTTCACCTTTCTCACCATCAGAGTCATCCTGCACACCACCATCCTATGCTGTTTGGCAACACTCTCACCCACTATGACTTTGCAGTCACTGACTTCCTTCAAATTACATCGCCTGCACAAGATGTAGTCTACCTGTGTGCTCCTACCTCCGCTTTCATAAGTCACCCTATGCTCCTGTTTCTTCTGGAAGAAAGTATTCACCACAGCCATATCCATCCTTTTTGCAAAATCTATCAACATCTGTCCTTCTGCGTTTCTGTCCTGGATACCAAACCTGCCCATCACTTCCTCGTCCCCTCTGTTGCCTGCACCAACATGTCCATTGAAGTCTGCACCAATGACCACTCTTTCACCTCTGGCGGTACTCTGCATCACTTCATCTAAGTCACTCCAGAATCTCTCCTTCTCTTCTAGCTCACATCCTGCCTGTGGGGCATAAGCACTAACAACATTGAGCATTACACCTTCAATTTCTAACTTGAGACTCATCACTCTGTCTGACACTCTTTTCACTTTTAGAACATTCCTGACAAACTCCTCCTTCAAGATGACTCCTACTCCATTTCTCTTCCCATCCACACCGTGATAAAATAGCTTAAACCCTTCTCCTAAGCTTTTAGCTTTGCTACCTTTCCACCTGGTCTCCTGAACACACAGTATGTCCACCTTCCTCCTCTGCATCATGTCAGCGAGCTCTCTACCTTTTCTTTGCATAGTTCCAACATTCAAAGTCCCCACTGTCAGTCCTAGACTCATGCCTTTCCTTTTCTCTCTCTGCCTACGGACACGCCTCCCACCTCTCCTTCTTCGACGTCTTCGATCAACAGTAGTCCAATTTGCATCAGCACCCTGTTGATTGACAGCACTGATGGCGGTCGTTGTTAACCCGGGCCTCGACCGATCCGGTATGGGGGTAGTACTTCTGATTTGCATCATAAATGTTTGGCATTGGTTTTACGTCGGATGCCCTTCCTGACACAACCCTCTGCATTTCTCCGGGCTTGGGACCGGCATGAGGGGGAGAGACACTGGTTAGTGCCCCCCACCTCATGGCTGCATTCTTTGGTAGAATCAGAATACAGTACTTTATTGATCCCGAAATAAATTGTGTGGAAACATTTGCTCCATGCAAAGTACGAATAAGATATAGATGAAGTCACAATACAGAACAAAAAAAATTAGAAAACTTATAAATAGATATATAAATATTTTCTTCTTCTTTTCCTTTCAGCTGTGTCCTTTTTTTTCAGGGGTCGCCACAGTGAATCATCGCATTTTTTATTTGGCATAGGTTTTTACGTCGGATGCCCTGCCTGACACAACCCTTTAGCAAGGGACAGAAACACGCTGAGGGCTATGCAGCTACTCTTTACGAAAGTCAGCAATGGTTCTTTTACATGAACGTCTCACCATAGACAGTGAGAGACATGGCCAGCCTTTGATAACCCAGTTAGCTGCACTGGGGACAAATATATATATATATATATATATATATATATATATATATATATATATATATATATATATATATATATATATATATATATATATATATATATATGTATACACTTTTTTTTTGTATATAAACAGATACTTGGGGCAGCGGTGGCCTGGTGGTAAAGTTGCTGGATCACTGATCCCAAGGTTGGGGCTTCATGGCCTACTCTCAACATGCTGCACTATCCCCCCCAGTGCAGCTAACTGGTTCATCAAAGCCCAGCCATGGCTCTCACTGTCTATGGTGAGAGGCATATAAAAGAACCATTGCTGACTTTCGACAACAGTAGCTGCAAAGGCGTCAGCGTGTTTCCACCTGGCCTGGCGAGCTGTCCAGGGTGTACTCTGCACTTGCCCGGAGTCGGCTGGGATGGGTGCCAGACTCCACGTGACCCCAATTAGGATTAAGCAGTTTTGCAAAATGCAAATATATAGCAGTGGATGTTGTTGCTATATTTCATTTGTGCCTAGCAGAGGTACTCTGTACTCTATAAGTGTCCTTCTAATTTTACCTGTGCTGATTTGCTTGATAGTTTGTTTTTGTGCAATATTATTCAAAACGTAATGCATATTTTGATTTTCTTTTCAGAGTTGTATAGTGTGTGGAACAAATCGCAATCCAATACATTTTTAGAGGTGATCTATGTTTCGGATCATCTTGAAAAAAAATCCATTGCAGTCAATAAGTGCAAACAATGGATGAATGAATGTTCATCAGACACCCACTAGGGGGAGACATTTCAATATATGTATGCCACGTTATTAATACAGACTTAGGCACATTTTTTTCAGATGAATCAATGCACTTGCCACTAATATTCACTTGTGCCTGGTGTTGGTACCTTGTACTCTATGACAACCCTCTAGTTATTATAATCCTACTGTCCAGTGTCATAGAAAAAGTTCCCTTTCAAGTGTACTTCCTCTTGAATTGAAGCTAACTTCCTCCGCTTGAGTTGCACATTTTTGAGGTGGAAAATAACTAAACCTATCAAACAAGTTAATATGAAAAAAGATTAACTGAATTAAGTGCCTGAGATTTGTTTTCTCACCTGGCAAAGCCCTGAGGCAGTTCCCCCAAACCATACAGTGGGTACAGGTAAGGGCTCTTTCCGTAGCGGGCCAATGATTCGCTGTACAGCTTGATGCGGTTAATAGTTTCCAGGCATGGCTGCTCAAGGTAACTGTTGAAGAGAAAAACCCAAAGAAAAGTCTGACTTTCAGGATGTATTCAATGTAGAACTTTCAAATTATACTTTAAGCTTTAAAGATGAGTAGAAGTTTCTATCTGGCAGCCAATTGTCCTCTAGATTAACATACATGAAAATCCAAAGAACATTTTGTTTACTTGTAGGTTCTTTGGGCCTAATGAAAATACTAAAATAAAATTTCAATCTTAGTTTTGAAGTCTTTCTCTTTTAATGAAAGAAGAAAGCCACAGTTTAAAGTGTATAAACTACAGCTGAACTGAACCATCAGTAAAGTATAAACAACATCTTGAGAACTGGTCATTTGATTAAGCGTCAATTAAAATAATACCAATTCTTATCTCTTTCAAAACTAAAATTATATACTAATGCCAATGCTAATGCTAATAATAATAATAATAATAATAATAATAATAATAACTTGTGCTAAACATTCATACTCGTCTGTTCTGTAGAGCGCCAAGGCATGTCCGGTGAAATCAATAACATCCTGGCCCAAGTCGAACTTCTTATACACGTCTCCCATTGTGGTCTGCTTGGGATCAACGCCCTCGAAGGTCTTCGGGTCATTTTCATCAAAGTTGGCCACGAAGACCAGGAATTTGCGGAAACGTCTCTTCTCAAACATTCCCATTAAATCTGAAGAAAGTGGACGAACAGAACAGTATGGATCTGGCACTAGAGATCAATCTGGAGTCGCTAATTAAGTTAATATATGAGTAACCTTCCGTACAATGATCCTTTCAAAGAAAGAGTGGAACATGAAACCTACTGGATGCCAGGGCTTCAGTTTCTGTCGAGGGGACTTTATAGATCTTTCCTCCTTTATATACAAAACTTCCTTCCACCACTTTGAAATCCAGGTACCTCGTCACTTCAGTGTATAACAGCATTTTAACTAACTGCCCTGTAGAAATCAGAATGAATCAGATACATTTCAGCACCACGGCAAAAACCTGACTACTTTCCAACACCATCAAGTTTTTTATATTGTTTTATACTATAAAAATATGACAATAATTATATTATTATCTTAACCCTATAAGAACCCAATTTGAAAGCTCAAAATTCCATGCATTTTTTTTGTGAAATTACCTTCCTATTTGATGTTCAATGTAGAAACTACCAAATAAATAGCATTATATAACCTTATATGTTATGTGAAGATTATATAGAGGCCTTTCCAAAAACATTTTAAAAGAAAAACGTAAAGCCGATTTTTTTTTTTTTTTTTTTTGTCGGCTTTGCCATTGCTAGGGTTAAAGATTGATGTGACATCCTTTTTTTGTACAATTACAATTATTGCTGTTGAACATCCACAAAACAAAGCAGTTCCTATAATCTAGAATGTAACTTCCCGTTTGAAGATAAAACTAAATCTGATGCCACTGTATAATTTCCATTAAATGTACAATCATGTAAAATCAGTTACCAGTGAAATATGGCTACTTTATTACCATTGGCCATGAGAAACTTCGGGATGAGGTCAACATTCCAGTCTCTTCCCCGACCCATTGACTCTGATGGGCCATCCGGAAGTTCAAAACGCTTATAAAGCTGTGAGCGGTAAACAGACCAACACAGAAAAAAAGGTGAAACCACTCCGTGCCACATGAAATATTATATTTAATAAATACAAATTATATAATATTATAAATATTATAGTGATACCAATGACTTCTGAAGTGTGAGATGAACTCAAATAAATAACAGAACATTTGATAGAGCAGTAGAGCGAAGGGGAAATGTAACGCGCGTCCTCACCTCCTCCAGAGGGGTGATGGATGAACTTTCACCTCCATAATAAGGGTTCCGGTCCATGTGCAAAACTTTCTTTCCATTGACTGACATGATCCCAGAGAGAATACATTCCTAAAGCAGAGCAAGTCGAAGTAACACTATTATTACTGAACCGCTTCATTTTACTGAGGTGACACAGAGGCTGATGCCTATCTCAGCTCACGCCAAGCGAAGGCGGGGTACATCATGAACAGCTCACCAGACCATAGCCAAGGCAACATGCACAACCATTTATATTCACACTCATGCCTAGGGTAACTTGGAACAGTCAATTAGCCCAATGTGCATGTGTTTGGACTGTGGTAGGAAACCAGCATACTTGGAGGAAATCACACAGGCACAGAAAGAACATGTACCCTGGCTTCGCTCAGAATCAGGTGAGGTAGGCTGCAGCCTCCCTGCGACCTTAGCAGAATTAAGCAGTTAAGCAAATGAATGAATGAATCAATAAACTAATATTGGTATGTATTTACATATATAGTTACATTTTCTTTTGCATTTTTAAAGTATTACAGAAATATTAATTCATTTTCTGAAACGCTTAATCCTAATTAGGGTCACGGGGAGGCTGGCACCCATCTCAGCCGACTCTGGGCGAGGGCATGCTATAGAAATAGACATATTAAATAATGAATTGTAAAAAATGTACAAGTTTTATAATAGGTGTATATTCTGTGATGGCAAAAAAAACAACAACAAACAAATAATAAAAATGTTACAACAGTGGTTAGAAAAAAATGTTCCTACTAAAAAAATATTTTCCCCAAATAGTGATAACTTTATACATCAGTAAACATTTGATTATTTCACTATAGTCCTTTATATAGTCTGCCTGAAGAAAGAAAGGGGGAAACATAATAAAAAAGAAGAAAAGTAAAGAAAAAATTAACAAACTTCAATGAATCCAAGAATCAACAGTCAGATCCGTTGAGTTTATGTTATGAGGATAAAAGGCTTAAGGCCTACATTCTAATTCATGCATTGCATTGTGGGATGCAGCTCCACCCAGTGCATCTTCATTTCAGATACTGAGCACAGTGACTTGCAAAGAATTCACTAAAGACTGTTTGAATGTAGATTTATAACCTGTAATGCACCTGAATTAAATGTTGTGTTTTAATTGTTCCTCTTATAGGCTCAGTGTTTTATTTAAGAGTGGGGGAAAGGTGAAATGGTTGAATCCAAAATGTGCACTAGCTCAGGGGTAAAATAACCCTTTAACAGCCAGTCTACAAAATACAGTATATACAATTATAATTAACCTGTAATGTAATAAGGAATATTTATTATTATTATTATTATTATTATTATTATTATTATTACTTTTAACATCCCAAGTTCTCATTTCTGCACAAGTGCCGATCCATATGCCAGGCGACACTAATTAAAATATATTGAAACATATAAAATATATATATATATAAATTAATATATATATATATATATATATATATATATATATATATATATATATATATATATTATATATATATAAATTAAGAAATGCCTGGTCACGCCTTGTCAACGAAAACCCACCGCCTACAATGATAGAGCTTTAAATTTTTTCCCCACCGCATCCCGACAAGCCCCGCCTCCTGTCTTGAGATTGGTCAGAAATCAATACCTTTAGACAGGCTACTGATATGAGGTAATGGGAATGCAAGAACCTGGAAAAATTGCCCAATCACAGCGCGTAGAAGGTGGGATTTGTCCAAATAAAGGTGTGAAATAAAATAACGCCGGTGCTGAGGATGCGTCAGCAAGCAATAGGCCTTATTGATGATCGCGCAGCATCGATTTACAAAAAAAAGACTTTCTATCAAGATCCAAAAACAATCCAAACATCTAGAACGGTTTATGTAATGTAGCACAAGCATATACGTTAGATGTGATATTCTGTGAAAAAGCACATCTTTATTATGATAAAGTATATGGTATATATATATATATATATATATATATATATATATATATATATATACACACACACATATATATTCATACATACATACATACAAGGATACAAGGTACTCACTGTGAGTCCAGTGCCCAGGACGATCACATCATATTCCTCATCCATGTTGTCTTACAGTCCTTCAAACTTCCCTTCGATAATGCAATAATTAGTTTTTAAAATGGTGTCAAGCACAAAAAAAGGCAGCAGCTTCCCTGAATCCGCTTTACCTGCCGTTAAAGTGACGCTTTAGTACGATAGGTTTGCACGTTATAACGTATTTATTATCACTGGAAAAGCGACCAGAGAGCACCAGCAAAGATGGCCCTGACTGCAGCACTGGCGCGTGTGTTTCTGATCCATCCGCGTCATCATATAGTCCGCGTTTCCCTTTTTTTTCCTCATCCGAGCGCAACACCCATCAATAAACAATGTATTTAACAGGAATGAATGATTAAATTTAGTACGTATATTGAAATGTAGCATGGTATACGATAATTATGCACTGTCAATGTATTTTTTGTTTATTTAATTATTTTTGCTCTTCCACAGTTGGGCAGGGTGCATCAGACTCGCTTATAATATGTAAAGGGATGTATCCTTACGCCTGCAGCCCTACTAGAAAATGCTCCTCTAACGAGGAGAAAGTGGTGGATGTAGATGATGATTTAACTGTGGGTGGGTTTCTACAGCATAGAAAACTTGTTGCTTACTTTCACCATTTTATATATTTTTATATTCACTTGGTCATCTATCATGCTCCTGTACCTTCTACCCATAACCAGCCTCTGCCTATTATGTGCTGTACTGTATACTGTACTGTACTCTGGTTTCCTCCGACAATCCAAAAACATGCACATTAAGCTATCTGAATATTCTGGATTGCCCCTAGGTGTGAAAGTGTGTGTGAATTATTGTGTTTGTGTCACTGTGTGATGGTCTGGCAAGTGGTCCAGGGCGTACTCCTTCTCATAGAGTCGGCTGGGATGGGCTTCAGCCTCCCTGCAAACCCTGATGATATGAGCTGTTATACTGTACTGTAATAGATCAGTAAAATAATCTTGTTATAACAACCAATCATGTCTGTGGATTTTCCTTGGGGGGGGGGGTGTTTGTTTTGTTTTGTTGTTTTTTTGTTTGTTTGTTTTTTTTGTTTGTTTCTCTCTGAGATTTCAAGAGCATGCTGGTGTATTGACTTCTTTAATTTAACCCGTAGTATGAATAAGTGTATTCGTGTTTGTGTGTGGCACATCTGATAAATATTAGCACTTTATCCTCCATCATACTCCAAATCCAAGGGTTTCCTGAATATAGATGAATGAATAAAATGCTTCACAGGCACCTCCTATGTCTGTGTGTGTGTTTCCTAGATTCTCAGACACCCCAAAAATGCCAGTTGCTGGAGGTTAGTGCCTTCAGTCTATTCTCGTTTTTTTTTAAATACAGGTCAGGGTGCCAACTTTATTCCCTAACCCTCCACTACACCTGGTATACTGTACGCCCATTTGGTCAGAGGGATCAGGCCTCTTCAGGCTAACGGAGGGTGTATTGTCTCCAGGTGCTCTAGTTTCCTCCAACATCCAAAAATACCACTTGTTGGAGTATAACGTGAAATGACTTCCTAGTGCCCTTGGTGTAAGAGAATGTCTGCAGGGTGTTCAGCAATGGACGAGGATGTGTCTCACTTCATGCCCAGTGATTCTGAGACAGGCTTTGAATTTACTGCGATGCTGACCAGGATAAGGTGTTCACTAAAGCTGACCGGATGAATGAATAGATCATGGCAAGAAAACTTGGAAAATTGTTCGGGGCATAGCGACGGTGTTTCTGTGTGGAATTTGCATGTTCTTTTTGTGCTCGTGTGGGGTTTCCTCCAGATACTCCAGTGTCCTGACACCATTCAAAGACATGCATATTAGGCTAATTGACTGTTCTGGCTTAGAAAGGTTTTGGCCTCGATGACACCCTAGTAATATAAGGCAGTAAGGCAAATTAATAAATGAATAAATTCATGAATGCAACTGGATTTCACAGTGGATTGATCACCAAAAATAAAGCCAGAGACTTAATTCTGTCTAGAGTGACAGTAGTACCGAAGCTCAGCAGACTATCATGTGACAATCGCTACGACTCCTAAATAGTACCTGACTCCCTTTTTATGCTCACTACATAGGCAATATCACAATCGTGTTTTAGCACTAGACAATGCGCGAGCTACCATCGGGATTTGACATCAAACCCCGGTATTGGCTGGCTCTGTCACGTGACTTGATGCAAGGCTGGCGGAAGTTACTAGCTGGGGTGGAAGAAAGTGTTTCAGTCATGGCGAAGTTTGCAGTTTTATTTGTCTTTTCTTTATTATGTACTTGCAGGGCACAAGTACCTTTAATAATGTGGAGCAGTAATGGGTAGGTTTTGTTTTCAATGTTTAATTTTACCACGTTTGGACGAGTTTTTACATCTAATTGAATGTGTAAACATAAATGCTAGCATAAAAACTTTGATATCTTATTAACTATACACTGTTTACCAACTAATGTTTACTACCCCACATCTATCCTGTATATTATACATTTTTATTCATAAAAATAATCTAAAATATTTAAGTTTAATGACTTATTTGGATCACATTGTGTTTATACTCATTACTAAAGCTTCATAAGCCTGACAGCCTTCTTCTGAGAATGCAAATTATGTACAGTATATTATTCTATATTTATATGGCTAATTCATATTTAAACTTGTGATGATACATAGTCTTCTTGTACCTTTGTTTTCATCAAATAACTTTTTAATGTTGTAACTGACAGTCAAATTGTTGTTGCCTTTTTTTTTTTTAAACTTGGTGTTATTTGGTATTATTAGTCACAGTGACAGAAAGGCACAGAAGTGCATATCTCTCTATTTATAACATTAATCCTTAATTTTTTTTATCACACAGTTGTTTTTGTCTTTTAAATTGGTCAATATGTCAGTTTGGCAGTCATATCCCATAAATTTCTGCATGTCTTGGTAGTTAGAGTTTTATTTGATCTCATTGAGATACACTTGCTTAATTAATTCATATTGAGACATGTTCAGGCTCACAAATCTTAGAAAATCATTTGGGCTATGCTTTTATTTTAATTTATCCATTGAGTGTAAATGCATTTTATGAATTTCCTGACTGGTTTCTTTTAAAAGGCGCATCTGGGGCTCTGGGATAAAATCGGGGTCTACACATCACAGTGTACTTTTAAATTTGCAGTTAAATTCAATTTTTTTTCTTCTTGTTAAATATTAAGCTGGAAGCGACTGAATAGGAAATTGCAAGCAATCTGTAATGGTAGACTCTCTTGTCCCTGTCAATCACTAAGGCACTAGCCAATCATGGGAATTTATGTGGTCATGTGTACACACTAGGATAGTAGAACTTCTATGAGTGTACTTTATGCATCATGAGTAGCAGTTTGGAAAGATGTAGTCTGCCTTCTTATGACCCAGAGGATGCATGTGCCTTATCTCGCTCTCTCTCCCCCTCTCATACATAGCATATGATGGTTGATAGGAAGAAAATGGCTAGTGAAATAGTACACAGATTACATTAAAACAGGAGAAGTGATGGTTGAGTCTATTAGCACTCAGAATCCACCATAACCCAAATCATCTAGAATAAAGTGCTTAGTGCCGATCATCTGAGAGCTACTCCATTCAGTGCTCTTGAATTCTCCATCTCCTTTTGTTGGCATTGTAATGCATTGATGGCGAACTGTGTTTTCATGTTGGGGGTGAAAACTCTAAATACATTTTTAGATATATTTTATTGTTATAATAGCTTCTTATAATAATTGTAATTAGTTATATATTATATTACAGTTTGGAACCTGAACTGTGAAATAAGATAATATTGTCTCGTCTAAGTGCCGTTTTTGTAAACCTAGGTACAGTTTGCCAGTCATGACTGAACCAACAGCTGGCGAGGTCATCTCTGGTGCAAAGTTGGCATCTTATCTGAAGTCAGCCTTGACCACCTCACCGCGCAACGTGCTGCTATTTTTACAGGACAAGGTGAGAATGATGATCCTGACTCACCTTTGTCTGATCCTCTCAGTGTCATATGACCCTGAGCAACAGTCTCACTTCCTCTTAGAATTTCCAGGGCAGACCAGAATTATCACACACCATTTTTAAAGAGGAAGTGGGTGATAAAGACAGAGTATTACATAATAGTGGAAGCATTAGATTCATGAAGTCTGATAGAAGGTTAGTACATTTTTAAAGATGTTTTTTAAAGAAAAATCACAGGTTTATATGTTACTGCCATTGTTCAGTTGTACCACCTCCTATAACTCTGATGCCACATTGTATCTACTTTCTTGTGAGCCTTTCACATTTCTTTACTACTGAGTAAAAAATCAATAGAGCAACAAGTCTACAACCATACTGACTCTGGTAGCCACGCTCACAAAATCTTGAAATATCACTTTCCTTGTTACCAAAGAGGCGTGTTCTTTAAGTGGTACTAGTTTTTGTGGTGCACTTCATTTTAATAAATATTTTCAAATTTCTAGTTTCACAGAATACTGCGCAATACAAATATTTCAGGTAGGAAAAATGTATATTAAATTGTAATAAAGTGAGTTATGAATTTATGGAGCTGATCATATAATTTTATTTATTTATTTTTAATTCTTCCATTTTTCTCCCTAATGGAGTCATATCCAATTTCCACCCATCAAGTGTTACCTTCCCTCTGACATGACCACCACCAACCAGGGAGGAGTGAAAGCATGCACACTCTGTGACATGCAATACTTGCCACTCACCTCTTTTCGAACTGTTGTGCATGCGTATTTGGGGGTGGTCTAACACTCAGAGGGAAAGCACAATCCACCCCTCGTACCAATGAGCACACAGACACCTGTGATTGACTGGCGATCACTGTGAGTGACAGGGAAGTGAGCGTATGCATCCCTCCCTCTCGTAAGAGTTCAGCCAATTAGCTCCCATCGACTTCTGGTCACGGATGGCTGTGGCATTAACCCAGATTTGAACTTATAAATTTTCTGGGTTAATAGTCACACATCTTGTCAAGGTGCCACTTGGGAATGTTGTGTTTCTATAGTAACTGCTAATCCACAGGAAGAAACTATGTGATATACAGTAAGTAACATTTGTTAATATTAATGTGATGAAGTGCTTTTGGAAGGAATCTCCAGTGCCAGCACTTAGTGAAAGTATTTTGTGCATTGTTAAAAAATGAACACATGATTTGCTTTATATTAATAGGTCTCTGTTCCTCTTTGTAGTTAAGCATAGAAGATTTCACAGCATATGGTGGGGTCTACGGCAACAAAGACGACAGTGTGTTCGTGAACTTGGAGGTGAGGTTGAGTTTTACCGCGATCCAAAACCCTTGGCAGTTTAACATAAGCAGCATGTGGACATCATGCACACCACATACGACGTGTATTTAATGAGCTGTCCAATAGACTTGCCAAATCTCCAAAAAAACTAGATTGCACATTAGTGCTTCAACTTTGTGCCTGGGTGGCAACCATCATGGTAAGACTACTTTACTGTTGAAACTTGCACGCAAATAGCACGAAAAGATGGTAAAATGGAAATTACATTCAAGATGTACATTTTAAAACGTTTTTTATTGCCACATTTCAGCTATGCAGAGCTTTATTTGTATTTTTTAATTAACAAATATCAATAAAATTATTTGTAAAGTTATATCCATTTAAGGTATTCTGACAATTAGCAGTAACATTTTCATGGTTTTTGTGCTGTGTTGACTTTCAATGGCTTTTTTTTTTTAGATTTTAAACCAAGATGGTGCCACCCTGCTTCAAAACTGCCACAAAAATGAGCAATGTAGCCATTTTTCTTTTAGTAATTTTTAGATCAGATGTATATATCAAATCTGTCATGAATCCAATTACTTGTCTAGACATGTGACACATTGAAATATACAAAATACCTCACTAACTCACTTGTGTGAATACAATGTTTATCTTGGGACACTTTTGATTAATGTAAATGGAACCAAACATTTGTTACATGCTTAAAGACATAGTATTGCTAGAGTCACAAAGCCACACCTGGGGCCAAGCCTTGGTCCCTTAGTAATGATAGCAAAGGCAGATGCGAGATCCAAGTTTCATCAGTTTATGCCCATGGGAAACCCTTTTTAAATGGCAATATATGGTATTGTTGGGATGGCATATGTGGGGCCGGTGGCGCAGTGGTTAGGGTCCTGCGCTCGTGATCGGGATTGTGAGTTCGAATCCCACTGATTGTGAGTTCGAATCCCACTGAGACCCTCACTGTGCTAAGACCCCTGGGCAAGGTCTCAACCACAAGTGTGCCTCTGTTCACCCAGCAGTATAAATGGGTACCAGTAAAAATATACTGGGAGGTAACCTGCGATGGATTAGCGTCCCATCCAGGGGGAGTTGAACTCCTGGTCACTTCATGCTATGGAAACCGGGGATAAGCACCGGCCTGATGAGCCACGAAGCTCGGGTGTAAAAACCCAACAGACTTTACCTTACCTTTACCTTGGGATGGCCTGCTATACAAATTTAAATCAGATCAGATGTGATCTTAGTCACGTACAACTTGCTTTCATAAAGTATTATACTAATGAAGGGAAAATGCACGTATCAGTATATTATAAGTGATTTAGTGTCTGAATCTTTTTTTTTTTTTGGTTTGTGCTCCAGTCTGCATTGCACACATCTAGTAAAGTGATGTTGCCAGCTCTGGACTGGATTGTAGCCAACTCTGTGGAAGAAATCTTCCAACAAAGTCTTGGGGTTGCAGCACACAACATCACGTCATCGGAACTCGCCCAGCTTCAGCTGAACACAGCACAGCCTTCTCTTCTTGTCCTCCGGCTCCCGTACAGCAATGGGTGAGGCACAGCACTGCACGGAAGTATTAGCAATTTAGTGCTTAATCCGTCTGATATATTATGGTTTGCACATTTGTTATTCAAGGGTTGGTTGTTTGCTTTGTGACTTGGAATTTGGTTGCTATAAAACATGAGAAGGGTTTTAATGTTTCAGGAATGATTAAGTCTATCTAAAGTTTGATTTTATTTTTATTTGTTTTTACAGTGCTGCATCAAAAGAGCTTCTTAGGAAAAATGGTGAGTTATTGTTTCTCTCTCTCTCTATCTCTCACTATGTCTCTTTTAAATTAATTAATTAATTTATGTATTTCTTTAAATTTGCATACGATATATTGTGTGTATGGTTAATAATCACAATCTCTTGGTAGATGAGACCATTGGAAATGTCCTGACTATACTGCAAGCTCAGAGTGTGCCTTACATCGCTGTTTACACTGGCCTGAGACCTTCTCATGTAAGGCAGCACCACACAGGTTCCTCCCCATTCACTTATAGATCACCACATATATGCATAAAACAGTGGATTAGAATGTTACGACACCCATAATTTTCCATGAACAGGTGAAAGGCCCAGAAACAATCGATATTGCTTTAATACCAGTTAAAATACTCAACAATATATGGTACTAATAAGAATCAAGAGCTGGAAGATGGAGCTAGAGAGAAAGGCTTGTCCAAGCTTTGCGAGAGGAAGTGCCAGTTATGGGCGTCTGTGAGCGGGTACTGTAATGCGTTCCTCCAAGCGTGTTACTCCACTCGTGACTTTGCGTGAACAGCAGTTTGAAAAAAGGTGCTTGGTTCTATGGTATTTATGATAAGAGCGCCAGCTTTTAGAAAGTACCTTATTAGCAGTGGAGAAGTAATGTTGTTTTTATTTTGTCACGTTGTCATCATTAACAATACGATCATAACAAAAAAGTATCATGAAAAGGTTGTTATGAAATGCCTCGTATCCTGAATCTGATTAAGAACATAAACTTTACACACCAATCTTCGTGCTTAGTACTTTAACGTCATCTTCCCTTGTCTGTAGGTGATTGAGGACACGTCTGTGGCTTGGGAATCAGCAGGTCGCTCACTGCTGCAGGCACCAGAAGAACCACATGTGAAGCCTCCACTAACTTTCAACAATACAGAGGGAAAACCTTGTATTCTATTCTGGGCTGATCAGCTCAACGTAAGCTACAACCATGGTGACTTTTTTAATTTAGCGAATCTTACTTTCAATGGCTCGGTCTCCCTGAATGGATCTTTCTGTAATGAAACGGTTTCCAGGTAAGCGTTTTATGTTAACATGGATAGAATTATCTTTTATTTAATTTGTGAGGGTTAAAAAAACAAAACAACATTTTGATATCTGCTCTTCCAGACTTTCCCTGACTTACCAGAATGTTCTGAATTTCCGCTCATTCCAGCTTATGTAAGTGATGTCATAATGTTCCCTGGTGTACTTTATGCTTGATTTGATAATTGTTTTTGTGTAGTAAATGAAAAAATCTTCAATCCTTGAATCTCCAGCTTCTCGATGCGCAATGCCTCCTTCCCTGTATCAGCTCGTTTCTGGGCTCTCTTGGAGCAGGTGGAGCTGAATTACGATGGCCACCAGGCTATATTCAACGCCAGCCATGGGATCAATAGCCCTGTTGAGTATTCCTTCCACTGTCAGAAAGTGAGCAGTTCTGAAAGCCCTCTACTGGTGCCACGTCAGGTGACCGACAACGCCACCCTCTGGAACGTGCTCTTCACTGACTTCCAGGTACCTTCACACTCCGCATCAGCACTACACAATATATTTTACATGATCACCAGCTTTTCCAGTAATCCTGTCCTATTGAAGTTGGGGTACAGGTTTAACTGTATACTAGTGCTTATATCATGTGACTCTAACTCATCCTGACATTTCTACATGTTCAGTGGGTAGTCAATCATTTTGGAATGTTGATATTTGACCTTAAATCCAAAGAAATATACTGTGCACTTCAATTTAGTACTGTCAGAAGCTCCGCCCTCAGAATTTATGAACACGTATTGCCATGGCAGTGATATTACCCACAATCTTCGCTTCAGAGGATTGACAATAGTATGAGTTTTTGCACTGCAGGTCATGAGCATAAACGCCCCGTTGCTGATTGCCTGAAATAGTGTTGTCTGCCTCACACTGTGCCACCAACCTTTTAAAATAAATAATTAAAGAAAAATTAAAACTTATTTAATTTTCTGTAACCGCTTCATCCTAAATAGGGTCGCGGGGAGGCTGGTGCCCATCCCTGCCAACTCAGGGCGAGGGCAGAGTACACCCTGGACAGCTCGCCAGGCCATCGCAGGGCGGAAACACGTTGACAGCTTTGCAGCCTACTCTTGTCGAAAGTCAGCAATGGTTCTTTTACATGCCTCACACCATAGACAGACTACTAAAGGCAGTGTCCTACTAGTGACCTACTAGGGCAGTGGTGGTCTAGTGGTATAAGGCGCCGGATCGCTGATCCAAAGGTTGGGGGTTCGAGTCCCACTCTCCACAAGGTTGTCACTGTCCTCCCAGTGCAGCTTACTGGGTTATCAAAGGCCGGCCACGTGTCTCACTGTCTATGGTGTGAGGCATGTAAAAGAACCATTGCTGACTTTCGACAAGAGTAGGCTGCAAAGCTGTCAGCGTGTTTCCGCCCTGCGATGGCCTGGCGAGCTGTCCAGGGTGTACTCTGCCCTCGCCCTGAGTTGGCTGGGATGGGCACCAGCCTCCCCGCGACCCTATTTAGGATGAAGCTGTTACAGAAAATGATGATGAACTAAAACTTATTTATTGGTGATATTTGTAATCTTTGCATGCAAGATGTCTCGCACTGTGCATTTAAATAACGAACGTCCTTTTTAAAACCAGATCCAAGGCTTCAACGTGACTGGGAATTTCTCATACGCCAGCGACTGTGCGGGCTTCTTCACTCCCGGAATCTGGATGGGGCTTCTGACTTCTCTTCTCATGGTTTTCATCCTCACCTACGGTCTGCACATGATCATGCAGCTACACACCATGGACCGCTTTGACGATCCTAAAGGCCCTAGTATTTTGGTGCCTCAGAGCGAGTAAATCCGGAGCCGGAGTTTGACTTCTGGTTTCATTTCTATTGTTTTTGTTGTGAATAGAACCCTGTTTTCATTCCACATGTCGAACATTGTTGAGCTCGACGAGGTGAGCAAGGTGTTTTTGTAATTAGCACTGCAGCCTTGTGCTGTTTCAGGTACAGAATTTGGAGATTATATTTTTGCTGGTAGCTGTCGATCATGCTTATTTCACAATAACGCCAATTCCTTTCTGATGTAAGATTTCAGGACTAACAGTATTCTTCGCACCATTGGTAGATGAAAAACAAGATTTTTTTGATGCCAGCTTGCCATCCAGACAGCTGTATGTATTTGATACAGATGGGGTACCTGCCAAAATGCCGTATGCCAAATTTACTACTCAAGTGACCTTAAACAACTTTATAAATTTCCTCCCACGTGTGTGCGTGTGTGTGCGTGTGTGTGTGTTCCCCTGCAATGGTTTGGTGAGCTGGTTCACTGAAAGGCTGAAGTTGGCACAAGTCTCCCTGCAACCCAAGTAGAATTAAGCAGTTCAGCAAACGAGTGATGAGCGAATATACTACTGAAGTTTCTTTTAATTCAAAAGTAGGGGTTTCCTCAATATCTGTTAAAAGACTCTGCTAAAATGTTAATTAATCCCTCGGGCTCTCACCTTGTCAGTCAACATCAATATGTGAGGAATGAAACTGTTATAGGAAAGTCTTTTAATTTTGAATGATTGAGATGTACCCACCATTTGATTTTAATATAACAGGGCAGCCCTCAAAATATTATTTATTTTACTTCACAGCAGTTTCGAATAGAATTATTTTTTGTACATAAAAGTATGGTCGGGTTGCAGAATACAATGTATTTCCTGTCAGTGTAGACTCTCTGGGAATCTGATTGGCTTGTAACAGGCACTTGGAGCAGGTAATGGCATCAGAAAATATATATATATATATATATATATATATATATATATATATATATATATATATATATACACATACACACACATACATACATACATACATACATATATATATATATATATATATATATATATATATATATATATATATATATATATATATATATATATATATATATATATCATTTTATTACTTCTTTCTTGTTTCCGTGTCTATATACATCCAATCACGATGTAATTGACATTGATCCCTGAAGCTTGAATGATGCGCATACAGGGATTGTCATGGCTGTGGTCACAATGATGTACCGTATGGTTCGCAAGGTCACATACAGACTCACTCACGCCTACGGGCAATTTGGAAGGGCAGTTAACAGTAGGTTGATTGTGCATGCTTTTGGACTGTGGGAGGAAACCAGAGTACCCGGAGGAAACCCACACAAACACAGGAAAAACACGCAAACTCCGCACAGAAACGCCCAGGCCTGGAATCGGACCCAGGCTTTCTTGCTGTGAGGCGGACATGCTAACCACTACGCCACCGTGCTGCCCGTTTTCGTGTAGTATATACTATATATACTAAAACTTGTTTTTTTTAAAGACCTTTATGAACTTGTTTGTGCTGCAGTTCATGAGTTACAAACTTACACAATTAATTAAAATCTTATTTTAGAGTAATTTTTTTTCTTTGCGCCCATGTTCCCATGTACTACATACTGCATTCACTACCATTCACTTCATTCAGGCTTGGTGGATGTCACTGATTTGAATAATTATTGCCCAGTGGCACCTGTAAATTTAGAATGAAACGCAATCTGTCACATTAAAGACTGCAAAGTGGTCCATCATGAACATTTTGGCATGGCTAAAAAGTCTGATTTTTGTGATGCACTGACATTAGACTCCTTCCAGAAATGTGAAGCAAATCTCGTGACTTTTTTAACCTGTTTATACGGAACACCTGACAGATTTATCATTACCAAAGTTATTAATATCAAACTGATGAGTGAAATTAATAAACCTGCCATTTGACTTAAAGCCATAAAATGAAGCCTTAAGTTTGCCTTAAACACTATATAATTGTTGTCAAAAATTAATGAGCATTGTTCAAGCTAATGTGTCAGGGAGATCAGCAATATAGTGATGTAAACAGTGAGAGTAGAATATTTTTGGTGGAGATTTGGTGTATTATGTATTCCTTTACGTGAGCTGCGGTGTAGGAATTTTTGTGCTGTGTTCCAGCACTCTTAGAAATCCTCTCACACGCCTTTGTTTTGAATGAAGTAACACATGTCACCCTCTAGTCAATCATACTGTATGTTATTTGGGTTTACTGTGGATTACAAAAATATTCACCACCACCACTGGGGGGGAAAAACCCCAAACACTCACAAACTGATGGGTTCATCTGTATCTTTCCCCAAAGTACGAGTGTTTATATCCAACCAGCTATAAATGTAGAATTAAGTTCTACCTGAAAACGAAAACCCCTTTTGTACCTATGTAAGCAAACATGTAGTCACCTGTAAATTTTCTGGATGCAGTCATGAGCAAAAAAGTTTATATGTAGTTTATAAAATCTATTCTAAAACACGATCAACAAAAATTTTGTGAATACTTTTGCGTCCCACTGTAAATCCCCCCAAAACGGACAAAACTGTCACCTGAAATGTTTACAACCTTATTTACTGTTAAATTTCCTGATGTGTCATCAGCTGTATAATTATTGGTGGATGTATAATTTAACACTCAGCAATAAATTAAAGATTGTGTATATTTGTGCCATTTGAAGTGATACTATTATGTGGTCATAGAAAGAAATTAGCTTCAGAAATAAATGTATTTATAAACAAACTGTTTATTTTCATGGAAGTAGAGGAAAAAACTCCGGTCTTGGAAACCATTTGGACTGTCTGGATTTTAATAAATAAAAATATACACATATGTATAATGTATTAATTATTGTAACATGCAACACATCTAAAATGAATGAGATCATCTACCGCAATGTTTCAGGAGGTACATTTTATTTATCTACGTTCATGTTTAATTCGGCAAATATTTCTATTCAGAGTGTGTCTTCTGCATGAAGGAATCCAAGCATGTAGCGGAAAGGTGCTGCTTGAGGACAGTCCTAAGATTTTCACAACTAATCTTTCTGGCTCTGTGTTTGTGTCTAACTCAATTCACATAAAAATATGTAAGGCCAAGAATAAAACCTAAAGGTCAGCCGAGTTTTTAAGGTAGAAAGGGGTTTCACTTTAAATCATATTAAAGGTACAAATACTGTACATAAACTCATGAAGTAACCATCTCAGTGACGAAGAAAGATGGGTCAGAGGTTATGGCTCTGACTGGGTGATCACAATGTTGGGCATTCAAGCCCCAGTGCTACCAAGCTGCCATTGTTTGACCCTTCAATGGAACCCTTAACCCTCAATTGCTGAGATGTATACAGAGAAATGTAAATTGCTTTGGATAACAGCATCTACCAAATGCTGTAATTGTAAATATATGTAAAGGTTATTTAGTGAAACGTTCGGTGATAATTAAGTCATTCCAAGATTGTGTTCCCTAGAGGGTGGCGTCGCGGAGTTCTCGGAGTCAAATTGTTCCTTTATTTTAATTTGTTTTGTATGTTGTTTTTGTACTATGCTCGTCTATGACCGTGCGACACTTACTACAGCTATGAGAGCGCAGTCCTTTTGGACGTTTAGAACTGAGCACGCCCGCAGCTCAATGATAGCCGCACCCCGGATGACGATAGACCCCGGCGGAGACGTGGCAGGCAGGGAGGGGCTGAACGATGACCACAGCGCTTGGTTAGCAGTGGAAGGTTGGCACTCCCGGTCATACTGCTTGGAAATGTTCAGTCTCTGGGAAACAAGATGGACGAGCTTCATGCTCAGATTGCGGCGCAGAGGGATCGACAGGACTGCTCCATGCTGCGTTTCTGTGAAACATGGCTCGAGGAGAGGACACCTGACGAGGCGACGACACCAGCCGGCTACACGACCTTCAGGGAAGACCGAAGCGCAGTGGATAGCAACAAGAACTGAGGCGGAAGAACAGCGGATTCTCGTTAAATAAACCTGGTGTACTGACTGACAGTAATCACTGACTCTAATCCTCGCTCTGAGAACGGAAAACATTTAACTTTGAAGTTGCGGCCATTTTGTTTACCCAGAGAACTGTTCATTTTTTTTCCAACAAAATATATATATAAATATAATTATAATAGCATATAACATAATTTAGTGCAATTTCATTTATTGCAGTTATCTACTGATTTTTTCATTGATTTATTATCATCATTTTAATGTTATTAATCTTATGTTTATTGGGTCTGTGTAACATCCTTTAAAGATAGAATTTTTTTGTATTTATTTTATAGGTTTGTGTTGATTTGAGCCTTCTTTTGTTTGTAACTTGACTCCTTGAACAACCCAGGTGGCGCTGTTCGTCGTAATATAACGACGTAACCAAAATTTCCTCCGGGATAATAAAGTATTATCTTATATTATTCCATGAAATCATTTTACATTCCAGACACGTTTTATTTTAATCATCATAAACCAAATAATGATGTCATACCAATCATACTTTCCTCAATAAACATAAGCAATGAAATATCTTTTTTTTTTTTTTTTACTGAAACATGTATTATCATCACTGGGTAGTTGTGGCCTGGTGGTAAAGGTGCTGGATTACTGATCCCAAGGTTGGGGTTCAGCAACCCAGCGAACTGGGTTATAAAAGGCTGGTCATGTCGCTCACGGTCTATGGTGAGAAGTTGACATAAAAGAACCATCGCCGACTTCTGTCAGAGGAGCTGCATAGCCGTCAGCAGGTTTCTGGCCTGCGATGGCCTGGCAAGCAGTTCAAGGTACACACTGCCCTCGCCCAGAGTTAGCTGAGATGGCACCAGCCTCCCCATGACCCTAATTGTGATTAATCGGCTCAGAAAATGAATATCAAAAAATAAAAGTGGAGTTTAATGAGTGAAGCCTGCAATGCTATTTTATTTCAGATTTGGCTCAATATATTCAGAGACAATTTTGAACATTTGACAGGATTATTTACACAAAGATCTGATTTTATATGAAAAATGCAATAATGTCACATTTTGACAGAAGTGGACAAGGGCTATCTATGTGCACCAAAATGGTCTATTCTCAAGGCGAGTGCATTTCTTGCTCTCCAGTGTTCTGAAGAAATGTGATTTTTCTCTAAAACATCTTTCTGGTTAGAGCACTCTGGTTCTCAACCCATAAATTCCAAAGATCGACTGAACTCGTATGCCACTTGAGACCTGTTTTAAGTTTAATATCCTTAAGATGTTGAAGCGTTACCAGAACATTATCTGAATATGATCTGTGAAAATACAGCAGCACATCATTTACCGTACACGCTACTTCTACACAAACTCAGTGGGCTGACGCTACAGTTTCACTGGAAACACATTTCTCTTTATTGAAACTAAAGATATTTTAAAGGGGCTTCTTTTGTCATCACCACCACACCACCTTAAATGGTTCTGATGGAACACTGCATTGCATGTCATTTCTCATGTGCCTGATTTTCCACTGCAGTATAAATTTTATAATTTTCATATGCACCATAATCACACCAGAAAATACAACACACTGGCATGAACTGTTGCAAACACACCACTTCTTACAACTTCATATAGACCATTTAGAAGGTACATTCAATTCTTAAATAAGGTGCAGTTAATTCATGAAAAGGCCAGATGAGTGGGCGAAGTGGAGATTTGCTTTTCAATTTAGTACATTTTCCACGTCACTAATGAAAAGTCATATAAATTAATATAGATTTCATAAGTTTTTTTCCTCTGAACCAATGAGATTGCAATTCATTCTGGCGTGGATTCTTTTCCATAAAACCCAAATCATAATCAAAGCTGAGCCAGGCAATAGTAAAACCAGACTTAACTAAATTACAAGAAAAATCATACAAGGCAACTTTTAGAAGGGAGGGGGGGTCAAGTTATTTGGACTGTTCACACACACACACACACACACACACACACACACACACAAAGAATAAACAAATTAATCAATGAAACTAATAGAAAAATAAACATCAATCTAAAATCCACATGACAGCTTTTGATATGCACATAATTCTGGATTAAATGAAGCATGAACAAAGAAATATAATCAGATTACAATCAATACAGTTGTTTACAAAAAAATTCTTAGTCCTTCAAATTAATGCTTTGGATTTTTTTTTTTTTGTAGAATTCTGTGCAATTATTCCATTTATTACTTATAAATCAAATGCAGAACACAAATACCCCCAAAGCATTTTGTAGTGACATTCAAATCACAATCTTTAGGCTTATATTATAAAAAGGTTGCCTCGACTATTATACTATAGTCAGGGAGTTTACTTACTGTGGCAAGTCATGGTGTTTAAATTTTTAATTAAGTGCACATTTCAGCTACAAGTCAAGTTTACTGAGAAAACTCAATCTTGACCCTGTTCAATAACTCTACCTTGAAGACAAACAGTGATACAGTGGTAGTGTGGCACAGGCGCTCTTGGTATACATGATTTACATGCAGCAGGCACCAGAATAATGAATCAAAATGAACAGTGCACAGAGTTTGACTTGGTGGGTTTCAGTGTACATTACAAACAGCACAAATACAAGATTTCGGAACTTTCGGGTTTAAAGGATTTGTCCAGTGTCATCACACGGAATGATGTAAAATTTTTCTGATAAGTAAGAAGCAGCCAACAATGCTTAGTGACTGATTAACTGTTGATTCTTGCAAGTATTTATACATAAAGGCAGTGAGTGTGAAAGACAGATTAGGATGTTGTGCTGTATGCATCAAGACATTCAGCCAAACCAAGCTGTTTTATCATTATGGAAAAGCAGGATATATTTTAGTTATGCATGATGTATTTTTATGACACTTTTTTATAATTCAAATCACACAGAGCAGAGGTTCCCAACCACTGGGTCACAGCAATAGGGCCATGAGAACAAAAGACTCAAAATAAATACTGTACAAGTATACCTCATCTTACATCGTTAATTGGTTCCAGGAGAGACGATGCAAGTCGAAAACAACTGAAATCAAATTAGCCTGTCTCTAGGCTAGGGCACGTCAAATATACTTGCATATAATACACACACACACACACGTTTAATATACTAAATATAATATACAGAAAGCCCCCACCCGCAGATCCTAGAAAGCCACAAATTATTGATGTGGTTTTAAAATCCCATGTCTGGTATTATATATGCCAAAATATGCTTCTTAAACACATTCTATAGACAGTCTTACTCATTAATACAGTAATAATGTAGTAAAATTTAGTAATGGTCAAGTAAAAACTTGAATTTTGCACTGTGATATTTATGAATAAATAAAGCACTTAGGCTCCTTATCAGAAGCTAGAGAAAATGCAAGTTTGAGTGGCATCATAGGGCTTAAATCATTAAAAACACACAAGTGAATTCACAATTCAACCAATCACATTGATAACATGTGCGTGGGGGGGTGTACACATCATCTGCAACCAATCAGCAGGAGGGAGAAACAAACTCTCACTGATGGGCTACATTTGAATCATGTGCCACTAATGTTATGATGATGCATATGTATAATTTTCCGGGTCTGCCACTAATTAGTGCTTCTCAAGTAGTGGGGCAAGCCATGTGATGCCAGGGGGAGCGTGGATGACCCTGGAGAAAATGCTTTTTTGCCAAACTGCACTAGAATTGTGTTTTTATTATTTCATGCTTTTTCATTTTTAATGTTAATGGGGGGGGGGGTCCTTCTTCCTTGAGTGGGTGTCACAGAAAATAATTGAGAAGCACTGTGATAAATTCTGTTTGTTTGTTTAAAAACATGAAAAAAAGCCTTTGAGAGTAAAAGCCACAAATATGCAGGGCCACGATTGGTGAACCACGAATGGGTCGGGGCTCACTGTAAAATATAACGACAAACTTGTTTTTATTTTTTGAAAACCGACGTATAATCGAGAACGACTTAACTCAAAATGACTTAAGTCAAGGTATACCTGTACTGTACTAGAAAAAGAACGCTTTCAGAACCACCAAGGTATTTCCAGATTAACTTTTATATTAACTTATGTGGTCACAGTGCTACTCATTCTAACAGGCTCGCTCCAATAAGCATTCTCTCCTCCAAAGATCATAAATAAAATATTAGTATAGACATTTCACGCAAGTTTCGTGATTTGATTGGTTCACCATCTCAGAATAAATAATTTGCACATACATGTGAGCACCAACAGCCTCGAATTCTGTGCAACAGTGTCACTTCTACTTGGAGTTCTGGTATACTACTAGAAAAGAAAGAAAAGCATACTAAAAAATTATTGTAGTTTGTTTATTATATTTTAACCAGGACTGAGGCACGTCAGGTGAGCTGTGCATTGTGAGCAGTGCTAGCACATCTGTTCAGCCCACTCATTCAGAGTTAAAGTACAGACTAAGCCGTCATGGAAACAAAGACATTTTCACACCTCATTTAAATGTTTCAGTAAATGTTAGAGGGAAACACAAAAGTAGGATAGACTAATTTATACAGTTAATTTTGTCACTTTGAAATGTGATCTTGAAGCCTGGTCCCGGGTACCATGACAAACTTTGAGTGTCTTTAATTTGGTTCAAGCATCACCACCTTGGCATGTTTGTTAATTCCCGAACAGTGGACCAATCCGATTGCACCGTTCCTCTGGAGTATATCCCAATTTACATTATTATATTTAAAAAAAACAAAAAACAATTTAACCATAAAAGTAACTTTCTTCCATGTAGTATACACTAAAAATATTCAATTGATCATATGCTTACCAGCAAAACGACTCAAGTCGAATCACTGTTGACAAAATAGTTGGGAACCTCTGTTTATGATAAAATCTTAATTCAAAACCAAAGGCACAACATTCATTTTACGCAGAGAAAAAAAATCCAAGAGCAGAAGACTAAACAGGAGCTTGCAGTTCATTTTCGGATGTTCATCAGCTCAGTGGGATGCATACAGAGCAGAACACCACTAACATGGTTTGGATCAGCTGGATCACGTTCTAGAAAAGGGCATAAAAAAATAAATAACCTTCAGGGGAGATGAGTATATTTCTAGTATATTTCAATGGCTGTTAGTTGTAGTAAACAGACGAAAAACATTCACTATGAAATGCTCACAAAAACTGGAGTCAAATAAGCAACATGCATTTCTTACAGCAGGCTTAGCAATCAAGTTAGTTACAAGTTACACTACATTTACACCCACAAGTGATATATGGCCATTCAGTTTGCAAACAAGTGGCAGAAAATATGGTGATTCTATTATTAGGGTAAATTAGAACAAATGGCATGAACAATTTCCTTTTTCAATCCTGAGCACTGTGTGGTCCCAAGTTCTTTAGTTTGGCACTGAATTTTAGTGCACGCCTGCAAGCAATTATTCCCTTTCACAAAAATCTTGTAAAATTTAAGACTGTAGGCTTGTCATTAATATACATATTCTTTCATTAAGACTTCAGAGTAATAGGTGCGAGATGTCACTTGTTAGTGTAAACACAAGGTAAAAACACATCAGGATACAACTACAAAAAGTCGTGTGTCACTGCTATTTAATTTTGCAGTTTTCTCTTCATAACCCATGAATAAAGCCACATTCATTTATTTATACAAGGATCCCTCGCTACTTCAATTCATGCTGCTTCAGTGCATCGCGGTTTCTAAAATAAATAAAAAAATAAATATTCATTGAAATAAAAAATAAGGAAATTAAGGAAGAATAGAAGAAAAGGTTAAGGAAACTGCCACAATAACGAGACCAATTATGCAAAAAAAAAAAAAAACCAACCAACACAAGACAACCCAAAATCTGCCATCAAAACTTCTTACATTGTTGCATCTGTGTGTGCACGTCCATCTGCATGCGTGCGTATGTATGCATGTCATCTTCTCATGCAATACCATCATTATGTGTGTGTATTTATATTTTAATTATATCTTATTTTTTGAATGATTAATTGTTGGTACAAGATTTATTGATATTATATACACATATATAAACGTGCGTCAGTCGGGAGGGGGGAGATCCTACTCCGTGGATTTCGATGCTAGCGTGGTGATCTCGGTCCCAATTAACTGCGGGAAGTGTGGGATCCCTGTATGTATATATACACACAGTCGGCCCCCAATTTATTTATATATATATATATATATATATATATATATATATATATATATATATATATATATATATATATAAAATAAAAGGACAGGATTTTATTGTTATTTGCTCTACCAAAAAGTATTGAGCACTCTCTTACGGGATCTACTCAGAAAATCCTCTCTCTCATATATATATATATATATATCCCCCCCAGTGCGGCTAACTGCAAAGTCATCAGCGTGTTTCTGTCCCTTGCTAAAAGGGTTGTGACAGGAAGGGCATCCAACATAAAAACCTCTGCCAAATCAAAATGTGCGAATCAGATGATTTGCTGTGGCGACTCCTGAGTAAAAGGAAAAAAGCCGAAAGGAAGACAGACATACATATATATATATATAAATATATATACACACACACACACACACACACACACACACAGTCGGCCCCAAATTTACGAAATTAATCCGTTCCAGGGCCAATTTCGTATTGCGGGGATTTCCTAAGTAGGGGTCGCACCTTACATGTTAAACGCCTAATTCGTTCCAAGGCTCCAGTCCTTGGACTGGATAAATCCCATAAACCCTTTAAAAATGATAAAAGCACACCAATTTTGTATGAAATGTGTTAAAAGTAAAAGAAAATTATTTATTAAACCATTTTATGAACATATTTATTAATTAAACCATTATTAAACATTTTTATTAACACACACCTCTCTCTCTCCTTCCCTCGCACGCTGCGGGCCACGCCCACAAGATGTGGAATTCAAAGCGCATTCCCTGCTTGAAAAACTCAACTTTAATTTGATTCCTTGAGGGCTCAGAATGCCAGATAAGCTCAAATGCACCCACATTTATTAAACATTTACTGAATTAAAACAACTTAAAAAATAAACTAAAAACTAAAGCGTTATTCCCTCTCTCTCCCGCTCTCTCGTGCATGCTGCGGGCCACGCCTCAAGACGTGAATTCAAAGTGCATTCCCTACTTGACAAACTCAACTTTAATTTGATTCCTTGAGGGATCGGGGTGCCAGTTAAGCTCAAATTCACCCACATTTATTAAACATTTACTGAATTAAACAACTTAAAAAAAAAACTAAACTAAAGCATGAAGCTTCCTTCTGTCTCTATCTGGGAGGCCAGCAGGCGGGATGTTGAGAGACAGCCAATGAGAGAGCAACTCGTGCATCATGTGATATTTTCATTGGCGCGTTTGAATTTCATTTCGTAAGAGGGGGTTGTTTCGTATTTCGGGGACAGAAACTGAGAAATGTTTTTCGTAATCCGGGGATTTCGTACAAATGGGTCTTCGTAAATTGGGGGCTGACTGTATTTTATATAAAATACATACACACACACACACACACACACACACACATCTTGGTTGTCTCTCGAATCCATGAAGGCAATTGGTTGTGTTCTCATCAGTGAGTACGCATGTGACTTCGGAGTACAAAGGCCGAAGCGCACACACTGTTGCAGATTGGCCAAGACACGCTTGTTGTAGAGATGACAGTAGATGACATTCGGTGTCTTTGTTGGCGGGCTGCTTCAAGGTCCCCCAGTGGAGCTAACTGGGTTATCAAAGGCCGGCCATGTCTCTCACTGTCTATGGTGTGAGGCATGTAAAAGAACCATTGCTGGCTTTCGACAAGAGTAGGCTGCAAAGCCGTCAGCGTGTTTCCGCCCTGTGATGGCCTGGCGAGCTGTCCAGGGTGTACTCTGCCCTCGCCCGAAGTTGGCTGGGATGGGCACCAGCCTCCCCGCGACCCAAATTAGGATTAAGCGGGTACAGAAAATGAACTGATGAACTGCTTCAAGGTGCAAGCAGCAGTCATCCTCAAAGGCTACAGCTGTGCATTGGATCAAGGAGCATCAGAGCTGTCCGTCATTAGCCGTCAGCTCGAGTTGGCCAGGCTTGATATCTGCCCATTTGAGGTTTGCCTTGAGGTTGCCGTTGTAGCTCTTTGGTCGACCTTGGTTGCAGTTTCCTTTAACCAGTTCTCCATAGAAGAGTTGGCATGGGATTCTGGACTTCTCCATCCTGATGACATGTCATGTCCACCCAAGTTGGGCTTTGATGAGCTTGGCTTCGATGCTTGTGGTGTTGGCTCTGTCTAACATCTCCTGGTTTGTAAGACAGTCTTGTCACCGTATCTTCATGATGGAGCAGAGGGAGCATTGGTGAAACTGCTCAAGCTGTTTGGTGTGTCTTTGGTACACAGTCCAGGTCTCGCAACCATACAACAAAGACGATATGACCACAGCATTACATACCTTGAGTTTTGTTGTGAGACGAATGTTTCTGTGCTTCAGGACTTTGGTGTGAAGTCTGCCTAATGCCTGACTAGTTTTCTCCATCAAGAGAACCATCACTGGAGATAGTGCTGCCCAAGTACTTGAATGTCTGGTCATTTTTCAACTGTGTGTCATCGATAGTGATGCATGGTGGCTGGATGGTCCCATTTTGTGCTGGCTGTGCATTACAGTTTCTCCAAAACTAATTGAGTCCAAAAAGCTTGGCCGCTTCAGAGAAGTTGTCAATTATGGTCAATTAAGGTGCAGTTACTTTTGGTTCACATCCAAAAGTCCCATCAAGCGAAGCCTTTGTTTTTCTTCCATGTAGTTGTTTAACATGCTTCTGGCGATTTGAGTGGCATCCTAATGCTTTGAATCCACACGATCCATAGTCTATTTCATAGTGATACCACGTGCACAATATTTTTCCAGGCCGATCAATCTTGTGAATGAAGTTGCCGAATAACGTCGTCACAATCGTTTTTCCGATGGTAGTATTGTATTCTTTTTCCATCCAGTCCCAGCGGAACTTATTTTTGACCAATTTGTCAATTTCTTTTATTCGCGCAGCGTCCTCTCTCCAAAACCGTTATCTTTCTGCTGAGAAGTAGCTAATTAGACATATGGGTACTACCGAAGCATTGATTGGCCAAAATACATTACGTCACCATAGTCAGCCAATCACAGTCGCCATTACATGCAGGGAGCTGGTTAAAAAGTCTGATTCAGAATAAAACGATTTATTTAATGCGTTTTTTACGAAAAAAAGATGGATTTTTCTTTTTTTGCCCCTGGAAATGAAAAAGAAGGAATTCCGTCTATAGACGGGGGGAAAAAAAAAAAAAAAAAAAAAATCACATGCCTGTTGTATATCAGGTTAAGAAACAATATGCTTCTGAACTTGATAATATAGAACTAGATCTTCTTTCTTCATTTCCTATCGGCTGTTCCCTTCAGGGGTCACCACAGCGAACCATCTGCCTCCATCTCTCCCTATCCTCTGCATCTTCTACTCTTACTCCAACTACCTTCACGTCCTCCTTCACCACATCCATAAATCTCTTTGGTTTTCCTCAAGGCCTTCTGCCTGGTTGTTCCAACCTCAGCATCCTACTACCAATATACTCACTATCTCTCCTCTGTACATGTCCAAACCATCTTAATCTAGCCTCTCTGACTGTCTCCAAAACCTCTTACATGTGCTGTCCCTCTGGTGTACTCATTCCTGTTCCTATCCATCCTTGTTACTCCCAAAGAGAACCTCAACATTTCTATTTCTGCCTCCTGTCTTTTCCTCAGGGCCACTGTTTCTAAACCATACAACATCGCTGGCCTCAACAGTCTTGTACACTTTTCCTTTCATTCTTGCCAATACCTTTCCGAGCACACATCATACCGGACGCTTTTCTCCAACCATTCCAACCTGCCTGCACATGCTTCTTCACCTCTTTTCCATACTCTCCATTGCTCTGAACTGTTCAGCCCAAGTACTTAAAATCCTCCACCTTCTTTATCTCTGCTCCCTGTAACCTCACCGTTCCTCTTGGGTCCTTGTCATTCACACATATATTCTGTTTTACTGAGGCTAACCTTCATTCCTTTCCTTTCCAGGGCATACCGCCACCTCTCTAGATTTTCCTCCACTTGTTCTCTGCTCTCACTACAGATCACAACGTCACCTGCAAACATCATAGTCCATGGGGAATCTTGTCTTACCTCGTCTGTCAGCCTGTCCATCACCATAGCAAACAAGAAGGGGCTCAGAGCTGACCCTTGATGCAGTCCCACCTCCACCTTGAACTCTTCTGTCACACCGACAGCACACCTCACCACTGTCTTACATCTCTCATACATGTTCTGCATCACTCTAACACACTTCTCTACTACTCCTGACTTCATGATATACCACAGTTCCTTTCTCAGCACCCTGTCATATGCTTTCTCCAGATCCACAAAGGCACAATGCAGCTCCATCTGGCCTTCTCTATTAACATCCTCAAAGCATACACTGCATCTGTGTTGCTCTTTCTTGGCATGAAACCAAACGGTTGTTCACAAATGCCGACCTCTGCCCTTAGTCTTGCTTCCACTATTCTTTCCCATAGCTTCATTGTATGGCTCATCAACTTTATCCCTCTGTAGTTGCCACAACTCTGCACGTCTCCTTTGTTCGTAAAAATATGCACAAGCACACTTCTCCATTCCTCCGGCATCTGCTCACTCTAAGGCCTTGTTGAATATTCTTGTCAGAAAATCTACTGCTACCCCACCTAAACATTTCCATACCTCCACAGGTATGTCATCAGGACCAATTGCCTTTCCACTCTTCATCCTCTTCAATGCCCTCCTCACTTCACCCTTACTAATCTTTGCTACATCCTGCTCCTCAACAGTCACCCCTTCTACTCTTTTTTCTCTCATTTTCCTCATTCATCAGCTCTTCAAAGTACTCTTTCCATCTTCCCAGCACACTTCTGTCATCAGTCAATACGTTTCCCATTCTGCCCTTAATCACTAACTTGCTGCACGTCCTTCCCATCTCCATTTCGCTGCTGTGCCAACATGTATTAATCATTTTCTCCCTCCTTACTGTTCAACCTATCATACAAGTCATCATATGCCCTCTGTTTGGCCTTTGACACTGCTACCTTTTCCTTACACTGTGTCTCCTTGTACTCCTGTTTACTCTCTTCAGTCCTCTCAATGTCCCACTTCTTCTTAGCTTATCTCTTCCTTCCTTTCTTTTCCTCATTCCACCACCAAGTCTCCTTATCTACTGTCCTTCCAGAGGACACACCAAGAACTCTCCTACCAGTCTCCCTGATCACATTAGCTGTAGTTGTCCAGTCACCTGGAAGCACTTCCCGACCACCCAAAGCCATTTTCAACTCCTCCTTGAAGACAACACGACCCGCTTCCTTTTTCAGCTTCCACCACTTTGTCTTCTGCTCTGCCTTCATCTTTCTTACCATCAGCATCATCCTGCACACCACCATCCTATGCTGTTTGGCAACACTCTCACCCACTACTACTTTGCACTCACTGACTTCCTTCAAATTACATTGCGTACACAAGATGTAGTCTACCTGTGTGCTCCTACCTCCGCTTTTATAAGTCACCCTATGCTCCTCTCGCTTCTGCAAGAAAGTATTCACCACAGCCATTTGCATCCTCTTTAAAAAAAAAAAAAAAAAAAATCGATCAACATCTGTCCTTCTGTGTTCCTGTCCTGGATACCAAACCTGCCCATCACTTCCTCGTCCCCTCTGTTGCCTGCACCAACATGTCCATTGAAGTCTGCACCAATGACCACTCTTTCACCTCTGGGGGTACCCTGCATCACTTCATCTAACTCACTCGAGAATCTCTCCTAATTTTCTAGCTCACATCCTGCACCTGTGGGGCAGAAGCACTAACATAGAACTAGATGATGTACCCAATTCTGAGCTTGAGTTTACTATTAGTGATCAGTTGTTCTGTTAGAAATCTGAGGTAAAACTATTTCTTATGCCTCTTATGTAAACAAATTAAAGGTTAAACAGGAAAAAATTTTAATTAAAGAAATCGAAACTCTGCAATTAAACCTTACTGATCATAATGTTGATATCCTTGCTGACAAACGTAAAGAATTACAGGAACTTCATCAAAAAAAGATGGACGTGTTCTTGTAAGATCTAGGACTCAGTGGATAAATGAGGGATAAAAAATTACTAAATACTACTGCAATCTTGAAAATAGAAATTTTATTAGCAAAGTAATGCCTAGTTTAGAAAAGCAGAATGGTTCCTTATTATCAAACCAAGAAGGTATCATGAAGGAAGCAGAATATTTCTACCAAAATTGTTACTCTGATAGGACCCCTTATTAAAATAACATTAATCTTAAATCTTTTTTTTCCAGAAAATATTCCTAGACTTTACCAGGAATCTGCAGATTCTTTTGAGGGTCCCATTGAGAAAGATGAACTTAAGGTATTGAAAAAGACCAAAAATAACAAGTCATTGTTCTGATGGCTTCAGCTATAAATTTTATAAGTTCTTTTGGGCTGATATAGGAGATTTTTTGCTGAGATCGACTAACTTTGGCTTTGCTAATGGGGAACCTTCAGTGACTCAGAAGCAAGGATTAATTACTTGCATTCCAAAAGGCAATAAACCTAAGCGCTTTATTAAGAACTCATTTCTTTATTAAATACTTATTACAACCTTATGTCATGTGTTATTGCAGAGGGACTTAAAACGGTTTTGCCACTCCTTATTAATGAAGATCAGACTGGCTTCATGACAGGAAGATATATTGGGGAGAGCATTAGAACTATTTGATGTTTTGTGTTTTGCTGAACACAAGAGTATTCCAGGATTGCTGCTTCTTGTTGATTTTGAAAAAGCCTTTGATTCAGTGTCATGGCCTTTTATTTATAAAACTTTGGAATTCTTTGGTTTTGGAAAAGACAATCGAAAGTGGTTGTCTACTTTCTAGAATAATATCGATGTTTAAAAACCTATGTTTATGACAGTGGGGAGAGTCACATTGACCTTCGAGAAAGTTCGGATGACAGCTCGGAAAGACGGCATGCTATAGTGCTAGGGCCAGCACCCTGAAGCACTGCACATAATTGCTACAAGTTCCACTACAAGAGAATACCCCCTTGCAGGCCGAGAGGCGGGGCAGGATGAACTGCAAACCCGGACGGACTCGAAGGATCACGAACCAGGCAACGAACCAAGGACTAGAAGTTTGATGCAAGCCCTCAAGCAAGCAGCACCAGAATTTAGACGGTGGTGTGGCAGCTGCGAAGACTAAGAACGAAAAAGGCGTGAAAATACACCAAGGCAAAACCAAGTGCAAGGAGCAGTTAAGACAGTGCAAAGCTACTGAAACATCAGCAGCTAATAAGACACAGGAGGATCTGAGCCCGGAAGCTCACCACAGTGCTCAGAACCCCCACGTCGAGACCAATCCTGGCACGACGGCTCAGGAAACAAGAGGTGTAGCAAGTGACGTGGCCAAGGAGAAGAAAGCTAGATTACAACCTTCCACCATCAATAGACAAGAGGTGGCAAGTTCTGGACAAAATTCTTGAAAACTGCCTGAAAGGAGAAACATGTAAAAAGATCCAGCTGTTGAGCAAGGTCGTTTATGATGAATGCAAGAGTTTGTTTGGAGCTCAAACTGTGAAGTCAAGACCAACCCGAGGAGGAGCAAGTAGAAGACAAAAACAGATAGCTAAGCTGCGTCAAAACCTCCGTAGTGTCAAGAAATCATGGAAGAAAGCTCCAAAGTCTGAGAAGGAAGGTCTGCAAGAGCTGCACCACACTCTGCAAAAGAGGCTTCTTCAATTCCGGTCAGCTGAGAGACTCCACAAGAGGCAAAATGAGAAGAAACAAAGAAAGGCGCTCTTCAGCAACCCTTTTCAGTTCACTTCAGACCTACAAGGAAAACCCAAGAGTGGCAGACGCCAATGTTCTCAAGTAAAGGTTGAATAGTGTGTAAAACAAGCACATAGCGACCCTGACAGAACTACACCACTAGCAGAACCCCCATATCCAAAAGAGGAGCCAGATCCTGAAACTCCCTTTGATATCTCAGACCTGCGCTTTGAAGAAATCAAAAAGGTCGTCAAAGCTGCAAGATCAAGCTCTGCTCCAGGTCCCTCTGGAATTACATACAAGATTTACAAGAATTGCCCAAAGCTTCTCAATCGTCTCTGCAAGCTTCTCCGCACAATCTGGAAAAAGAAACCGCTACCATCAGCATGGACCCTGGCAGAAGGTTGTTTTGTACCAAAGGAGCTAGATTCAAGAGGGCTGGATCAGTTCAAGGAAATCTCTCTTCTGGACATAGAAGGAAAGATATTTTGGTCTGTAGTAGCAAAGAGAATCACCACCTTTCTCCTGATTAATCACTACATTGACACCAGTGTGCAGAAAGGAGGCAGCCCAGGCCACTCATGATGTCTAGAGCACACAGCAACGATAAGCCAGCTGATCAAGGAGGCCAAGAAAAACAAAGAGTGACTTATCAGTAGTGTGGCTGGACATTGCCAAGGCCTACCCTAGCATACTCCATCTACTAACCGAGAAAGCACTGCAGCAGTACCATGTTCCAACAGAGGTCGTGCAGTTGGTCATGAATCATCTTACCAACATCAAGATGTGATTCACAGTGAACAACTTCACAACAGGCTGGCAAAGACTCGAGAAGGGAATCATGGCAGGGTGCACCGTTTCAGTAACACTATTCGTGGCAGCCATGAACTTGCTCCTCAAGGCAGGAATCAGCCAGTGCAGAGGTCCCAAGGCTGACGATGGCACCAGGCACCCATCTTGCAGAGCCTTTATGGACGACGTCACTGTCATGACAGAGTCACCAGCAGGAACCTGTTGGATTCTCTCAGCCCTTGAAAAGATGGTGAACTGGGCTAGAATGAAAATCAAGCCACCCAAGTCAAGGAGCCTCACTATTGCCAAAGGCCAGCTTGAATCACATGTTTTCATCATCCAAGATGAGAAGATTCCCACAATCCAGGATGAGAGCATTAAATGCCTGGGCAAATGCTTTGACCAGTCATTGTGAGACATAGAAAACAGCAGAGGCGTCCAAAAAGCGCTCAAGAAGTGGCTTCATACAAGAGATGGAAGTTACCTCCAATGCCGCTTCAAAGCATGGTGCTTCCAGTACTGCATTATCCCTAGACCGCAGTGGCCATTCCTGCTCTATGACATGGCCTTCTCTACAGTAGAGTCAATGGAACGACTGTGCAGCAGATTTTTGCGTAAGTGGCTGGGGGTTCCACCAAGCTACACTACTGTAAATCTTTACAGCAGGTCAGCTAAGCTAAGTTTGCCTCTGTCATCTGTGATTGAAGAATTCCAGACTACAAAAGTTAGAGCCATTTCTACCCTATGTTTGTCCAAGGATCCAGTAGTGCAGCAAGCAGGGGAAACTGAAGACTAGTAGAAAATGGAATCCTCACAAAGCAGTCCAAGTGGCAGAGGAGGATCTGCGTCATCAAGAGCTGGTGGGAACAGTTTGCAAAGGCAGATTAGGCCTTGGCAACTACGAGGGTAACCGCTGGAGCACAACAGATGACAGAACAAGAAGAGATACGATGGTGCAACAAGCTATAAAAGAAGCAGAGTACACCAGGTTTGTCATAGCAGTGGGGTTAGGAAGCCAAGGCAGCTGGACCAAATGGGAATCAGCCATCCAGCACCCATTCACATGGAAGGAACTGTGGAATACTGATCAACAGCTCAGCTTCCTACTACGTGCCGTGTCAGACCTGATTCCTACGCCTACTACCATATGGGGAAAAGAGGAGGACGCCTCATGCTCTCTGTGTAAAGGAAACAACTGCTCCCTGAATCACATCCTCTCAGCATGTCCTAAGGCTCTGGGAGAGGGGAGGTACCAATGGAGGCATGACACTGTCTTAAGAGAGATTGCCATAGTGGTGGACCAGCGCAGATTGGAAGTCAACCATCAAAGTATCCAGGACACAGGAAAACCCATCCAGTTCCTGAAAGAGAGAGGTGAAGACCAAGCCTAGCAAGCCTGCAACTAGAGGCTCAGTCCTGTCTTCAGCCTCCGACTGACAGCTTCTTGTGGATGTGTGGAAGAAACTACAACAACCACAAGCTGCATATTATAGAGACGCTAATCAAGCTTTGAGTAGCGTAGCATCAAGGATCGATGTTTAAAAACCAAAATTGATTATCAATGGAAATTTGTCATCAAAAATATGTATTCAGAGAGGATGCAGACAAGGAGACTCTCTCCCCTTACATATTTTTGTGTTCTGAGATCCTAGCTTTTCTTGTTCAATCTAATCCAGTGGTTCTTAACCCTAGGGGTTCGGTGAGTCAGTCTCAGGGGTTTGGTGAAGGTCAAGACACACACCCGACTCATTCATGATGACACACCCCACTTGGCCATCACTGGCTGCAGGTGATCATGCTACATTGCTTGGCCAATCTGTGCTGCAGGAAATTTGGTGTGCTCTGTAGTCGACTTGCGACTGTCGTGATGGTATGTCATGTGATTTCTTTCTGAACGTTTTTACAATGTTGAGCAAAAAAAAAAAAAAAAAAGTGGTCGGATGAATATGTACAACATGGATTCACATATATAACGGAACGTGATGCTAGTCAGCTTCCTATCTGCATGATTTGTGAAGTAGAATCAACCCCCCGCTGACTGGCATATACATGCATGTCTGTGTGTATACACTATCAATAAATACTTATAATAACAATTAAACATTCAAAAATAATGCATAAGATGTAAATAAAATATAAATACACAAATACAGACACATGTGCATGCACTCGGATGCACACCTCACATAAAAATGTAAGTAGTTTTGTTCTTTGAACACAGTGATGGTAATGCACAGTTCAGTTTGGTGCCCCAGTAAAAACACATGTCTTGAAAAAAAAAATCATTTAATTTTTCAATAAAGAAGGGTTCGATGAATAAGCTTATGAAACTGGTGGGGTTCAGAACCGCCAACAAGGTTAAGAACCACTGATCTAATCAGATGATTAAGGGCATCACTACTGGAAATATTGAATATCTTTGCCCAGTACACAGATGATACTGAATTTCTCTTAGATGGTAGCCAGTCATCGTTTGAAGCTGCAATAAAAATGTTAGATCTTTTTGCATCCATCTCTGGCTTAATAATTAATTATGAGAAATCTCAGGTTGTTTGGATAGGGTCTTAAAAAGGAAGAAAAAGGAGATTCATACCAGAGTTAGACATTAAGTGGAATCCTGAGAGTTTTAAGATTCTAGGTATTATTTTTTTCTACAGTATCCATGATATACAGGCTAAGATTTATGAAATACAAATAATCATTAATAGATGATCACCCCCAAGATGGCGCTGGATGACCTGCAGCCAGTTACAGGAGCTCTTCACCTTATTTTCTTTTTTTTTTCTCTTTTCTATTGTATATAGGGGTGTTTCTTTATCTTTTTTCAAAGTTTCTTTTTCTTTCTTCAATCCTGCATTTGGGAAGCCCACTTTTATAATGCTTTTGTTTTGCTTTGCACTTTTACTTTCATTTTTTGGATCGGCGTCAGGAAATTCATTCACCGACGGCTCTGAGCAACGCAGGTCTTACACACGTGAGACCCTCCTCAGCCTGCGCGCCCCCTCTCTCTTTCATGCGGAAAAGCCCGTTGTTCCAGTGGAAATACGAAGGAAAAGGAGAGGCTACGGAGGTGGACGAAAGACGCGGAGGACATATGTTCCCTCTGTCATCATGGGAAATGTCCACGCGATCGTCAACGAGACCGAGGAGCTGGCGGCACTGACCCGGCAGCAGAGGGAGTACCGGGACTGCAGCCTCATGTGTTTTTCGAAGACGTGGCTGAATGAACTCACACCGGACTCTGGTTTCTCTGAACGGATTTACAGATCAGAATGTGGCGGAGAGCGGAAAGAAGAAAGGAGGGGGAGTGGCGGTCTATGTGAATGAACAATGGTGCCACCCGGCCAACGTGCACGTGAAGGTGCAGCTGACCTGGGACCTGGAGCTGCTCGCGGTGAGCGCACAGCCATATTATCTACCAAGGGAGTTTTCACACGTGATTGTGTTTTGCGTGTACATTCCGTCCTCGGCTGATGCGGGGGCTGCGTGTGAGCGCCTCCACAGCGCTGTCAGTCAGACAGACTTGTCACCCCCGCGCCATGATTCTGATCAGCGGGGACTTTAACCACGCCCCTCTCTCTGCCTCTCTCCCGGCAATGATGGGATGAATACATGAAGTGCACCACAAGAGACAATAAAACGCTGGACTTGCTGTATGCTAATGTGAAGGACGCTTACAGCTCCACCCCTTCCCCCCACTGGGACGCTCAGACCACAACCTCATCTACCTGATCATCGACCTGCTCCCCCGATACACACCCAGAGTGCGAAAGGAACCTGCACAGAAGAGGTCTGTGAAAGTGTGGACCAAGGAGACCAATGAGAGGCTTAGGGACTATTTCCAGACCACAGACTGGAGCATGCTCTGTGACTCCTTTGGCGAGGACATCGACGGCCTCACACACTATCACCGATTACATGAACTTCTGCGTGGACAGCACTGTGCCACCACGGAGGGTACGGTGTTTCTCCAACCACCCCCCGTGGGTCACCCCTGAGCTTAAAGTCCTCCTGAACCAGAAGAAGAGGGCTTTCATCTCGAGGGACAGAAGAAGGTCCAGTGTGAGCATCAGGAGGGTCAAGAAGGACTATGGGAAGAAGATGGAGGAGAAGCTGGCTCAGAACAACATGCGGGATGTCTGGAGAGGACTAAAGACCATGTCTGGATTTGGGCAGTGTCAGAGGGACAGCTGATGGTGACCAGCGCTGGGTGGATGAATTAAACTGTTACTTCAACAGGTTTGATCGGGGCAGTGGTGGTCTAGTGGTATAGGGCGCTGGATCGCTGATCCAAAGGTTGGGGGTTCGAGTCCCACTCTCCACAAGGTTGTCACCGTCTCCCCAGTGCAGCTAACTGGGTTATCAAAGGCGGGCCATGTCTCTCACTGTCTATGGTGAGAGGCATGTAAAAGAACCATTGCTGACTTTCGTAAAGAGTAGGCTGCAAAGCCGTCAGCGTGTTTCTGTCCCTTGCTAAAAAGGCTTGTGACAGGAAGGGCATCCGACATAAACCTCTGCCAAATCAAACGATTCGCTGTGGCGACTCCCGAGTAAAAGGGAAAAAGCCAAAAGGAAGACAGACAGACTTCAACAGGTTTGACCCCCCCCCCTTTCACAAATCTCCAGACCAGCAGACACCTCGCCCTCCCCAGGCCAACTTCATTTGACTGCTGCAGCCCTATAGACACATCCTCTCCCTCTGCAGCCCACCCCAGTCCCCCCTCTCCCTCAAGTCAGACCAGGTGAGGAGACAGTTGAGGTGACTAAATCAGAGGAAATCTGCAGGACCAGATGGCATCAGTCCCAGGCTGCTGAGGATCTGCACGAGCCAGCTTTGTGAGGTACTATGCCAACTGTACAACCTGAGCCTCAGCCTGGAGAAGGTTCCCGTCCTGTGTTAGACCTCCTGTGTGGTCCCGGTTCCCAAAACAGCTCAAGCGAAGGAACCAGCCCACTACAGACCTGTCGCCCTGACCTCCTACCTCATGAAGACCATGGAAAGGCTCCTCCTCGAACACCTCCACTTTATGGTGAGCCCCACCCTAGACCCGCTGCAGTTTGCCTACAGGCCCAACATCAGGGTAAAAGACGCCGTCATCTACCTTCTGCAGCGGGCGCTCACCCACCTGGAGATCGTCGGCAGCGCTGTGAGGGTCATGTTCTTTGACTACTCTTTGGCGCCTTCAACACCATCAGGCCAATGCTTCTGCGGGGGAAGCTGGAGGATGTGGGAGTGAATGGACATCTTGCTGCCTGGATTATCGACTACCTCACTGACCATCCACAGTACGTGCGGCTGCGAGTCAAAGGTGGCAGTCTGCAGCACGGGGGCACCGTCCTCTCACCCTTCCTTTTCTCCATTTACACCTCGGACTTCACCTATAACACAGACAGCTGCCACCTCCAGAAGTTCTCTGACGACTCCGCCATCGTGGGCCATGTGTCAGAGGGGAATGAACGAGCTGGAGTACCGGTCGGTGTCGACTTTGTGGACTGGTGTGAGCACAACCACCTGGTGTTGGAACACTAGGAAGACGAAGGAGATGGTGGTCGACTTCAGGAGAAGCACTCTAACACACACACACACTCACTGGTGAACATCCAGGGACAGGACATTGAGACAGTGGACAGTTTCAAGTACCTGGGCATTCACCTCAACAATAAACTGGACTGGTTCCACAACACCAACGCCCTGTACAAGAAAGGCCAGAGTCACCTCCACCTTTTGAGGAGACTTAAGTCCTTCGGAGTATGCAAACCTCTGCACAGGACCTTTTATGACTCTGTGGTAGCCTCTGCAATCCTCTACGCTGCCATCTGCTGGGCCATGGGCAGCACAGAAAGAGCTGAACAAGCTGGTCAGGAGGGCCAGTGCTGTCCTAGGCTGCCCACTGGACTCTGTGGAGGAGGTGAGTGAGAGGAGGATGGTAGCCAAGCTCACATCCATCATGGTCAACAGCTCTCACCCACTGCACCAGACTGTAGAGAAGCTGAGCAGCTCCTTCAGTGGAAGACTGAGACATCCTCAGTACAGGAAGGAGCGCTACCGCAGGTCTTTCATTCCCACCGCTGTCAGACTGTACAACGCCACTTTGTAACTATCTGTGATAAAACTGGTTATGTGCAATAAAAACCCTGTGCACTTTAATCAACCACATCTACCCCAGTGACTGTGAACCATATCAAACCCATCTACTCTGCCCTCAGATACATGTACACTTGAATATAGGCCAGTTTCTTTTTTATTTACATATATAATATATATGCATGTGTATGTATGTACGTATGTATCTCTGTTGCACCCCCTACTTCAAGAGCTTGTAACTGAATTTCTCTATTGTGAGATTAATAAAGCTGTATCTTATGAAATGTATTATCACTCCACTCGGTAAAATTGCTATCATCAAGTCATTGTTGATATCCAAACTTAATTATTGCTTCTTGACTTTACCAAATCCACCTGGCTATTTTTTAAAAGAGCTCAATAAAATTTTCTTTAATTTTATCTGGAATAACAAACCAGATAGGATTAAACGCGAACTTTTACGTAAACCTGTCTGGAGGAAGGTTAGGTATGATTGATATTTTAGCATTTGTTAGATCCCTAAAAATTACTTGGATTCGAAAAATCCTAGAAGATAAGCATGGGGAGTCTAAATGGAAAAAAATATTTTTCTTACAACATCCTGATACCCAAAATAGTGTATCTTTTACAATAGTAATATCATGGTTGTAGACATTTTTATAGTAAGAAATGGGTAGACAAAGGCATTGGTCAAGTTTCTGATATTTTTAATGATAATAATGAATCCATGTCCCTCAGTGAGGTTGAGAAAACTTCAGTTGATCATTCCATTTATGCAATATTACGGGATTGTACAAAGTGTTAAAAAGTATCTCAAAACAGTAGGTGTATCGGTCAATTCTCCTCTAGCACCAGGGAGAAAGGCTGTTTATAAAAAACTCATGGCAGTTTTGAAAGGTTCAAAATACTACTATTGTACTCTTGTTTCATCTAGACTTACACCAAAGTTACAAATCAGGTGGAATGATGAATTTACAACTGTTCTCTCTTGGGAGTCAATATACCTGAAACCTTTCAAGACAAACAGGACAAACAGGCAGACAAACAGGAGTACAGAACTAAGATGGTTTCAATATCACCTACTTCACAGACTAATTCCAACTAATGACTATTTAAACAAAATCAAACTTTGTTCTGAAGAAACTTGTAATTTGGAAAAACAAACTAATTCATTTATTTTGGGAATGTCAGGAAGTGCATTTGTTTTGGATGTCTTCATTATAATGGCTCAATGAACATTGTTCACACCTTCACAACATGTCCCTTAGTTCCGAACTTGTACTGTTTGGCCTTAAAGATAATATTGTTACAGATGATGTGTTTGATCTCATTCTTTTATTAGCCAATTTTTTTATTTACAAATGTAAATTAGAAGATGATGACATCAGTCTGAAATCATTCAAGCATACTTTACTAAAACGCTATACAGTAGGCACTTGACTATGCGCGGTTTTGCACCCACGGTTTGAGTATTCGCTGACTGCTGAGCAACCGGCACGTGATTCAAATTCAGCCAATAGCTGTCCTCCTTTCTCCTGATTGTTTGAGCTCATCTGCGCGAATGAAGAAAAAGGGGCGGGACAAGTTGTCATTGAGCCTCTTTTTGTGCGTGTTTTAATTCCCAGTTAAGCTCTATGATACCACTCAAACGCTATGTGTCTTCTCTGGCTAAACGATAAAAAACGCTGGATGTCTCTTCTGAAGAAATAAGACCTTTCTTCTGAGAAACGACGGTTTTCTCTGAACTGTTGTATGAAAATCTTTTTCAACTATTATTCCAGTACAGTACCCAAGTTCATGTTTATGCGTGAGATTTTATGTTCTGTAGCATGTTTAACAAACAATACCAAAATTACTCTTCATGTCCTTTTACATTGAAGTTGGAGTGACGTCTCCAAGATGGCGCTGCCCAGAGGGCAACGTCGCGGAGTTCTCAGAGTCAAATTGTTTCTTGTTCATTTTAATGTTTTATTTGTTCATGTTTTGCACTATGCTCATCTTCAACCGGTCGACTCTACTACAGCTATAAGATCAGTGTATTTTCGGGCGTGTATAACTAAGCACGCTCAACTGGGCTTCTTGTTAGCCGGGGTGCGGCTAGCAATGAACTAATATGCTATGGTAGCTCAATGCGAGCCGCACCCCAGCTAACAATGAAGCCCAGGCAGGAATGGGGCCGAACAAGGACTCCGCCGCTTGAGATTGCAGGGAATGAAGGCCGTGGTGCCAGCTGGTGAAATCACCTCATTGGGTGTACTCTCCTCGAGCCATGTTTGACAGAAACACAGTAGATCCTCTCCGCTGCAATCTGAGCATGAAGCTCGTCCATCTTGTTTCACAGGGACTGAACATTTTCAAGCAGTATGGCCGGAAGTGCTAACCAAGCCTCTGAGAACTCCACCTGGGCTTATTGCTAGCCAAAGTGCGGTTAGCATTGAGCTCCTATAGCAGCTCACGATAGAAGTTGTTGCGTGCTCAGTTGCCCGAAGCTGAAGCTGCTCATAGCTGTTCTAGGGTCGACCGGTCATAGACGAGCATAGTGCAAAACATGAACAAACAACAAATTAAAACGAACAAAGAAACAATTTGACTCGAAGAACTCCGCGACATTGCCCTCTAGGCAGCGCCATCTTGGAGACATCACTCCAAGTTCAATGTAAAAGGACATTAATAAAATTTATCCTTTTGGTATCGTTTGTTAAACATGCTACAGAACATAAAACTCACGCACAAACATTAACTTAAGCACTGTACTGGAATAATAATTGAAAAAGACTTTAAAACTATTGCTTTACAACAGTATATGCTGTATAATGTTTATATTTTATCATCAATTACAATGAGTAAAAATTAAAAAGTTTTTCTTAATCATTAGTACATTTTACTACATTACTACTGTATTAATGAGTAAGACTGTCTATAGAACGTGTTTAAGGCATATTTTAGCGCATGTAATAGATATAGTATTTTACTTCCGTTTGCTCATTCGCGCATGTAAGATAAGATACAGCTTTATTAATCTCACAATGGAGAAATTCACTGTTACAGGCTCTTGAGGTACCATCAGTAGGGGGTGCAAAAATAGATACAAATACAAACATACATATATATTATGTCTATCTTCCTTTCGGCTTTTTCCCTTTTACTCGGGAGTCGCCACAACAAATCATCTGATTCGCACATTTTCATTTGGCAGAGGTTTTTTTTACGTCGGATGCCCTTCCTGTCACAACCCTTTTAGCAAGGGACAGAAACACGCTGACGACTTTGCAGCCTACTCTTTACGAAAGTCAGCAATGGTTCTTTTACATGCCTCTCACCATAGACAGTGAGAGACATGGCCCGCCTTTGATAACCCAGTTAGCCGCACTGGGGGGGGCAGTGACAACCTTGTGGAGAGTGGGACTTGAACTCCCAACCTTTGGATCAGCGATCCAGCGCCCTATACCACTAGACCACCACTGCCCCACACATACATATATATTATATAAGTAAATAAATAGATACATAAATAGTATAAATTAATAAACAATAAAAGAAAAGAAGGGAACAACTTTGTAGACTGGCCTATATTCAAGTGTATATGTATCTGAGGGGAGAGTAGATGGGTTGATATGGTTCACAGTCAGTTGGGTAGATGTGGTTGATTAAAGTGCACGGGGTTTTTATTGCACATAACCGGTATTTTCACAGACAGTTACAAAGTGGCGTTGTACAGTCTGACAGCGGTGGGAATGAACGACCTGCAGTAGCGCTCCTTCCTGCACTGAGGATGTCTCAGTCGTCCACTGAAGGAGCTGTTCAGTTCCTCTCCTGGTGCAGTGGGTGAGAGCTGTGATATATGGGGTTTTACTTCCAGGTACAGAACTTGCGGATTATCTCGATTCGCGGGAGGGCCCGGAACCGAACCATTGAGTGTCATATGTATTTTAACAAATCAAATCATAAATTTTATGTGAAGTGGATATTGTACCATACACTCTTTGGTGAAATGAGTGGTTCCACTTGATGTAATTTAATATTAGCCTTCTACTACTGCTTAGGTCAATTTAGGTATTGCATAATTATATTATGTATACTCTCTGTATGTCTGTGTGTGAGAGTTGTGGAATGTTTAAAGAATCTGAAACGTATATTATGTCCATTTTTTTTTTTTTTTGCTTTTTTTTAAGCAGGACAAGGAATTCCCTGGCTCCTTGTCCTCAACTGTAACAGGAATTCGGTTAAAAAAAAAAAAAAAAAAAAAAAAAAACACGATGCACTGAAGCCGCATGAATTTAAGCCCGAAATAGCAAGGGATCCCTGTGTGTGTGTGTGTGTGTGTGTGTGTGTATGTATTATATACAGTGGAACCTCAACTTATGAAAGCCCCAACAAATGAAAAATTCAGGTTGCGAAAAACATGTTCCTAAACTTTTTGTCTCTGGATACAAAATAAGTTCACGTTACGACAGCACCATCTCAAAAATTCAAACAACGCACGAGCTGCTCTCCCATTGACCATCTCCAACATCCCGCCTCCCATTGGCTATTATGGAGCACCCATAATGCTTTTCGTGTAAAGGACAGAGTTCCTGTTGTTTCATGAATTTTCGAGTGTGCTCATTGCAACTTTATTTTTTGGTTTAGGCTTTTAACCTTGCATAAACATTTGTAAGATTATAACTCTGCTCAGAAGACATGGTCAACGGTGCGAGTGAAATGAAGCGGGCTCGAAGCATGCGGTTGAGTGATATCGCAAAAGAATATGAAACCATCTACCATCTGTACGATATTGAAGCAGAAGGTGGTCTTAAAAGGTATGCTTTCATAATTTTTAAAGGGTTTAGGGGTAGTATTAGGGGTGTCATTGAAAACCTATTAATGGTATCGATATATTGATAAAACTTTCCGATGCATCGATACATTAGAATATTGCTGTACTGTTCCATAAATGCATTAAATAGAACACACTAAGATATATTACAGTAGTTTGTATAATGCATTGAATACAGTGAGTCGTCGACTTCCGACCTATGCGAGTTTCGTCTGATCGACTTGACGACCGCAAAAGTGGAGAAGCATGATTCATGGCAGTGCAGCGCGAGTGTTGCGTACGATGGCTGTTTGTGCTGCCGGCAGCACCAGCATTTTAAAAGGCCAAGCAGGAGATGATGCAGATTCACTATCCAACTGCTCAGAGCAAATTTATTCAACTACTTTCAATGTGATGTCACTGTGGCGCGAAGCTGAGAGCCAATCCTTTCTGTGTGGGCGGGTCCGATACCTTGAAGCTCTAATTTTATTGGACTCACACGCTGCAGTGTTTGTGACAGGAAGTTTTGGCAATCAGCTGGTCTGCGGGTTGAAGTTTTTCCATGTCTGTCCATTTACGTTTGTTTGCCAGCTGTGCTTGGCTTCGTGGAAATGAGCTGATCAAAACAAGGGAAATTTATCTCTTTACTCAAACAACACGCGTAGTCTGTGGCTGTTATAATCCAATAAAATTGGAGTTTGAAGCTATCGGACCCGCCCAGACAGTGGAGTACAGAAAGGATTGGCTCTCCGCTGCATGTCACAGTGATGTGGAATTCAAAAATAGATGTATAGATTCAGAAGATGCACATATCTGCATTATCCGGTGATAAGTGTCTCTTGTTCAAAATGTTCCGTGCTGTTGAGAACACGCGCTCTGACGGCACACTAGAAGCAGGGACGTACCATTTACTATGGGTGTCATTGAAAATTTACTACAGACGCCATCATGAACACAGGAAGCGATAATGTTAGAAGTATCGATACCCCTTTTATAGGTATCGATTATCGATCGACAATTATATTGGCGATATTCCAACAGTCAATGACATCCCTAGGTAGTATTGGGGGCCTTGGAATGAATCACACGTTTTACATGTAAAACGCGATTCAACTTACGAAAAATCCAGGTTACAAAACCACTTCCGGAATGGATTAATTTCGTAAATTGAGATTCCACTATGTGTGTGTTGCACACCACTGGCCTGAATATCCAAATTATTTCATATTACTTAAACATGTAATTATCGGCATTCCTTACCAGGACAGGGATGACGTCACACTGCTCCATTTCTACTGGACACCTTTCCCCAGCCAGGGCTGAAAGCCAGAAGTCCAGCATTGGCCTGTTACAACTTCAACCTATTTCTCAGGTGTTTAAAAGCAACTCCCAGAATTTTATGTTAAAAAAATATTAAATCAATTCTATTCGTTTGTACCACAAACAAGTGTACAAGTAATCTAATTAAGAACACCATGACCAATCTCAGTTACTGAATCTTTCTGCAGTACATTAGCGGAGGTGGGGGAATTTAAAACTACATGCAAGCATTCTTGTTAAAATAAGCTGTAAGCATGCATGCTGTGAACACAAACTGCATTAGCTGGGAAGGGACAAATAAAAAAAACTGACAACAGCAATAATGTAAACAATAAATAATGTAAACACTAAATAAACTGGATTTACACTTACCTTTTCTTCTTGTAACACACTACACATCCAATTAACGCTGCAATGTGAATTTAACATAAAATCACTTAAAATGGAAAATTATTCAAATATACCACACATTATTTCAAACATTGAGCTTTTTTAATTCTTGTGGAGAAAAATAGTGTTATATAGCCCCACAATGTTTTTATACAGACATACTATTCCATAATGCTCTTGAAGGTTTAATAATGATTGGTCGGCACAGGTTGAGAACAGCAACTTTGATAAAAGCATAACATGGTTTATACTTATGTGCCCTTTCTAACACATTGTTGCCATAGCAATTACTCAATTATAGGAACTCTATATGCCAAATCATTAGTATGATCTGAGTAGACCACCAGCATGGTTGTCTCATGTCAGTGCCACAGGAAATCCAATAAGGCTGCCAATTTCCTACGCTGATGAACTGGTATCTACACTTACATTGTGATTGACTGATGGCCAGCAATAAAAAAATAAATAAATCTAATTTTCAAACTTTCACTTAGTAAAACAAACAGGAACATGAACTTCAAAGTAAAATGAAACTGACAAGAGGCCTGGCGAGCTGTCCAGGGTGCACTCTACCCTTGCCCAGAGATGGCAGAGATGTGCACCAGCCTCCCTGTGAACCTAATTAGGATTCAACTGTTCAGAAAATGAATGAATGAATAAACTAACAAGTAATAAATTAATGTGGAAATTAACAGGTGAAAGACACTGAAAAGAAAATTCAGTATTAATCTTTACTGTTATCACTCAGACCATAGTTGGAAAAAGCAGGAGAGACTTATTTCCTCCATGGCTGAAGATGCCAAGTCTGAGGTTATTTTTTTTAAACATACTGCAGGTTGTACAAGACAACTATAAACATAAAACCTACTTCTATTTGGATTTCAGCACTTTCTGTAGATCACACCCAAGTATTTTCCAAAACAAATTTGTTTTACAATTCAATAAAAGGCAAGCCTTCCAAAATCATCTGTTACACATGAACATGTATATTTTCTTTAACATGTAGATTTACTTACATTTGCAAAGTTGAAATGTGCTAAAATCCATTTGATAGGTTGTATAAATGAAAAGACTGCCATTTCAGTCTCCCGAGTACATGAAATCATGTTAAAAGGATATGAATTTGTCAGTTCATTTGATACAACTAAAAATGTAAGTTGTTTTGTTGTTTTTCTTTTACATAATTGGCCTTTTTTTGTGCCAATTATGTAAAAGAAAAACAACAAAACTACTTACATTTTTAGTTGTATCAAATGAACTGACAAATTCATATCCTTTGAACATGATTTCATGTACTCGGGAGACTGAAATGGCAGTCACATTGTTGTTTTATATTATACTAGATCAGGGGTCGGCCATTCAAGAGCCATTTGGACCCGTTTTCCACATTAGAATAAAACACTGGAAGCCACAAATTTTTTGACATTTAAAATCAAATAGTACTGCATACAGTATACGTAAATGTTTTTCCCCTTTTTCTTTATGTTAATATAAAACAACAATGTGTTGCATTGATTTAAACAACTGCAGGGACAATTAAATTACAATTCTGCTTGCATCAAAAACATTTAGATTTAAAAAAAAAAAAAAATTGCCAGCCTCCCCACGACCCTAATTAGGATTAAGTGGTTCAGAAAATGAATGAATGTGTTCCGAGTCCTTCTTGTATTTTTTAAAAGAAAAAGAACATCTATCCCACGAAGCGTGGGACGGGGTGCAGCCAGATGTGTTAAGGGGCTGGGTAGCCGATCTCACCATCACGCCCTTCGTGGGATTTTCTTATTCTTTATATTAAATGTTGTTTTGTCATAGTTTTAATTTACAAAAACAACAGCAACACAAAAGTATATGAAGGCTTATTTTAAGAAGGAGCATGCTCTACATTAAAAAAAAAATGATATTAATGCATAATGCTGCACTGACTGCCCCATTCTCAGAGTGGAGACTGAACCACACCCAGTCTTTTATTTTTATCACTGAGAGGACAGTTATTTTATTCGGAGATTGCTGTGTATAAACAAATCTCATCCACCGTCTTGAACTGCAGCTGTGATTTCCGTTCCTGGATTACAAACCCCGGTGGCAGAAAAATTCTCTCTCTCGCCGGGCTTCCCCCCAAATAAATATCTGCCCACAGTCGTGACTTAATTTTCAAGTATGTAATTTTCAACTCTAAGAGTATTTTTGAAAGGGTACCCACTGGGTACCTGACCATTGCAGAACTCAGCCTTATGCAGATTCTCCCATCATTCAGGTGAGAGCTGGTTTAACTCTGGAAGCCCGAAGTGTTTCCGATGTGAGTAAATAAGTGGCATTTTCTTTTATCAGTTGATGTTTGTGGTGCACCCATTGACCACCATAAAGTACAACATTATTTTGAAAAGCCACGGAGCCGCACCAGAAAGGTTAAAGAGCCACATGCGGCTCCGGAGCCACAGATTGCCGACCCTGTACTAGACACGAACACACACATACATTTTCTGAAATGCTTGATCCGAATTCAGGTTATGGTAAGGCTAGTGTTCAGCTCACCCAGAAACTTGGTGAGGGCACAGTACACTCTAGACAGCTCACCAGTCCATCGCAGGGGACAAACTCATACGAGGGAATGATATGTCCATTTATTCATATGCAAATGACTTCACATTTACTTTCATGTAAACGTGAATCATGTATGACTTTTCAGATTACAATATCACCTATAAAGGTCAAGAAATAATTAACAAAAATCCATTTTGATGTGCAAAGACATACGATGTATGAAAGCTATGAATCCCTTTAAATACATTTATCATGCAGGTGCAAACTCGGCTGTTCACTCAATGTACACTTACTCAGACAGACAGCTGTCACCCCGACTCCAATCAGAATGTCACGAATGTAATCTGTGAACATGACAGGGTGTTACTTCAAAATACAAGGTCAGAAAACATGCAGCACGTTCAAATGATTTTATCACTGTCAACATTCACAATTTATTGTTTCCAATGAAGGGGAAAAAAAATATGACTTACGAGATGGTGGTGGAGTTGGAGATGGGACCGGACCTTTGGTTGGTATTGGTTCAACACGCTCTATATAAAAGAACAAATTTAATTAAAAACAATACCCGTCCAACCAGCCAATTTTCAGTCATGTAAAATTATTTGCTGCATCTAAACAAAGCTTACTGTTTTAGTTACAGGTCATTTAAATCCTTTACACATGGGGTTTGAATAAAGAAATAATAAAAAAATAAATTAATTAAAAAAAAAAAAAAATTGTACGGAGGCAGGCAATTACTGGCAGGCATCATATTGGTGATGAGTTGTGACCCCATCGCTTTCATCATTGCATTGTAAGGTTGCACGCTTTGGAAAGTACAGGAACAGTAAATTCCTATGGTGCGCCATGCGTGTAGCTTGGCTGCTATTAGAGGGATGATCATATTTACTACGAAGTCTGGTATGCAAAAAATTAGTACGTGACGATTAGGAGAATTTCACTGGTCTGATGTAATACAAGAGAATGATGAACAGAACAAGCTGCAAAACCAGAGCTGCCCTCAGCTATAGTGTTTAAATTGGCACGACTGGTTTAACCAGGTTTCAAAAAAATTAATATAAAATTTACACAAAGGATATCAAATGAACTAGATCAATGATGAACTGGAGGGTCACTAGTAGAATTTATGGACCCTCTACCATGAATCTTGGATAAGGCAGCAAATAAGCAATATAGTACATTAATACAGTATTGGCTTTAATTACCTATGGCCATCACTGTACATATCCCAAGTCCATATACATTATATTTTTTTCATTATTTTACACACACATATATATATATATATATATATATATATATATATACATACATACATATACACACACACACACACACTGTATAAGTATGTTAGAGTGGTGCAGAACATGTATGAGAGCTATAAGACAGTGGTGAGGTGTGCTGTCGGTGTGACAGAAGAGTTCAAGCTGGAGGTGGGACTGCATCAAGGGTCAGCTCTGAGCCCCTTCTTGTTTGCTATGGTGATGGACAGGCTGACAGACGAGGTTAGACAAGAATCTCCCTGGACTATGATGTTTGCAGATTACATTGTGATCTGTAGTGAGAGCAGAGAACAAGTGGAGGAAAATCTAGAGAGGTGGAGGTATGCCCTGGAAAGAAGAGGAATAAGGGTTAGCCTCAGTAAAACAATACACGTGTGTGAACGACAAGGACCCAAGAGGAACAGTGAGGTTACAGGGGGGCAGAGATAACGAAGGTGGAGGATTTTAAGTACTTAGGCTCAACAATCCAGAGCAATGGAGAGTGTGGAAAAGTGAAAAAGCGTGTGCAGGCAGGTTGGAGAAAAGTGTCCGACATGATGTGTGATAGGAGAGTATCGGCAAGAATGAAAGGAAAAGTGTACAAGACTGTGTTGAGCCAGCGATGTTGTATGGTTTAGAAACAGTGGCCCTGAGGAAAAGACAGGAGGCAGAGATAGAAATGTTGAGGTTCCCTTTGGGAGTAACGAGGATGGATAGGATAAGGAATGAGCACATCAGAGAAACAGCACATGTAAGAGGTTTTGGAGACAAAGTCAGAGAGGCTAGATTGAGATGGTTTGGACATGTACAGAGGAGGGATAGTGAGTATATTGGTAGTAGGATGTTGAGGTTGGAACTACCAGTCAGAAGGCCTTGATGAAGACCAAAGAGATGATTTATGGATGTGGTGAAGGAGGACATGAAGGTCTCCTTTTCCTTTCGGCTTTTTCCCTTTCTTGGGAGTCGCCACAGTGAATCATCTGATTCGCACGTTTGATTTTGGCATAGGTTTTTACGTCGGATGCCCTTCCTGTCACAACCCTTTAGCAAGGGACAGAAACATGCTGATGGCTTTGCAACCTACTCTTTACGAAAGTCAGCAATGGTTCTTTTACATGGCTCTCACCATAGACAGTGAGAGACATGGCCCGCCTTTGATAACCCAGTTAGCTGCACTGGGGGGACAGTGACAACCCTGTGGGGACTCGGGAAGGTAGTTGGAGTAAAAGTAGAAGATGCAGAGGATAGGATGAGATGGGGGCAGATGATTCGCTGTGGCAACCCCTGAAGGGAAAAGCCAAAAGGAAACGAAGAAGAAATGCATGTAAGCATTTATAGCATTGAACAAACATTAAAAAAAAAAAAAAGGGTGCATAAGATATAAATAAAATATAAATACACACACATACGGACACACGCATGCTGATGCGCACCTCACAGAAATATAATTTTGATGAGAGATATTGGGTTGTTTTGTGTTTGTTTCGAGTTTTTTTTTCATAATTGGCCTTGTTTTTGTGGCATTCTCCTTAACCTTTTCTTCCTTAATTTCCTGATTTTTTTTATTTTTTATTATTCAATGAATAAAAATTAAAAAAGCAATGCACTGAAGCAGCAAGGGATCCCTGTATTTATATATATATATATATATATACACACACACACATACATACATACATACATACATACACACAACCTCAAAAAATTAGCATAATGTGATAAAATTCATTATTTTCTGTAATATACTGATTAACATTAGACTTTCATATTTTAGATTCATTACACACAACTGAAGTAGTTCAAGCATTTTATTGTTTTAATATTGATCATTTTAGCAAAAAAGTAAAGAAAAACCAAAAATCCCAATGTCAAGAAATTAACATATTTCAGCCGACCAATGTTAAAAAAAAAAAAAGTGCTTTTAATACAAAAAAAAAAAGTCAACCTTCAAATTATTTTCAGTTATGCACTCGATACTTGGTCGGGAATCCTTTTGCAGAAATGACCACTTCAATGCGGCGTGGCATGGAGGCAATCAGCCTGTGGCACTGCTGAGGTGTTATGGAGGCCCAGGATGCTTCGATAGCAGCCTTAAGCTCATCCACAGTGTCGGGTCTGGTGTCTCAACTTTCTCTTCACAATATCCCACAGATTCTCTATGGGGTTCAGGTCAGCAGAGTTGACAGGCCAATTGAGCACAGTAATACCATGGTCAGTAAACCATTTACCAGTGGTTGTGGCACTGTGAGCAGGTACCAGGTTGTGCTGAAAAATTAAATCATCTCCATAAAGCTTTTCAGCAGATGGAAGCATGAAGTGCTCCAAAATCTCCTGATAGCTAGCTGCATTGACCCTACCCTTGATAAAACACAGTGGACCAACACCAGCAGCTGACATGGCACCCCAGACCATCACTGACTGAGTACTTCACACTGGACTTCAGGCATTTTGGCATTTCCTTCTCCCCAGTCTTCCTCCACTCTGGCACCTTGTTTTCCGAATGACATGCAAAATTTGCTTTCATCCAAAAAAAAGTACTTTGGACCACTGAGCAACAGTCCAGTGATGCCTCTCTGTAGCCCAGGTCAGGCGCTTCTGCCACTGTTTCTGGTTCAAAAGTGGCTTAACCTGGGGAATGCGGCACCTGTAGCCCAGTCCACTGCTTCCACAGGTCCCCCAAGATCTGGAATCGGCCCTTCTCCACAATCTTCAGGTTGCGCAGCGTTTTCTGCCACACTTTTTCCTTCCCACAGACGTCCCACTGAGGTGGCTTGATACAGCACTCTGGGAACAGCCTATTCGCTCAGAGATTTCTTTGTGTCTTACCCTCTTGCTTGAGGGTGTCAATGATGGCCTTCTAGACAGCAGTCAGGTCGGCAGTCTAACCCATGATTGCGGTTTTGAGTAATGAACCAGGCTGGGAGTTTTTAAAAGCCTCAGGAATCTTTTGCAGATGTTTAGAGTTAATACGTTGATTCAGATGATTAGGTTAATAGATCGTTTAGAGTACCTTTGCATGATATGCTAATTTTTTGAGACAGGAATTTTGGGTTTTCATGAGCTGTATGCCAAATCATCAGTATTAAAACAAAAAGACCTGAAATATTTCAGTTGGTGTGCAATGAATATAAAATATATGAAAGTTTAATTTTTTTTCAGTACGTTACAGAAAATAATGAACTTTATCACAATATGCTAATTTTTTGAGAGGGACTAGTGTGTATATACAGTAGGCCCTTGACATTCACGGGGGTACAGTTCCGAGCCCTCCCGCGAATCGAGATAATCCACGAGCTCTGTACGCAGAACTAAAACCCCATGTATGACGTCACATGCGCGAATGAGCAGCCGGCAGTAAAATACTGTGTATCTATTATGTGCGCTAAAATATGCTTCTTAAATACATTCCACAGATAGTCTTACTCATTAATACAGTATTAATGTAGTAAAATGTAGACATGATTAAGAAAAACTTTTTAATTTTGTACTGTGATATTTAGTAATACAATATATAAACATTATACAGCATATAGAGGGCCGAAGAGAGTAAACAGGAGTACAGGGAGACACAGCGTAAGGCGAAAGTAGCAGTGGCTAAGGCCAAACAGAGGGCGTATGATGACTTGTATGATAGGTTGGATAGTAAAGAGGGAGAAAATGATCTATACAGGTTGGCACAGCAGAGAAATAGAGATGGGAAGGACGTGCAGCAAGCAAGATTGATAAAGGACAGAGAGGGAAATGTATTGACTGATGACAGAAGTGTGTTGGGAAGATGGAAAGAGTACTTTGAAGAGCTGATGAATAAGGAAAATGAGAGAGAGAGAAAAAAAAAAAAAAAAAAAAAAAAAAGAGTACAAGAGGTGACCATTGAGGAGCAGGATGTAGCAAAGATCAGCAAGGGTGAAGTGAGAAGGGCATTGAAGAGGATGAAGAATGGAAAGGCAGTTGGTCCTGATATATACCTGTGGAGGTATGGAAGTGTCTAGGAGAGGTAGCAGTAGATTTTCTGACAAGAACATTCAACAAGGTACTAGAGAGTGAGCAGATGCCGGAGGAGTGGAGGAGAAGTGTGCTGGTGCCCATTTTTAAGAACAAGGGAGACGTGCAGAGTTGCAGCAACTACAGAAGGATAAAGTTCATGAGCCATACGATGAAGTTATGGGAAAGAATAGTGGAAGCTAGACTAAGGGCAGAGGTCAGCATTTGTGAACAACAGTTTGGTTTCATGCCAAGAAAGAGCACCACAGATGCAATGTTTGCTTTGAGGATGTTAATAGAGAAGTACAGAGAAGGTCAGAGGGAGCTACATTGTGCCTTTGTGGATCTGGAAAAAGCATATGACAGGGTGCCAAGAGAAGAACTGTGGTGTTGCATAAGGAAGTCTGGAGTGGCAGAGAAGTATGTTAGAGTGGTGCAGGACATGTATGAGAGATGTAAGACAGTGGTGAGGTGTGCTGTCGGTGTGACTGACGAATTCAAGGTGGAGGTGGGACTGCATCAAGGGTCAGCTCTGAGCCCCTTCTTGTTTGCTATGGTGATGGACAGGCTGACAGACAAGGTGAGACAAGAATCTCCATGGACTATGATGTTTGCAGATGACATTGTGATCTGTAGTGAGAGCAGAGAACAAGTGCAGGAAAATCTAGAGAGGTGGGGGTATGCCCTGGAAAGGAGAGGAATGAAGGTTAGCCTCAGAAAATCAGAATACATGTGTGTGAATGAGAAGGACCCAGGAGGAACGGTAATGTTACAGGGAGCAGAGATAACGAAGGTGGAGGATTTTAGGTAATTAGGCTCAACAATCCAGAGCAATGGAGAGTGTGGAAAAGAGGTGAAGAAGCGTGTGCAGGCAGGCTGGAATGGTTGGAGAAAAGTGTCCGGTGTGATGTGCGATAGGAGAGTGTCAGCAAGAATGAAGGGAAAAGTGTACAAGACGGTGGTGAGGCCAGCGATGTTGTATGGCTTAGAAACAGTGGCGCTGAGGAAAAGGCAGGAGACAGAGCTGGAGGTCGCGGAGATTAAACTGTTGAGGTTCTCTCTGGGAGTAACGAGGATGGATAGGATCAGAAATGAGTATATCAGAGGGACAGCCCACGTAAGATGTTTTGGAGACAAAGTCAGAGAGGCTAGATTGAGATGGTTTGGACATGTACAGAGGAGGGATCGTGAGTATATTGGCAGTAGGATGCTGAGGTTGGAACTACCAGGCAGAAGGCCTCGAGGAAGACCAAAGAAGAGATTTATGGATGTGGTGAAAGACATGAAGGTCGTTGGAGTCAGAAAAGAAGATGCTGAGGACAGGGTGAGGTGGAGGCGGATAATTTGCTGTGGCGACCCCTGAAGGGAGCAGCCGAAAGTAAAAGAAGAACAAGAATACTGTTGTAAAGCACTCGTTTTAAAGTCTTTTTCAATTATTATACCAGTACCTCAGGTAATTCTTAGAATGTTTGTGCGTGGGATTTTATGTTCTGTAGCATGTTTAACAAATGATACCAAAAGGATAAACTTTATTATGCTTCATGTCCTTTTACATTGAACTTGGAGTGACGTGCCCAAGATGGAGCTGCCGAGTGGGCAACCTCGTAGCGTTCTCAGAGTCAAATTGTTTTTGTTCCTTTTAGTTTGTTTTATTTGTTTTTTTTATGGTTTGCACTATACTCGTCTATGATCGGTCGACCCTACTACAGCATGAACAGCTTCAGCTTCAGGCAATAACTTATATCTTGAGCAGCTCTGCTATGCCCCAGGCGGAGTTTTGAGACTTTCCGGCGCTTGGTTAGGAGCTCAATGCTAGGTGGTTAGCGGCTAGGCCCAGGCAGAGCTCTGAGAGGCTTGGTTAGCACTTCTGGCCATACTACGTACTTGAAAATGTTCATTCCCTTCGAAAAAAGATGGATGAGCTTCACGCTCAGATTGCAGCGCAGAGGGATCTACAGGACTGTGTTTCTGCGAAACATGGCTCGAGGAGAGTACACCCGATAAGGCGATTATACCAGCCGGCTACACGGCTAAGTTATAACTAAGCACGCTCAACTTGGCTTGTTCACCGGGATGCGGCTCTATAGCATACTCGCTCTGCTAGCTGCATCCCGGCGAACAAGCCAAGCTATGGTAGGCAGTGAGCCGCATCCCAGCTAACAAAGAAGCCGAGGCGGGAAGGGGCCGAAGGTCGACTCCGGTGATTGGGATAGCAGTGAATGAAGGCCGTGTAGCCCTTTGTACCGAATCCCCGGATTACGAAAAACATTTCCATGAGTTTCCGTTCCCGAAAAACGAAACGACCCCCTCTTACGAAAAGAAATTCAAACACACCAATCAAAATTTCACATGATGCGCGAGTTACTCTCTCATTGGCTGTCTCTCAACATCCCACCCGCTGGCCTCCCAGATAAGCGTGAAGCTCCTTCTGGGTCTTAGTTTTTTTTAAGTTGTTTAATTCAGTAAATGTTTAATAAATGTGGGTGAATGAGCTCATCTGGCATTCCGATCCCTCAAGGAATCAAGTTAAAGTTGAGTTTGTCAAGCAGGGAATATGCTTTGAATTCCACGTCTTGTGGGCGTGGCCCGCAGCACACGTGAGCGAGAAGGAGAGAGAAAAAGAGAGACGTGTGTGTGTTAATAAAAAAATGTTTGATAATGGTTTAATTAATAAATGTTTATAAAATGGTTTAATATGTTAAAAACGTTTAATAAATAATTTTTTTTACTTTTAACACATTTCATACAAAATTGGTGTACTTTTATCATTTTTAAAGTGTTTATCCAGTCCAAGGACTGGAGACTTGGAAAGAATTAGGCATTTAATATGCAAGATGCGACCCCTACTTACGAAATCCCCGCAATACGAAAATGGCTCTGGAACGGATTAATTTCGTAAATTGGGGGCCGACTGTATGTATTTTTATATATATATATATATATATATATATATATATATATATATATATATATACATATATATACATACATACACACACACACACACACACAAGGCCTCCCTTTCCGCGGTTAATTGGGACCGAGATCCCCATCGAAATCTGCGAAGTAGGACCACCCCCCACCCCCGACTGATGAATACGTACATGTGTATATATCAATAAATATATATTCAATGCTATAAATGCTTAATCAAACATTAAAAAAATGAAACGTAAACAAAATATAAATAAACACAGATGTTATTGCATGAGAAGACGACGACGCAGATGTGCGTGCACACACAGATGCAACAATGAACAGTCGGCCCTTGACTATTCGCAGTTTTGCACCCACAGTTTGAGTATTCGCTGACTGCCGAGCAACTGGCAAGTGATTCAAATTCAGCCAATGGCTGTCCTCCTTTTTCCTGATTGGTTGAGCTAATATCCTGCCCCTTTTTCCTCATTTGCCTACAAGTTGTCAATGAGCCTCTTTTTTTGTGTGTTTTAATTACCAGTTAAGCTCTATGATACCACTCAAATGCTATGTGTCTTCTCTGGCTAAGCGATAGAAAACATTGGATATCTCCTCTGAAGAAATAAGACCTTTCTCCTGTTGTATTAAAGTCTTTTTCAATTATTATTCCAATACAGTACCAAAGTTAATCTTTATGCGTGATATTTTATGTTCTGTGGCATGTTTAACAAACGATAACAAAAGGATACACTTTTTTACAGTACTCTTCATGTCCTTTTACATTGAACTTGGAGCGACGTCTCCAAGATGGTGCTGCTCAGAAGGCGACGTCGCGGAGTTCTCAGAGTCAAATTGTTCATTTGTTCATGTTTTGCACTATGCTCATCTACGACCGGTCGACTCTACTACAGCTATAAGATCAGAGTATTTTCGGGCGTGTATAACTAAGCACGCTCAACTGGGCTTCTTGTTAGCCGGGGTACGGCTCGCACGGAGCTAATATGCAATGGTAGGTCAGTGCTAGGTAGCCGCACCCCAGCTAACAAGAAGCCCAGGCAGGAAGGGGCCAAACGACGACTCCAGCGCTTGGGATTGCATGGGATGGAGGCCGTGTAGCTGGCTGGTGCAATCGCCTCTTCGGGTGTACTCTCCTCGAGCCATGTTTCACAGAAACACAGCAGATCCTCTGCGCTGCAATCTGAGCATGAAGCTCGTCCATCTTGTTTCGCAGGAACTGAACATTTTCAAGCACAATGACAGGAACTGCTAACCAAGCGCCGGAGACTCTGAGAACTCTGCCTGGGCTTATTGGTAGCCAGGGTGCGGCTAGCATCGCTAACAAGAAGCCCAGTTGAGCGTGCTTACTGATACACACCGATCTTATAGCTGTAGTAGGGTCGACCGGTCATAGACGAGCATAGTGCAAAACATGAACAAACAAAACATTAAAACGAACAAAGAAACAATTTGACTCTGAGAACTCCGCAAGGTCGCCCTCTAGGCAGCGCCATCTTGGAGACGTCACGCCAAGTTCAATGTAAAAGGACATGAAGCGTAATAAAGTTTATCCTTTTGGTATCATTTGTTAAACATGCTACAGAACATAAAATCTCACACAAACATTAACTGAGGTACTTTACTGGAATAATAGTCGAAAAAGACTTTAATACTAGTGCTTTACAACAGTATATGCAGTATAATGTTTATATTTTATCGTCAATAAATATAACAGTAAAAATTGAAAAGTTTTTCTGAATCATTACTACATTTTACTACATTAATACTGTATTAATGAGTAAGACTGTCTATAGAACATGTTTGAGAAGCATATTTTAGTACATGTAATAGATGCACAGTATTTTACTTCCGTTTGCTCATTCGCGCATATGACGTGATACATGGGGTTTTACTTCCAGGTACAGAACTCGCGGATTATCTCAATTCGCGGGAGGGCCCGGAACCAAACCCCGGCGAATGTCGACAGCCCACTGTAACTACATTTGATGAGATTTTGGGTTGGTTTTTTTTTTTTTTTGCATAATTGGTCTTGATTTTGGGGCATGTTCCTTAATTTTTCGCCCCCCTGTTCTTTCTTAGTTTTTTTTTTTTTTTTTTAAAGGTGATGCACTGAAGCCGCATTAATTGAAGTGCGAAGTAGCAAGGGATCCCTGTACTTTATTTATATTTTATATATATGAGCCACTCCTCCGAAAATAGGCTCTTGGGTCCAAAAATGAGATTTTTACACGGTCAGATAGCGGAGGTCCAACGGTGCAAATTGCAGCAAAAAGTTTGTCAATACCTTGAAAACTGGCAAAGCTATGCTATTTTTTGTGTCAGCATTCAACTAAAAATTTCAAACGACGTTTTAGAGAAAAATGAGCACAAAGATTGCACTTCTTCCAAGATCATTAGTCCTTAGCAACCAAATATTTTTATGCACTTCAGCCATATAAACTTTTCGAAAACATGTCTAGGGTTTTATGAGGAGATGAGAGAAATCATCCTCATTTTAATCTGACAGGCACTTTTTAAACCCATCAATCACCGTGGTAACCCACAAAAATGAACAAAAACCGACTTTTTCCACTTCTGTTTATTCCAATAAGATCAGTATGTATCTTTTTGACCATTATATAAAAGGTTCAAATGCCTTCAAACGATACTGACTGAAAAAATAAATAAATAAATACTGTCGGGCTCGAACAATCACACTGAAATTATAAAAAACAACATATATAAAACCATATAACAAAACTCTGATCTCTTTATACAAGTAATCTTCATCAACTCTGCCCTCAGCATCATCATCTAGATCCAGCTCAGCAGATAAAATCACATCTTCACAAACACCAGTCATCACATTTTCAACAGATGCCTCTTCATCAACATCAAAATCTTCATCAACACAGCTGGCATCATCATCAGTTTGTTTATATGTAAAAAGGTATGAAACATTTAAGTATTTTTCAAGTCTTGACCAATTTTCGTACAAAATTAAACACACAATCCAGCACGTCCAGTCCAGATTACACACAAATCAAAAAGATAAAAAAAATTCCATAATCGAATTTTGCATGCAGAGAAAAACACCAATACTCATTAAGTTTCTAAAGTACAGTCGGCCCCCAACTTACGAAATTAATCCGTTCCAGAGCCCTTTTCGTATTGCGGGGATTTCATAAGTAGGGATCGCATCTTCCATGTTAAACGCCTAATTCGTTCCAAGGCTCCAGTATTTGGTCTGGATAAACCCCATAAACCCCTTTAAAAAAATGATAAAAGTACACCAATTTTGTATGAAATGTGTGTTAAAAGTAATAAAAAAATAAAAATAAAAAAGTACTAAACCATTTTATTAACAAATTAAACCATGATATTAACATTAGACCATTATTAAACATTTTTATTAACACATACCCTTGTCTCTCTCTTTTTCTCTCTCTCTCTCACTCTGTGGGCCACGCCCACAAGACATGGAATTCAAAGCGCATTCCCTGCTTGACAAACTCAACTTTAATTTGATTCCTTGAGGGATCGGGATGCCAGAAAAGCTCAAATGCACCCACATTTATTAAACATTTACTGATTTAAACAACTTAAAACAACTAAAAACTAAAGTATTATTCCTTCTCTATCTCTCCCGTGCGCTGCGGGCCACGCCCACAAGACATGAATTTAAAGTGCATTCCCTGCTTGACCATTTACTGAATTAAAACGTAAAAAATTAAACTAAAAACTAAAGCGTTGTTCCCGCTCTCTTGCGTACCACGCCTCAAGACGTGAATTCAAAGCGCATTCCCTGCTTGACAAACTCAAATTTGATTTGATTCGTTGAGGGATCGGAATTCCAGATAAGCTCAAATGCACACACATTTATTAAACATTTACTGAATTAAAACAACTTAAAAAAACTAGACTAAAAACTAAAGCATGAAGCTTCCTTCTGTCTCTATCTGGGAGGCCAGCGGGGCGGGATGTTCAGAGGCAGCCAATGAGAGAGCAACTCGCACGTCGTGTGAAATTTTGATTGGCGTGTTTGAATTTCTTTTCGTAAGAGGGGGTCGTTTCGTATTTCGGGACGGAAATACAGGAAAATGTTTTTCGTAATCCGAGGATTTCGTACAAAGGGGTCTTCCTAAATTGGGGGCCGACTGTAATCCGTTCGAAACACACTCACCAAGATCACATAACCCGACACAAACACGTATATTCGAGCTAATATATTAAAGATCAACATGTAAAAACAATATTTAATATTAATACATGTACATTAACATTAATAATAAAACAAGAACAAACAATAAGTGCATCTGAACTTCTCATACTCCTGACATAGATCGAGCACACCCACTCCTTTTTCCTGTTCAGCTCTGATCTCTAGCTTCATTTCAAGAGAAAACTGTTTCCTCTGCTTTGATTCATGAACCACCTTCTTACAACCAATATTAGAGACACTATGGGTGAGGCACAATAAAAAAATAAGAGTACAGGAAAAAGTCACAAAAATCACAAGCACGGAGGAGAAAAACTTTTGTGCATGTGCAATGCCAGTAAGCCAGGAAAGGCTCATGATAAACTCGCCATTGGGGTCATGTGTTGGCTGAGGTATTACTGTATAAAGACAACTGAGTAGATCACAAATGCCCCCAAAAGAAAATCATATTCTGCAGATTACAAGCTGCATGTAGTGCAGTATGCAGCCGGAAACGGTAATCGAGCAACAGGAAGAAAGTATGGATTGAGTGAAAAACTTGAGAGACTGGAGAAGAGCAGGACACTCTCAGTGCAATCAAGAAAACCAAGATCGTCGGTTAAAGGCTCGATGGCCAGAGCTGGAGAAACGGGTTCACAGATGGGTGCTTGAACAACGCTCTGCCAGAAGAGGACTTTCAAAGACCAATTAAAGCTTTTCAACACCATCCTTGCCATTATCCATGGAGGCTTAAAGTACTCCAGCCACTTGACCTCTCGGTGAACAGGCGCTTTAAGGCAGTTTTACGTCCGCAGTGGATGACGGATGGGGAGCTCAGCTTCACAGCAACGGGGAGGATGCGATATGCAACTTTCCTGGAAGTGACCGGATGGATCAACAAAGCACAGGCTTCAGTGACAACTAACCCCATACTGTCAGGATTCAGAAAGGCTGGAATAATAACAGGGACCGATGCCGAGTCTAACGACAGCCAAACAGAATAAGCAGCAGCACACCCTCTACTTCCGGAGTTGTTCACAAGTGACAGAGGATGAAGAGTTCAGTGTATTTGGTGATTTTAGTGAGATTGAGAGGTCAGTACACTAGTTATATTATTTGAGCCATACTCCAGTAATCTTAACTGTTAATATGTTAACACGCCACCTATTCACGTTAAATTAACAGTATAATAAACAATTTAGCTTGTTTTCCCATTTTATTGTTATTACTGTTTCTTTCCTTTCTAGAAATGTCCGTTCTTGGTCTCTGGTTTTGTAAAATAAATTTCTCCCCAAAATTCCCAGTGCGACTTATGACTTTTTCTTCGTTGTGCATTTTATGGCTGGTGCGACTTATACTCCGGAGCAACTTATAGTCCGGAAAATGCGGATGCATGTATTTCTACACACACACACACACACAATCCAATTTACGTCCTAGATCGGTTCCGACCAACCAGTTGTAAGTCTGATATTCAACACAACAAAACCACCCAGCACTCACTATGAATTCATATGAAGCATATTCTTGACCTGCACATTCTTTCAACACATGAAATGAACTTGCAGCCTTACTTTGCACTGCTCGCAACATCACTTTCACATTTCTTTGCCTATTATCTTCCAACCACGTGTATAGCAACTTGTCCATCTCTGCAATCGGTCCTTCGCACTTGTTTTGTTGTGATAGTTGACTTAATTGGAGCTGCGGCTTTCACCGCTTCCTTAATGTGATCTTTGTCCTTCAAAATTGTTGACACCATGGAGTGGGAGAGATGGAGATCTCGAGAGATGGAATTTACTTTTTTCCACCCTTTCATACTGCTTCATCACTTTAATCTTCATCTCCAACAACAGTGCCTTCCTTGCTTTCTTGGTAGATATGCAATTTGATGAATCGGACTTCCTCTTGGGGGGCCATGGTAACGGAGTACAGTAAATGAATGTAAAATTATACTGCAAGAGATGTTACTGCACCGGTATCTAGTCACCGAGCGTAGTAATAGAATGCTGTGAGGGTGAGATGTTGGGATGCTGTACTGCCACAACTCTTACACACTTGCCAGACATATACAGTAAACTCATAATAGGCATCTGCTAGACATGGTCGTAAGTACGGGTGGTCGTAACTCACGTACGTCATAACTTGGATAGTGATTGTACACATACATATACAGTGCTGTGCAAAAGTATTTGCCCTTGACCAACGTGACATGTTTTTGCACGTTTGTCACAGTCATCCATTTCAGATCAAGCAAACTTAAATATTATACAGATAAAACACAAAATGCAGTTTTCACTATCAATTGCATTTATTAAGGGGGGGATTAAAAAATCTGAACCTCCAAAGGGCCGTGTGAATAAATAATTGCCTCTGCACCTAATAGCAGGTGGAATCACCTTTTGCAATTTTGGTAGGTCGACCGCTCCTGGGAAGGGTTACCACCGTGCCATGTCTTCTCCGTTTATGGATAACGGCTCTGACAGTGGTCCACTGGACTCCCAAAGAGTTACCAATGACTTTGTATCCTTTCCCAGTCTGAGACATGTCTATAAATCTTCTTTCTTGTTTGCTCTTGAAGCTCAATGGATCACGGCATGATGTGTGTTCAGTATGACCTACCTCACCTTGTTCCTCACAGGTTTTATGTTCAGGATTGAAAGGGGTTTTCAGTGTTGCAGTAATTTCTATTTCGGTGTTTGATATCCTCTATGTATTTGCATTTGCTCCCTTATGGAAACCACTAAGTGTTTTGATAAGTATTGTAACCAAGATGTTGTTCCTCTTTTCTCTCAAAACTGTTACCAGAAGGTCCACACATGATTTCAGTAATCAACTCCTTGCACCCGCTCTGTACTACAAATTCTCTGTATTGTCTTTAGAGCTTATGAAACCACAGTGTACACATCTTAGGTTGAACACAAGTCATGTGACCCCCACCCAAGAACACTCACCCACCTAGAATGGTATAAAATACTCCGTTTGCCTCTACACTTTGGTGACTTGTGAATAGAGAACTTCACTTTACTGTGATCTTCACACTTCATTGCAAGCTGCCCCAGAGCTCTGGGTGACAGACGACTGATTCGTGAGACAACTATACCCTGCATAGAGTCAGCGAGACAATGAAGAGAAGTTATCCTTACAGGGATCACCTAATTGGAAATGTCTGGCAGCAATCAGGCCTGGGTGAGGCCATGAAATTGAACAGTATTTTCCCTGAATAGGATTAATCATAATTACCTCACCTAACAAGGGGCATTTACTTTATCCACAGAGGTTCGTGTAGGCTTGGATTGTTCTTTTAAATAAAATCACAACAGGAAAACTGCATTTTGTGTAACACTTGGTTATCTTTGTGTAATGTTTAAATTTGTTTGATCTGAAGAAGTTGTGACAAAAGGTGCAAAAGTTTAAAAAAAAAAAAAATCATCACTAAGGGGCAAGGGGCTTTTGAACAGCAATGTGTTTTTTTATATAATGTGTGTGTGTGTATGTATGCATGTGTGTATATATATATATATATATATATATATATATATATATTAGTCCTCAAAAAATTTGCATATTTTGATAAAGTTCATTATTTTCTGTAATGTACGGATAAATATTAAACTTTCACAACAAGGACTAGTGTGTGCATGCATATATATATATATATATATATATATATATATATATATATATATACATACACACACACACACACACACACACACACTAGTCCTTCTCAAAAAATTAGCATATCGTGATGAAGTTCATTATTTTATGTAATGTACTGAAAAATTTAACCTTTCATATATTTTAGATTCATTGCACACCAACTGAAATATTTCAGGTCTTTTGTTTTAATACTGATGATTTTGGTATACAGCCCATGAAAACCCAAAATTCCCATCTCAAAAAATTAGCATATCATGAAAAGGTACTCTAAACGAGTTATTAACCTAATCATCTGAATCAACCAATTAACTCTAAACACCTGCAAAAGATTCCTGAGGCTTTCAAAAACTCCCAGCCTGGTTCATTACTCAAAACCGCAGTCATTGGTAAGACTGCCGACCTGACTGCTGTCCAGAAGGCCATCATTGACACCCTCAAGCAAGAGGGTAAGACACAAAGAAATCTCTGAGCGAATAGGCTGTTCCCAGAGTGCTCTATCAAGGCACCTCAGTGGGACGTCTGTGGGAAGGAAAAAGTGTGGCAGAAAACGCTGCACAACCCGAAGAGGTGACCGAACCCTGAGGAAGATTGTGGAGAAGGGCCGATTCCAGACCTTGGGGGACCTGTGGAAGCAGTGGACTGGGCTACAGGTGCCGCATTCACCAGGTCAAGCCACTTTTGAACCAGAAACAGCGGCAGAAGCGCCTGACCTGGGCTACAGAGAAGCAGCACTGGACTGTTGCTCAGTGGTCCAAAGTACTTTTTTTGGATGAAAGCAAATTTTGCATGTCATTCGGAAATCAAGAGTCTGGAGGAAGACTGGGGAGAAGGAAATGCCAAAATGCCTGAAGTCCAGTGTGAAGTACCCACAGTCAGTGATGGTCTGGGGTGCCATGTCAGCTGCTGGTGTTGGTCCACTGTGTTTTATCAAGGGCAGGGTCAATGCAGCTAGCTATCAGGAGATTTTGGAGCACTTCATCTCCATAAAGCTTTTCAGCAGATGGAAGCATGAAGATTTCATTTTTTCGCACGACCTAGCACCTGCTCACGGTGCCAAAACTACTGGTAAATGGTTTACTGACCATGGTATTACTGTGCTCAATTGGCCTGCCAACTCTCCTGACCTGAACCCCATAGAGAATCTGTGAGATATTGTGAAGAGAAAGTTGAGACACCAGACCCAACACTGTGGATGAGCTTAAGGTCGCTAGAGACGTATCCTGGGCCTCCATCACACCTCAGCAGTGCCACAGGCTGATTTCCTCCATGCCACGCCACATTGAAGCAGGCATTTCTGTAAAAGGATTCCCGACCAAGTATTGAGTGCATAACTGAACCTAATTATTTTGAAGGTTGACTTTTTTTGTATTAAAAACACTTATTGGTCGGGTGAAATATGCTAATTTTTTGAGATAGGAATTTTGGGTTTTCATGAGCTGTATGCCAAAATCATCAGTATTAAAACAATAAAAGACCTGAAATATTTCAGTTGGTGTGCAATGAATCTAAAATATACGAAGGTTTAATTTTTATCGGTACATTACAGAAAATAATGAACTTGATCACGATATGCTAATTTTTTGAGGACTTATATATATATATATATATATACACACACACACACACACACACACACACACACACTCCTATTAGTGTTCCATAAAACAAAAAGGCTCGTAACACGCTATTAGACTTGAAATGTCTGGTGTAAAGTTACATCTTTAATTTAAAAAAAATCCCACTCATTAACAACTTAGGAACTACAGTTGTATTTAAACAATCACCTACAGCTTTCAAACCCATAAATCCATTAAAAGCCAGAAGCCTTTCTAAACCAGAAAGACATGACTTAAAAGCACTTTGACTAAAAAAAAATTTGCTGCAAAAATCCTAAATAAAAAGTACAGTCGGCCCCCTACTTAGGAAATGAATCTGTTCCAGTGCCTTTTTCGTAACGCAGGAGTTTCATAAATAGAGGTGCATTTTACATGTTAAACGCCTGATTCGTTCCAAGGCTCCCAAGACTACCCCATAAACCCTTTAAAAATAATAAAAGTACACCAATTTTGTATGAAATGTGTTAAAAGTAAAAGAAAATTTATTAAACCATTTTATTAACATATTAAACCATTTAGCTGGTGAAACCAGTGGCGACCAGGAACAGACTGGTTGACAACCAAGAACAGAGTGGTGACGACTGGAGAGACAGTGGACAGCACGGAGAGACGGCAACCGGGGCGGCAGCCCGAACCGCATCTTCTGAGAGGAGGAAACCCACGAATCGACTCATGGAAAGACGCCCCTAGGGATGCCCGAGGTGGGGGGGGGGGGGGTGAGCATCCCAACCGGACGGACCTAGGGTTAATGAACATTGGCAATGGACAATCGACGATGAGTGTGAAGTGCAGATGTGGAAAGGTCTACAAGAACAACCGAGTTCTTAAGATTCACCAAACCCGGATGAAGTGTTTAAGAGGGATAGTAAGCACCACAACGCACAGGGAACACACCTGGTGAGACACAGGAGGAGTCAGGCCCGGAGATACCCCACAGAGCCAGGAACCTTCAAGTGTTGCAACCAATTCCTCAGAACAGACTTCCGGAGAGGGTTCAAGTCAAATGGCCGCAGGCCTGCAAGATGGCAGTCTGGCAGCAGTTCGACAGGGATGTCGACTGTGTTAGAGGCAACAGCGAGGGGCGACGCGGATCAAAGACTTCAAACGATGAGCAATGGAGAAGAGGACGGTAAGAGCACCCTTCACCATGAACCAGAGAGCAGCAAAAATCCACCGGATCTGGCAGGAGCTCAAGTCTCTTAAGAGGCAACACAAGGAGGCAAGCGAGGAGCAACGCCCTTTGGCAGAGCTGCGAACCATCCTGAGAAAGAAGCTGTTGACTCTCCGAAGAGCTGAGTGGCACCGGCAGAGGCAGAAGGAAAGGACCAGGAAGCGGGCATCCTTCATCGCCAACCCCTATGGCTTCACCAAGCAACTCTTGGGACAGAAGCGTGAAGGGAGATTGATTTGCTCCAAGGACGAGATAGATTGGCACATCCAGACCACCTACAGCGATCCTGACAGGCAGCAGGAGCTGGGCCATTGCAACACCCTGATACAACCACCACCCCCCACGAAGGAGTTTGATGGAAGAGAGCCGCTCCTTAAAGAGGTACAGGACGTGAGGAAAGCCCGATCCAGTTCAGCTCCCAGGCCAAGTGGAGTGCCGTACAAGGTTTATAAGAACTGTCCCCTGTTACTGAAGCGGCTATGGAAGATCTTGAAAGTCATCTGGAGAAGAGGGAAGGTGGCGCAGCAGTGGCGATATGCTTAGGGAGTCTGGATCCCAAAGGAATAAAATTCCAAGAACATCGACCAGTTCAGGATCATTTCCTTGCTGAGTGTGGAAGGGAAAATCTTCAGCATCGTAGCAAGGCGGTTGACCGACTTTCTCTCCAGCAACAGCTACATCGACACCTCGGTGCAGAAGAGCAGCATATCCGGGGTGCCAGGTTGCCTGGAGCATACGGGAGTGGTGACCCAGCTCATCAGGGAAGCTCGGGAGAACAAAAGGAGACCTGGCTTGACCTCGCTAAAGCCTATGGATCCATCCCACACAAGCTGGTCCAAGCAACCTTGGAGAGGCATCATGTACCAGGCCAGGTCGCACAACTCATTATGGACTACTACAATCAGTTCAACGGTGGGGCTGGTGGCATAGTGGTTAGGGTGCTGCGCTCATGATTGGGAGGTTGTGAGTTCGAATCCCACCGAGACCCTCACTGTGCGAAGAGCCCTGGGCAAGGTCACAACCACAAGTGTGCCTCTGTTCATCCAGCAGTATAAATGGGTACCACTAAAAATATACTGGGAAGGTAACCTGCGATGGACTAGCGTCCCATCCAGGGAGAGTTGAACTCCTGGTCGCGTCACGCTAGGGAAACCGGGGATAAGCACCGGCCTGATGAGCCATGAGGCTCGGGTGTAAAAACCCAACAGACTTTACCTTTTTTACAATCAGTTCAACATGAGAGTGTCAGCAGGGCTTGTAACATCAGATTGGCACAGAGTCGAGGTTGGGATCATCACAGGCTGCACCATCTCTGTGATCCTTTTTGCCTCGGCAATGAACATGCTAGTTAAGTCTGCTGAAACTTGGTGTCGGGGCCCCAAAGACTGCAACGGGAGTGCGGCAACCACCAATCAGGGCATACAAGAACGATCTTACCATTACCACCGAGTCAAGTATCAGGCAGCAGGTGGATTCTGCAAGGGCTGGAGGAGCCGTGTGGATGGCAAGGATGAGGTTTAAGCCGGAGAAATCGCAGTCACTGGTGCTGAAAAGGGGCAAAGTTGTGGACAGGTTCCGCTTCAGCATAGGCGGGGCAACAATCACAACTGTCTCTGAAAAACCAGTGAAGAGTCTTGGCAAGGTGTTCAACAGCAGCCTCAAGGATTCAGCATCCATTCAGGGAACCTGTCAGGAGCTGGTTGAGAGCAGTGGACCGGTCTGGGCTACCCAGGAAGTTCAAGGCCTGGATTTATCAACATGGCATCCTGCCCAGAGTGCTGTGGCCTCTACTCATCTACAAGGTTCCAATCTCGATCGTGGAGGGCCTAGAGAGGAAGGTTAGCAGTTTCCTCAGGAGGTGGCTGGGTCTGCCTAGGAGTCTTAGCAGCATCGCTCTCTATGGACACAACAAGCTCCAACTGCCCCTGAGATCACTAGAGGGGGCGTTTAAGGCGACAAGGGCAAGAGAAGTAATGATGTACTGGGACTCCACCAACCCCAAGGTGGCCAAGGCAGGGGTCAGAGTGAAAACCGGGAGGAAGTGGCGAGCCAGTGGAGAGTGAATTGCCGATACGACACAGAGCCCTGGTCGGAGCATTGACCCACGGTACAGCTGGTTTGGGAACATATACAATGCTACAGTATGAGAAGGGCAAGGAGAGATGGCGATTGGTGCAGGAGGAGGTGAGGGCAGAAGTGGAGGAGAGGAGGAGCAGCAGAGCGGTCGGCCTGAGGCAGCAAGGTGCCTGGACAAGATGAGAGCAGGCCATGGAATGAAAAGTCACATGGACAGAGCTCTGGTGGGCAGAGCCACACTGAATAAAGCTCCTTGGCCAGGCGGTCTATGACATTCTGCCCAGTCCATCAAACCTCTCCGTTTTGGGTAAAATAGAGTCTCCCTACTGCCCACAATGCCCAGGCAGAGGCACGTTGGAGCACATTCTGAGCTGCTGTCCAGTAGCCCTTGGGCAGGGGCGGTACACCTGGCGCCACAACCAGGTTCTGAAACCCATTGCGAAAGCCATCAGAATGGGAATCAGCAGTAGCAGCAGACAGTCCTGCCCCACCTCTCAGTTGATTACCTTTGTGAAGGCGGGTGAGTGGTTGGGAAAAACTGCAGGAGCCAGGAACCCATCTGAACTACTGGCAACCACAAAAGACTGGTAGCTGTCTGTTGACCTGGAGAAACAACTCAAGTTCCCCCAGTGTATTGTTTCAACCACCCTGAGGCCAGACATCCTCCAGGTGTCAGAGGAGACAAAGAGCATCATCTTGATGGAGCTTACAGTGCCATGGGAGGACCGACTGGATGAGGCCCATGAGAGAAAGAAGACCAAATATTAAGATCTGGTTGTAGGCTGCCGTAAGCAGGGCTGGAAGGCACAGTGTATGCCCATCGAGGTTGGCTGCAGAGGGTTCGCAGGCCAATCACTCTAAAACCTTGTGTGCTGGGCATTACAGGGATGGAGAGGAGAAGAGCCATCAAGAGGATCACAGAGGAAGCAGAGAAAGCCTCGAGATGGCTGTGGATTAGAAGAGGAGATCCATGGGGATAGCAAAAGCCACCTGAACACAAGCCGGATCTGATCAACCATGGCTGGGTCGCCTGGGCAAGGGTGTCTGATGTTGAAAGATCCGAAACACCCGAGGACCCCAGGTTACATCACTGATGATGTGTTCAGGAGCATCCTAGAGATGCATCATAATTACCTCGCATAGAGTCAGCGAGACCAAAAAAAAAAAAAGACAACGAAGAGAAGTCATCCTTACAGGGACCTCCTGATTGGAAATGTCTGGCAGCAATCAGGCCTGGGTGAGGCCATGAAATTGAACAGTATCCCCCCCCCCCCCCCCCGAATAGGATTAATCATAATTACCTCACCTTCTAACCAGGGGTAATTACTTTTTCCACAAAGGTTCGTGTAGGTTTGAATTGGCTTTTTCTTTTAAATAAAATCACAACAGGAAAACTGCATTTTGTGTAACACTTAGTTATCTTTGTGTAACGTTTAAATTTGTTTGATCTGAAGAAGTTATGACAAAAGGTGCAAAAAAAAAAAAACAAAAAAAAAAAAAAAAATCACTAAGGGGCAAGGGGCTTTTGAACAGCAATGTTTTTTTAAATAGAAAGTGTGTGTATGTATATATATCTATCTATCTCGACACATACACTCATATTAGTGTTCCATAAAACAACAAGCTAGTAACACTTACTTCAAAGCAATTAGACTTGAAATGTCTGGTGTAAAGTTACATCTTTAAATTAAAAAAAATCCCACTCATTAACAACTTAGGAACTACAGTTGTATTTAAACAATCACCTACAGCTTTCAAACCCATAAATCCATTAAAAGCCAGAAGTCTTTCTTAAACCGGAAAGACATGGCTTAAAAGCATTTTGAGTAAAAAAATAAAATTGCTGCAAAAATCCTCAATAAAAAAAAAAGTACAGCTGGCCCCCTACTAATGAAATGAATGAGTTCCAGTGCCTTTTTCGTAAAGCAGGAGTTTCATAAGTAGAGGCGCATTTTACATGTTAAAAGCCTGATTCATTCCAAGGCTCCCAAGACTAACCCATAAACCCTTTAAAAATAATAAAAGTACACCAATTTTGTATGAAATGTGTGTTAAAAAAGTTAAAGAAATTTATTAAACCTTTTAAACATTTTACTAACATTAAACCATTTTAACATTCATTAGACCATTATTAAACATTTTTAGTAACACACACACCTGTCTCTCTCAATCTCTCTCTTGAGGGATCGGAGGGCCAGTTGAGCCGCGTTTTGCTCACATGCGCCACATTTATTAAACATTTACTGAATTAAACAACTTAAAAAACTAAACTAAAAACTAAAGAGTTAAGCCTCCTTTCATCTCTGACTCTATAGGCAGTCTGTCTCTCTCTCACACAGAAAACTCGGGCCACGCCCACAAGGAACACACAGCTGACAGAACAATTCTGTTTAAATGGACAGGATGTTTTATTTAAAACAGAATTTCAGTACCTGTTTGAAAAATCTGAGGTCCTCATTCAATAGTAACTTGCTTTCTTGCGAGATCGGAGGTCTTCTCCCACAGAGCACTCTGTTTTAATATCGTGCCGAAATAATCGCCTCAGTCACTGTATTTCCGCTTTAAGGTCTCCTTCTGGTTCAATATCGTCCTGATTGTAGAGGGATTTCAGCGAAAACTAAATATAACGCTGCATGATCAATCTCAAAACAAGCCAACAGTCAACTCTCCTTCATGCGTGTGACAAACAGGAAGTATGGGTACAGGAAGTATGGGTAACGTCAGCTGCCTCCTGGCCAACGGGAGGCCAGCGGGGCGAGATGTTGGGAGACAGCCAATGAGAGAGCAACTCGCGCATCGTGTGAAATTTTGATTGGCGCATTTGGCGCTTTTCATAAGAGGAGGTTGTTTTCGTATCCCGGGGACGAAAACATAGGAAAATGTTTTTCGCAACCTGGGATTTTCGTACCCAGGGGGTTTTGTAAGTCGGGGGCCGACTGTGTGTGTGTGTGTGTGTATATTTTATATATATATACACACACACACACACACACACACATATATATAGACACATACATATAAAAACCACACACACACACAGTCGGCCCCCGACTTACGAAACCCCCTGTGTACGACGAAATCCCCAGGTTATGAAGATCATTTTCCTAATTTCCATCCCCGGATACGAAAACAACCCCCTCTTACAATAATTCATTCAAAATTCAAACGCGCCAATCAAAATTTCACATGATGCACGAGTTGCTCTCTCATTGGCTGTCTCAACATCCCGCCCGCTGGCCTCCCACATAGAGACAGAAGGAAGATTCAGTTTAGTTTTTTTAAGTTGTTTAATTCAGTAAATGTTTAATAAATGTGGGCGCATTTAAGCTTATCTGGAATTCCGATCCCTCAAGGAATCAAATTAAGTTGAGTTTGTCAAGCAGGGAATGCGCTTTGAAATCTTGTGGGCGTGGCCCACAGCGCGCACAAGAGAGAGACAGAGAGGTGTGTGTGTGTTAATAAAAAATGTTTAATAATGGTTTAATTAATAAATGTTCATAAAATGGTTTAATGTCATTAAAATGTTTAAATTGTTTAATAAATAATTTTTTTACTGTTAACACATTTCATACAGAATTGGTGTACTTTTATCATTTTTAAAGGGTTTATCCAGTCCAAAGACTGTCGCCTTGGAACGAATTAGGCGTTTAACATGGAAGATGCGATCCCTACTTATGAAATCCCTGCGTTACGAAAAAGGCTCTGGAATGGGTTAATTTCGTAGGTAGGGGGCCGACTATACTAGTCCTTCTCAAAAAATTAGCATATTGTGATAGAGTTCATTATTTTCTGTAATGTACTGATAAACATTAGACTTTCATACAATTTAGATTCATTACACAACTGAAGTAGTTCGAGCCTTTTATCGTTTTAATTTTGATAATTTTGGCAAAAAAGTAAAGAAAAACCAAAAATCCCTATCTCAAAAAATTACCATATTTCATCCGACCAATTTAAAAAAAAAGTGTTTTTAATACAAAAAAAAGTCAACCTTCAAATAATTATGTTATGCACTCAATACTTGGTCGGGAATCCTTTTGCAGAAATGACTGCTTCAATGCGGCGTGGCATGGAGGCAATAAGCCTGTGGCACTGTTGAGGTGTTATGGAGGCCCAGGATGCTTCGATAGCGGCCTTAAGCTCATCCACAGTGTTGGGTCTGGTGTCTCTCAACTTTCTCTTCACAATATCCCACAGATTCTCTATGGGGTTCAGGTCAGGAGAGTTGGCAGGTCAATTGAGCACAGTAATACCATGGTCAGTAAACCATTTACCAGTGGTTTTGGCACTGTGAGCAGGTGCCAGGTCGTGCTGAAAAATGAAAATTTTCATCTGCATAAAGCTTTTCAGCAGATGGAAGCATGAAGTGCTCCAAAATCTCCTGATAGCGAGCTGCATTGACCCTGCCCTTGATAAAACACAGTGGACCAACATCAGCAGCTGACATGGCACCCCAGACCATCACTGACTGTGGGTACTTCACACTGGACTTCAGGCATTTCCTTCTCCCCAGTCTTCCTCCAGACTCTGGCACCTTGATTTCCGAATGACATGCAAAATTTGCTTTCATCCAAAAAAAGTACTTTGGACCACTGAGCAACAGTTCAGTGCTGCTTCTCTGTAGCCCAGGTCAGGTGCTTCTGCCACGGTTTCTGGTTCAAAAGTGGCTTGACCTGGTGAATGCGGCACCTGTAGCCCAGTCCACTGCTTCCACAGGTCCCGCAATGCCTGGAATCGGCCCTTCTCCACAATCTTCTGGTTGTGCAGCGTTTTTTTGCCACTTTTTCCTTCCCACAGACGTCCCACTGAGGTGCCTTGATACAGCACTCTGGGAACAGCCTATTCGTTCAGATTTCTTTGTGTCTTACCCTCTTGCTTGAGGGTGTCAATAATGGCCTTCTGGACAGCAGACGGGTTGGCAGTCTTACCCATGATTGCGGTTTTGAGTAATGAACTAGGGTGGGAGTTTTTAAAAGCCTCAGGAATCTTTTGCAGGTGTTTAGAGTTAATTGGTTGATTCAGATGTCTGTCTGTCTGTCTGTCTGTCTGTCTGTCTTCCTTTCGGCTTTTTCCCTTTCACTCGGGAGTCGCCACAGCGAATCATCTGATTCGCACGTTTTAATTTGGCAGAGGTTTTTTACGTCGGATGCCCTTCCTGTCACAACCCTTTTTAGCAAGGGACAGAAACACGCTGACGACTTTGCAGCCTACTCTTTACGAAAGTCAGCAATGGTTCTTTTACATGCCTCTCACCATAGACAGTGACAGACATGGCCCGCCTTTGATAACCCAGTTAGCTGCACTGGGGGGACAGTGACAACCTTGTGGAGAGTGGGACTCGAACCCCCAACCTTTAGATCAGCGATCCAGCGCCCTATACCACTAGACCACCACTGCCCTGATTCAGATGATTAGGTTAATAACTCGTTTAGAGTACCTTTTCATGATATGCTAATTTTTTGAGATAGGAATTTTGGGTTTTCCTGAGCTGTATGCCAAAATCATCAGTATTAAAACAATAAAAGACCTGAAATATTTCAATTGGGGTGCAATGAATCTAAAATATATGAAAGTTTAATTTTTATCAGTACATTACAAAAAATAATTAACTTCATAACAATATGCTAATTTTTTGAGAAGGACTAGTATATTATAAATACAAATTATAATCACAGTATACATCAGGAAATAGTGCGGTTTCCTCAAATCCAATTAATGGACTTCAATGACCATACAGAGCTTTCTGTACTGGAGAACAATCTCCACCTTCATATCACGCAACCCTATTGTAATGGCCAATTCCATTATAAAACAAATACAAGCTATGCACAGATTCATGACATACATGAAGAGGCTATTTATTAAATGTTTAAGCGACAAGCTTAACCCACAGTAAACCCTTCACTGCCAAGTGTGAGAATTCAATAATAAAATGGTGATTAATCTTACTGAGGCACTGAGGGATGGGGTGATCCCATCCTCCTACTTCACAGACCAGGCGACTTTCACCAATCAATGTGTATCCATCGTTACATTTGTACTCCACATAATTTTTATATCCATAGGGGGGTGATTTTCCACCAATTCGAATTGAAAAGTCAATCTTTGGAGGGTCACACTTAACCACTGCAAAAACAGAGAAAGGCAAAAAATTATTTAAAAAAAAAAAAAAAGAAAGATCGAATCACAGGATTCAGGGAAATAGAGAATCTTAAGTGAGAACAAAAACCTCCAGTGTAACTCACAAACACATGAAGGAGGAGAAGGGGAAAATTTTCCATCATCAGAACAGACCAAATTTGATTCCCCATAGAGAGTGAGCGCCGAATTGTCACAAGTGTAGACGACTACATCATCATAACTATAGAACTCTTCGTTAGGCTCAAAAGATCCATTTTCTATTGTGGGAGGTGGTACACATTTTACCGCTAAAACAAACAAACAAAACAAAGATAAGCGGCTCCAAATTATTTACATTTTAAACAAAGTTAAACATATAAAGGACCATAAAACATTACCTTCACACTCCAAGGGTCTCCCATCCCAACCGTTTTCTCGACAATTTCTAGTTATTGTAATTCCAGAAGGCATATATCTACAAACAGAAAAAGACTGTACTATGTGATACCCACAACCAGGATTCATGCATGCATTTTTTTTGGTTTGTTTGTTGTTTTTTTTAAAGTGTAACGAATAAATAACGGACAAGACTTGAGCTTTACTTACCCTGAATTACATTTTAAAGTGGCGACTGCACCATACTCAATTCCATCTGGAGTTAAATATCTTCCAAAGGCAACATCACCCGGACTACCACACGACCTTTCTAATTAAAATATAATGTCAAAAAAAAAAAAAAAAAAAAAAACAACACACATTACAGATACACAGAGAGTACAATAAAATGCTGGAACAAGAAAATGCCTACAAAGAGAATTACTTTTGCACTGAAGGGCAGGATCACTCCAATTACTTCCAGTACAGGTGATTGACCTGGAAAGTGCTGGGTCCACAGGAACATAACCAAGGGAACACTGGACTGTTTCAGTGGCTCCATTCGGAAAAGATGATCCTTCTGATACAAGTTCCCGGTTTCCTCCTCTGTATCTGCCACATTGTGCTGAGAAAAGAACCAATAAAAGAAGGAATACTGATACGATACTAAAGCACAGGTGAAATACATGAGGATAATTATTCAAGAGTATTACATGTAGCAAAGCTTTACCAAATGATTCATTACCTACAAGCATTAAAAGAGCCTGACAAAACAAGCAATATGCCTTAGTCCACGGACCACATGAAGAAATGACATTATTCAGTATCACAGTCCCAATGTCTACACCAAAATTCTTACTGATCGGTGATGGTGTTTTTAAACGAGTGCACAGATATAAATTTAAGATGGCAGTTGTGGTGGCCATATTGGATATCAGACTACTGTCCGATGAAACTTGATAGGCTTGAGTAGTTTCATGTTCTCAACAGCTACACCAAATGATCAGTAATGGTGTTTGAGAGTGTATGGGAGGGGTCCACAACCACCGGGCCGCAGACCGGTACTGGTTTGTGGCTCAATTTGTACCAGGCCGCAGAAGAAATAATTATTTCCGTTTTATGTATCATTGGAGTCTGGACAATATTTTTGAAAAATGACTGGATTCTCTTGGGTACATGTCGGTCATTCGAGCACTAAAATGTAACCCACAAGAGGATGGCATGTGAACAGAAGCAAGTTGGACATGTTTCAAACATTAGCAGGGATTTTGGGTGCAACTGAGCCTTCATTCTCCCTGCTGGTGCATGATCGCCTGTGGTTTTTAAAGAAAAATTCAAGCTCTACTTCCCAACCAACTTTATTTCAGCGGTTGAAAAATAACATGCATGGAGTGTGTATTAATAATAATAAAGATTTTATATAAATAAATCATATTTACAATATAAACAATAACCACCCCCCCAAAAATTGTTAAGTGTTGACCGATCCACAGTGATAAAAAGTTTGGGGATCACTGGTGTATCCGGTATTTGTATTTGGGGCAGTGGTGGTCTAGAGGTATAGGGTGCTGGATTGCTGATCCTAAGATTGGGGGTTTGAGTCCCCACAAGGTTGTCACTATCACACACACCTCCCAGTGCAGCTAACTGGGTTATCAAATTCAGGCCATGTCTCTCACTGTCTATGGTGAGGCATGTAAAAGAACCATTGCTGACTTTCGTAAAAAGAGTAGCTGCAAAGCTGTCAGCGTGTTTCTGTCCCTTGCTAAAGGGTTGTCAGAAAGGACAGCTGATGTAAAAACCTATGCCAAATCAAACATGCGAATCATTCACTGTGGTGACTCCTGAAAAGGGAAATGCCGAAAGGAAATGTCATGGTGTATGGAATACAACCTCAGGGCGGCAGTAGCAGGGGTCATACTAAATATTGGACCATCAAAAAATTGCACGAACTTCGGTATTTGACAGTCCCTTGTTTGGAACTCTGACACCTGGTGCTGATCACTGATTTATTGGGATTCCCCTGAGATAGCCTGGCGAAATAAGCGGTCATGAAAAATCAAAGTTCAACATTCAAAGTGAGTGACCTTAAGGAAAAAAAAATAAATATCGTATTTTTCGGACCATGAGGTACACTTAAAAGCCTTTAATCTTCAAAAAAAACCTGACAGGGCACCTTGTGTGGATGAAACCACACGACTCCATATCACTGATACCGTCAAAACCCAAGTGAAGCAAACTAATTCAGTGCTTACCATCATTACAGTGGATAAACCAAAGAACTTCAACTTCTAGATCAGGGGTCGGCAACCCGCGGCTCTTTCACCTTTCTGGTGCAGCTCCATGGCTTTTCAAAATAATGCACTTTACGGTGGCCGACGGGTGCATCACAAGGTGCTTATTTACACACATCGGAAGCCATCTTAGTGAGATCACATTACTGTTTAAGACTTAAAGCAAGGTGATCTCACCAAGATGGCACCACTTCAGAATTGAAACAGTAATGTCCGATCTAGTTTTTTTTTTTTTTCTTTTGATGATGTGGAAACAGGTGGAAGGTGTGGCTATTGTTTGGTTGAAGTGAAAACCTGCACCCACACCGGCCCTTTGTGGATAAGATTGCCCACCCCTGGGTTAGAGAGTTAAACCAGCTTTCACCTGAATGATCTGGGTACCCTTCCAATGCGTTTTTAGGGTTGAAAATTACATAGATGAAAATTAAATCACGGGTGTGGGCAGATATTTATTTGGTGTGGGCGGGGTGATTGTGTGTTTGTCCACAAGAACACACAAAATAAATATAAAAGAGCCCTAAAAGAGCTCATGGCAAGCAGCAGTGTAGCGATCAAGAGATTTTTTTTCAGCCGCCGGGGTTTGTACACAGCAATCTTCGAGTTAAATAACTGTCCTCCCAGTGACAAAATAAAAGACTGGTGTGGTTCAGTATCCACTCTGAGCATGGGTCGGTCAGTGCAGCATTAAGCATTAATATTATTTAAAAGAATGTTCAGCGGGCTCCTTCATAAAATAAGTCTTCATATACATTTCTGTGTTGCTGTTATTTTTGTAAATTAAAACTATGACAAAACAACATAAATATAACGAATAAAATAAAGATCCCACGAAGGGATGGTGAGGTAGATACCCAACCCGTTAACATATCTGGCTGTTCCTCGTCCCTCACTTCGTGGGACAGATATTCTTTTTCTTTATAAAAATACAAGAAGGACTCGAACACATTCATTTATTTTCTGACCCACTTAATCCTAATTAGAGTCGCGGGGAGGCTGGAGATTTTTTTTTTAATAATCTAAATGTTTTTGTTGCAAGCAGAACTGTAATTTAATTGTCTCTGCAGTCATTTAAATCAATACAACACATTAATTGTTGCTTTATATTAACATGAAGGAAAATGAGGGAAAACATTATATGCAGTATTACTTGATTTTAAATGTCAAAAAAGGATTTGTGGCTCCCAGAGTTTTTTTTAATGTGGAAAACAGGTCCAAATGGCTCTTTGAATGGCAAAGGTTGCCGACTCCTGTTCTAGATATTGTGTCCAGGTCATAAGTTAGAGGAATCTGGGCTTTATGTCCAAATACTGGGATAAAGCACTAGGTGTCCTCCTGAGACCTTGGATTAACCTTCTTGAATTTAAACTTAGTGATACCGCACCTTAAGAGTAATGACCTCAGTTCAATAATTAACACAATATTAATGCAATGTCTCTTTAAGGGGTGTGGCTGAGAGAAATTTAGGTCATTACCTAGGAAGACTTCTAATCTCTATCTCTACTGATCTGACTCCATGCATGAGGAATAGATAAAATATTACAATAAAGGGATCCAGGCTTTATGCCCAGCTCACACAACTGTTAGACACTGAAGATGAAGAATTCAGGGATGATAACAGACCTTTATGGAAAAGGAGGAAAAATTGGCAGGGGTCAAGGGGGCCGCCGAGGCCCCCTGCAGGGGTGTGGGGGCAGCGCCCCTGCTGGGGGGTTCAGGGGGGCCAAGCCCCCTGAAAGGTTTGGGGTTATACTTACAAAAGGGAGCTTAATTGATGTCTCCTGGAAGGAATATTTTAAAAGAGAACCTTATGAAAAATATGATAAACTACTTTACTTCACCTTTTTCTTGTTGATTAGCCAAGTGACCGAAGAGTATAACCCATGTTTCAGCTGCATCCATCCCTCAACGAATAAATTTGTACAGTAGGAGTCTCCTAAGTGTGTTTCGTGTATGATCAGCAAGTGAGAAACGGTTCTGTATTCAATAAAAGTAAATTCCATGTAATCTATAAGACAAAGTGTTCTCCTTCACTGAGCTGGTTGAACTTATTTACATTTGTACTGCCCCCGATGATGCAATGTTGCATAGACGTGTCAACCAAGACAGTCCTACAGCATCCAGAACCCCGAGACAATCAGGGCGGATCTCATCCACCCCCGGAGCCCGACCACCGAGGAGCTTTTTGACCTTTCTGAATGAACTCATAATTATGAATTAAAGCAGGCCATACCTTGAATTTCTTCAACCTTCAGTAGACATAAGAGAATGATGATCTGACTGTAGCTCTGTGTCATTGTTTTCATGTTTTATTCCACTGCTTCTTTAGTTCTGTGCTGCAATAAAAGCATGAATAAATATTACATTTCACATTAATAAAGGCATTAATAGAGTATTATTTAGTTTCCTGGAAAAAACCATGAAAAATATAGCTTGGTTACTGAGCTGTTTACTTACCTTAGTTTATAAAAATGCTCATCTTAACAAGCCAGTCAACTATATTTTAGCCCATAAAGTGAAAAATATCAGCGTTTAAACATTTTATTAAATCCCTGGCTACCCGTACGGCACAGTACGGGATTTATTTTTTGATAATCATATGGCACCATCTTGCACACTAGAAATAATCCTGGTAAAATGTATGTTCAACCAGTGGGATATCCATATGTCAAAGCATATGCTTAGCTTTACGGACGCCTGCGAAAGGGCCACGTTTCTTGCGGGCGTGCTCCTGTTGATACGGATTTTAACTTTTTGCCCCCATGGATGCAGTGCAGTTCTACTTCAACAAATTTTATAGCGGGTTGAATACTAACTTAGCCCGCGCGTCCTTGTTTTATGCAATTGAATGTAGTGATGCTGTTGGAACAACTGAATGCGTTTTTCAAGCTCTTTTCCTTTCGGCTGTTCCCTTCAGGGGTCACCACAGCAAATCCTCTGCATCTTCTACTCTTACTCCAACTACCTGCATGTCCTCCTTCACATCCATAAATCTTCTCTTTGGTCTTCCTCTAGGCCAGTGGTTCTTAACCTTGTTGGCGGTACTGGGGCACCAAACTGAACTGTGCATTACCATCACCGTGTTCAAAGAACAAAACCAATACAATGCATGAACTCCGCCTATGAAAACTGTACTTACATTTTAATGTGAGGTGAGCATCCGAGTGCGTGCGTGCATGCATCTGTATTTGTGTGTATTTATATTTTATTTACATCTTACACATTATTTTTGAATGTTTAATTGTTATTATAAGCATTTATAGCATTGAATATGTATTTATTGGTATTGTATACACATAGAAATGTATGTACATGTCAGTCATGGGGGGGGGGGGGGGGGGGTGTTTGATCCTGCTTCGCAAATCATGCAAAGAGGAAGCTGACCAGCATCACGTTCCGTTATATATGTGAATCCATGTTGTACATATTCGTCCGACCACTTTCTTTTTTTGCTTAACATAGTAAGGATTAAAACGTTCAGAAAGAAATCACCCGGCATACCATCACGACAGTCACAGTTCACCGACTGAGCGCACCAAATTTCCTGCAGCATAGTTTGGTCAAGCAATGTAGCGTGATCACCTGCAGCCAGCGATGGCCAAGCGGGGCGTGTCATCATGAATATGAGTCGGGTGTGTGTCTTGACCTCCGCCGAACCCGAGACTGACTCACCGAACCCCTAGGGTTCGATCGAACCCAGGTTAAGAACCACTGCTCTAGGCCTTCTGCCTGGTAGTTCCAACCTCAGCAGCCTACTACCAATATATTCACTATCCCTCCTCTGCACATGTCCAAACCATCTCAATCTAGCCTCTGACTTTGTCTCCAAAACATCTTACATGTGCTGTCCCTCTGATGTCCTGATTCCTGATCATATCCATCCTCCTTACTCCCAAAGAGAACCTCAACATTTTCATCTCTGCTACCTCCAGCTCTGCCTCCTGTCTTTTCATCGGCGCCACTGTTTCTAAACCGGTTTACAAGCTGTTCTAAAGATGAAAATTTATCCTCAACATGGAACGCATGTACTTAAGCCGCCATTTTGACCAGGTGACTGACGTCAGCTCGCGCACGTGCGAAATCTCTCGATTTAGTCCGAAAAGCAAAAGCTCGTAGGAATACGGTGCCGTACAGGGAGCCACTCCGGTTTATTTGTATTGTACTAATGACGACATTTCCTTATATCTACAAAGGATTTCAACGATCTGCTTTATTTAATTTTTACTGACCAAAAAAAGGAGCCTTTTATATACAGTGTTTATAATATAGATATAATTTACCAATATTTTAGAGAGCCAGCTAAGGAAAGGAGCCAGCTTTACTCGGTCGTGCTACATAATGCTAATGCTAACCAAAACATTGGTTGATTTTATTTAATTTCCACATTCACAAATAATACTCATACACATATAGTGCAATATACCAGTCAATAATATTTTATACCAGATATAAAAGAGGTATTCAATAATAGAAAACCAAATAAAAGTATCTAAAAATTAAACAAAACTAGACAAGTATAGATAATATATAAAATAAAAATTTGGTAACAACTAGCTATACAAATGTAGAATAAATACAATAAATAAAATAAAAGTCTCTAAAAATACCCTGGATAAGTGTAGTTGAAATCAAGGATAGGCCATAAAGTTTGGTACAACTTATTTCCAACGGATTCCAGGCCGCATCTGAGGTAAATTTGTCGCTTTATTCCCAGACTCACCCTCTTACCAACTATAGTAAAATTAATGCTATGTATAAAAAATACCTACATTTATAGCTAATGAGCTAAACAATTTAAACACATTTATTTTTCTTCAACGGAAGCTGTCCGAGGATGAGCAACTTACCTTTGTATTTAGCTAATTTTACCCAGGTATCGACAGTCAACAAGCAAACACTAACGAATCTGTGAAATAACGACAACCTTATTGTTAAGTACCTCGGAAATAAAGATAATTTTTAGGTAAATACTGTGCCCGGAAATATGACACAGTCGGGTTGTAGGTTTCGCCCAAAAACGTACGTCACTTTCGCCACAGAAATCTACACATGTAAACAAGACGCGCTGTCAATTTCTCACGTCACCCTGACGCCATTTTGGACAATGTTCCGTCAGCAGCATGGGAGGAGGGAGAAGAAAAAGAAGTCTTTGGGGCATGGGTGTCAAACTCACGTTTCAGTCTTCAGGCAGTTGATTGGTCAGTCTCTGTACCGAGCACACAGATTGACCAATCAACTACATGAAGACTCAGGTCAGTTGATTAAATGAGCCAAATCAGGTGTGCTGCTGTTTCGTTTAAACAAAAAAACCTGTAGCCACATGGCCCTTTGTGGCATGGGTTTGGCACTCCTGCTTTGGGGTCAGAATGCTATGCTTTCCATACACATACGGCCATGTTCATAAAGCCATATACTGTATATGAATAATTAGTTGATCGATTGATTTTATTTGATTTCAACATTTGCAAATAATACTCATACATACATTGCAATATATCAGTATATAATAATTTATACTATACGATAGTTTATCATTTTGGGTTTCTTAGATGGCATAAAAAGCAAAAATTATTTGTATAAAGCTTATACAAATATATTACTTATAAATAAAGTAAACTGATTAATTATATGTATTACTGATATAAAATGATGTATTCAAGTACAGTACTGTATAGAAAACCAAATAAAATATAAAGTATATAAAAATAAATATAGATAATATATGAAATAGAAATGTGATAACAACTAGTTAAACAAATGTAGAATAACAAATACAATAAAAAAATAAAAAATACCCTGGATAAGTGTAGTTGAAATCAAGGATAGCTCATAAAGGTTGGTAAAACTTATTTCCAACGGGGTACTGACAATTGCACAGAAAAGTTACATTGAGAAAGAGCCTATTTAAGTCAAAAGATATAGTATAATACTATAGTATAATATATATAATATAGTATACTATAGTATAATATATATAATATAGTATAATACTGGCAAATACAAAGTTACATGATAGTCACTTATTAAGTGAAATTGGAAATAGAAATGAAGACTCATACTCTTCTCTGGCTTTATTATCTAAATATTTTTTTACCGCCTTTTTGAAGATATTTAAAGAGGGACTGATTGAACATTCGGAAGCAGGCTGTTCCAGTCTTTTATACATTGTACTGTATATGAAAAGTATTTGAAAGTGCATTTTTTAAGATTTGGAAGATAAAAACCATGCATACTATTTTTTGTATTATGGCTATGAATATGAACTAGTCTTCCAGAATTGTTGCATAAATATTTAGGTGCAGTATTGTTAAAAATTTTATAGATTAAGTTTAATCTTAATTGGTCTTAATTAATATCTATTCAATACGTGTACAGTAGGCCCTCGATGTTCGTGGGGTTTTGTTCCGGCCCCTCCCGTGAATGAAGATAATCCGCGAGTTCTGTACCCAGAAGTAAAACCCCATGTATCATATTAAATGCACGAATGAACAACCGGAAGTAAAATACTATACAGTAAAACCTCCGCTGACGAACGCTTAAGCTCACGAACTTTTCGCTTCAAGAACATTTAATTCGCGAGCATATAGTCTCTGCTGACGAACTATTTTTTGGCGGACGAACCAAACCACGCGGTCGAACAGCACCACGGTGGCGGCCACGAGAAGCTGACGCACGCTCACGGCGTCCCAGTTCGTCACCCCCTTTCTTTGAGTGCGGATGTGGTTTGTGTTTGATAGACATTTTGGACCATATTAAGTGTACTTTTGCTATTATGGGACCGAAAAAGACCCCATCACAGGTGGAGATCATTGAAAAACACGAACGAGGTGTGCGTTTGTGTGACTTAGTGTCCCTGTACCAGTACGCTAAGTCTACCATTGCTCCCATCCTTAAGAACAAGGAAGCTATTAAGGGTGCATGTGTGGCTAAGGGTGTTCCAAACAGTAGGCGTTTCCAAACACTCTGCATTGACTCTCTGCATCTGCAGTGAGAGAAGAGAACAAGTGCAGGAAAATCTAGAGAGGTGGAGGTATGCCCTGGAAAGGAGGGGAATGAAGGTTAGCCTCAGTAAGACAGAATATATGTATATGAATGACAAGGACCCAAGAGGAACGGTGGGGTTACAGGGAGTAGAGATAAGGAAGGTGGAGGATTTTAAGTACTTAGGCTCAACAATCCAGAGCAGTGGAGAGTGTGGAAAAGAAGTGAAGAAGCATGTGCAGGCAGGTTGGAATGGTAGGAGAAAAGTGTCCGGTTTGATGTGTGATAGGAGGGTATCGGCAAGAATGAAAGGAAAAATGTACAAGACGGTGTTGAGGCCAGTGGTGTTGTATGGTTTAGAAACAGTGGCCCTGGGGAAACGACAGGAGGCAGAGCTGGAGGTAGCAGAGATGAAAATGTTGAGGTTCTCTTTGGGAGTAACAAAGATGGATAGGATCAGGAATGAGCACATCAGAGGGACAGCACATGGGGGTTTTGGAGACAAAGTCAGAGAGGCTAGATTGAGATGGTTTGGACATATACAGAGGAGGAATAGTGAGTATATTGGTAGTAGGATTCTGAGGTTGGAACTACCAGGCAGAAGGCCTAGAGGAAGACCAAAGAGACGATTCATGGATGTGGTGAAGGAGGACATGAAGGTAGTTGGTGTAAGAGAAGAAAATGCAAAGGATAGGGTGAGATGGAGGCAGATGATTCGCTGTGGCGATCCCTGAAGGGAAAAGCCAAAAGGAAAAGAAGAAGAATATATATACAGTCGGCCCCCAACTTACGAAATTAATCCGTTCCAGAGCCCTTTTCGTTATGCGGAGATTTCGTAAGTAGGGGTCGCATCTTACATGTTAAACACCTAATTCGTTCCAAGGCTCCAGTCTTTGGACTGGATAAACCCCATAAACCCTTTAAAAATGATAAAAGTACACCAATTTTGTATGAAATATGTGTTAAAAGTAAAAGAAAATTATTTATTAAACCATTATTAAACATTTTTTATTAACACACACACACACACACACACACACACACACACACACACACACACACACACACAGACCTGTCTCTCCCTCTCTCTCTCACACACACACACACACACACACACACACACACACAGACCTGTCTCTCTCCTCTCTCTCTCTCACACACACACACACACACACACACACACACACAGACCTGTCTCTCTCCCTCTCTCTCTCTCACACACACACACACACACAGAAGCATTACAATGCACATGTTTGTTCTAACCTTGCGGGCCACGCCCACAAGATGTGGAATTCAAAGCGCATTCCTGCTTGACCATTTACTGAATTAAAACAACTTAAAAACTAAACTAAAGCGTGATTCCTTCTCTCTCTGTCTATCTCGCGCACGCTGTAGGCCACGCCCACAAGACATGAATTCAAAGCATTGACAAACTCAACTTGCTTGACCTCCTGCTTGACAAATTCAACTTTAATTTGATTCCTTGAGAGATCGGAATTCCAGATGAGCTCAAAGGCACCCACATTTATTAAACATTTATTGAATTAAAACAACTTAAAAAAAACTAAACTGAAAACTAAAGAGTGAAGCTTCCTTCTGTCTCTATCTGGGAGGCCAGCGGGGCGGGATGTTGAGAGACAGCCAATGAGAGAGCAACTCATGCGTTGATTGGCGCGTTTGAATTTCTTTTCGGAAGAGGGGGTTGTTTCGTATCTCGGGTACAGAAACTCAGGAAAATGTTTTTCGTAATCCGGGGATTTCGTACACAGGGGTCTTCGTAATTTGAGGGCTGAAGGAATAAATTGATAGGATAAATGAGATGCAACTGTGTGTATTGTAACTTCTGTGTATCTAAAGCTTCCTGTTCTACTTGTAATTGTGACATGTGCGCTAGGCACATGAAACTGTTGGGTGGGTGTTCCTGTGTCTTGTTTTGGTTCGGGCGTGGGATTCGGAAAGTAACAATGTAACAATGAGGAATTGCTTTGCATGCACATCCCCAAGTGTTAAGTGCTGCAGTGCACAAACATATGTTAATGCTTTGTGAACACGTAATTACTGCTTTTCACGCACATCCCTCTGTATAAATAAGCGGACACTGCATGTGTTCGATGAGCTTCTGATGAATAAACCAGACTGATTTCACTCGTGTGGTTCGTTGTCTGTTGCTCCCGGAGTACTCCTAGACGTTGAGATGCAGGAATCCAGGTCGTGCAGGTTTATCTAAGAGCTTCCTCCACGGAGAGTTCTTACAATTTGGTGACCCCGACGTGATACTCATGATCAGGTAAGACAAGATTTGTTTGACTACCTGGTTAGCAGTATTTGAGCGTCTGTTATCCCCTTTTTATAAGGGACGGTTCATTCCCTTTTCTAGAAGGGATGGTTATCCTCAGTTGCTATAACTGGGACGGTTATCCTCAGTTGCTATAACTGGGAAGAGCGCTATACAAAAAAAAAAAAAGAAACTAAAAACGAAAGAAAAAAAAAAGAAGGTGCCCCTGTATTCCTGTATGCCAACGTATTTTTTCTGTTGTTTTGTTGTTAGAGGGTAAACAATGGGAAATTCCTACCCAAACCCCCAAGGAATGGATGAATAAATGTGGTCTTGCTTATTATACTGAACCATGGCTTAGTAATATAGCCGGATGGACGGAGGGACTAGACCAAGTGCCAAACTTCCCTCAAACGGGGACTTTTGATGCAGGATTCCTGACATCCGCGCATCGCATGATTTATGATGGATTGGGCAACCCCTCCTGGGATGATGAATACATGAAGGAGGCTTATGTGAAATGGTATGAAATGCGCTCATACTGGTTACAACTTAAAAAGCTCTTCGAGCCCAAGAAGGTGACTCAGAGTGTCCCCAAACCTATGAGTAAAGAAAAGGGAAAAATACCAAAAGTCCAGCTTGCTGTGTGCAAACTGTGTCCCCTGTAACTCCCCCGTCGGCTCCCCCACCATATCCAGTAGGATCGGGGGAGATAGTCCCGCTACTCCCCGCTGACCCTAAGCCAGTGGAGGTCCCTGCCCTATACCCAACCCTGCTCGCTGCGGAGGGAGGAGCTCGACCCAAAGCTAAACCGAAAGGAAAGCCCAGGGTTGTGATTCCCTCCCCGCCTCCGCCAGTGAATGAGGAGGACTCTGAAGATACATCGGGGGATGAGGATTCGGACTGGGAAAACCCAGGGGACATTGGTCCCGACGCGGGCTCTCAGCCCGATCCTCCTCCTCCTCTCGAAGCCACCTAAACTTAGGGCAGTGAAGAATGTAGCTTGTATATGGCAAAATAGGGGAAGGGGTATCGTTGTGGAACCACCGTCCGTGGCCGCACTCAAAGACATTATCTCCATGCTCCCTGGCTTGGACACACCCCTGGCCTACGTAGATATGCTTATACGGTCCACTAGGTATTGCCAACTAACAGGAGGGGACTATCATTTTATCCTGCAGTCTACCCTAAAGGAAGCATACAATGAGGCTGTGGTCCTCCAGAATGTCCCCTGCTTGGACCCCAGAAACGATGAGGTGACTAACGAAAAAATAGAAAAGGACAGGGGGGAAGAGGGGCATCGTCAGACTCGTTATCGTTCCTCGCTCTATTGGAGGGATAATCCCGACACGTTAAAAACCTTGCACGCGCAACTTATGGCTTATCTAGTCTCCCGACAGGAAGGAGCTTGTGATCTCTCCCACGTCACTAACTGTAAACAGAAACGTGGTGAACTCACATCAGTTTTCTTGAACCGCTTCACCGAAACCTGGCGACATGTCAGAGGGTTTGACCTCGCAATAGACGGCCCAAATTCAATGTTCTTGTCCACCTTCCTGAGCAACTGCCTCCCGGAGGTCCAAAGCGCTCTAAAGCCACATTGGACTGACCGTCAGCGCCTCGCAGTAAGAACCGCTGGGGTACGAGTGAGGATGTTAGAGTCAGACGGCTTGTTGAATGTTAAGAACAGAGCCTGCTTGTCTGTTGCCCCTACAGGGGGCTCTCATGATAAAAATCAGGGAAAGGGGCCGCATTGGAAGGCAGGAAAATGTCATTACTGCAGGGAGGAAGGTCATTGGAAAAAAGAGTGTAGAAAGAGACAGAGAGACGAATGTAATTCTGCCTCTCGGACCCACCAGGGAAACAACCCGTCTTGCCCCCACTCAGATTCCGCAGGCGCATCGCCAACACGGCCATACCCGCGGGAGCACGAATAGGGATGCCCGCGGAGTAGGGACCCCGTGACCTGTAGCCTAATGCACCTAGTGTTTAACTCGCCCTGCAATGAGAATCTGCCACTCCTTCCTATTGTTCTAGAAGGGGTAGAATATCTTTTTGTTATCGATAGCGGTGCGACCCTATCCTCCCTAGGCAGGGACTACCAGGGTGCTGTCTCCTCCAGGTCTACCAGCTCTGTGGGTATAGATGGGGTCCCCTTCTCCCCATATACGCCGCCCCTTCTTTTATGTTTTCCTGATGACCCTACGCTTGATACATTGCAAATATCCTACTCCTTTGTACATATGTCCGAATGCCCTTTTAATTTGTTGGGCCGAGACCTCATGAGTGTTCTGGGGTTCCAAATCTCTTTCCAAGGTTTGAGCATGACCATTCAAACGTGCGACACCGCCTTCGTTTCTCTGTTGTCATTGCAAGCGCAGCCCCTGCCCTTTAACGTTAATTCAGCGTGCGTGGCGAGTTCCACCTCGCCCCCTGTACTCGACACGTTTCCCACCAATCTTTGGGCAGAACATAAGAATGACGTGGGTTGTGTGGACTGCGTTCCGTATGAAGCTACCGTTAAGCACATTTTGCCCGTGTACATCCGACAATACCCCTTATCGCCTCAAAAAATGTTGGGTATCGACACCATTTTGGCCGCTCTTCTGGAACAGGGTATCATCGTGCCGTGCACAAGCCGTTATAACACTCCTGTGAACCCGGTTCCCAAGCCGGACGGTTCTTTGCTTTTTTTCCTTTGCTTTCACACACCGGCAGCAACAGTACACGTGGACTAGATTACCTCAAGGGTTCATACTCTCCTGCTGTTTTCTCGGCTGTGGTTAGGGATGCACTGGGGTCTCTCGACGTTCCCGTGGGTTCCTGTGTCCACTCCTACGCCGACTTATGAACGACTTATGAACTTTGTCTTGATGCAACCGTTCAACTGCTCCTCTTACTGGAAAAGAAGGGTTTCAAGGTTTCAAAGCCCAAGCTACAGTTTTGCCTACTGACTGTCATATACCTGGGCTATGAACTCTCTCACGGGACAAAACGCCTTACTCAGGATCGCGTCAAGATCATAGTGGACACTCAGAAGCCTGCCACGAAACAGGCGCTCCTTGCTTTCCTGGGCCTCATTAACTACTGCCGCCAATGGATCCCGGACTGTTCCTTTTATGACAAACGTTTACGCTCTGCCGTGGCTCACACTGACCCTCTCCACCAACCCTTGGTCTGGACTGAGGACATGCTGGACGCGTTCAAAGCCCTGAAGTCGGCCCTATGCTCCGCACCGGCTCTCGGGCTCCCGGACTACACCAAACCCTTTCACCTCTATGTCGTGCACCAGGCCGGCACGGCTTCTGGGGTTTTCGCTCAGGACCACGGAGGGGGACTGAGACCCTGTGCTTTCCTCTCCAAAACTTTAGATACTGTAGCTCAGGGTTTACCTGCTTGCCTTCGTGCTGTCGCTGCCAGTGCGGTGTTAGTTCTCGAAGCAGAAAAAATAGTGCTCTCCCATTCACTCGTTTTACACACCAGCCATCAGGTTAGGCATATCCTTAATACTCTGTCCACACAACACATGTCTTCTCAACGTCGCTCAGGTTACGAGGCCATCCTTTGTGCTACTGATAATCTAACCATCTCTTGTTCCTCTTCCCTAGATAACGTGGCCCAGGCCCTACAGCGCCTGCTTAATGCTCAAGATGACTGCGAACCGTTGGGACATGACTGCATAGACACCGTTGTCCATGACACCAGTATTAGGTCCGACTTATTATCCACGCCTCTCTCCACAGGTCTCTCCCTGTTTGTAGATGGGTCATGCTCGAAACCCTCCGACGGAGTGTTCCTCTGCGGCTACGATTTCGGCCGTATCTGGCAATCTCGTGGTTTCACTGCTGCTGACGGTAAGCCCATTTCACATTCCACCTTAGTCCAGGACCTTGTGTCCTGCAATCTCCCGCTCCGTTTAGCGATCGTAAAGACCCGCGGTCATTCCTCTGACCACACTGATGAGGCACGAGGTAACTCTTTGGCTGACCGCGCAGCTAAACAGGCTGCCTTGCTCGGCTCCATGCCGCCGTTCCTGCAGCCCGCGCTGGTGTCAACCTCACACATGCTTAGTGCCCTCCTCCCTGACTTGGATCTGAAATCCCTTCAGTCCTCGGCGTCCACAGAAGACACTGATTTTTGGTCTTCGCATGGCTCTCAGCCCTCGGGGGACGGCATTCTACTCGATTCGACCGGTCGCTTATGTCTGCCCATGCACTGTCTTCCTTTCCTCGTCCGCGAGTTTCACGGGCCTACACATCGCGGTCGAAGAGGGGTGGTGACAGATATGGAAAAAGATTTTTGTATACGACAACTAGCCTCTACGGTACACAGCATTCTGGACAAATGCCTGATTTGTGCACAGAACAATGTGTCCAAACCACACGCATCACATCAGCATCTGCCGAAACCAGATACTCCCTTCCAGGAGTGGCAGATAGATTTTACTCACATGCCCCGGCAGGGTCCCTTTAAATATCTATTGGTCATCGTGGATAAATTCTCCCGGTGGGTCGAAGCTTTCCCATGTGGGAACAAAAACACCCGAGTAGTGGTTCAAAAGTTATCACAGGAAATTATTCCCAGATATGGCCTCCCGTTGGGAATCGATTCGGACAAAGGCACACCATTCACCTCAAAAATCACTCAACTGTTGGCCCAAGAGCTAAAGATCAATTGGCGTTTCCATGTCCCATATCACCCTCAGTCCTCCGGAATCGTGGAACGAACAAACAGAACAATTAAAGGGAAATTACGGAAGGCAATGCACGCCACTGGATCAAGGAATTGGGTTTCAGTACTACCCGTGGTTTTGCCGGATCTGCGAATGACCTCGCAGGTGGCCTTAGGGAATCTATCTCCTTACGAAGTGGTAATGGGGAGACCCTTTCCCGCTCCTTGGAGGAAGGGAAAGCAGGCTTTGGGGACGGAAGACTTAGATATACACATGAGCGAGTATGCCGTGGGCATTGTTAAGGTCCTAAACGACTATTGGAAACGCACTAATCAGAATACTTCGGTCCCGGCAAACACAAGCACTCACGCCTTCAAGGCAGGAGACAAGGTGCTGGTCAAAAAATTTGCGAAACTAAATTCCCCTTTGAGAAACACCCCTTACAGTGAGCCCATGGAGATACTCACTGTTACTCATACCGCCGTACTAACTGACCTCTTTCCACAGTGGATCCACGCTACCAGACTGCAGAAAAGTCCGCAATGATGTATTAAGTGCACTTTGTATTTGTGAAATTTTTTGTCCTCATTACCTCTCTTTCCGGTCTCGAGATACCAGCCCTTCTGGGGTGAATGACTTACTCGTCTTGACCTGATCCAGATACCTAAGTATCACCACCACATCCTCTCGCACATGGGTCGGATAACGCCCATTTAAAATCCAACTTTTGTATACCTCTTATGCCCTGCTCTTAATCGGGCTACTATGTGTGGTCCCGGGGTCACACATTACCGTCATCCAGAAAATAACATGTTCTGGCAGTATTTAAATTTCACGGTAAAACGAGATGTGACCCAGGAAGAATGTATTGTTTGCTCTCCCTAATGATGGAGGAACCCCGTATGTATATACCCCAGCACGGGACAATTACACCACTATAAACATGACATGGGTACGGGGTGAGTGGGGAACATTTAATCAAGCGAAAGTATTTCTGGGGCGCCACCTCGACCCAAATTCAGGCTTTTCCGTGCATTGGGACCTAAGGATGCAGTATCCCATATGTTTTTGGCGATACTCAGGTAATGGCACAGAACCTGATCGGGAGGCACAGAATGACTGTACAACGGACACAGATGGTGCAGAACAATGCGTTGAATTACAAGGCAATCAAACATCTCACTGGGAACAAGGATTAGATCCGGTTAGATGTAATCACACCATTAATTTAGCAATTGACAGCGCAGGGAGGATAACGTTCAATCAGGAACGACCTTTATGGATTCCTGATTGGTATTGGGATTGTGGCTATGGTCAACTGTGGTTGTATCTTCCGAAACTACAGCGAGGTAGGTGTGCGCTCGTCCGGAATGAAACATCCCTCACCCTTTTCTCCAAACAGTTTCCTTCCTTAGCTCGTCGGAAACGCGCCACGTCGGCCCTTAATGATCTTGAGGTGCCTGAAGAGCACCAATTGGTAAGTGAGGGCACGAGATTTGCGGAAATCCTGTTCCCAAACTTCGGTGTTGGTAATATCCTTTGACAACTGAATAAGGTTCACTATAGGCTCGCTGTGTTTGTAAACAACACCATCCTAGCCGTCGACGTAATCAAACAGGAACTGACGGCCCTGAGGCTTATGGCCACCCAGAATCGTATGGCACTTGACGCACTGCTCGCAAAGGAAGGTGGGGTCTGCGTTCTTATAAGCGAATACTGCTGTACCTACATCCCAGCGAATGACTCACCTGGGGGCAATATATCTCAGGCTTTACAAAAAATGCGTGACGTAGCGGACCAACTGCGACACGACGAAAGTCCAAACTATGGCTGGGGATTCCTCCACTCTCTTTTCGGCATGTTTACCCCATATTTAACCATGCTTGTTCCCGTATGTATATGTTTGTTGTTGGTTTGCGTGTTTGGACCCTGTATTTTTAGGTGTTTGATGAATCGAATCTGTGTCCTGGCCAGTTCCTTCAGCGAACCCCGATATACCCGCCTGCCCTCCGCCTCTGTCGATGACTATGGACCCAAGAATACGTCATGTGGATACATCCGGCGATGACTACGGACCCAAGAATACGTCGTGTGTGTGTATAATGCTTGGATACATCCGGACGGGAAGGCTACCGGAGCCCCAAGGTACGTGGGCGAAGGGCGATGGGGCTCTGCCTGCCCTTCAAGCACCAGCCTCAGCGCAACCACGGCCTGGTTTCTTCCCAACGGTGTCCAACATTCCACACGAAGAAAAAAACCACCTCTGGAATGCCACAAGAAAGATAGGGCTCCGGCGTGCCGCTACAGAATTTATACATATTTCATAGTATAAAAAGAGGGGATTGAAGGAATAAATTGATAGGATAAATGAGATGCAACTATGTATATATGTATAACTATGAATTAAAACAACTTAAAAAAAACTAAACTGAAAACTAAAGAGTGAAGCTTCCTTCTGTCTCTATCTGGGAGGCCAGCGGGGCGGGATGTTGAGAGACAGCCAATGAGAGAGCAACTCATGCGTTGATTGGCGCGTTTGAATTTCTTTTCGGAAGAGGGGGTTGTTTCGTATCTCGGGTACAGAAACTCAGGAAAATGTTTTTCGTAATCCGGGGATTTCGTACACAGGGGTCTTCGTAATTTGAGGGCTGAAGGAATAAATTGATAGGATAAATGAGATGCAACTGTGTGTATTGTAACTTCTGTGTATCTAAAGCTTCCTGTTCTACTTGTAATTGTGACATGTGCGCTAGGCACATGAAACTGTTGGGTGGGTGCATGCACATCCCCAAGTGTTAAGTGCTGCAGTGCACAAACATATATGTTAATGCTTTGTGAACACGCAATTACTGCTTTGCACGCACATCCCTCTGTATAAATAAGCGGACACTGCATGTGTTCGATGAGCTTCCGATGAATAAACCAGACTGATTTCACTCGTGTGGTTCGTTGTCTGTTGCTCCCGGAGTACTCCTAGACGTTGAGATGCAGGAATCCAGGTCGTGCAGGTTTATCTAAGAGCTTCCTCCACGGAGAGTTCTTACAAGGGCCGACTGCCGACGGTGTGTATATATATATATATATATATATATATATATATATATATATATATATATATATATATATATATATATATATATATATATATATAAACAGTAGGCCCTTGACAATTCGGGGTTTTGCACTCACTGTTTAAGTATTCGCGGACTGCCGAGCAACTCGCACGTGATTCAAATTCGTCCTCCTTCCTACTGATTGGTTGAGATGATGTAACGCCCCTTTTTCCTCATTCGGGCACAAGTTGTCAATGAGCTTTTTTGTAGTGTGTTTTAATTACCAGTTAAGTTCTATGATGTCACTCAAATGCCTGCTAAGCACCAGAAAAAGGTAATGACGTCGGATGTCTCTTTTGAAAAAATAAGACTTTCCCGGAAGAAATTACAGTTTCCTCTGAAGTGCCTGAATAAGAAGAATAGTCTGAACTGTTGTAAAACATTCCACTATTAAAGTCTTTTTCAATTAGTATTCCAGTACATGACCTCAGGTAATGTTTAAAATGTTTGTGTGTGTAATTTTATCTACTGTGGTGTAGTATGTTTCTCATTTTGTTGTTTATCCAATTTATTACATTTCTTGTTCTTTCATGTCCTTTTTGTTAAGGTCTGTGTTTTGGGGGACTTTAATTTTGGTGCTGTGCCTCTAACTGTTTACTGTCTGCTTCGGGTGAGGGGCATGGCTGAGCTGCTCGGTAGCACACACCTGAATTCACTATTCTCACTTACTCCCAATAAACAAAAGTATGCTAACCTCTGCGCCACAAGATTAACTCACATCACATCACCACTTCTTTGGTTTGTAACGCTCTCTAGCTTCATCACTCTAAAACTTGTACTCGCTTCAGCTGGGGGACGTGGCTGAGCTGTTCAGACTTAATGCAGTTAATACCTGAATTCAGTCATCTCATACCTAATGCAATACGTTCCTCTAGTGGGCATTTTTGAAAACTACAGTGCTGTATGTTTTTCAGAGAATGCATTTAAAGATGTTTTTATATCTTCTTCTTGTCCTTTCGGCTTTTCCCGTCAGGGGTCGCCACAGCGAATCATCTCATCACTCATCTGGACACACTTCCTGACCACCCAAAGCCTGTTTCAACTCCTCCTTGAAGACAACACAACACTCCTCCTTTTTCAGCTTCCATCACTTTGTCTTTTGCTCTGCCTTTGCCTTTTTCACCTTTCTCACCATCAGCGTCATCCTGCACACCACCATCCTATGCTGTTTGGCAACCCTCTCACCCGCTACTACTTTGCAGTCACTGACTTCCTTCAAATTACATCGCCTACACAAGATGTAGTCTACCTGTGTGCTCCTACCTTCGCTTTTATAAGTCACTCTATGCTCCTCTCTTTTCTGGAAGAAAGTGTTTACCACAGCCATTTCCATCCTTTTTGCAAAATCTACCAACATCTGTTCTTCTGCGTTCCTGTCCTGGATACCAAACCTGCCCATCACTTCCTCGTCCCCTCTGTTTCCTGCAGCAACATGTCCATTGAAGTCTGCCCCAATGACTACTCTTTCATCTTTGGGGGCATTCTGCATCACTTCATCACTCCAGAATCTCTCCTTCTCTTCTAGCTCACACCCTGCCTGTGGGGCATAAGCACTAACAACATTGAACATCATGCCTTCAATTTCTAACTTGAGACTGATCACTCTGTCTGACACTCTTTTCACTTCTAGAAAATTCCTGACAAGCTCCTCCTTCAAGATGACTCCTACTCCATTTCTCTTCCCATCCACATCATCAAAAAACAGCTTAAACCCTGCTCCTAAGCTTCTCACCTTGCTACTTTTCCACCTGGTCTCCTGAACACACAGTATGTCCACCTTCCTCCTCTGCATCATGTCAGCCAGCTCTCTACCTTTTCCTGTCATAGTTCCAACATTCAAAGTCCCTACTTTCAGTTCTAGACTCCTGCCTTTCCTCTTCTCTCTCTGCCTATGAACACGCCTCCCGTTTCTTCTTCTTCGACGTCTTCGACCAACAGTAGTCCAATTTCCACCAGCACCCTGTTGGTTGACAGCACTGTTGACGGTCGTTGTTAACCCGGGCCTCGACCGATCCGGTATGAATTTTCTTGATATGACTCATATGTTTTATTTGGCATTTGTTTTACACCGGATGCCCTTCCTGATGCAACCCTCTGCATTTATCCGGGCTTGGGACCAGCGTGAGGGAGAGACACTGGCTTGTGCCCATCCCTCACGGCTGCATTAATGATGTATATTTATGTATGCTGTCTAATGTTTATATTTTATTATCAATCAATATCTCAGTAAAATATATCAGTAAAAAAAATAAATGTTTTTCTTAATCATTACTACATTTTACTACATTAATACTGAATTAATGAGTAAGACTATCTATAGAATGTGTTTAAGAAGCATATTTTAGCGCGTGTAATAGATACATAGTATTTTACTTCCGGCTTTCAAAAAAAAGTCAAATTTTGAGTTTAGACGTACCTACATAGTATGCTGATACTAATGACACAATGACGTAAAGTATGACATTGCTAATAATGATAATGGCGCTGCGTCCATTGTTTACAAATGAGACTGAACGTGCCCCTCCTTCGTCCCAGTTCAGGTATATATATATATATATATATATATATATATATATATATATATATATATATATATATATATATATATATGTTATATAATGTGTTATTCTTGTGTTAAGACATCATCTCTGTGATCTTTGTGTTTACACTGTTTTGCCGACTTTTGTAACCGGAAGTAAATATGGTTGGTCAGAAGCGTAAGCCTACTAGCATGGGTGCAAATCTCATACACAGAGATGAATTAACTATCTGCTCAGATCGGCACAATCTATCATGCATACTCAGTTAAGCAAAGAGCATTGTAAAATGAATGAAAACCCAAGAAAGAGAACTCTCTGCTCTGCTGATTCACATCAGTGATTCACATCAGTGCAGGCTGAGTACTAAACGAGTTCAACGGCGCCCTTGCGCACATAAAAGACCGGAAGTCCATATAACCCGCACTTTGTTTCAAGCAAGTAAACTACTTTCAGTAAGTGCACTACTTTCAGTATTGAGCGCCTCACATATTGTAAGCGTTAATTGGCTGTTTTAAGCTTCATGTGAAGTGAGTCAGCTCAGCTTCATGTCATGTGACCATCCATCGACCATTGGAACCACTTACCAGCAGAAAGGTCACATCATAGAGAATGTTAAAGGTTATCGTTGATACTGTATTTGATATTTGATGAGTTAATCTGATTAAAATTTATCTATTTGAAATTATTTTGCTTGAATTAATTTATTTGAAATTAATGTTGATATTGTTTGACATATTTGATATTATTTTACAATGTTATATTTATAATAATTTATTTAGGGGTATTTTATGAAATATGGTAATGGTATTTATAGATGTATACAGTAGTACAGTATGAGCGTCATATGTCACACGTCATACGTCATATGTCACTGTAACAACTTACGTTCACTTTCAACTTGCATTCGGCTGTCTGGAACCAATTAAAAACATAAGTCGGGGAGCGTCTGTATAATATACAGAAAGCACCCGTTATTCTTGGAAGTTACATTCCTCTCCCCGCGCGGATCATGGAAATCCGTGAATTATTGACGCGGTTTATAACCCTATATTACATGCGCTAAAATTTGCTTCTTAAACACATTTTATAGACAGTCTTACTCATTAATACAGTATTGATGTAGTAAAATGTAATGATTAAGTAAAAACTTTTTAAATTTTGTATTGTGATAATATGAATAAATAAAGTACTTAGGCTCCTTACCAGAAGCTAGAGAAGATGCAGGGCGTTTGAGTGACATCATAGGGCTTAAATAATAATTAAAAACACACTAAAAAAAGTAAATTCACAATTCAAGCAATCACGTTGATAACATATGAGCAGAACATTTCCAAGAACTTCTCAACAGACCAGCTCCAGAAGATCCACCAGAAATCCTTCTAGCCGAGAAAGATCTGACAATTAATTGTGACAAGCCATCAAAAGCAGAAATCAAGAGGGCTATCAAAGACCTGAAGAATGGAAAAGCAGCAGGACCAGACAATGTACCAGCAGAAGCCATAAAAGCTGACATGGAGACCGCATGTCTCATAAGGAAAAAGTACCAGCAGAGTGGAGAGGACACCTCATCAAGCTACCCAAGAAAGGAGACCTTCGAGACTGTAATAACTACAGAGGAATCATGCTTCTGTCAGTCCCAGGGAAAGTACTAAACAGAGTGTGCTTGTTAAGAATGAGGGAGGCAGTCGACAACAAACTCCGTGACCAACAAGCAGGTTTCCGCAAGAACAGATCATGTGCAGACCAAATTGCCAGCCTAGGCATCATTGTGGAACAGTTGCTGGAGTGGGGATCCTCATTATATGTCAACTTCATTGACTACGAAAAGGCTTTTGACAGCGTAGACAGGAATACCCTCTGGAAGCTGATGAGATATTATGGGATACCAGAGAAAATGCTCACCCTAGTCAAGTCAGCATATGATCAGATGACTTGCAGAGTAAGACATGCTGGCCAGCTCTCAGATCTGTTTGATGTAGAGTCAAGTGTGCGCCAAGGATGTCTGCTATCACCCTTCCTTTTTCTCCTGGTCATCGACTGGATCATGAAGACAACAACAGCTATCAGAAAGATTGGGATACAGTGGACCCTCTGGGAACAGCTAGATGATCTAGACTTCACAGATGACCTAGCACTTCTTGCCACCAGCTATCGGCAGATGCAAGACAAGACAGACTGCCTTACAACAACATCGAGCAGTACAGGGCTGACACTCAATAAGAAAAACAGAGGTACTGAAAATAAACACCACTATCCATGCCCCAATCACAATAGGAAACCAACCTATAAAAGAAGTAGAGGCATTTACCTACTTGGGAAGTGTGATTGACAAGCAGGGAGGCACTGACCGAGACGTCATGACGAGGATTGGCAAGGCTCAAGCAACCTTCATCATACTAAAGAACATCTGGAGCTCCAAACATATCAGGATGGCCACAAAGATGCGCATCTTCAACTCCAGTGTGAAGTCCGTTCTGCTCTACGGCTCTGAGACATGGAGAATGACCAATGCAACACAAAGTAAAGTGCAGACATTCATCAACACATGTCTCAGAAGCATCTACAAGATCAGATGGCTGGAAAAGATTACAAATGGGGAACTATGGCAAAGGGCAGGGCAAGAACCAGCGAAACATCAGATGCTAAAGAGGAAATAGAGCTGGATTGGACATACCCTCAGTAAACCAACATCCAGTATCACCCGCCAAGCACTGACCTGGAACCCGCAGGGGAAGCAAAAGAGAGGAAGGCCCAGAAACAGCTGGAGACAAGATACGGAAGCTGAAGCAAAGCTGATCGGAAAGACCTGGAGGGAGTTAGAGCAGATAGCCCTGAGCCGTGTTAGATGGAGAGTTGTCGTCGATGACCTATGCTCCTATGGGGGATAAGGGCGTAAGTAAGTAAGGAAGTAATAGCATAACATGCTTATTTGTTTCATTGCACTCATTATTTTTGTTCCTTTTTTAAACAGAATTCTCTACATATGCTGACTTTTAAGAGTAAGGCAGTAATAAAGTAACCTATAAAATTCCTGCAGAAATGGTGAATGTTTTCTTGAAGCTCAGTGCTCATCAACAAGACATTCTCATGTCTATGAGGCGACTCTGCATAGTACATCTTAGACGAGACAATGTTTTTGTGTTTTGGATTTTTTTATTGATGTATTTATTCAGTTGCATGTGAAGGACTATTGTTTGTTACTTGGAGTGTAGGGTGATGAATAAATGATGTCACAGAGCAGATTAGGCGTACAGAGTCACAAAGGGGCTTTTTCTTGGGTGTATGCAGGAAGCTGACAGGGGCAGTGGTGGTCTAGTGGTATAGGGCGCTGGATCGCTGATCCAAATGTTGGGGGTTCGAGTCCCACTCTCCACAAGGTTATCACTGTCCCCCCCAGTGAAGTTAACTGGGTGATCAAAGGCGGGCCATGTCTCTCACTGTCTATGGTGAGAGGCATGGAAAAGAACCATTACTGACTTTCGTAAGGAGAAGGCTGCAAAGCCGTCAGCGTGTTTCTGTCCCTTGCTAAAAAGGGTTGTGACAGGAAGGGCATCCGACGTAAAAAAAAAAAAAAAACTCTGCCAAATCAAACGTGCGAATCAGATGATTCGCTGTGGCGACTCCCGAGCAAAAGAGAAAAAGCCGAAAGGAAGACAGACAGACAGGCAGGAAGCTGACACCCTCATTTCTGTACTGTGTAATGCAGCTTGCTGTTGCACACCTCTTTCAAAATGACCAAAGAAATTAATGATAGCCTGGGAAGTGGAAATTTTAAAAACATACTTCCATTATTAATCTATTTAAAATTTATAATAATTTATAGAGTCATTGAAAGCATCAGTAATCTGACACACAAAGTTAGTAATAAAAACATCCAACTTCTCTTCCTCATAATGCAAAAACAAATATTAAACACAAATTAGTCTAATGTATATGATGATTAAGTACAGGGACAGCTGGGGGAACCGGCTGTCTGAGTATCATTTGCCGTGATGCCAAAGCTTCCAGGGCTTCTTTGGGGTTGTTTGGTGCTAAATCATGAGTGGTGTAGACCACTGAGAGCAGCACCTCCCTGGATATACCTGCACACAGAATACACCATAAATCATGAGTGACCAAAACACTTTCCTGATGATGGAGGAATACAAATCAGAGAATAGTGCATAAACACAAAGAGTGAGCTTATGAAGATGATTATGTAAAATCGATGAAAAATCGATGATTATGTAAATACCTTTTGATAGTTCTTTTCCAAACTGGATTATTCTTTTGGCAATAAATTCGGTAGATAGGTTTAGATTCTGCTTAAAGCCCAGTTGGCCAAGTCGTCCTGATTGAGAAGAAAAAAAAAATCAAGAGTGAAAAACAAGAATCCAGAAGGAATGTGAGATGTTGCATTAAAACATGATTTTCTGTAAACTTACCAATTAGCCTCAGGACCACCGCAATGCACATATCTTGGGATGGCACTTGTCCTGATCTCAGCTTTATCAACCAAGTGTCCAGGATCCTGAGAAGCCCGTGTCTGGTAAATAAAAAGGGACTGTTATTGTTCTGGGAGAAGATCAGTTGGTGCAGTGGTGGCTTGGTGGTACAGTGCTGGATCACTCATCCCAAGTTTGGGGGTTCAAAGCCCACACTCATCAGGTTGTCACTGTGCCCCAATGCAGCGAACTGGGTTATCCTATCTATAGTGAGAAGTTCATGTAATAGAACCATTGCTGATATTCATAAAGAGTAGCTGCATAGCTGTCTGCATGTTGTGCCTTGCAATGGCCTGTTGAGCTATTTAATTAAGCCTTGGCTGTATGAACTCTGTAGCGCCGTCTCAGCCGACTCTGAGCGTGGGAAGACTCTGATGAGCGCTACAGGGTTCATACAGCCAAGGCTTAATAAATTTCAAGCCCTATTCAAAGACTTTTCAATGACAAATATTGCATTTTCAAGGACCACGTTCATCAACCTGTATGGTAGCACCAAATTGGCAGAGATGGCATTTTTAGATGCCCCTGTTTTCAAAAATGCCTCAAACTGCAATTTACGCCACAGGAAAAAAATGATCAAAAATTACCAAAATGGCCAATTTTTGAACATTCATTCAAAATTAACCAACTAAGTTAATAATTTGAATTTTTTTTGTTTGCAAACGAAAATTACCTGCTTAATTTATTTGAACCATCAGTTTTGGGCTATCTACCATGGTTTTGGGTTTAAAGAGGATTAGACAAGAGAAATTTGGCAAAAAATGCTGAAAATAGTCAAATTTGGAAAATTCATTGAACTTCAACCAACCAACCAAGCCAATAGCCTGAAACTTTTGTTTACGAGGTCAGAGTACACCCTGGACAGCTCGCCAGGCCATCGCAGGGCGGAAACACGCTGACGGCTTTGCAGCCTACTCTTGTCGAAAGTCAGCAATGGTTCTTTTACATGCCTCACACCATAAACAGTGAGAGACATGGCCAGCCTTTGATAACCCAGTTAGCCGCACTTGGGGTGGGACAGTGACAACCTGTTGAAAGTGAGGCTTAAACCACCAACCTTAGGACCAGTGATCCAACACCTTTTACCACCAGGCCACCACTGCCTGCCTCTGATTGTAAGGAGTTTAATAAGCACATTAAAGTGGCCCATTTTCTTCCCAGGTATAATAAACATGAAATAGTTTTATCTCTTGGAAAAAATAGATTCTGCCATGATGGTGTCTTTCTGAATCTATTTGCTTGCTCCTGAGAGTGAGTCCCAATGACCCTGCACTGAGCCTGATATTAGTAGACGTTGCCATCTTGGGAAAGTCAGACTGCAGAACATAAGATTTCAGACTATTTCATTTTTGTGAATTGGCACAATTTAAAATAAATATTATTACCTGCAGTACTCTCAGAGCTGCTGAGAGTAAAATAAATGTTCAGAGGAAACAGAATCATGTAGGGTACAATGCAGTAAATATTTTCCTACAGTACCGTATAAAATTTATGAAGGTCCATGTCCAGCGCTTTTGCATGCAGAGAAGATCCATGCTGAAGACATACTCCCAACTAACAGGGCAGAGGTCATCCCCATACCACTCGCTCTTTCTGAACATCAGCTGCTGGTCTGTGAGTAAAGCCCTCAATATTCTGGGTATTGTGGTCTCAATGGTAGGTGGAGCACACTGAGAGAAACACCATGTTTTCTTAAAATTGTGTTGTATCAGCTCGGAGGAAATAAACTGAGAAAAACAACAAGACACCTATCCACCTTATCCCAGTGCAGGATCTTCTGAAGGCATTCAAATACCTCGCCTTTTGCTTTGAGATAACTGACGATGTTTATGGCTTGGCTCAGTGGGCTGCAGAGGGTTAAAAAACTTGGCCAAGTTGTCAGTAAGAAGAGAATCAGTTTTGGGGCTTCAGGAAAATCTGTAAAATAAAAAACCACACCACATTAGTACAACTTTCTCACCAAATCATTAAATGGTACTCGTAGAGTGCAAGGTACCTCCAACAGGCACAAATGGATTATTAAAAGAAAAATTTGCAGAACCTTGCCTTATAATAACGAATATAATGAAATGTCTCCCCCTACTGGGAACCTATTGAACACTTATTCACACATTATTGTCTGTATTAGTCTTAATGAGGTTTTTCTTAAACATGATCCTAGGAACAAATTACCTCCAAGATGTAATAGTTTATTACTGTTACCATAACCTGCACTAGAAAAATACTTTCATTTGAATCTGTATGTTACTTTTTGAGATATGTTGCAAACAGACAAAATAACAATTAAACCTGTTATGGTCTGTGCTGGCTGGCGGAATTAACTCTTCTTTAATCATTGCAGGCGCTGGCGAGGGGCATGGCGGTTGCCCGTAGGTGAGTTCCAAGCAGAGTGCACCTAGTCCCAATCTGCAATCAGCTAGCAGCCAGCAATAAATGGGAGCGGCGCGCTTCCCTCCAGTGTCAAAAAATTGTTTTCCCTGTGATTCTGCTCCTCAGCTTTCTCTGACCCCTGGTTCTTGCTTCGTGCTCGACCAGTTCCCTTGACTTAGTATTCCCGTAATTTTCTATCCCGAGTGTTTAATGAATCGTTTGAACTTTCTTTTAGTCTCCTGCATCTCTGGGCCCTATGCACACACCCCAGGCTTATCAGAATCTTCTGACCTGAAACATGGACCCAGCGGAGACCGCGCAGCTTCGGCAGACATTAGCTGACCAGGGCGCCCTGCTGGGATGCCACAACGCCACCTTGCATCAGATCATGGACAATCTCCAGCACATAACCACCAGCTTGGTGCAGCTCGGCGGAAGGATGGATGCCGTCGCCACTCACCTCGCTGCCGTGACCCCGCCCCCTCACCCTTTATTTTCCACATCGGCAACAGCGCCAGTGATCCTCTACGTGCACCGAGAACCTCTCATTCCCACGCCAGCCAGGTATTCGGGTGCGATCAGCTCCTGCGCACAATTCCTTCACCAGTGCTCACTCATCTTCAGCCAGCAGCCATTCACATACGCCGCTGATCAAGCTGAAACCGCCTTCATTATGAGCCTACTCACAGAGCAAGCCTCGTCCTGGGCGCGAGCGGTCACTACCCATACCCCGGAATTATGCTCCCAGGTCGATCAGTTCATGCGAGAAATGAAGGTTTTCGATCGTCCGGCGAAAGGGGAGGAGGCGAACTCCCAGCTCCTACGTATTCGGCAAGGCTCACTGTCAGTGGCGGAGTACGCCATCCGATTCCGGATTCTCGCCATCGAAAGCGGCTGGAACAACCCCGCGCTTTGGGGGGATTTCCTGCAGGTGCTCAACGAACGGCTGAAATATGAGGTCGCAGCCCGAGACAAGACTACAATTGTCTACCAGACTGGACAACCGACTGAGAGAGAGAGGGATAGATCCCGGAAGAGGGCCCCACCCCGAACTCACTTGCCATTTTCCCCTCTGAGGGAGGATGACGGCCAAGAACCCATGCAGGTGAACCGTACCAGACTGACGGCTGAAGAGAGGCACCGGCGGCTTGCCAACCGTCTCTGCATCTACTGCGCCGAGAAGGCCCATTACCTTGCCCAGTGCCTAGCGCGGCAGAGCCCGACAGCATCAATAGGATCCTCCACGGCACCCGGAAAATGCCTGCAAGTTCAAGGTACGCTACACTCCGCGCAGCACTCTTATCCTGTAGACGTATTTACTGACTCAGGCGCTGACGCTAACTTTATCGATCCGGGTATGGTTGAGCTCCATGACCTACCCATGTAAGAACTCGAGACCCCCAAGGAGGTAGTGGCCATAGATGGCCGACTCATCGCTCGCGTCACTCACAAGACCAGGCCAGTTAAGCTCAGTTTGTCCAGTAACCACCAGGAATATTTGGAACTGTTTGTTCTCCCTGCCTCTCTCTCTCTCTCTCTCTCTCTCCCGTTAGTGTTAGGGTGGCCATGGTTGCAGACCCACAATCCCCACATTGACTGACGCACCCTCACCATACACAGCTGGAGTGACTACTGTCTTCAACACTGCCTAATGGCGGCCATACCCTCCCAAGCCTCACGAATCCCGTTCGACCGAGAGGATCTGGACTTAGCCGGCGTACCCAAAGAATATCACGACCTGCAAGAGGTTTCCAGCAAGGACCGGGCTCACTCCCTACCTCCTCATCAACCGTATGACTGCACCATTGACCTACTCCCAGGTTCCACGCTCCCTTCCCAGTGACTATACAACCTCTCGAAGCCGGAGAAAGACGCCTTGGAGGCATACATTAACGAGTCGCTGGCTGTAGGTCTCATTCAGCCCTCATCTTACCCGGTAGGTGCGGGATTCTTCATCGTCGAAAAGAAGGACAAGAACATGAGATCTTGCATCGATTACACGGGCCTCAACGAGATCACCATAAAAAACAAGTACCCTCTCCCTCTAATCGATTCAGCCTTCACCCCTCTCCACAATGCTACTATTTTTTCCAAGCTGAACCTGAGAAATGCCTACCACTTAGTCCGAATTCGGGAGGGGGACGAGTGGAATACGGCTTTCAACACGCCCCTGGGGCACTTCGAATACCTGGTCATGCCATTCGGACTAACCAATGCCCCGGCAGTTTTCCAAGCTCTGGTCAACAATGTGCTTAGGGACATGCTGAATCGCTTTCTTTTCGTATACCTGGATGACATTCTGATCTTCTCTAGAGACCAAGACAAACATCATCGCCACGTGAGAATGGTACTGAAGAGGCTCCTGGAGGACAGATTGTTCATCAAGGCAGAAAAATGTGAGTTTCATGTCCCCTCAGTCTCGTTCCTGGGGTTCATCTTGGAGAAGGGGCAGATAGGACCTGATCCAGCAAAGGTGAAGGCAGTAGTGGAGTGGCTGACTCCAGGGACGCGGAAACAGCTGCAGAGGTTCCTGGGGTTCACAAACTTTTATCGCTGGTTTGTGTGGGACTACAGCTGCCTAGCAGCCCCCCTCGCACAGTTGACATTACCCAAGACCCCGTTCCAGTGGGACCCAAGTGCCCAGGCGGCGTTTGACAGGCTGAAGGCGAAATTCGTCCACATGCCCGTACCGATCCACCCGAACCCCTCACTGCAGTTTGTGGTGGAAGTCGACACCTCAGACTCAGGGGTGGGGGTGGTTCTCTCCCAATGGTCTCCCACAGACCAGAAGCTCCACCCATGCGCCTTCTTCTCCCGTCACTTGTCCCCGGCGGAACAGAATTACGATGTTGAAAATTGCACGCTGCTGGTGGTGGTCTTGGCGCTCCAGGAGTGGAGGCACTGGCTGGAAGGGGAAGCCCACCCCTTCGTGGTCTGGACCAACGATAAAAACTTATCCTACTTCCGTACAGCCAAGAGGTTGAACTCCTGTCAGGCACGATGGTCATTCTACTTGGGGAGGTTCAACTTCACACTGACATACGGACCTGGCTCCCGGAATACAAAGCCAGATGCTATCTCCAGGTAGTTCTCCTCGGGTGAAGACACTACCATGGAGACCATCCTGCCCTCCTCCTGGATACACGTAGCAGCCCAATGGGAGGTAGAACGACTAGTTCAGGACACCCATCAGGGGGAACCGGAGCCCGTCGGGTACCCCCAAGGTCGACTATATGTTCCCCCGCCGGCCAGAACCCCAGCACTCCAGTGAGCTCATTCCTCAAAATTAGCCTGCCACCCTGGAGCCCACCAAACTCTCTTACTGCTCTGACAACGCTTCTGGTGGCCAACGATGGCAGCTGACACCAAGGAGTTTGTGGGAGCTTGCGCCACCTGTGCCCGGAGCAAGTCCTCCCATCGTGCACCCACGGGTCTCCTCCAACCCTTACCTGTTCCCCATCGCCCCTGGTCGCACATTGCGGTGGATTTCGTCACAGGTTTACCCCCGTCTGAGGGCAACAATGTTATCCTGACAGTAGTGGATCGGTTCTCCAAGGCGGTCCATTTTGTTGCCCTACCCAAACTCCCCTCGGCAATGGAAACAGCTGGTCTCCTAATCCAACACGTCTTTCGCCTCCATGGCATCCCTCAGGACATCGTTTCAGACCAGGGCCCCCAGTTTGCATCCAGAGTTTGGAAGGCGTTCTGTGACACCTTGGGAGTCACCTGCAGCTTGACTTCGAACGGGCAGGCAGAATGCACGAATCAAAGCCTCGGATCCTCCCTGCGCTGCATCGCCTCCCGCCTCCCAGCCTCCTGGGCCACACACCTCTATGGGTTGAATACGCACACAATTCTCTGATCTGCACCGCCACTGGGATGTCCCCCTTCATGGTGATTAATGGGTTCCAGCGCCCCCTGTTTCCCAGCCAGGAGGTCAAGGTGGCCGTCCTATTGATCCAGGCACAGTTTCGCAGAGCACGCTGGGTCTGGAAAGAAGCACGGGCTGCCGTGGAACGAACAGTGGCCCGAAACCGGAGGATTGTCGATCGCCACCGAACCCTGGCACCTCCCTACACGGTCAGACAACAAGTGTGGCTCTCCTCCCGGAACCTGCCCCTGCAAGTTGACTCCAAAAAACTATCTCCCAGATACATTGGGCCGTATGTAATCGAGAAAATTATAAACCCCACCGCCGTCCGACTGAGACTCCCACCCTCACTCAAGGGACACCCAGTATTTCATGTTTCCCTAATTAAGCCCATGGTAGAAAGTTCAGTCCACCCCCCACCCCCTCATCCCCAACTGATGAATGGACATCCCGCATACACAGTCAACCATATCCTTGATGTATGCAGGCGGGGTCGAGGGTTTCAGTACTTAGTGGACTGGGAGGGGTATGGTTCATGGATTCCCCACTCCCTAATCCTGGAGCCGGACTTATTAGACGAATTCTATCACCAGCTCCCAGACAAGCCTGGTCGGGTGCCAGGTGGCGCCCCTTAAGGGGGATACTGTTACGGTCTGTGCTGGCTGGCGGAATTAACTCTTTAATCATTGCAGGCGCTGGCAAGGGGCGTGGCAGTTGCCGGTAGGCAAGTTCCAAGCAGAGCGCACCTGGTCCCAATCTGCAATCAGCTAGCAGCCAGCTATAAGTGGGAGCGGCGTGCTTCTCACCGATGTCAGAAGATTGTTTTCCCTGTAATTCTGCTCCTCAACTTTCTCTTTGACCCCTGGTTCTTGCTTCGTGTTCGACCAGTTCCCTTGACTTAGTATTCCCGTAATTTACTATCCCTAGTGTTTGATAAATCGTTTGAACTTTCTTTTGGTCTCCTGCATCTCTGGGTCCTACGCACACACCCTAAACTTAATGAAACAACACTGCTGAACCAAAATACCCTCCTGCTGGAGGTAAAAATTATCAAAAACACGACAAACTTTCCAGACTTATTTTAAAACAAATATATTTGAAATGAAAAGAAATGTCAGTAAAATCTCACCTTTTTTCAGAAGTCTGTAGGAAAAAGCATGTGCTTTGTGACATTCATGTCTCTCTCTGCACAAAGCGATGAACACCCGGCAGAGAGACTGTCGGACTGTGTGATTCATGAGTCCTTTCTCATTCTTGATCTTTTGCAAAATGGCCTTCATGAATTTCTCAGTTAAGGTCTGAGTGAAATCAAAGAAAATTATCCGAAGTGACTCAACAAAATGAAGCTGTATTTTATTCTATTAAATAATAATTGGATAATTCATCCATTCATTCATTTTCCCGACAGTTCACCAGTTCCTTGCAGGCCCAACACACACACACACACACACACACACACAACCATTGTAAACTCACACTCACTTCTAGGGGCAATTTGGAACAGCCAATTACCGTAATGGGAATGTATTTGAACTCAGGGAGGAGACCGGCGCACCCACATACTGGAAACCCACATAAGCACATGCAAACTTCACATGCACCACTAATGAAACAATAGACAATAACTTACCGTGTTATTAGTGAAATAGGAAACGACTGAATATTTATCATCTTGTAAAGGAGCTTGAGAAATGATTCCCAGCGCATGATCCCTGATCAGAGGCCAAACATCATAACATCCATCTTCAATTGTTTTGAAGGCATCGGAGATGAGGAATTGTGTATCCTCTGCTGTGTTTCTGATGTTGGCATTTTCAGAATTTTGGGAGGAACAGTACAAATTTGGAGACACTTCAGCTGTGCTATGTTCTGGAACCCCTACCAGGTATGATATCACACAGACTGGTATCAGGTCACAGATAGATTTTGATACTGGCTTCGGCTTGTGGTCATGATCAAATCTTTTCTGTTCCTTTTCTGGAAAGAGGTCAGATTCAGTCCTCTTTCTTTTGTAGGAGGTCCTGCTGAAAGCTGTAGCGAAAACATTGATGCAATGAAAACCAAGCATATTATTTTATATTAAATACTGACAAGAATTAATATCTTGTAGAATTCTATTAAAAAAATTTTACACCAAGAATTTCTTTCACTTTCATTTGCCAAACCCAGTTTATCCTTGATTAGGGATAAGAATGCTGGAGCCGATCTCAGCAAAATCAAGCCAAAGGCAGGGTACACCCTGAATAGCTTGCAAGTCTATCACCACATGCACAACTATTTACACTCACACCGAGTGACAATTAGGAATTATCCAAATGTGTATGTCTTTGGACTGTGGGAGGAAACCGGAGTACCCAGAGGAAACCTCACATGGGGAGTGATAGTGTATTACTCATGTATTTCTTCAGCATTTCATTTTATTCTCACAAAACCACTGACTGTTTTCCTATGTGTAAACAACTGCCAAACCCCCAACACTGCATCACTGCAGGAGGTCAAAGGTGTTTCAAGGTGCTCCCCTGGGCAAGTGTGCCTCTGTCCACCCAGTCTGTCTTTTTTTCGGCTTTTTCCCTTTTACTCAGGAGTCGCCACAGCGAATCATCTGATTCGCACGTTTGCACGTTTTTTCAGAAACACGCTGACGACTTTGCAGCCTATTCTTTACAAAAGCCAGCAATGGTTCTTTTACATGCCTCTCACCATAGACAGTGAGAGACATGGCCCGCCTTTGATAACCCAGTTAGCTGAACTGGGGGGGACAGTGACAACCTTGTGGAGAGTGGGACTCGAACCCCCAACCTTTGGATCAGCGATCCAGCGCCCTATACCACTAGACCACCACTGCCCCTGCAGTATAAATCGGTATCAGTAAAAATACACTGGGAAGGTAAACTGTGATGGACTAGCGTCCCATCCAGGAGGAGTTGAACTCCTGGTCACTTCACACTATGGAAACTGGGGATAAGCACCGGCCTGATGAGCCACTAGGCTCGGGTGTAAAAATCCCAACAGCCTTTACGTTACCTAGTTACACGTTAAAGCCATTTATCATGTAAAAAGCTTACTAAAAAAAAAGATTTAGCATTTAAATTCCATTACTTTCGAAGGGGATGGTATATACCAGGTTGAACACATACATTACTAAACAGTTTACAGTGTGTCACATTTAAACAGCCTCATTAACATCTGGAAAACAGTAATAACATTATATTATTGAATGCTATAACTATTATACACACAGCAGCTTCTACATCAAACTCTATACAATCCCCAGTGCAGCTAACTGGGTTATCAAAGGCCAGCCATGTCTCTCACTGTCTGTGGTGAGAACCATTGCTGACTTTCGTCAAGAGTAGCTGCATAGCCGTCGGTATGTTTCTGCCCTGCAATGGCCTGGCGAGCTGTTCAGGGTGTACTCTGCCCTCGCCCAGAGACGGCTGAGATGGGCACCAGCCTCCCTGAAACCCTAACTAGGATTAAGCGGTTCAGAATAATGAATAAATGAATGAACTCTACATACCTTCATATTGCAGGACTTGATGTTGAAAACTGTTTCTGTAAGCAAAAAATCAATAAAAAAGATTCAGTACTACGACTTCATGAGATGAACATGTCCTGTTAAATCACTGATTTTTTTTCCTCAGAGAATTACATCAAAACAAACTTTACCATAATTAAAAAAATATATGATACATATAGTCGATTACACAGTATGTCTTGTTTTGTTTTTGGTAGGAAAGCTGAGTGGACTGACAGAAGGTGTGTGTTGTCATCGAGTTCGGTTGGAGAGAAGCAACTGAGTGAAGCTCAGACTGTTAACTTTTTTTTTTTCTTTTCTTTTTCCCGAACTTTTTTCTAATTTATTCGTCTATAATCCTCACCCATCGAGTATTACCTTCCCGATCACACGATCACTACCACCATCATCACAACTCAGGATGCATTGCGTGCCACCCACCGCTTTTCGAATTGTAGCGCATGCGTACTTGGGAGAGGTCAAAGACACATGAAGGGCGCTATCCGCCCCCTCGTACGAATGAGCTCAGAGACGCCCACGATTGGCTGGTGATCTCCGTGAGTGACAGGGACGCCTTCCCTCCTGTCACAGCTCGGCCAATTAGTTACCATGGACTCCCGGCCACATAATAAGCCGCGGTTTTCTGCACGAGTAAATAAACCATTCATTTTAAAACATTTTCCTCCCGATGAACATTCATGTCACAAAAAAGCACAGCCTGAGATAAACGTGTGTGTTCTTAGCAACGAATCGACACTATAATGCTAAGGGAAGCCGTTAGCATGTGCGATCTTTTCTACTGGAACATAATACAGCACCGTTTTATGTACAATACTAATATTTTAAAGAAGATTTCAAACTGCCCGGTGGTTCAGTCTGCACTCGTTTCTGATACCAACTTGAACCACAAAACGAGTACAATGTAAACATCCTTTAGCGCGGTGAACTGTTGTTGTGACCTCCAGTATGGGCGCGCTGTTGTTGCCAGGGGCAACGGCCTGGCCACGATAAATGATCTGGCATGTCGGAGCCTGGACAATGGTTTGGTCACCAAATGGGTTAAATTTCTGTCGTTTGTCCGATTTTATTACAGCACTTGACTCCAGCCTGATCTTTGGAGTGTTTTCTGTGAAAGTGGTGCTGATTCTGTGTCGAAGGGTCTGTACGGGAGTTTTGTTTTGATTTTATTCACACCACACTGTGTTTTTTCAACTGTGAGCTAGTTTCTGGGTTTTTTTTTTCCAATTTTATTTATTTATTTATTTTTATTTGTTTCTGGGGTTCGTCTAGTTCATCCAAACGACATTTTGATACATCTTTTCGTCCTTTTTTGTCTCTCGTGTTTTAACTATCGGGTAGAAAAAAAGTTGTTTTGGCCTGTTTGCATGGATTTTTTTTGTTCTTCATTCCAAAGTAAACAGATAAACTTGGGATTCAAGGCCAAATCTGCTCTTATTCCTGCATCTTGTGCATTACACACTCAGGAGCGCACTTCACCTGGAAACTCGGATCCCAATCCAGGTCTACCGTTACAATGCAGCAATAAACCAAATAAAACACTTTAAAATAATAATCGTCTGATGTTATTTAGGAAACAATTCTTCAAAGATGCTAAAAAGATTCAATTACAAGGAAACAACAATACCCTTCTTCTTCTTCTTTTCCTTTCGGCTGTTCCCTTCAGGGGCCGCCACAGCAAACCATCCGCCTTCATCTTACCCTGTCCTCTGCATCTTCTTCTCTTACTCCAATGACCTTCATGTCCTCCTTCACCACATCCATAAATCTCTTCTTTGGTCTTCCTCTTGGCCTTCTGCCTGGTAGTTCCAACCTCAGCATCCAACTGCCAATATACTCACTATCCCACAGTCCCACCTCCACCTTGAATTGTTCGGTCACCGACCGCACACCTCACCACTGTCTTACATCTCTCATACATGTCTTGCATCACTCTAACATACCTCTCTGCCACTCCAGACTTCCTCATGCAAGACCACAGTTCTTCTCTTGGCACCCTGTCATATGCTTTTTCCAGATCCACAAAGGCACTATGCACTTGTCTATTAACATCTTCAAAGCAAACATTGCATCTGTGGTGCTCTTTCTTGGCATGAAACCAAACTGTTGCTCACAAATGCTGACCTCTGCCCTTAGTCTCGCTTCCACTTTTCTTTCCCATAACTTCATCGTATGGCTCATCAACTTTATCCCTCTGTAGTTGCAGCAACTCTGTATGTCTCCATTGTTCTTAAAAATGGGCACTAGCACTCTTCTCCTCCATTCCTCCGGCATCTGCTCACTCTCTAAGACCTTTTTGAATGTTCTTGTCAGAAAATCTACTGCTACCTCTCCTAGACACTTCCATACCTCCACAGGTATATCACCAGGACCAACTGCCTTTCCATTCTTCATCCTCTTCAATGCCCTCCTCACTTCACCCATACTAATCTTTGCTACTTCCTGCTCCTCAATGGTCATCTCGTCTACTCTTTTTTCTCTCTCATTTTCCTCATTCATCAGCTCTTCAAAGTACTCTTTCCATCTTCCCAGCACACTTCTGTCATCAGTCAATACATTTCCCTCTCTGTCCTTAATCACTCTAACTTGCTGCACGTCCTTCCCATCTCCTTGAAGACAACATGCCCCTCTTCCTTTTTCAACTTCCACCACTTTATTTTCTGCTCTGCTTTTGCCTTCTTCACCTTCCTCACCATCAGCATCATCCTGCACATCACCATCCTATGCTGTTTGGCAACACTCTCACCCACTATGACTTTGCAGTCACTGACTTCCTTCAAATTACATCGCCTGCACAAGATGTTGTCCACCTGTGTGCTCATACCTCCGCTTCTCTAGGTCACCCTATGCTCCTGTTTCTTCTTGAAGAAAGTATTTACCACAGCCATTTCCATCCTTTTTGCAAAATCGATCAACATCTGTCCTTCTGTGTTCCTGTCCTGGATACCAAACCTGCCCATCACTTCCTCGTCCCCTCTGTTTCCTGCACCAACATGTCCATTGAAGTCTGCACAAATGACCACTCTTTCACCTCTGGTGGGTATTCTGCATCACTTCATCGAAGTCACTCCAGAATTTCTCCTTCTCTTTCAGCACACATCCTGTCTGTGGGGCATAAGCACTAACAACATTGAACATCACACCTTCAATTTCTGACTTGAGACTCATCACTCTGTCTGACACTCTTTTCACTTCTAGAACATTCCTGAAAAACTCCTTCTTCAAGATGACTCCTACTCCATTTCTCTTCCCATCCACACCATGATAAAACAGCTTAAACCCTGCTCCGAAGCTTTTAGCTTTGAGCTTTTACCTTTCCACCTGGTCTCCTGGACACACAGTATGTCCACCTTCCTCCTCTGCATCATGTCAGTCAGCTCTCTGCCTTTTCCTTGCATAGTTCCAACATTCAAAGTCCCTACTCTCAGTCCTAGACTCATGCTTTTCCTCTTTTCTCTCTGCCTACGGACACGCCTCCCGCCTCTCCTTCGACGTTTTCGACCAACAGTAGTCCAATTTCCACCAGCACCCTGTTGGCTAACAGCACTGATGGCGGTCGTTGTTAACCCGGGCCTCGACCGATCCGGTATGAGATTTGTGTTTACCGTTTGCATTTTGTAGTTTGGCAAAAGTTTTATGCCGGATGCCCTTCCTGTCACAACCCTCTGCATTTCTCCGGGCTTGGGACCGGCATAAGGGGGAAAGACACTGGTTAGTGTCCCCCCCCCCCCCCCACTGCATTCGGAAACAGCAATACCCTAAGATATGCAAAATTACACATTTGTGTATGTTGTTCATACATTCCTTTACATGAGACATCCCACAATGACAAATTAAAATAATAACTCAAATTTCCTTACAGGTAAATTCCTGTTGTAGACATCCTGTTGCACAAACTCGACACAGTGTATAAAGCTCTATGGATGTGATGTCCGGTATACTAGTCAGGTTGGTGGTCACAGAGCACCAAAATTGAGGGAGCAGCAAAATAATTATAACAGAGTGTAGATCGAAGAGTGAGCGGGACGCAGGTGAGACAGAGAATGTCGTGACATCACAAAGTGCCACGTGATATGGTGTCCATGGATTGGTCACACTACCTGATCAACTCAGTGTGCATAATGCAGGTGGAATAACTCAGTGATTTGTATAATCTCCACCTGAGATGTGGCATGAGAAGTGAGAGTCACCAGAATTCAGCAGATCAAATCATTCAGTCCACCGGAACCCTGTTTCTGGGCATATTTCATTATACATCAATTTAAAGCAACATTTTGGGTTTGTGCGTTTATAATTTTGTTCAGGGTAAAATGAACACCAAAACTTAAAAACTTAAAAAACAACAATACACACTTTTAATTTTATTGACCACAAGTTTGTTTTTATTGCCATTGTGTACAACCTGTGTTATTTCTTTTTATTATTTCAGCATGTTTCGTTGCAAGATTATTTTGACTTCTGTTCACACAAGTAATTGGTCGCAACCCTCCCACCGCACCACCAGTTGATAGGTGCAGCGCACGCGATGCTCTCAGTGGATGAACCAACCCTATTTCAGCTATGAGATCGGAGTCTTGGGGCAACTCAGCACAAGCAATCATGCTATCCTGAGCTAATATGAGATGGTAGCTCAATGTCAGTCGCAGCCCAGCTAACAATAAGCCCTGGTGGAGTTCTCAGAGTCATGTTGTTTCTTTTGATTTGTTTTGTTTGTTGTTTTGTTTGTTCATGTTTTGCACTATGCTCGTCAATGATCGGTCGGCTCTACTACAGCTATGAGCCGCACCCCAGCTAACAATAAGCCCAGGCAGGAAGGGGCCAAACGAAGACTCTGGTGATTGGGATCGCAGGGGATGAAATCCGAGTAGCCGGCTGGTGCAATCGCCTCGTCCAGTGAACAAAACAGGATGTACAAAACATGAACGAACAAGACAACAAATAAAACAAATTAAAAAGAACAAAAAAACAATTTGACTCTGAGAACTCCCAACGTCGCGCTCTGGGCAGCGCCATCTTGGAGACGTCACTCCAACTTCAATGTAAAAGGACATGAAGCGTAATAAAGTTTATCCTTTTGGTAACTTTTGTTAAACATGCCACAGAACATAAAATCTCATGCATAAACATTCTAAGAATTAACTTCGGTGCTGTACTGGAATAATAATTGAAAAAGACTTTAATACAACAGTTCAGAGGAAACTGTCTTTTCTTCAGGAGAAAGTCTTATTTTTTCAGTAGAGACATCCAGCGTTTTCTTTAGCTCAGCCAGAGAAGACGCACAGTGTTTGAGTGGTATCACAGAGCTTAACTGGTAATTAAAACACACAAAAAATAGGCTTATTGACAACTTTTGCGTGAATGAGGAAAAAGGGGCATGACATCATCTCAACCAATCAGCGGGAAGGGGGACAGCCATTGGCTGAATTTGAGTGACGTGTCAGTTGCCTGGCGGTCCGTGAATACTCAAGCCATGAGTGCAAAACCGTGAATAGTCAAGGGCCTACTGTCTATCGTTACTTCTCGTACTCAAAATTTGACATGATAACATATGCACGAAGGAGCAAAAAAGAAGTGTACACATCATCTGCAACCAATCAGCAGGAGTGAGAAACAAGAGCTCTCAGCCATTGGATAAATTTGAATCAAGTGCCAGGATTGTCATGATGATGTATATGTATACATGATGTATACATAACACTGCTTATTTGTTTTTATTGCACTCATTATTTTTGTTCCTTTTTAAAACAGAATTCTCTACATATGTTGACTTTTAAGAGTAAGGCAGTCATAAAGTAACCTCTAAAATTCCTGCAGAAATTGTGAATGTTTTCTTGGAGCTCAGCGCTCATCAACAAGACATTCTCATGTCTATGAGGTGGCGCTGCATAGTAGATAATAAATTTTCTGTGTTTTGGACTTTTTTATATGATGTATTTATGTAGTTGCATGTGAAGGACTATCCTTTGTTACTTGGAGTGTAGGGTGATGAACAGATGATGGCACAGAGCAGATTAGGAGTACAGAGTCACAAAGGGGCTGTTTACAAGGTGGGGGCTTTCTTGGGTGAACGCAGGAAGCTCTGACACCCTCATTTCCATACTGTTTTATGCAGCTTGCTGTTGCACACCTCTTTCAAAATGACCAAAGACATTAATGATAGCCTGGGCAGTGGAAATTTTAAAAAATATACTTTTAATTCCATTATTAATCTATTTAAAATTTATAATAATTTACAAGTTATTGAAAGCATCAGTGACTTGATACACAAAGTTCGTAATAAAAACATCCAACTTCTCTTCCTCCTGATGCAAAAACAAATACTAAACACAAATTAGTCTAATGTATATGATCACTGAGTACAGGTTGATGGTTTGGCTGGATTTTTTTAGATAGAGTTTTGAGCTGCTGGATACAGTTGGGGACAGCTGGGGAACCGGCTGTCTGAGTATCGCTTTGCCACGATGCCAAAGCTTCCAGGGCTTCTTTGGGGTTGTTTGGGGCTAAATCATGAGTGGTGTAGACCACTGAGAGCAGCACCTCCCTGGATATACCTGCACACAGAATACACCATAAATCATGAGTGACCAAAACACTTTCCTGATGATGGAGGAATACAAATCAGAGAACAGTACATAAACACAAAGAGTAAGCTTATGAAGAGCAAAACTATTTGATGATTATGTAAATACCTTTTGATAGTTCTTTTCCAAACTGGATTATTCTTTTGGCAACAAATTCGGTAGATTGGTTTACATTCTGCTTAAAGCCCAGTTGGCCAAGTCGTCCTGATTGAGAAGGAAAAAAAAATCAAGACTGAAAAACAAGAATCCAGACGTAATGTGAGATGTTGCATTAAAACATGATTTTCTATAAACTTACCAATTAGCCTCAGGACCACCGCAATGCACATATCTTGGGATGGCACTTGTCCTGATCTCAGCTTTATCAGCCAAGTGTCCAGGATCCCGAGAAGCCGGTGTCTGGTAAATAAAAAGGAGTTAAAAATGTCAGTATGACTGTTATTGTTCTGGGAGAACATCAGTTGGGGCAGTGGTGGCTTGGTGGTACAGTTGCTGGCTCACTCATCCCAAGTTTAGGGGTTCAAGGAACACTATCATCAGGTTGTCACTGTGTCCCAATGCAGCTAACTGGGTTATCCTATCTAGAGTGAGAGGTTCATGTAATAGAACCATTGCAGACGTTCACAAATGTAGCTGCATAGCTGTATGCATGTTTCTGCCTCGCAATGGCCTGTTGAGCCATTTTATTACGCCTTGGCTGTATGAACCCTGTGGCGCCCATCTCAGCCTACTCTGAGCGTGGGAAGACTCTGATGAGCGCCACAGGGTTCATACAGCCATATGCATTACATTTCAAGCCCTATTCAAGGACTTTTCAATGACAAATATTGCATTTTCAAGGATCACTTTCACCAACCTGTATGGTAGCACCAAATTGGCAGAGATGACATTTTAAGACACCCCTATTTTCAAAAATGACACCCCTATTTTCAAAAATGCCTCAAACTGCAATTTACGCCACAGAAAAAAAATGACCAAAAATTACCAAAATGGCCAAATTTTGAACATTCATTGAAAATTAACCAACTACGTTAATATATTGATGCTTTTGTTTGCAAATGAAAAGTACCTGCTTAATTCATTTGAACCATCAGTTTTGGGCTATCGACCATGGTTTTGGGTTTAAAGAGGATTAGACAAAAGAAATTTGGCATAAAATGCTGAAAATAGTCAAATTTGGAAAATCCATTGAACTTCAACCAATCAACCAAGCCAATAGCCTGAAACTTTTGTTTGCGAGTGTAGAGTACACCCTGGACAGCTCGCCAGGCCATCGCAGGGCGGAAACACGCTGACGGCTTTGCAGCCTACTCTTGTCGAAAGTCAGCAATGGTTCTTTTACATGCTTCACACCATAAACAGTGAGAGACATGGCTGGCACTTTGATAACCCAGTTGGAATCTATTCAACGATTGGAAATCTGCAGTACTTCAAACAGTCACCAGAGGGGTGTCTCTGATTGTTCATTCATTCATTTTCTGTAACTGCTTAACCCTAATTAGGGTCGCAGGGAGGCTGGAGCCCATCCCAGCCGACTCCAGGCAAGGGCAGAGTACACCCTGGACAGCTCACCAGGCCATTACAGGACGGAAACACACTGATGGCTATGTAGCCTACTCTTGTCGAAGGTCAGCAATGGGTCTTTTACATGCCTCACACCATAAACAGTGAGAGACATGGCCAGCCTTTGATAACCCAGTTAGCTGCACTGGGGGGGACAGTGACAACCTGTTGAAAGTGAGACTTAAACCCCCAACCTTAGGATCAGTGCTCCAACACCTTTTACCACCAGGCCACCACTGCCTGCCTCTGACTGTAAGAAGTTCAATGAGCACATTAAAGTGGCCCATTTCCTTCCCAGGGAAAATAAACATGAAATAGTTTTATCTCTTGGAAAAAATAGATTCTGCCATGATTGTGTCTTTCTGAATCTATTTGCTTGCTCCTGAGAGTGAGTCCCAATGACCCTGCACTGAGCCTGATATTAGTAGACGTTGTCCTCTTGGGAAAGTCAGAGTGCAGAACGTAAGATTTCAGACTATTTCATTTTTGTGAATGGGCACCTTTAAAATAAATAGTATTACCTGCAGTACTCTCAGAGCTGCTGAGAGTAAAATAAATGTTCAGAGGAAACAGAATCATGTAGGGTACAATTCAGTAAATATTTTCCTACAGTACCGTATAAAATTTATGAAGGTCCATGACCAGCCCTTTTGCATGCAGAGAAGATCCATGCTAAAGACATACTCCCAACTAACAGGGCAGAGGTCATCCCCATACCACTCGCTCTTTCTGAACATCAGCTGCTGGTCTGTGAGTAAAGCCCTCAATATTCTGGGGATCGTTGTTTCAATGGTAGGTGGAGGACACTGACAGAAACACGTTTTCTTTAAAACTCAGTTCAAGAAAATTTTGTTCTATCAGCTGGTAGGAAATAAACTGAGAAAAATAACAAGACACGTATCCACCTTATCCCAGTGCAGGGTCTTCTGAAGGCATTCAAATACCTCGCCTTTTGCTCTGAGATAACTGACGATGTTTATGGCTTGGCTCAGAGGGCTGTGGAGGGTTAAAAGACTTGGCCATGTTGTCAGTGAGAACAGAATCAGTTTCGGGGCTTCAGGAAAATCTGTAAAATAAAAAAGCACACCACATTAATACAGTCGGCCCTCGACATTCGCGGGGGTTCGGTTCCAAGCCCTCCTGCGACTCGAGATAATCCGTGAGTTCTGTACCCGGAAGTAAAACCCCATGTGTCGCGTCACATGCGCGAATGAGAAGCCGGAAGTAAAATATTATGTATCTATTACATGCGTTAAAATATGCTTCTTATACACATTCTATAGACAGTCTTACTCATTAATACAGTATTCATGTTGTAAAATATAGTAATAATTAAGAAAAACTTTTCAATTTTTACTCTTATTTTAATTGACGATAAAATATTAACATTATACAGCATATGTTATAAAGCACTCGTTTTAAAGTCTTTTTCAATTATTATTCCAGTACAGTACTTAAGTTAATGTTTGTGCGTGAGATTTTGTGTTCTGTAGCATGTTGAACAAACAATACCAAAAAGATAAACGTTATTACGCTTCATGTCCTTTTACATTGAACTTGGAGTGACGTCTTGGTCGTCTTGACGTCGATGTTTCCAAGATGGCGCTGCCTAGAGGGCAACCGGAGTTCTCAGAGTCAAGGTTCGTTTTAAATTGTTTTATTTGTTTGTTCATGTTTTGCACTATGCTCGTCTATGACGGGTCGACCCTAAAACAGCTATGAGCAGCTTCACCTTCTAGCAACTGAGCAGGCAACAACTTCTATCGTGAGCTGCCATGGGAGCTCAATGCTAACCGCACTTGGGCTAGCAATAAGTCCAGGCGGAATTCTCAGAGGCTTGGTTAGCACTTCTGGCCATACTGCTTGAAAATGTTCAGTCCCTGCGAAACAAGATGGACGAGCTTCATGCTCAGATTGCAGCGCAGAGGGATCTACAGGACTGTGTATTGCACCAGCCGGCTACACGGCCTTCATCCCCTGCGATCCCAAGCGCCGGAGTCGTCGTTCGGCCCCTTCCCGCCTGGGCTTTGTGTCAGCTGGGGTGCGGCTCGCATTGAGCTGCCTACCATAGCATATTAGCTCTGCTAGCTGCAGCCCGGCTAACCAGCCCAGTTGAGCGTGCTTAGTTATACACGCCCGAAGATACTCCGATCTGATAGCTGTCGTAGAGTTGACCGAGCAGAGTGCAAAACATGAACAACCAAAACAACAAATAAAACAAATTAAAACGAACAAAGAAACAATTTGACTCTGAGAACTCAGTGACATCGCCCTCTGGGCAGCGCCATCAAGACGTCACTCCAACTTCAATGTAAAAGGACATGAAGAGTACTGGAAAACAGTTGATCCTTTTGGTAACGTTTGTTAAACATGCTACAGAACATAAAATCTCACTTAGGTACTGTACTGGAATAATAATTGAAAGATTTGAATACAACAGTTCAGAGAAAACCCTCGTTTCTCAGGAGAAAGTCTTATTTCTTCAGAAGAGACATCCGACGTTTTCTATCGCTTAGCCAGAGAAGGCAAATAGCGTTTGAGCGGTATCTTAGAGCTTAACTGATCATTAAAACACACACAAAAAAGAGGCTCATTGTCAACTAGGGGCGGGACATGAGCTCAACCAATCAGGAGAAAGGAGGACAGCCATTGGCTGAATTTGAATCACGTGCCGGTTGCTCCGCAGTCAGCGGAATAGTCAAGGGCCTACTGTACAACTTTCTTGCCAAATCATTAAAGGGTACTCGGAGAGTTTAAGGTACCTCAAACAGAAACAAATGGATTATTAAAAGGAAAATTTGCCTCGGGGCGGTGGTGGTCTAGTGGTATAAGGCGCCGGATTGCTGATCCAAAGGTTGGGGGTTCGAGTCCAACTCTCCACAAGGTTGTCACTGTCCCCCCAGTGCAGCTAACTGGGTTATCAAAGGCCGCCCATGTCTCTCACTGTCTATGGTGTGAGGCATGTAAAAGAACCATTGCTGACTTTCGACAAGAGTAGGCTGCAAAGCCGTCAGCGTGTTTCCGCCCTGTGATGGCCTGGCGAGCTGTCCAGGGTGTACTCTGCCCTCGCCCTGAGTTGGCTGGGATGGGCACCAGCCTCCCCGTGACCCTAATTAGGATGAAGCGGTTACAGAAAATGAACTGATGAACTGAAAATTTGCCTCACCTTGCCTTATCAGAATGAATATAATGAAATGTCTCCCCCTAGTGGGAATCTATTGAACACTTATTCACACATTATTGTATGTATATGTGCGTTACTTTTTGAGATATGTTGCAAACAGACAAAATAACAATTAAACCAACACTGCTGAACCAAAATACCCTCCTGGTGGAGGTAAAAAAACATCAAAAACAAGACAAACGTTCCAGAGTTGTTTTGAAAAAATATATTTGAAATGAAATTAAATGTCAGTAAAATCTCACCTTCTTTCAGAAGTCTGTAGGCGAAAGCACGGGCTTTGTGATATTCATGTCTCTCTCTGCACAAAGCGATGAACACCCGGCAGAGAGACTGTCGGACTGTGTGATTCATGAGTCCTTTCTCATTCTTGATCTTTTGCAAAATGGCCTTCATGAATTTCTCAGTTAAGGTCTGAATGAAATCAAAGAAAATCATCTGAAGTGGCACAACAAAATGAGAGGCGTGTTTTTTTCGATTCAGTAATAATTGGATAAGTCATCCATTCATTCATTTTTCCGACAGCTCACCAGTTCCTCACAGGCCCATCACACAACCATTGTAAACTCACACTCACTTCTAGGGGCAATTTGGAACAGCCAATTAGTCTAATGGGAATGTATTTGGACTCAGGGAGGAGACCCACATAAGCACATGCAAACTCCACACGCACAATTAATGAAACAATAGACAATAACTTACCGTGTTATTAGTGAAATAGGAAACGACTGATTGTTCATCATCTTGTAAAGGAGCTTGAGAAATGATTCCCAGCGCATGATCCCTGATCAGAGGCCAAACATCATAACATCCATCTTCAATTGTTTTGAAGGCATCGGAGATGAGGGATTGTGTATCCTCTGCTGTGTTTCTGATGTTGGCATTTTCAGAATTTTGGGAGGAACAGTACAAATTTGGAGACGCTTCAGCTGTGCTATAGTCTGGAACCCCGACCAGGTATGATATCACAGAGACTGGCATCAGGTCACAGATAGATTTTGATACTGGCTTCGGCTTGCGGTCATGATCAAATCTTTTCTGTTCCTTTTCTGGAAAGAGGTCAGATTCAGTCCTCTCTCTTTTGTAGGAGGTCCTGCTGAAAGCTGTAGAGAAAACATTGATGCAATGAAAACCAAGCATATTATTTTATATTAAATACTGACAAGAATTAATATCTTGTTGAATTCTATTAAAAAAATTTACACCAAGAATTTCTTTCACTTTCATTTGCCAAACCCAGTTTATCCTTGATTAGGGATAAGAATGCTGGAGCCGATCTCAGCAAAATCAAGCCAAAGGCAGGGTACACCCTGAATAGCTTGCAAGTCTATCACCACATGCACAACTATTTACACTCACATCGAGTGACAATTAGGAATTATCCAAATGTGTATGTCTTTGGACTGTGGGAGGAAACCGGAGTTCCCAGAGGAAACCTCACATGGGGAGTGATAGAGTATTACTCATGTATTTCTTCAGCATAAGTAATCATGTGTAAAGGCTGGATCATTTTATTCTCACAAAACCACTGACTGTTTTCCTTTGTGTAAACAACTGCCAAACCCCCAAGACTGCATCACTGCAGGAGGTCAAAGGTGTTTCAAGGTGCTCCCCTGGGCAAGTGTGCCTCTGTCCACCCAGCAGTATAAATGGGTCTGTCTGTCTTCCTTCCTCTCGGCTTTTTCCCTTTTACTCAGGAGTCGCCACAGCGAATCATCTGATTCGCACGTTTGATTTGGCAGAGGTTTTTACGTTGGATGCCCTTCCTGTCACAGCCCTTTTTAGCAAGGTTCAGAAACATGCTGACGACTTGCATGCAGCCTGTTCTTTACAAAAGCCAGCAATGGTTCTTTTACATGCCTCTCACCATAGACAATGAGAGACATGGCCCGCCTTTGATAACCCAGTTAGCTGAACTGGGGGTGACAGTGACAACCTTGTGGAGAGTGGGACTCGAACCCCCAACCTTTGGATCAGCGATCCAGCGCCCTATACCACTAGACCACCACTGCCCCTGCAGTATAAATGGGTATCAGTAAAAATACACTGGGAAGGTAAACTGTGATGGACTAGCGTCCCATCCAGGAGGAGTTGAACTCCTGGTCACTTCACACTATGGAAACTGGGGATAAGCACCGGCCTGATGAGCCACTAGGCTCGGGTGTAAAAATCCCAACAGCCTTTACGTTACCTAGTTACACATTAAAGCCATTTATCATGTAAAAAGCTTCCTAAAAAAAAATATTTAGCATTTAAATTCCATTACTTTCGAAGGGGATGGTATATCCCAGGTTGAACACATACAGTACTAAACAGTTTACAGTGTGTCACATTTAAACAGCCTCAATAACACCTGGAAAACAGTAATAACATTATATTATTGAATGCTATAACTATTATACACACAGCAGCTTCTACATCAAACTCTATACAATCCCCAGTGCAGCTAACTGGGTTATCAAAGGCCAGCCATGTCTCTCACTGTCTGTGGTGAGAACCATTGCTGACTTTCGTCAAGAGTAGCTGTATGTGTTTCTGCCCTGCAATGGCCTGGCGAGCTGTTCAGGGTGTACTCTGCCCTCGCCCAGAGACGGCTGAGATGGGCACCAGCCTCCCTGAAACCCTAACTAGGATTAAGCGGTTCAGAATAATGAATAAATGAATGAACTCTACATACCTTTATCTTGCAGGACTTGATGTTGAAAACTGTTTCTGTAAGCAAAAAATCAATAAAAAAGATTCAGTACTACGACTTCATGAGATGAACATGTCCTGTTCAATCACTGTTTTTTTCATCAGAGAATTACATCAAAACAAACTTTACCATGATTTAACAAATATATATATATAATACATATAGTCGATTACACAGTATGTCTTGTTTTGTTTTTGGTGGGAAAGCTGAGTGGACTGACAGAAGGTGTGTGTTGTCATCGAGTTCGGTTGGAGAGAAGCAACTGAGTGAAGCTCAGACTGTTAACATTTTTTTTTCTTTTCTTTTTCCCGAACTTTTTTCTAATTTATTCGTATATAATCCTTACCCATCAAGTATTACCTTCCCTATCACACGACCACGACCACCACCATCACAACTCGGGATGCATTGCGTGCCACCCACCGCTTTAATAATTGCAGCGCATGCGTACTTGGGGGAGGTCGAACACACTCGAAGGGCGCTATACGCCCCCTCGTACGAATGAGCTCAGAGATGCCCACGATTGGCTGGTGATCTCCGTGAGTGACAGGGACGCCTTCCCTCCTGTCAGAGCTCGGCCAATTAGTTACCATGGACTGCCGGCCACATAATAAGCCGCGGTTTTCTGCACGAGTAAATAAACCACTAATTTTAAAACAATTTCCTCACTATGAACGTTCATGTCACAAAAAAGCACAGCCTGAGAATACGTGTGTGTTCTTAGCAACGAATCGACACTATAATGCTAAGGGAAGCCCTGTTAGCATGTGCGATCTTTTCTACTGGAACATAATACAGCACCGTTTTATGTACAGTACTAATATTTTTAAGAAGATTTCAAACTTATACCAACACGAACCACAAAACGAGTGCAATCTAAACATCCTTTAGCGCGGTGAACTGTTGTGACTGCCAGTATGGGCGCGCTGTTGTTGCCAGGGGCAACGGCCTGGCCACGATAAATCATCTGGCATGTTGGAGCCTGGACGATGGTTTGGTCACCAGATGGGTTAAATTGTTGTCACTTGTGTCTCGTTTGTCCGATTTTATTAAAGCACTTGACTCCAGCCTGATCTTTGGAGTGTTTTCTGTGAAAGTGGTGCTGATTCTGTGTCGAACGGTCTTTACGCAAGTTTTGTTTTGATTTGATTTTATTCACCCCACGCTGTGTTTTGTTTAACTCTGAGCTAGTTTCTGGGGTTTTTTTTATTTTATTTATTTATTTATTTTTATTTGTTTATGGGGTTCTTCTAGTTCATCCAAACGACATTTTGATCAAGTTTTTTTAGTCCTTTTTTGTTTCTCGTGTTTTTGTTATCGGGTTGAAATAAAAGTTGTTTCAGCCTGTTTGCATGGATTTTTTTTTTGTTCTCCATTCCAAAGTAAACAGATAAACTTGGGATTCAAGGCCAAATCTGCTCTTATTCCCGCATCTTGTGCATTACACACTCAGGAGCGCACTTCACCTGGAAACTCGGATCCCAATCCAGGTCTACCGTTACAATGCAGTAATAAACCAAATAAAACACTTTAAAATAATAATCGTCTGATGTTATTAAGGAAATCATTCTTCCAAGATACTAAAAAGATTCAATTACTCGGAAAAAACAATACCCTAAGATATGCAAAATTACACATTTGTGTATGTTGTTCATCCGTTCCTTTACATGAGACATCCCACAATGACAAATTAAAATAATAACTCAAATTTCCTTACAGATAAATTCCTGTTTTCGACATCCTGTTACACAAAGCTCGACACAGTGTATAAAGCTCTATGGCTGTGATGTCCGGTATAGTCGTCAGGTTGGTGGTCACAGAGCACCGAAATTGAGGGAGCAGCAAGTGAGAGTGTCGATCGAAGAGTGAGCGGGACGCAGGTGAGACAGAGAATGTCGTGACATCAAAGTGCCACGTGATATGGTGTCCATGGATTGGTCACACTACCTGATCACCTCAGTGTGCATAATGCAGGTGGAATAACTCAGTGATTGTGTAATCTCCACCTGAGATGTGGCATGAGAAGTGAGAGTCACCAGAATTCAGCAGATCAAATCATTCAGTCCACCGGAACCCTGTTTATGGGCATATTTCATTATACATCAATTTAAAGCACCATTTTGGGTTTGTGCATTTATAATTTTGTTCAGGGTAAAATGAACACCAAAACTTAAAAACTTAAAAAACAACAACATACACTTTTAATTTTATTTACCACACGTTTGTTTTTATTGCCATTGTGTACAACCTGTGTTATTTCTTTTTATTATTTCAGCATGTTTCGTTGCAAGATTATTTTGACTTCTGTTCACACAAGTAATTGGTCGCAACCCTTCCATCCCACCACAAGTTGATAGGTGCAGCGCACGCGATGCTCTCAGTGGATGAGAGACTTTAGTTGTGTAGAAAGTTTGAATGAGAATGGTAGTTGCACACAATTTAACTTCGTAAAAGTTTTATTAAATGTTTATTCGTTTACTCTTCAACAATGTAGTGATGCCAAGTGCTAATATGGACATGTTTGATTCATTTTCAAGTTGTTTGAGAGTCATGCTTTTCGCGTAATCATCGTGTACTGGGTGTTAGCTTCAGGAGTTAGCATCATTGCTATCGCTCCAGAAGTGCGAGTGCATGTGTCTCATGCCTTTTCTGAATGAGTGACAAAGTTAATGTTCTAAATGTGCATGTTCCTCGAACAGAAATTGAAAGGGATTAATATTTCGTTTTCATACTGAACACTCTGTTTTGTGAATCATTTGTATTCTATTTAGTGTTTAAATCTGTACTTTGTAATGAGTTTGGTTTGCAGAACTTGCACCATAACCTGAAGGAAGAATTGGAGACTTTGGCATCATGGAAAATAAAACTCAGACAGCCCGTTCTCCAGCAGAACAAACAGACAATAAAAGTATTAAACTGTACTGAATTTCTGTATAAATTAGACTGATGTGTCTGTTGTAGCATGTAGTTGTTGGCCAAGTCGTCCTGATTGAGAAGGAAAAAAATCAAGAGTGAAAAACAAGAATCCAGACGTAATGTGAGATGTTGCATTAAAACATGATTTTCTATAAACTTACCAATTAGCCTCAGGACCACCGCAATGCACATATCTCGGGATGGCACTTGTCCTGATCTCAGCTTTATCAGCCAAGTGTCCAGGATCCCGAGAAGCCTGTGTCTGGTAAATAAAAAGGAGTTAAAAAATGTCAGTATGACTGTTATTGTTCTGGGAGAACATCAGTTGGGGCAGTGGTGGCTTGGTGGTACAGTTGCTGGCTCACTCATCCCAAGTTTAGGGGTTCAAGGAACACTATCATCAGGTTGTCACTGTGTCCCAATGCAGCTAACTGGGTTATCCTATCTAGAGTGAGAGGTTCATGTAATAGAACCATTGCTGACGTTCACAAAAAGTAGCTGCATAGCTGTATGCATGTTTCTGTCTCGCAATGGCCTGTTGAGCCATTTTATTACGCCTTGGCTGTATGAACCCTGTGGCGCCCATCTCAGCCTACTCTGAGCGTGGGAAGACTCTGATGAGCGCCACAGGGTTCATCCAGCCAAGGCTTAATACATTTCAAGCCCTATTCAAGGACTTTTCAATGACAAATATTGCATTTTCAAGGATCACTTTCACCAACCTGTACGGTAGCACCAAATTGGCAGAGATGGCATTTTAAGACACCCCTATTTTCAAAAATGACACCCCTATTTTCAAAAATGCCTCAAACTGCAATTTACGCCACAGAAAAAAAAATGACCAAAAATTACCAAAATGGCCAAATTTTGAACTTCTTCTTCTTCTTTTACTTTCGGCTGTTCCCTTTAGGGGTCGCCACAGCAAATCATCCGCCTCCACCTCACCCTGTCCTCCGCATCTTCTTTTCTGACTCCAACGACCTTCATGTCTTCCTTCACCACATCCATAAATCTTTTCTTTGGTCTTCCTCGAGGCCTTCTGCCTGGTAGTTCCAACCTCAGCATCCGACTGCCAATATACTCACTATCCCTCCTCTGTACATGTCCAAACTATCTCAATCTAGCCTCTCTGACTTTGTCTCCAAAACATCTTACGTGGGCTGTCCCTCTGATATACTCATTTCTGATCCTATCCATCCTCGTTACTCCCAGAGAGAACCTCAACATTTTCATCTCCGCTACCTCCAGCTCTGACGTTCCTCCTGGGTCCTTCTCATTCACACACATGTATTCTGATTTTCTGAGGCTAACCTTCATTCCTCTCCTTTCCAGGGCATACCTCCACCTCTCTAGATTTTCCTGCACTTGTTCTCTGCTCTCATGACAGATCATGATGTCATCTGCAAACATCATAGTCCATGGAGATTCTTGTCTCACCTCGTCTGTCAGCCTGTCCATCACCATAGCAAACAAGAAGGGGCTCAGAGCTGACCCTTGATGCAGTCCCACGTCCCCCTTGAATTCGTCGGTCACACCGACAGCACACCTCACCGCTGTCTTACATCTCTCATACATGTCCTGCACCACTCTAACATACTTCTCTGCCACTCCAGACTTCCTCATGCAATACCACAGTTCTTCTCTTGGCACCCTGTCATATGCTTTTTCCAGATCCACAAAGGCACAATGTAGCTCCCTCTGACCTTCTCTGTACTTCTCTATTAACATCCTCAAAGCAAACATTGCATCTGTGGTGCTCTTTCTTGGCATGAAACCAAACTGTTGTTCACAAATGCTGACCTCAGCCCTTAGTCTAGCTTCCACTATTCTTTCCCATAACTTCATCGTATGGCTCATCAACTTTTTCCCTCTGTAGTTGCTGCAATTCTGCACGTCTCCCTTGTTCTTAAAAATGGGCACCAGCACACTTCTCCTCCACTCCTCCAGCATCTGTTCACTCCCTAGTACCTTGTTGAATGTTCTTGTCAGAAAATCTACTGCTACCTCTCCTAGACACTTCCATACCTCCACAGGTATATCATCAGGACCAATTGCCTTTCCATTCTTCATCCTCTTCAATGCCCTTCTCAGTTCACCCTTGCTGATCTTTGCTACATCCTGCTCCTCAATGGTCACCTCTTCTACTTTTTTCTCTCTCATTTTCCTCATTCATCAGCTCTTCAAAGTACTCTTTCCATCTTCCCAGCACACTTCTTCATCAGTCAATACATTTATCAATCTAACTTGCTGCACATCCTTCCCATCTCTATTTCTCTGCTGTGCCAACCTGTATAGATCATTTTCTCATTTTCTCCCTCTTTACTATCCAACCTATCATACAAGTCATCATACGCCCTCTGTTTGGCCTTAGCCACTGCTACTTTCGCCTTACGCTGTGTCTCCCTGTACTCCTGTTTACTCTCTTCGGTCCTCTCAATGTCCCACTTCTTCTTAGCTAACCTCTTCCTTTGTACACACTCCTGCACTTCCTCATTCCACCACCAAGTCTCCTTATCTACTTTCCTTCCAGAGGACACACGAAGTACTCTCATACCTGTGTCCCTGATCACATTTGCTGTGGTTGTCCAGTCATTTGGAAGCACTTCCTGGCCACCCAAAGCCTGTTTCAACTCCTCCTTGAAGACAACACGACACTCTTCCTTTTTCAGCTTCCACCACTTTGTCTTCTGCTCTGCCTTTGCCTTCTTCACCTTTCTCACCATCAGAGTCATCCTGCACACCACCATCCTATGCTGTTTGGCAACACTCTCACCCACGATGACTTTGCAGTCACTGACTTCCTTCAAATTACATCGCCAACACAAGATGTAGTCTACCTGTGTGCTCCTACCTCCGCTTTTATAATTCACCCTATGCTCCTGTTTCTTCTGGAAGAAAGTATTCACCACAGCCATTTCCATCCTTTTTGCAAAATCTATCAACATCTGTCCTTCTGCGTTCCTGTCCTGGATACCAAACCTGCCTATCACTTCCTCGTCCCCTCTGTTGCCTGTACCAACATGTCCATTGAAGTCTGCACCAATGACCACTCTTTCACCTCTGGGGGTACTCTGCATTACTTCATCTAAGTCACTCCAGAATCTCTTCCTTCTCGTCTAGCTCACATCCTGCCTGTGGGACATAAGTACTAACAACATTGAGCATTACACCTTCAATTTCTCACTTGAGACTCATCACTCTGTCTGACACTCTTTTCACTTTTAGAACGTTCCTGACAAACTCCTCCTTCAAGATGACTCCTATTCCATTTCTCTTCCCATCCACACCGTGATAAAATAGCTTAAACCCTGCTCCGAAGCTTTTAGCTTTGCTACCTTTCCACCTGGTCTCCTGAACACACAGTATGTCCACCTTCCTCCTCTGCATCATGTCAGCCAGCTCTCTACCTTTTCTTTGCATAGTTCCAACATTCAAGGTCCCCACTCTCAGTCCTAGACTCATGCCTTTCCTCTTCTCTCTCTGCCTACGGACACGCCTCCCACCTCTCCTTCTTCGATGTCTTCGACCAACAGTAGTCCGATTTCCATCAGCACCCTGTTGATTGACAGCACTGATGGCGGTCGTTGTTAACCCGGGCCTCGACCGATCCGGTATGGGGGTAATACTTCTGATTTGCATCATAAATATTTGGCATTGGTTTTACGTCGGATGCCCTTCCTGACACAACCCTCTGTATTTCTCCGGGCTTGGGACCGGCATGAGGGGGAGAGACACTGGTTAGTGCCCCCCCCCCCCCCCCCCACCTCATGGCTGCATTAAAATGGCCAAATTTTGAACATTCATTCAAAATTAACCAACTACGTTAATATATTGATGCTTTTGTTTGCAAATGAAAAGTACCTGCTTAATTCATTTGAACCATCAGTTTTGGGCTATCGACCATGGTTTTGGGTTTAAAGAGGATTAGACAAAAGAAATTTGGCATAAAATGCTGAAAATAGTCAAATTTGGAAAATCCATTGAACTTCAACCAACCAACCAAGCCAATAGCCTGAAACTTTTGTTTGCGAGTGTAGAGTACACCCTGGACAGCTCACCAGGCCATTGCAGGGCGGAAACACGCTGACGGCTTTGCAGCCTACTCTTGTCGAAAGTCAGCAATGGTTCTTTTACATGCTTCACACCATAAACAGTGAGAGACATGGCTGGCACTTTGATAACCCAGTTGGAATCTATTCAACGATTGGAAATCTGCGGTACTTCAAACAGTCACCAGAGGGGTGTCTCTGATTGTTCATTCATTCATTTTTCATTTTATGTAACTGCTTAACCCTAATTAGGGTCGCAGGGAGGCTGGAGCCCATCCCAGCCGACTCCAGGCAAGGGCAGAGTACACCCTGGACAGCTCACCAGGCCATTACAGGACGGAAACACACTGATGGCTATGTAGCCTACTCTTGTCGAAGGTCAGCAATGGTTCTTTTACATGCCTCACACCATAAACAGTGAGAGACATGGCCAGCCTTTGATAACCCAGTTAGCTGCACTGGGGGGGACAGTGACAACCTGTTGAAAGTGAGAGTTAAACCCCCAACCTTAGGATCAGTGCTCCAACACCTTTTACCACCAGGCCACCACTGCCTGCCTCTGACTGTAAGAAGTTCAATGAGCACATTAAAGTGGCCCATTTCCTTCCCAGGGAAAATAAACATGAAATAGTTTTATCTCTTGGAAAAAATAGATTCTGCCATGATTGTGTCTTTCTGAATCTATTTGCTTGCTCCTGAGAGTGAGTCCTAATGACCCTGCACTGAGCCTGATATTAGTACACGTTGTCATCTTGGGAAAGTCAGAGTGCAGAACGTAAGATTTCAGACTATTTCATTTTTGTGAATGGGCACCTTTAAAATAAATAGTATTACCTGCAGTACTGTCAGAGCTGCTGAGAGTAAAATAAATGTTCAGAGGAAACAGAATCATGTGGGTACAATGCAGTAAATATTTTCCTACAGTACCGTATAAAATTTATGAAGGTCCTTGACCAGCCCTTTTGCATGCAGAGAAGATCCATGCTAAAGACATACTCCCAACTAACAGGGCAGAGGTCATCCCCATCCAACTCGCTCTTTCTGAACATCAGCTGCTGGTCTGTGAGTAAAGCCCTCAATATTCTGGGGATCGTTGTTTCAATGGTAGGTGGAGGACACTGACAGAAACACCAAGTTCTCTTTAAAACTCAGTTCAAGAAAATTTTGTTCTATCAGCTGGTCGGAAAGAAACAGAAAAATAACAAGACACGTATCCACCTTATCCCAGTGCAGGGTCTTCTGAAGGCATTCAAAAACCTCGCCTTTTGCTCTGAGATAACTGACGATGTTTATGGCTTGGCTCAGAGGGCTGTGGAGGGTTAAAAGATTTGGCCATGTTGTCAGTGAGAACAGAATCAGTTTCGGGGATTCAGGAAAATCTGTAAAATAAAAAAGCACACCACATTAATACAGTCGGCCCTCGACATTCGCGGGGGTTCGGTTCCAAGCCCTCCTGCGAATCGAGATAATCCGTGAGTTCTGTACCCGGAAGTAAAACCCCATGTGTCGCGTCACGTGCGCGAATGAGAAGCCGGAAGTAAAATATTATGTATCTCATACATGCGTTAAAATATGCTTCTTATACACATTCTATAGACAGTCTTACTCATTAATACAGTATTCATGTTGTAAAATATAGTAATAATTAAGAAAAACTTTTCAATTTTTACTCTTATTTTTATTGACGATAAAATATTAACATTATACAGCATATGTTATAAAGCACTTGTTTTAAAGTCTTTTTCAATTATTATTCCAGTACAGTACTTAAGTTAATGTTTGTGCGTGAGATTTTGTGTTCTGTAGCATGTTTAACAAACGATACCAAAAAGATCAACGTTATTACGCTTCATGTCCTTTTTCATTGAACTTGGAGTGACGTCTTGGAGTGATGTCTCCAAGATGGCGCTGCCTAGAGGGCAACCGGAGTTCTCAGAGTCAAGGTTCATTTTAATTTGTTTTATTTGTTTGTTCATGTTTTGCACTATGCTCGTCTATGACGGGTCGACCCTAAAACAGCTATGAGCAGCTTCACCTTCTAGCAACTGAGCAGGCAACAACTTCTATCGTGAACTGCCATGGGAGCTCAATGCTAACCGCACTTGGGCTAGCAATAAGCCCAGGCGGAGTTCTCAGAGGCTTGGTTAGCACTTCCGGCCATACTGCTTGAAAATGTTCAGTCCCTGCGAAACAAGATGGACGAGCTTCATGCTCAGATTGCAGCGCAGAGAGATCTACAGGACTGTGTATTGCACCAGCCGGCTACACGGCCTTCATCCCCTGCGATCCCAAGCGCCGGAGTCGTCGTTCGGCCCCTTCCCGCCTGGGCTTTGTGTCAGCTGGGGTGCGGCTCGCATTGAGCTGCCTACCATAGCATATTAGCTCTGCTAGCTGCAGCCCGGCTAACCAGCCCAGTTCAGCGTGCTTAGTTATACACGCCCGAAGATACTCCGATCTGTTAGCTGTCGTAGAGTCGACCGAGCATAGTGCAAACCATGAACAAACAAAACAACAAATAAAACAAATTAAAACAAACAAAGAAACAATTTGACTCTGAGAACTCAGTGACGTCGCCCTCTGGGCAGCGCCCTCTGGGCAGCGCCATCTTGGAGACGACACTCCAACTTCAATGTAAAAGGACATGAAGAGTACTATAATACAGTTGATCCTTTTGGGAACGTTTGTTAAACATGCTACAGAAAATAAAATCTCGCCATAAACATGAACTTAGGTACTGTACTGGAATAATAATTGAAAGATTTGAATACAACAGTTCAGAGAAAACCCTCGTTTCTCAGGAGAAAGTCTTATTTCTTCAGAAGAGACATCCAACGTTTTCTATCGCTTCGCCAGAGAAGGCGAATAGCGTTTGAGCGGTATCTTAGCGCTTAACTGATAATTAAAACACACACAAAAAAGAGGCTCATTGTCAACTAGGGGTGGGACATGAGCTCAACCAATCAGGAGAAAGGAGGACAGCCATTGGCTGAATTTGAATCACGTGCCGGTTGCTCCGCAGTCAGCGGAATAGTCAAGGGCCTACTGTACAACTTTCTTGCCAAATCATTAAAGGGTACTCGGAGAGTTCAAGGTACCTCAAACAGAAACAAATGGATTATTAAAAGGAAAATTTGCCTCACCTTGCCTTATCAGAATGAATATAATGAAATGTCTCCCCCTAGTGGGAATCTATTGAACACTTATTCACACATTATTGTATGTATTCGTCTTTATGAGGTTTTTCTTAAACATGATCCCAGGAACAAATTACGTCCAAGATGTAATAGTTTATTACTTGTACTACACCCTGCGCTAGAAAAATACGTTCATTTAAATCTGTGCGTTACTTTTTGAGATATGTTGCAAACAGACAAAATAACAATTAAACCAACACTGCTGAACCAAAATACCCTCCTGGTGGAGCTAAAAAAACATCAAAAACAAGACAAACTTTCCAGAGTTGTTTTGAAAAAAATATATTTGAAATGAAATTAAATGTCAGTAAAATCTCACCTTCTTTCAGAAGTCTGTAGGCGAAAGCACAGGCTTTGTGATATTCATGTCTCTCTCTGCACAAAGCGATGAACACCTGGCAGAGAGACTGTCGGACTGTGTGATTCATGAGTCCTTTCTCATTCTTGATCTTTTGCAAAATGGCCTTCATGAATTTCTCAGTTAAGGTCTGAATGAAATCAAAGAAAATCATCCGAAGTGGCACAACAAAATGAGAGGCGTGTTTTTTTCGATTAAGTAATAATTGGATAAGTCATCCATTCATTCATTTTTCCGACAGCTCACCAGTTCTTCACAGGCCCAACACACAACCATTGTAAACTCACACTCACTTCTAGGGGCAATTTGGAACAGCCAATTAGTCTAATGGGAATGTATTTGGACTCAGGGAGGAGACCCACATAAGCACATGCAAACTCCACACGCACAATTAATGAAACAATAGACAATAACTTACCGTGTTATTAGTGAAATAGGAAACGACTGATTGTTCGTCATCTTGTAAAGGAGTTTGAGAAATGATTCCCAGCGCACGATCCCTGATCAGAGGCCAAATGTCATAACATCCATCTTCAATTGTTTTGAAGGCATCGGAGATGAGGGATTGTGTATCCTCTGCTGTGTTTCTGATGTTGGCATTTTCAGAATTTTGGGAGGAACAGTACAAATTTGGAGACGCTTCAGCTGTGCTATAGTCTGGAACCCCGACCAGGTATGATATCACAGAGACTGGTATCTTGTCACAGATAGATTTTGATACTGGCTTCGGCTTGCGGTCATGATCAAATCTTTTCTGTTCCTTTTCTGGAAAGAGGTCAAATTCAGTCCTCTTTCTTTTGTAGGAGGTCCTGCTGAAAGCTGTAGCGAAAACATTGATGCAATGAAAACCAAGCATATTATTTTATATTAAATACTGACAAGAATTAATATCTTGTTGAATTCTATTAAAAAAATTTTACACCAAGAATTTCTTTCACTTTCATTTGCCAAACCCCGTTTATCCTTGATTAGGGATAAGAATGCTGGAGCCGATCTCAGCAAAATCAAGCCAAAGGCAGGGTACACCCTGAATAGCTTGCAAGTCTATCACCACATGCACAATTTACACTCACACCGAGTGACAATTAGGAATTATCCAAATGTGTATGTCTTTGGACTGTGGGAGGAAACCGGAGTTCCCAGAGGAAACCTCACATGGGGAGTGATAGAGTATTACTCATGTATTTCTTCAGCATAAGTAATCATGTGTAAAGGCTGGATCATTTTATTCTCAGAAAACCACTGACTGTATTCCTATGTGTAAACAACTGCCAAACCCCCAAGACTGCATCACTGCAGGAGGTCAAAGGTGTTTCAAGGTGCTCCCCTGGGCAAGTGTGCCTCTGTCCACCCAGCAGTATAAATGGGTCTGTCTGTCTTCCTTCCTTTCGGCTTTTTCCCTTTTACTCAGGAGTCGCCACAGCGAATCATCTGATTCGCACGTTTGATTTGGCAGAGGTTTTTACGTTGGACGCCCTTCCTGTCACAGCCCTTTTTAGCAAGGTTCAGAAACATGCTGACGACTTTGCAGCCTGTTCTTTACAAAAGCCAGCAATGGTTCTTTTACGTGCCTCTCACCATAGACGATGAGAGACATGGCCCGCCTTTGATAACCCAGTTAGCTGAACTGGGGGGGACAGTGACAACCTTGTGGAGAGTGGGACTCGAACCCCCAACCTTTGGATCAGCGATCCAGCGCCCTATACCACTAGACCACCACTGCCCCTGCAGTATAAATGGGTATCAGTAAAAATACACTGGGAAGGTAAACTGTGATGGACTAGCGTCCCATCCAGGAGGAGTTGAACTCCTGGTCACTTCACACTATGGAAACTGGGGATAAGCACCGGCCTGATGAGCCACTAGGCTCGGGTGTAAAAATCCCAACAGCCTTTACGTTACCTAGTTACACATTAAAGCCATTTATCATGTAAAAAGCTTCCTAAAAAAAAAGATTTAGCATTTAAATTCCATTACTTTCGAAGGGGATGGTATATCCCAGGTTGAACACATACAGTACTAAACAGTTTACAGTTAGTCACATTTAAACAGCCTCAATAACATCTGGAAAACAGTAATAACATTATATTATCGAATGCTATAACTATTATACACACAGCAGCTTCTACATCAAACTCTATACAATCCCCAGTGCAGCTAACTGGGTTATCAAAGGCCAGCCATGTCTCTCACTGTCTGTGGTGAGAACCATTGCTGACTTTCGTCAAGAGTAGCTGCATGTGTTTCTGCCCTGCAATGGCCTGGCGAGCTGTTCAGGGTGTACTCTGCCCTCGCCCAGAGACGGCTGAGATGGGCACCAGCCTCCCTGAAACCCTAACTAGGATTAAGCGGTTCAGAATAATGAATAAATGAATGAACTCTACATACCTTTATCTTGCAGGACTTGATGTTGAAAACTGTTTCTGTAAGCAAAAAATCAATAAAAAAGATTCAGTACTACGACTTCATGAGATGAACATGTCCTGTTCAATCACTGTTTTTTTCCTCAGAGAATTACATCAAAACAAACTTTACCATGATTTAAAAAATATATATATATAATACATATAGTCGATTCCACAGTATGTCTTGTTTTGTTTTTGGTGAGAAAGCTGAGTGGACTGACAGAAGGTGTGTGTTGTGTTAGGATCCGTTTAGTGTGGAAGAAGACGACTGGAGACTGGTTTTGAGTTGAATATGAGAAGCTTTATTGCGTCGTTTGCAAAGGACGGAGACCTAACAAACATGCATAAAAAGACACGCTAGTAAAGGTCTGGGCCTCACTCGCGGGTGTGTGCTTTTAAGGGCTTCAGAGCAGGTTCCCTCTTCCTGGTTTGGGGCTGGGTCTACGCTGTGTCGTTGTCTCAACAGAATGCGATAAGTCTGGGCTCTTATCTGGGTGCCTCACAACCCCCCCCACACCCCTTCATCGCTACACTCCTCTGTTTCCCGCTGTCGCCTCCTGACCTCGAGGTGATCTGCAACTTCGGATACCACCGAACTAGATACTGTCGAGTCAGTTATCTGTCACACAGACCGTCGAAGGCTCAGGGTGTGGCAGGTGTGAAAACATGCACTTTTGTTTAAGTAAGCATTTTTATACTAGACATGAAGAATGCTCCCTTAAGCCTATCACTTGGTTATTCTCAGCAAGCATTTAAGAATAGCAAAACACAAAGAAATAAATCACCATTATATAGTTATATAAATCAGTATTTGTACCAGAGTACATGAAAATATGGTGCACTCTTACATTTTCCCCCTTTTGATCTCCTATAGGAGATCAACCAAGGAGCCACTCAAGACAACAAAAATAATAGGACCTCAGAAAAGAACGTATACAACCTTATATGAAACCAAAGCAAATAGAAAAGCTGTATAAAAAGCAAATATGGAATCTGTAAAAATCTAAGCAAAATATGATATCTGTAAAAACTCTAACTGCATGCAAAGCTGCCCATAGTGGGCCCGAGGAGAGACCCCATCTGGCTTTACCTTCCATGTAGAAACTAGCAAGCTAAACCTTCAATATGACAGAGTAAATTCTTCACTGTATTCAAGGGAGGGTCACGCGCTGCACCTTAAAGAGCTTACGACCTTCAATACTCTATGTCACACAACTCAAAGCAAAAGCACATTACAAAAAATAGTTAAAACAATATAAGTGGAATAACACTCTTCAAACTTGCGTTGGTAGCTTGGCACGCTACTTGTTGCAGGGGCGCGTTGTTCCTCCGCCTTGCCGTGAGGGTGAGGGTTAGACTACCTCACCCCCTTTTGCCACCCAGGGATTATTCTGCCCTGCGTTGTTGGTGGTCTTTTTCTTCGTCACCGCCGGTGATGAGGTTGCTGCTTCACACAGGTCCCTGTGTGTGTTGGACGAAAGTGATCTGGAGGGAGCTTCTGCCGCTGCGCACTGGCTCCAGTGATACCAGGTGTCGCCCTTGCTTTCCAGCCGGACGGCGTGCGAGGTGCGCTCTTTGATCTTGTAGGGTCCTGTCCACCTTGGCTCTGTCCACTTTCGCTTGAGGACTTTCAGGAGGACCCACTCTGTGTCTGGAGGGCTCCCGGTAGCCGCTTGGTGCTGCTCCCTTACTTGATCTGAAAAGGCTGCAACGAGACTTTGCAATTCGCGATAATATTGTTTATGGGTTAGGTTTTGTGCATCAGTGTCCAGTGCTGTGTGTGGTCCAGGAAATGGTCTACCGGTCTGTAGTTCGTGTGGAGTCAAGTGTGTGCTTTGGTTTACGGAGCTCGGATAGATAATAAAGCTAATGGTAAGGCATCTAGCCATGTCATTTTGGTCTGTGCACAGATTTTACCCAATTTGTCCTTGATGGTTCTATTCATTCTCTCGACCTTACCTTGTGACTGTGGATGGTATCACGGAGCCAAATTTGTGGGTCAGCCCCAACATGGTTTCCACCTGTTGGAGGTCTTTATTTTTAAAATGAGTCCCATTGTCTGATCTTATCTTTTCAGGAAACCCGTGTCGAGGGATGTAGTGGTTAACCAGACATTTAACCACGGAGGCGCTGTCCTCCTTTCTGGTGGGCCATGCTTCGGGCCACCCCGAGTAGCTATCTACGCAAACCAGTAAGTATCGATACCCCTTAACCATAATGTTCATGTCAGTAAAATCGAGGATTATCTCTTTCCTGGCTTCGTGAGCAATGGAAAACGCCCCGAGGCGGTTTCACCGTTGGTCTGGGGTTATATTGAGTGCACACTTCACATGTTTGTACAAAATGTTTAATCATATCCTTCAAAAATGGATGCCACCAATTATCCAAATTCTTCATCATCTGCACTGTCCCCACATGCCCCACACCATGCGCCTCTGTGAATGTACTGGTTCTAAGACCCGGTGGCAGAATCACCCTGCCATCCGGTCCTCTCCAAAGACCTTTCGTGCATGTACACCCTCTTGCTTTCCAGAGCGTCTTTTCTTGTGGTGACGCGAGATCTTGCTCCTGAATCAGTACTTGTGTGTGTCTGTCTCTTACCGCCTCTTGTTCCGCGCATATTGTGTACATAGTGGGTGTGTAGCCTGCGGCCTGTTTTGCAGCTGCGTCTGCTGCGTCATTTCCCGCCTTGGTGAGTGAGTATGTTTTCTCGTGTCCCTTGCACTTAATTACTGCCACCCTGCTGGGAAGCAGCAGACTATCCGCGAGTTGCTTCATGTCTTCCTCGTGTTTGATCGGTTTATTTAACGCGGTTAGGAAGCCGGCTCTAAGCCATTGTCCTAGTTCGATGTGTACTGCGTTTGCGGCGTATGCTGAGTCGGTAAAAACGTTAACTTCCTGTCCTTTGCCTAGTCGGAGCGCTGCTACCACTCCTAATATTTCCGCTCTCTGAGCTGACTGTTGCCCTTCCAGTTTCTTAGCTTCCACTGTCACCATCCCCTGTGGTGTCTGTTCCACTACCGCGTATGCTGCTATGAGTCCATGTTTATCGTGTCTGTAACAGCACCCGTCCGTATATAGGTTCCTAGCGTCTGGTATGGGGTCTGAGTATAGTCCTTCCCTGACCGTGGTCATCTGAGTCACTTTCTCTGCACATTCATGCGGCTCCCCTAACCCCATCTGGTCCGCCATGTTGACGCCCTCGTGTGTGAAGTGTAGATTTGGAGCTTCTAGCACCCTGCTCATTCTTCTTTGTCTGAGTGGTGTTAGTGTGAAGGTCTGTGAGTTCACGTATGCCACAACACTATGTGTGGTCAGCACATGTAAGGGGTGATTCATGACGATGTGTGCCGTTTTTTGAATAAGTTTTGTGACTCCAGCCGCGTGCTGTGTACAAATTGGGTGTCTTTTCTCGGTCTTATCTAGCATGACGCTGAGGTACATTAATACTCGTCTGTCTCCCCCTTTTTTCTGGAACAGCACCCCATTTACGCATGTGGCTGTTCCAGAAACATCAAGGTAAAAGGGTTGTGAGAAATCTGGGATAGCCAAATCAGCCGCTGAGGCCAACTCCTGTTTGAGGAGAATGAATGATTCCTCTCGTCTGCTGTCCAATTGAGCGTGGCTGAGAGTTTGCGCATACCGTGTTCCTTCACCAAGTTCCGCAGTGGTGAGGTTAAACCTGTATAGTTGGGTCCGTAGTGCCGGCTATACCCTGTGAGGCCTAGAAAGGATAGCATGTCCTTAACTAGCCGTGGTTTGGGGTGATGCAAAATGGCCGATTTATGGTGTGATGTGAGGCCTGACCCCTTCTGGGAGATTTGGCGCCCTAAAAGGAAACTTGCTACGGCAGACCTGTAATTTGTTCTTACTGACCTTAAACCCCGCCCGGGCTAGATGTTTGAGAATTAGCGTCGTGCCCAACAGACAGAGGTCAGCCGTGGCCGTCGCCAGCAGTAGATCATCGACATACTGGACCAGAATGACCCCTTCTGGGATAGTGCACGTCTCTAAGACATGTTTCAAAACCTGATTGAAAATACCTGGTGACAGTGCGAACCCTTGTGGAAGTCGAGTGTATCGTAGCTGAGTACCTCGGAAAGTGAAAGAGAAAATGTCCCTGCAGTGTTCTGCCAGTGGGAGACAAAAGAAAGCATTAGCCAAATCAATGCAAGTGAACCAGCGATGTGCCGGGTCAAGACAGGTCAGAGCAACATATGGATTAGGTACCGGAACCGTAGCCGTTAGGAGGGCGGCGTTGATGGCCGTCAGATGCGTGCGCCATGCGATACTTTCCCGTTCCCTTCTTTTCTACAGGGAGTATAGGTGTGTTCCAATCAGAGGGCGAAGGTTCCAATACCCTTTTCTAATAAACCTGCTACCGTGTCCGTAATCCCTGCCTCGGCTAGTGGTTTATCGCGGGTATTGTCTGATCCAAATTGGCTCTGTCGAGGCCAGTTCAAAAGTAACGGGTTCACATTGTACTAGCCCGACGTCAGTAGGGCCTCGTGCCCACAATGTGTCCGGAAGTTCGTTTAATAGTGCCACCGCCTCTGGATGGTCAGTTCTTTCCCTACCATGGTGCCTAGATATGTGTGCGTGTTCTAAGATCGCCGTATCTGAGGCGGTCATCTCGATGCAATATATATTTATGATGGGTGAAAAGGTGACATGTCGCCACTGTGTGGGTGTCCAATCAGTGTGGGTTTTGGCCCTTTTAACAATGGTGCCCAATTCTTTCGCCTGATGCGCTGGATGCAATGCCAGTGAGACATGTGGTGCAGCCTCGTCTGAAATTTCATACCAGGCCATTTGTTCGAATGTTAGATCCACCCCAGCTGCCACCCCCTCGGGAGCCACATAAATATTGCGTGTAATTATCTGCCATTCTGTCCCCTCAATTTGGGAAGCAAAATCATCTTCGTAACATTGATTCGAATGCCTGTCATAGAACAGAGTAACGTGTGGTGGATCGGGAGGCGAGACATAGGGATGAATTTGAGAGACCCAGGGTTTCCACTGGAGAAAGGTGGAGAGAACCCCCTGGTGTGCCTGTGTTTCTGGTTGTAGTACACCCCAGTAGATGTCAGCATGTGGTTCAACGAGAGGCTGCATTATGTACTGTCCTGTGACCGTGTAGGGCGAGTGGGCGCATGTCAACTTGGTGCCGTCTGGAAACGTGACAGTCAGTCCATCTGGGTCGCACAGGATGGTAGCTCCTAGAAACCAGCAGGTCTCTCCCTAGTAAGTTGGTTGGTGTGTTAGGGAGTATACATATGAATGCAACAGTCTTTGGAGACCTATCACAGTGTCCAAAGGTATGGTTGTAGGCAGTGTGGTCGGTACCCCAGAGAAACCCATTACAGTAATCGAGTGCTGGGTTAAGCAATGTCTCTTTGGCATGGTGCAAATGGAGGACAAAGTGGCGCCTGTGTCCACCAGAAAAGTCATTAATTTGTTTTCAACTGTGACCGACAATACAGGCTCTGCCGTCACCTGCTCGTCTGGGTGTCTCTGTGGGGTGTGTCATTGTTGGTGGTCGTAGTCTCCCCACATGGGAAACTGAGTAAATTGACCAGCTGGCGGTGGGAGTTGTGGTGTCGAGCTTCCTGTTCCTCGGCCTCTCCCTTGTTGGCCGTAATCCCTCTTTGTACGCGGGCCGGACAATCCCGGGCCCAGTGGTTTGGACCACCACAGACAAAGCAACCATGGTTGTTCCCGTACCCTCCCCCCCCCAGGTACTCTCCTGTAACCTCTCCTTTGCATGCCCCTGCCTCTGCCTCTGTACTGCGGTTGGTATGGAGGATATGCTGTATATTGAGGTGGTTGCTGCGGTTGGGGTGGCTCCCAAGCAGGGACGGGGGTTGGATCTAAAGCTTCAGCTATCATTTGTTTATGTTGTTCATGAGGTTTCTGTTTTTTGTCATTTGCATCTTGCCTAGCTTTGTTTAATTGGAGTTTTAGGAGCTGTGACTGCAGTTCTTTTATTTCTGATTCATCGCTGTGGTTCTTGTCCTGCGCCTGTGTCAGGTGGTGCACCAAATGTTTGTCCCAGACATGGGAGTCTGCTCCAGCCATGTCGGGGTTATTTATCATTAGATTTTTCACCGCCTCGGGCACCCCATTAAATGCGGCCTGGCGGAACCATTCCATCTGTATGCCCTGATTGCCTGGGTGGCAACCCGTCAATTTAGTCCACGTCTCCGTGGATTGGGTTAGGTACTCTCGGGTTCTGATCGGGTTCCACTTTAGCTTTGGTATGACTGTGGACCGGGGCAGTGGGAATTTAATCCTCATTGCCTGACCTATCTCGGTGCTGTGCTCGGTGAATGGTGTGCTGTCGGGAACTATTGTGGTGTTTGGCGTCTACCTTGATGTCTCTAAAATCTGTGGGGTCATGCACCGTGCTCCTATGGCCCTAAAATCTCCGATCGCTAAAGTGTGTCCGGCTGTAAGTGTGTCCAATTTGGCCAGCCACATATTCCCGCCGTCTACTACCGGGGCAGTTTGTCCACTATGGCCTGTATGTCTCCCACCCCAAAAGGTTTGTACTTCGGCCTCATGCCCGGTATGGTGGTCAAGGGAAACTGTGTGGTGTGCTCTGACCCTGTCAGGTGTTTTTTCTGTCTGAGTCGCTCGGACCGTCGAGGTACCGACTTTTGTGCTAGTATTCCTTCCACCTTTCTGACCAACTCCAACGAAAGGTCTGCTGTCCTAATTAAGTCCTTGTCCAACATGTCTGCATACTCTTCTAAGTTGCCCTCCGGCTCGTTCAACTCTGTCTGACCCTCGTCACTATTTTCCCCCTCTACTTCTTTGTCGCTCTCCCATATCCCACTTATCTTTAATGTCGCCTTCCCAGGGGCATAAACCTTAGAGTTCAGGTCTGGGAATTGGTCCTCTAGAGGCATTCCCGGGAATTCATCCCTGACGTTACTGTCCGTCCCCCCACCTGCCAACCTTCCCTCATGTTGTCCTCCGTCACCGCCTACCTGTCTCTTTATTTCAGCTCTAACTTGACGCGCGGCGAATGGTTCAGGCTCGTTGTGTGGTGTATCCATGACTGTTCCCCTCTCTCGGTGGGCGGTCGATGTGTGCGCATGATCGGGGGTGAATATATCTGCACATGGCGGGGATGGTGCACACGGGCGTGCACAAGTCTCACTGCCCTCAGTCTGGAGAGACCCTGAGGTGATATACAGAGTGGGATATACACTGTTAACGCTGGGTATCGGGGGTGCGTATGGTGGGGGGTGCGTAGGTTCAGTGTCAGTGTCAGGTGCTGTTACCGCTCCTGTGACTTTCGGGGTTGTCTCCTTCAACTGGGAATGGTGAAGATGAGTGACACTCTGCCAGCAGACCGCAAGATCCGTCCACCCCTGTTGGGCGTTCTCCATCTCCTCTAACTTCTTTTTCAGCTTAGATCTAGACACTAGATTCACCTTCTCTCCCTGCTCTCTCACTTCTCTGACTTTTTCTGAGTATTCTCTAACCTTTTCCCATAACCAGGATCCCAAGTGGCCACTGTCCCCCAACTGTTTATTTTTAGACGTCACCAGCTCATGCAGCTTTCGTCTGGCTTCATCTACAACTTTATTTTTCTGCTTCAGTGTGCCCTTTAGCTCCACTGATTTCAAGGTGTTCTCAATCTGTGCATATAATGGCTTCAGGGTTCATGACCTAGCCCCCGTTCATTTATTTCTTTATCAAATTCACCCTCCATATTTCTTAACTCAGAGGCCAGAGAGCGCGGGTACACCCGTTCACTCTCCCGGGTCGGGACTGTTTAGACGTTCACAGCCAGTCAGTCTGTCAGCACTAGGCTGAACGAATGACCCAATTAACCACGGCAGGCGGCTTGTGTTGTCACCGTTAGGTTTCCACCGCACAGACAGATTATGTTAACACCGCTAGGTTTCCTCTGTCTGTTTCTCTGCCCGGTTTAAGACACTGTCAAACGTCAGCGTCCCTCTTGACACCTCTGAATTTTATTCTTCCCACTTCCCACTTTCCCTCACACACAACACAGTTGCAACACAGTACATACATGAAATAGAAAACAACACAATTAACGTCACGCACGTGGCCACACAACACACACATAAAACAGAAAACAGTACAATTAATATCACATTCTATTATTCTCTTTAATGCTTCCAATACCTCAGCGTATTGGGGGCCTTTCACCCAAATAATGCTTCCAACACCTCAGCGTGTTGGGGGCCTTTCACCCAATTACTAATGCTTCCAATACCTCAGCGTATTGGGGGCCTTTCACCCACATAGACGCATGCTTTCAACGGCTAATCCGTTGAGGGCCTTTCACCCGACTATGACGTACAGTTTTATATAGCACTGACGTGGTACTTTGGGGAGCCTTCAATCCCCCGGGACTCCAACCCAGCCATTACCACGGCCCCTCGTCAGAGACCGGGAGGGCACGCCACCTCCAAGGCGCGTCTATGTTTATTCTTAAATCTCTTATCTCTCTTAATTTACCTTAAATCTTAAAATTAGGTTCTCATACAACTCTTTTTATTGTTTTCCTTCAAACGTCTGGAGAGGACACAGTTTTTAGTTTGGTCAATATGCAGAGTTTGATTTAAACAGGTTCTGCTTACCTTTTAGTAGTTGCCGGCCTGTGTCCTTCTCCTTGGTTCGTGAGGAAAAAGTTTGGGTCGAATTTCCTCAACTCACGTTCCTCTACCACATCCCGGACGAGCCCCCAAAACTGTTAGGATCCGTTTAGTGTGGAAGAAGACGACTGGAGACTGGTTTTGAGTTGAATATGAGAAGCTTTATTGCGTCGTTTGCAAAGGACGGAGACCTAACAAACATGCATAAAAAGACACGCTAGTAAAGGTCTGGGCCTCACTCGCGGGTGTGTGCTTTTAAGGGCTTCAGAGCAGGTTCCCTCTTCCTGGTTTGGGGCTGGGTCTACGCTGTGTCGTTGTCTCAACAGAATGCGATAAGTCTGGGCTCTTATCTGGGTGCCTCACAACCCCCCCCACACCCCTTCATCGCTACACTCCTCTGTTTCCCGCTGTCGCCTCCTGACCTCGAGGTGATCTGCAACTTCGGATACCACCGAACTAGATACTGTCGAGTCAGTTATCTGTCACACAGACCGTCGAAGGCTCAGGGTGTGGCAGGTGTGAAAACATGCACTTTTGTTTAAGTAAGCATTTTTATACTAGACATGAAGAATGCTCCCTTAAGCCTATCACTTGGTTATTCTCAGCAAGCATTTAAGAATAGCAAAACACAAAGAAATAAATCACCATTATATAGTTATATAAATCAGTATTTGTACCAGAGTACATGAAAATATGGTGCACTCTTACAGTTGTCATCGAGTTCGGTTGGAGAGAAGCAACTGAGTGAAGCTAAGACTGTTAACATTTTTTCCCTTTTCTTTTTCCCGAACTTTTTTCTAATTTATTCGTATATAATCCTCAGCCATCAAGTATTACCTTCCCTATCACACGACCACGACCACCACCATCACAACTCGGGATGCATTGCGTGCCACCCACCGCTTTAATAATTGCAGCGCATGCGTACTTGGGGGAGGTCGAACACACTCGAAGGGCGCTATCCGCCCCCTCGTACGAATGAGCTCAGAGACGCCCACGATTGGCTGGTGATCTCCGTGAGTGACAGGGACGCCTTCCCTCCTGTCAGAGCTCGGCCAATTAGTTACCATGGACTGCCGGCCACATAATAAGCCGCGGTTTTCTGCACGAGTAAACCACTAATTTTAAAACAATTTCCTCACTATGAACGTTCATGTCACAAAAAAGCACAGCCTGAGATAAACGTGTGTGTTCTTAGCAACGAATCGACACTATAATGCTAAGGGAAGCCCTGTTTGCATGTGCGATCTTTTCTCCTGGAACATAATACAGCACCGTTTTATGTACAGTACTAAAATTTTCGAAGATTTCAAACTTATACCAACATGAACCACAAAACGAGTGCAATCTAAACATCCTTTAGCGCGGTGAACTGTTGTTATGACTTCCAGTATGGGCGCGCTGTTGTTGCCAGGGGCAACGGCCTGGCCACGAGAAATGATCTGGCATGTTGGAGCCTGGGCGATGGTTTGGTCACCAAATGGGTTAAATTTCTGTCACTTGTGTCTCGTTTGTCCGATTTTATTAAAGCACTTGACTCCAGCCTGATCTTTGGAGTGTTTTCTGTGAAAGTGGTGCTGATTCCGTGTCGAACGGTCTTTACGCAAGTTTTGTTTTGATTTGATTTTATTCACCCCACGCTGTGTTTTGTTCAATTGTGAGCTAGTTTCTGGGTTTTTATTTTATTTTATTTATTTATTCATTTTTATTTGTTTTAGGGTTCTTCTAGTTCATCCAAACGACATTTTGATCAAGTTTTTTTTAGTCCTTTTTTGTTTCTCGTGTTTTTGCTATCGGGTTGAAATAAATGTTTTTCGGCCTGTTTGCATGGATTTTTTTTTGTTCTCCATTCCAAAGTAAACAGATAAACTTGGGATTCAAGGCCAAATCTGCTCTTATTCCTGCATCTTGTGCATTACACACTCAGGAGCGCACTTCACCAGGAAACTCGGATCCCAATCCAGGTCTACCGTTACAATGCAGTAATAAACCAAATAAAAGACTTTAAAATAATAATCGTCTGATGTTATTAAGGAAATCATTGTTCCAAGATACTAAAAAGATTCAATTACTCGGAAAAAACAATACCCTAAGATATGCAAAATTACACATTTGTGTATGTTGTTCATCCGTTCCTTTACATGAGACATCCCACAATGACAAATTAAAATAATAACTCAAATTTCCTTACAGATAAATTCCTGTTTTCGACATCCTGTTACACAAAGCTCGACACAGTGTATAAAGCTCTAGGATGTGATGTCCGGTATAGTAGTCAGGTTGGTGGTCACAGAGCACCGAAATTGAGGGAGCAGCAAGTGAGAGTGTAGATCGAAGAGTGAGCGGGACGCAGGTGAGACAGAGAATGTCGTGACATCAAAGTGCCACGTGATATGGTGTCCATGGATTGGTCACACTACCTGATCAACTCAGTGTGCATAATGCAGGTGGAATAACTCAGTGATTGTGTAATCTCCACCTGAGATGTGGCATGAGAAGTGAGAGTCACCAGAATTCAGCAGATCAAATCATTCAGTCCACCGGAACCCTGTTTATGGGCATATTTCATTATACATCAATTTAAAGCACCATTTTGGGTTTGTGCGTTTATAATTTTGTTCAGGGTAAAATAAACACCAAAACTTAAAAACTTAAAACACAACAACACACACTTTTAATTTTATTTACCACACGTTTGTTTTTATTGCCATTGTGTACAACATGTGTTATTTCTTTTTATGATTTCAGCATGTTTCGTTGCAAGATTATTTTAATTTTCTGTTCACACAAGTTAATTGGTCGCAACCCTTCCATCCCACCACCAGTTGATAGGTGCAGCGCACGCGATGCTCTCAGTGGATGTGAGACTTTAAGTGTGTGAAAGTTTGAATGAGAATGGTACTTGCACACAGTTTAACTTTGTAAAAGTTTATTAAATGTTTCTACATTTACTCTTAAACAATGTAGTGATGCCAAGTGCTAAAATGGCCTGGTTTGATAAATTTTCAAGTTGTTTGAGAGTCATTTGATTCACGTAATCATCGTGTACTGGGTGTGAGCGTCAGGAGTTAGCATCATTGCTATCGCCACAGAAGTGCGAGTGCATGTGTCTCATGCCTTTTCTGAATGAGTGACAGAGTTCATGTTCTAAATGTGCATGTTCCTCGAACAGAAATTGAAAGAGATTAATATTTCCTTTTTCTTTCTGAACACTGTTTTGTGAATCATTTGTATTCTATTTAGTGTTTAAATCTGTACTTTGTAATGAGTTTGGTTTGCAGAACTTGCACTCTAACCTGAGGGAAGAATTGGAGACTTTGGCATCATGGAAAATAAAACTCAGACAGCCCGTTCTCCAGCAGAACAAACAGACAATAAAAGTATTAAACTGTACTGAATTTCTGTATGAATTAGACTGATGTGTCTGTTGTAGTATTTGTTGTTGCCTCGAGTGCAGTGCTTCTCAATTATTTTGTGTCTCCCCCCAGGAAGAGGGAACCCCCACATATAAAGTGTTGTGTTGTCTAAAATCGTTTTAAGAAATCCTCTGCATAACACTGTATCTTTATTAACATAATAAATCCTTTTTATCATTATGGAATACAAAAAAAATGAAGAAACAGAGATCAACTTCCAACAAAGAATAACTTTATTCACAATTTTTTTTAGTTTTGAAACAAAAAGATTTAAAGTGCATCAATTTGCCTGAAATAAAAAAAGTATCTTTATTTAAACTGGAAACATTTTTGACCTAACAATTTGAACCATTTTATAATGAAAAATGAAAATGAATAAAATCAACAAATAATAATAAATTCGAATCGATCAGCAATATTAACTCAGGAGCATAATATCTAAAACACTTTAACCTGCAAAACAAAAATTAATCAAACAATTTGTATTATTTTTATGATTATTATTGTCAAAATGATTAAGTCTAAATGAATGGCGATAATGAGCCCATTTCGCAAGTGCACAGCTTTTCGAAGCAGAGTTTAAAGCATGATCCTGAACTCTGAGCTCCTGCTCAGTGCTGAACTGGAACCTGGACTTATTTTCACAGCACTGACATCATCCAGCAATGACAGAGACTGTGTCTGCTGCAGGTCGGATCAGTTCCTCTGCTCTGCTGCGCGGAGTTTCTGCACTGAGCAGTTTGGTTCTCCGCCTACTTTTAATACTTTTATTGTCTGTTTGTTCTGCTGGAGAACGGGCTGTCCGAGTTTTATTTTCCATGATGCCAAAGTCTCCAATTCTTCCCTCAGGTTAGGGTGCAAGTTCTGCAAACCAAACTCATTACAAAGTACAGATTTAAACACTAAATAGAATACAAATGATTCACAAAACAAAGTGTTCAGTAGGAAAAGGAAATATTAATCTCTTTGAAAATACTGTGTATCCATTACATGTGCTAAAATATGCTTCTGAAACACATTCTGTAGACAGTCTTACTCATTAATACAGTATTAATGTAGCAAAATGTAGTAATGATGAAGAAAAACTTTTCAATTTTTACTGTTATATTTATTGATGATAAAATATCAACATTATGCAGCATATACTGTCATAAAGCACTACTATTAAAGTCTTTTTCAATTATTTTTCCAGTACAGTACCGAAATTAATTCTTAGAATATTTGTTTGTGAGATTTATGTTCTGTAGCATGTTTAACAAACGATACAAAAAGGATGAACTTTATTATGCTTCATCTCCTTTTACATTGAAGTTGGAGTGACCTCTTCAAGATGGCGCTGCTGAGAGGGCGACATGGCGGAGTTCTCAGAGTCAAATTGTTTCTTTGTTCGTTTTAATTTGTTTTATTTGTTGTTTTGTTTGTTCATGTTTTGCACTATGCTCGTCTATGACCGGCCGACCCTATTCCAGCTATGAGATCGGAGTCTTGGGGCAACTAAGCACAAGCAAGCATGCTATCCTGAGCTAATATGATATGGTAGTTCAATGTCAGTCGCAGCCCGGCTAACAATAAGCCCTGATGGAGTTCTCAGAGTCATGTTGTTTCTTTTGATTTGTTTTGTTTGTTCATGTTTTGCACTATGCTCGTCAATGATTGGTCGGCTCTACTACAGCTATGAGCCGCACCTCAGCTAACAATAAGCCCAGGCAGGAAGGGGCCAAACGAAGACTCCGGTGATTGGGATCGCAGGGGATGAAATCCGTGTAGCCGGCTGGTGCAATCGCCTCGTCCAGTGAACAAAACACGATGTACAAAACATGCACAAAACATGAACAAACAAGACAACAAATAAAACAAATTAAAAAGAACAAAAAAAAAAAACAATTCGAGAACTCCGCGACTTCGCGCTCTGGGCAGCGCCATCTTGGAGACGTCACTCTAACTTCAATGTAAAAGGACATGAAGCGTAATAAAGTTTATGCTCTTGGTAACTTTTGTTTTCTATCGCTCAGCCAGAGAAGACGCACAGTGTTTGAGTGGTATCACAGAGCTTAACTGGTAATTAAAACACACAAAAAAAGAGGCTCATTGACAACTTGTGCGTGAATGAGGAAAAAGGGGCGTTACATCATCTCAACCAATCAGCAGGAAGGGGGGCAGCCATTGGCTGAATTTGAGTGACGTGTCAGTTGCCTGGCAGTCCGTGAATACTCAAGCCGTGAGTGCAAAACCGTGAATAGTCAAGGGCCGACTGTCGATCGTTACTTCTCGTACTCAAAATTTGACATGATAACATATGCACGAAGGAGCAAAAAAGAAGTGTACACATCATCTGCAACCAATCAGCAGGAGTGAGAAACATGAGCTCTCAGCCATTGGATAAATTTGAATCAAGTGCCAGTAATGTCATGATGATGTATATGTATACATGATGTATATGTATAATTTTTCAGGGCTGCCAATAATTCAGTGCTTCTCAAATAGTGGGGTGTGATTAAATGACTATAATGATGTAAACTTTATTTCTTTTTCCATATATTTTTTGAAAACCAACGTATAATTGAAAACGATTTAACTCAAAACAACTTAAGTCGAGGTATACCTGTACTTGTAAATGAGTCACTTTCTTGTGTGACCTTCTTGCAACCTCTGCGTGATCTTCTTCTTCTTGTCCTTTCGGCTTTTCCCTTCAGGGGTCGCCACAGCGAATCATCTGCCTCCATCTCACCCTATCCTCTGCATCTTTTTCTCTTACACCAACTGCCTTCATGTCCTCCTTCACCACATCCATGAATCGTCTCTTTGGTCTTCCTCTAGGCCTTCTGCCTGGTAGTTCCAACCTCAACATCCTACTACCAATATACTCACTATCCCTCCTCTGTACATGTCCAAACCATCTCAATCTAGCATTCTCTGACTTTGTCTCCAAAACGTCTTACATGTGCTGTCCCTATGATGTGCTCATTCCTGATCCTATCCATCCTCGTTACTCCCAAAGAGAACCTCAACATTTTCATTTATGCTACCTCCAGCTCTGCCTCCTGTCTTTTCCCCAGGGCCACTGTTTCTAAACCATACAACATCGCTGGCCTCAACACCGTCTTGTACAATTTTCCTTTCATTTTGGCCGATACCGCCCGATCACACATCACACCGGACACTTTTCTCCAACCATTTCAACCAGCCTGCACACGCTTCTTCACCTCTTTTCCACACTCTCCATTGCTCTGGATTGTTGAGCCTAAGTACTTAAACTCCGCCACCTTCCTTATCTCTGCTTCTTGAAACCTCACCGTTCCTATTGGGTCCTTGGCATTCATACACCTGTATTCTGTCTTACTGAGGCAAACCTTCATTCCCCTCCTTTCCAGGACATACCTCCATCTCTCAAGGTTTTCCTGCACTTGTTCTCTGCTCTCACTGCAGATCAGAATGTCATCTGCAAACATCATAGTCCATGGATATTCTTGCCTAACCTCGTCTGTCAACTCTGCACGTCTCCCTTGTTCTTAAAAATGGGCACATTCACACTTCTTCTCCATTCCTCTGGCATCCTCTCACTCACACATCAGCTCTTCAAAGTGCTCTTTCCACATTCCCAGCACACTTCTTTCATCAGTCAATACATTTCCCTCTCTGTCCTTAATCACTCTAACTTGCTGCACATCCTTCCCATCTCTATTTTTCTGCTGTGCCGACCTGTATAAATCATTTTCTACCTCTTTACTTTCCAACCGAGCATACAAGTCATCATACGCCCTCTGTTTGGCCTTTGACACCGCTACCTTTGCCTTACGCTGTAGCTCCCTGTACTCCTGTTTACTCTCTTCGGTCCTCTCAATGTCCCACTTCTTTTTAGGTAACCTCTTCCTTTGTACACACTCCTGCACATCCTCATTCCACCACCAAGTCTCCTTATCTCCTCTCCTTCCAGATGACACACCAAGTATTCTCCTACCTGTCTCCCTGATCAAATTAGCTGTAGTTGTCCACTCATCTGGACACACTTCCTGACCACCCAAAGCCTGTTTCAACTCTTCCTTGAAGACAACACAACACTCCTCCTTTTTCAGCTTCCATCACTTTGTCTTCTGCTCTGCCTTTGCCTTCTTCACCTTCCTCACCATCAGCATCATCCTGCACACCACCATCCTATGCTGTTTGGCAACACTCTCACCCGCTACTACTTTGCAGTCACTGACTTCCTTCAAATTACATCGCCTACACAAGATGTAGTCTACCTGTGTGCTCCTACCTCCGCTTTTATAAGTCACTCTATGCTCCTCTCTTTTCTGGAAGAAAGTGTCTACCACAGCCATTTCCATCCTTTTTGCAAAATCTACCAACATCTGTTCTTCTGTGTTCCTGTCCTGGATACCAAACCTGCCCATCACTTCCTCGTCCCCTCTGTTTCCCGCACCAACATGTCCATTGACATGAAAAAACAGCTTAAACCCTGCTCCTAAGCTTCTAGCCTTGCTACCTTTCTATCTGGTCTCCTGAACACACAGCATGTCCACCTTCCTCCTCTGCATCATGTCAGCCAGCTCTCTACCTTTTCCTGTCATAGTTCCAACATTCAAAGTCCCGACTTTCAGTCCTAGACTCCTGCCTTTACTCTTTTCTCTCTGCCAACGGACACGCCTCCCGCCTCTCTTTCTTCGACGTCTTCGACCAACAGTAGTCCAATTTCCACCAGCACCCTGTTGGTTAACAGCACTGATGGCGGTTGTTGTTTACCCGGGCCTCGACCGATCCGGTATGAATTTTCTTGATATGACTCGCATGTTTTATTTGGCATTTGTTTTACGCCGTATGCCCTTCCTGATGCAACCCTCTGCATTTATCCAGGCTTGGGACCGGCGTGAGGGAGAGACACTGGCTTGTGCCCCTCCCTCACAGCTGCATTCAACCTCTGTGTGATATACAGGTATTAAGCCTAAAAATATTCACTTGCACGTGGAGTCACAAATCATCTTGGTGCAAATTTCAAAATTTGCAAAAAAAATGTTTTAAATTTCCAAAAAAAAAAAATAGACCCCTGAAAAATGGAAAAAGCCAAAAGGAAAAGAAGTAAGTAATTTATGTAATTTTTTTCCATCCATGCTTTTACCTGATTACTCATTCATTAATTTTCTAAACCATTTAATCCTAATTAGGGTTGTCGGAAGGCTGGTGCCTATCTCAGCTGAGTCTGAGCGAAGGCGAGGTATGCCCTGGACAGCTCATTTGGCCATTACAGGGGCAACAGACACACACACACACACACACACACACACACACACACACACACACACCTAGGGGTGATTTGGTATGGCCGCATAACCTACTGTGAATGTTTTTGTACTGTTGGAGGAAACCAGAATATCCCAAGGAAACCCATGTAAACACGGAGAGAACATGCAAACCCCACACAGAAACACCCAAGCTGGGAATCAAACCCAGGACCTTCTTGCTGCAAGGCGGATATGCTAACCAGAAGATCTGAAAAACACTAAAATGATCGAAATATTAAACTTTTAGTTTGAGAAATAGCATAACACTGCTTATTTGTTTCATTGCACTCATTATTTTTGTTCCTTTTTAAAACAGAATTCTCTACATATGTTGACTTTTAAGAGTAAGGCAGTCATAAAGTAACCTCTAAAATTCCTGCAGAAATTGTGAATGTTTTCTTGGAGCTCAGCGCTCATCAACAAGACATTCTCATGTCTATGAGGTGGTGCTGCATAGTAGATAATAAATTTTCTGTGTTTTGGACTTTTTTATATGATGTATTTATGCAGTTGCGTGTGAAGGACTATCCTTTGTTACTTGGAGTGTAGGGTGATGAACAGATGATGGCACAGAGCAGATTAGGAGTACAGAGTCACAAAGGGGCTGTTTACAGGGTGGGGGCTTTCTTGGGTGAACGCAGGAAGCTCTGACACCCTCATTTCCATACTGTTTTATGCAGCTTGCTGTTGCACACCTCTTTCAAAATGACCAAAGACATTAATGATAGCCTGGGCAGTGGAAATTTTAAAAAATATACTTTTAATTCCATTATTAATCTATTTAAAATTTATAATAATTTACAAGTTATTGAAAGCATCAGTGACTTGATACACAAAGTTCGTCATAAAAACATCCAACTTCTCTTCCTCCTGATGCAAAAACAAATACTAAACACAAATTAGTCTAATGTATATGATCACTGAGTACAGGTTGATGGTTTGGCTGGATTTTTTTAGATAGAGTTTTGAGCTGCTGGATACAGTTGGGGACAGCTGGGGGAACCGGCTGTCTGAGTATCGTTTGCCACGATGCCAAAGCTTCCAGGGCTTCTTTGGGGTTGTTTGGGGCTAAATCATGAGTGGTGTAGACCACTGAGAGCAGCACCTCCCTGGATATACCTGCACACAGAATACACCATAAATCATGAGTGACCAAAACACTTTCCTGATGATGGAGGAATACAAATCAGAGAACAGTACATAAACACAAAGAGTAAGCTTATGAAGAGCAAAACTATTTGATGATTATGTAAATACCTTTTGATAGTTCTTTTCCAAACTGGATTATTCTTTTGGCAACAAATTCGGTAGATTGGTTTACATTCTGCTTAAAGCCCAGTTGGCCAAGTCGTCCTGATTGAGAAGGAAAAAAAAATCAAGACTGAAAAACAAGAATCCAGACGTAATGTGAGATGTTGCATTAAAACATGATTTTCTATAAACTTACCAATTAGCCTCAGGACCACCGCAATGCACATATCTCGGGATGGCACTTGTCCTGATCTCAGCTTTATCATCCAAGTGTCCAGGATCCCGAGAAGCCGGTGTCTGGTAAATAAAAAGGAGTTAAAAAATGTCAGTATGACTGTTATTGTTCTGGGAGAACATCAGTTGGGGCAGTGGTGGCTTGGTGGTACAGTTGCTGGCTCACTCATCCCAAGTTTAGGGGTTCAAGGAACACTATCATCAGGTTGTCACTGTGTCCCAATACAGCTAACTGGGTTATCCTATCTAGAGTGAGAGGTTCATGTAATAGAACCATTGCTGACGTTCACAAAAAGTAGCTGCATAGCTGTATGCATGTTTCTGTCTCGCAATGGCCTGTTGAGCCATTTTATTACGCCTTGGCTGTATGAACCCTGTGGCGCCCATCTCAGCCTACTCTGAGCGTGGGAAGACTGATGAGCGCCACAGGGTTCATACAGCCAAGGCGTAATACATTTCAAGCCCTATTCAAGGACTTTTCAATGACAAATATTGCATTTTCAAGGATCACTTTCACCAACCTGTATGGTAGCACCAAACTGGCAGAGATGGCATTTTAAGATACCCCTATTTTCAAAAATGCCTCAAACTACAATTTACGCCACAGAAAAAAAAATGACCAAAAATTACCAAAATGGCCAAATTTTGAACATTCATTGAAAATTAACCAACTACGTTAATATATTGATGCTTTTGTTTGCAAATGAAAAGTACCTGCTTAATTCATTTGAACCATCAGTTTTGGGCTATCTACCATGGTTTTGGGTTTAAAGAGGATTAGACAAAAGAAATTTGGCATAAAATGCTGAAAATAGTCAAATTTGGAAAATCCATTGAACTTCAACCAACCAAGCCAATAGCCTGAAACTCTTGTTTGCGAGTGTAGAGTACACCCTGGACAGCTCGCCAGGCCATCGCAGGGCGGAAACACGCTGACGGCTTTGCAGCCTACTCTTGTCGAAAGTCAGCAATGGTTCTTTTACATGCTTCACACCATAAACAGTGAGAGACATGGTTGGCACTTTGATAACCCAGTTGGAATCTATTCAACGATTGGAAATCTGCAGTACTTCAAACAGTCACCAGAGGGGTGTCCCTGATTGTTCATTCATTCATTTTCTGTAACTGCTTAACCCTAATTAGGGTCGCAGGGAGGCTGGAGCCCATCCCAGCCGACTCCAGGCAAGGGCAGAGTACACCCTGGACAGCTCAGCAGGCCATTACAGGACGGAAACACACTGATGGCTATGTAGCCTACTCTTGTCGAAGGTCAGCAATGGTTCTTTTACATGCCTCACACCATAAACAGTGAGAGACATGGCCAACCTTTGATAACCCAGTTAGCTGCACTGGGGGGGACAGTGACAACCTGTTGAAAGTGAGACTTAAACCCCCAACCTTAGGATCAGTGCTCCAACACCTTTTACCACCAGGCCACCACTGCCTGCCTCTGACTGTAAGAAGTTCAATGAGCACATTAAAGTGGCCCATTTCCTTCCCAGGGAAAATAAACATGAAATAGTTTTATCTCTTGGAAAAAATAGATTCTGCCATGATTGTGTCTTTCTGAATCTATTTGCTTGCTCCTGAGAGTGAGTCCCAATGACCCTGCACTGAGCCTGATATTAGTAGACGTTGTCCTCTTGGGAAAGTCAGAGTGCAGAACGTAAGATTTCAGACTATTTCATTTTTGTGAATGGGCACCTTTAAAATAAATAGTATTACCTGCAGTACTCTCAGAGCTGCTGAGAGTAAAATAAATGTTCAGAGGAAACAGAATCATGTAGGGTACAATTCAGTAAATATTTTCCTACAGTACCGTATAAAATTTATGAAGGTCCATGACCAGCCCTTTTGCATGCAGAGAAGATCCATGCTAAAGACATACTCCCAACTAACAGGGCAGAGGTCATCCCCATACCACTCGCTCTTTCTGAACATCAGCTGCTGGTCTGTGAGTAAAGCCCTCAATATTCTGGGGATCGTTGTTTCAATGGTAGGTGGAGGACACTGACAGAACACCACGTTTTCTTTAAAACTCAGTTCAAGAAAATTTTGTTCTATCAGCTGGTCGGAAATAAACAGAAAAATAACAAGACACGTATCCACCTTATCCCAGTGCAGGGTCTTCTGAAGGCATTCAAATACCTCGCCTTTTGCTCTGAGATAACTGACGATGTTTATGGCTTGGCTCAGAGGGCTGTGGAGGGTTAAAAGACTTGGCCATGTTGTCAGTGAGAACAGAATCAGTTTCGGGGCTTCAGGAAAATCTGTAAAATAAAAAAACACACCACATTAATATAGTCGGCCCTCGACATTCGCGGGGGTTCGGTTCCAAGCCCTCCTGCGAATCGAGATAATCCGTGAGTTCTGTACCCGGAAGTAAAACCCCATGTGTTGCGTCACATGCGCGAATGAGCAGCCGGAAGTAAAATATTATGTATCTATTACATGCGTTAAAATATGCTTCTTATACACATTCTATAGACAGTCTTACTCATTAATACAGTATTCATGTCGTAAAATATAGTAATAATTAAGAAAAACTTTTCAATTTTTACTCTTATTTTTATTGACAATAAAATATTAACATTATACAGCATATGTTGTAAAGCACTCGTTTTAAAGTCTTTTTCAATTATTATTCCAGTACAGTACTTAAGTTAATGTTTGTGCGTGAGATTTTGTGTTCTGTAGCATGTTTCACAAACGATACCAAAAAGATAAACGTTATTACACTTCATGTCCTTTTACATTGAACTTGGAGTGACGTCTTGGTGTGATGTCTCCAAGATGGCGCTGCCTAGAGGGCAACCGGAATTCTCAGAGTCAAGGTTCGTTTTAATTTGTTTTATTTGTTTGTTCATGTTTTGCACTATGCTCGTCTATGACGGGTCGACCCTAAAACAGCTATGAGCAGCTTCACCTTCTAGCAACTGAGCAGGCAACAACTTCTATCGTAAGCTGCCATGGGAGCTCAATGCTAACCGCACTTGGGCTAGCAATAAGCCCAGGCGGAGTTCTCAGAGGCTTGGTTAGCACTTCCGGCCATACTGCTTGAAAATGTTCAGTCCCTGCGAAACAAGATGGACGAGCTTCATGCTCAGATTGCAGCGCAGAGAGATCTACAGGACTGTGTATTGCACCAGCCGGCTACACGGCCTTCATCCCCTGCGATCCCAAGCGCCGGAGTCGTCGTTCCGCCCCTTCCCGCCTGGGCTTCGTGTCAGCTGGGGTGCGGCTCGCATTGAGCTGCCTACCATAGCATATTAGCTCTGCTAGCTGCAGCCCGGCTAACCAGCCCAGTTGAGCGTGCTTAGTTATACACGACCGAAGATACTCCGATCTGATAGCTGTCGTAGAGTCGACCGAGCATAGTGCAAACCATGAACAAACAAAACAACAAATAAAACAAATTAAAACGAACAAAGAAACATTTTGACTCTGAGAACTCAGTGACGTCGCCCTCTGGGCAGCGCCATCTTGGAGACGACACTCCAAGATGTCACTCCAACTTCAATGTAAAAGGACATGAAGTGTACTGTAATACAGTTGATCCTTTCGAGAACGTTTGTTAAACATGCTACAGAACATAAAATCTCACCATAAACATGATTTTAGGTACTGTACTGGAATAATAATTGAAAGATTTGAATACAACAGTTCAGAGAAAACCCTCGTTTCTCAGGAGAAAGTCTTATTTCTTCAGAAGAGACATCCAACGTTTTCTATCGCTTAGCCAGAGAAGGCGAATAGCGTTTGAGCGGTATCTTAGAGCTGAACTGATCATTAAAACACACACAAAAAAGAGGCTCATTGTCAACTGGGGCGGGACATGAGCTCAACCAATCAGGAGAAAGGAGGACAGCCATTGGCTGAATTTGAATCACGTGCAGGTTGCTCCGCAGTCAGCGGAATAGTCAAGGGCCTACTGTACAACTTTCTTGCCAAATCATTAAAGGGTACTCGGAGGTACCTCAAAAAGGCACAAATGGATTATTAAAAGGAAAATTTGCCTCACCTTGCCTTATCAGAACGAATATAATAAAATGTCTCCCCCTAGTGGGAACCTATTGAACACTTATTCACACATTATTGTATGTATTCGTCTTTATGAGGTTTTTCTTTAACATGATCCCAGGAACAAATTACATCCAAGATGTAATAGTTTATTACTTGTACTACACCCTGCGTTAGAAAAATACGTTCATTTAAATCTGTGCGTTACTTTTTGAGATATGTTGCAAACAGACAAAATAACAATTAAACCAACAGTGCTGAACCAAAATACCCTCCTGGTGGAGGTAAAAAACCATCAAAAACAAGACAAACTTTCCAGAGTTGTTTTGAAAAAAATATATTTGAAATGAAATTAAATGTCAGTAAAATCTCACCTTCTTTCAGAAGTCTGTAGGCGAAAGCACGGGCTTTGTGATATTCATGTCTCTCTCTGCACAAAGCGATGAACACCCGGCAGAGAGATTGTCGGACTGTGTGATTCATGAGTCCTTTCTCACTCTTGATCTTTTGTAAAATGGCCTTCATGAATTTCTCAGTTAAGGTCTGAATGAAATCAAAGAAAATCATCCGAAGTGGCACAACAAAATGAGAGGCATGTTTTTTTCGATTCAGTAATAATTGGATAAGTCATCCATTCATTCATTTTTCCGACAGCTCACCAGTTCCTCACAGGCCCAACACACAACCATTGTAAACTCACACTCACTTCTAGGGGCAATTTGGAACAGCCAATTAGTCTAATGGGAATGTATTTGGACTCAGGGAGGAGACCCACATAAGCACATGCAAACTCCACATGCACAATTAATGAAACAATAGACAATAACTTACCGTGTTATTAGTGAAATAGGAAACGACTGATTGTTCATCATCTTGTAAAGGAGCTTGAGAAATGATTCCCAGCGCATGATCCCTGATCAGAGGCCAAATGTCATAACATCCATCTTCAATTGTTTTGAAGGCATCGGAGATGAGGGATTGTGTATCCTCTGCTGTGTTTCTGATGTTGGCATTTTCAGAATTTTGGGAGGAACAGTACAAATGTGGAGACGCTTCAGCTGTGCTATAGTCTGGAACCCCGACCAGGTATGATATCACAGAGACTGGTGTCAGGTCACAGATAGATTTTGATACTGGCTTCGGCTTGCGGTCATGATTAAATCTTTTCTGTTCCTTTTCTGGAAAGAGGTCAGATTCAGTCCTCTTTCTTTTGTAGGAGGTCCTGCTGAAAGCTGTAGAGAAAACATTGATGCAATGAAAACCAAGCATATTATTTTATATTAAATACTGACAAGAATTAATATCTTGTTGAATTCTATTAAAAAAAATTTACACCAAGAATTTCTTTCACTTTCATTTGCCAAACCCAGTTTATCCTTGATTAGGGATAAGAATGCTGGAGCCGATCTCAGCAAAATCAAGCCAAAGGCAGGGTACACCCTGAATAGCTTGCAAGTCTATCACCACATGCACAATTTACACTCACACCGAGTGACAATTAGGAATTATCCAAATGTGCATGTCTTTGGACTGTGGGAGAAAACCGGAGTACCCAGAGGAAACCTCACATCGGGAGTGATAGAGTATTACTCATGTATTTCATCAGCATAAATAACATAAGTAATCATGTGTAAAGGCTGGATCATTTTATTCTCACAAAACCACTGACTGTTTTCCTTTGTGTAAACAACTGCCAAACCCCCAAGACTGCATCACTACAGGAGGTCAAAGGTGTTTCAAGGTGCTCCCCTGAGCAAGTGTGCCTCTGTCCACCCAGCAGTATAAATGGGTCTGTCTGTCTTCCTTTCGGCTTTTTCCCTTTTACTCAGGAGTCGCCACAGCGAATCATCTGATTTGGCAGAGGTTTTTACGTCGGATGCCCTTCCTGTCACAACCCTTTTTAGCAAGGTTCAGAAACACACTGACGACTTTGCAGCCTGTTCTTTACAAAAGTCAGCAATGGTTCTTTTACATGCCTCTCACCATAGACAGTGAGAGACATGGCCCGCCTTTGATAACCCAGTTAGCTGAACTGGGGGGGACAGTGACAACCTTGTGGGGAGTGGGACTCGAACCCCCAACCTTTGGATCAGCGATCCAGCGCCCTCTCCCACTAAACACTGGAAACTGGGGATAAGCACCGGCCTGATGAGCCACTAGGCTCGGGTGTAAAAATCCCAACAGCCTTTACGTTACCTAGTTACACATTAAAGCCATTTATCATGTAAAAAGCTTCCTAAAAAAAAGATTTAGCATTTAAATTCCATTACTTTCGAAGGGGATGGTATATACCAGGTTGAACACATACAGTACTAAACAGTTTACAGTGTGTCACATTTAAACAGCCTCAATAACATCTGGAAAACAGTAATAACATTATATTATTGAATGCTATAACTATTATACACACAGCAGCTTCTACATCAAACTCTATACAATCCCCAGTGCAGCTAACTGGGTTATCAAAGGCCAGCCATGTCTCTCACTGTCTGTGGTGAGAACCATTGCTGACTTTCGTCAAGAGTAGCTGCATAGCCGTCGACATGTTTCTACCCTGCAATGGCCTGGCGAGCTGTTCAGGGTGTACTCTGCCCTCGCCCAGAGACAGCTGAGATGGGCACCAGCCGCCCTGAAACCCAAACTAGGATTAAGCGGTTCAGAATAATGAATAAATGAATGAACTCTACATACCTTTATCTTGCAGGACTTGGTGTTGAAAACTGTTTCTGTAAGCAAAAAATCAATAAAAAGGATTCAGTACTACGACTTCATGAGATGAACATGTCCTGTTAAATCACTGATTTTTTTCCTCAGAGAATTACATCATAACAAACTTTACCATAATTTAAAATATATATATGATACATATAGTCGATTACACAGTATGTCTTGTTTTGTTTTTGGTGAGAAAGCTGAGTGGACTGACAGAAGGTGTGTGTTGTCATCGAGTTCGGTTGGAGAGAAGCAACTGAGTGAAGCTCAGACTGTTAACATTTTTTTTTGTCTTTTCTTTTTCCCGAACTTTTTTCTAATTTATTCGTATATAATCCTCACCCATCAAGTATTACCTTCCCTATCACACGACCACGACCACCACCATCACAACTCGGGATGCATTGCGTGCCACCCACCGCTTTAATAATTGTAGCGCATGCGTACTTGGGGGAGGTCGAACACAGTCGAAGGGCGCTATCCGCCCCTTCGTACGAATGAGCTCAGAGACGCCCACGATTGGCTGGTGATCTCCGTGAGTGACAGGGACGCCGTCCCTCCTGTCAGAGCTCGGCCAATTAGTTACCATGGACTGCCGGCCACATAATAAGCCGCGGTTTTCTGCACGAGTAAATAAACGACTAATTTTAAAACAATTTCCTCACTATGAACGTTCATGTCACAAAAAAGCACAGCCTGAGATAAACGTGTGTGTTCTTAGCAATGAATCGACACTATAATGCTAAGGGAAGCCCTGTTTGCATGTGCGATCTTTTCTACTGGAACGTAATACAGCACCGTTTTATGTACAGTACTAAAATTTTCGAAGATTTCAAACTTATACCAACATGAACCACAAAACGAGTGCAATCTAAACATCCTTTAGCGCGGTGAACTGTTGTTATGACTTCCAGTATGGGCGCGCTGTTGTTGCCAGGGGCAACGGCCTGGCCACGATAAATGATCTGGCATGTTGGAGCCTGGACGATGGTTTGGTCACCAAATGGTTAAATTTCTGTCACTTGTGTCTCGTTTGTCCGATTTTATTAAAGCACTTGACTCCAGCCTGATCTTTGGAGTGTTTTCTGTGAAAGTGGTGCTGATTCCGTGTCGAACGGTCTTTACGCAAGTTTTGTTTTGATTTGATTTTATTCACCCCACGCTGTGTTTTGTTCAATTGTGAGCTAGTTTCTGGGTTTTTATTTTATTTTATTTATTTATTCATTTTTATTTGTTTTAGGGTTCTTCTAGTTCATCCAAACGACATTTTGATCAAGTTTTTTTTAGTCCTTTTTTGTTTCTCGTGTTTTTGCTATCGGGTTGAAATAAATGTTTTTCGGCCTGTTTGCATGGATTTTTTTTGTTCTCCATTCCAAAGTAAACAGATAAACTTGGGATTCAAGGCCAAATCTGCTCTTATTCCTGCATCTTGTGCATTACACACTCAGGAGCGCACTTCACCTGGAAACTCGGATCCCAATCCAGGTCTACCGTTACAATGCAGTAATAAACCAAATAAAACACTTTAAAATAATAATCGTCTGATGTTATTAAGGAAATCATTGTTCCAAGATACTAAAAAGATTCAATTACTCGGAAAAAACAATACCCTAAGATATGCAAAATTACACATTTGTGTATGTTGTTCATCCGTTCCTTTACATGAGACATCCCACAATGACAAATTAAAATAATAACTCAAATTTCCTTACAGATAAATTCCTGTTTTCGACATCCTGTTACACAAAGCTCGACACAGTGTATAAAGCTCTATGGATGTGATGTCCGGTATAGTAGTCAGGTTGGTGGTCACAGAGCACCGAAATTGAGGGAGCAGCAAGTTAGAGTGTAGATCGAAGAGTGAGCGGGACGCAGGTGAGACAGAGAATGTCGTGACATCAAAGTGCCACGTGATATGGTGTCCATGGATTGGTCACACTACCTGATCAACTCAGTGTGCATAATGCAGGTGGAATAACTCAGTGATTGTGTAATCTCCACCTGAGATGTGGCATGAGAAGTGAGAGTCACCAGAATTCAGCAGATCAAATCATTCAGTCCACCGGAACCCTGTTTATGGGCATATTTCATTATACATCAATTTAAAGCACCATTTTGGGTTCGTGCGTTTATAATTTTGTTCAGGGTAAAATAAACACCAAAACTTAAAAACTTAAAAAACAACAACATACACTTTTAATTTTATTTACCACACGTTTGTTTTTATTGCCATTGTGTACAACCCGTGTTATTTCTTTTTATTATTTCAGCATGTTTCGTTGCAAGATTATTTTGACTTCTGTTCACACAAGTAATTGGTCGCAACCCTTCCATCCCACCACAAGTTGATAGGTGCAGCGCACGCGATGCTCTCAGTGGATGAGAGACTTTAGTTGTGTAGAAAGTTTGAATGAGAATGGTAGTTGCACACAATTTAACTTCGTAAAAGTTTTATTAAATGTTTATTCTTCAACAATGTAGTGATGCCAAGTGCTAATATGGACATGTTTGATTCATTTTCAAGTTGTTTGAGAGTCATGTTTTTCACGTAATCATCGTGTACTGGGTGTTAGCTTCAGGAGTTAGCATCATTGCTATCGCCACAGAAGTGCGAGTGCATGTGTCTCATGCCTTTTCTGAATGAGTGACAAAGTTCATGTTCTAAATGTGCATGTTCCTCGAACAGAAATTGAAAGAGATTAATATTTCATTTTCATACTGAACACTCTGTTTTGTGAATCATTTGTATTCTATTTAGTGTTTAAATCTGTACTTTGTAATGAGTTTGGTTTGCAGAACTTGCACCCTAACCTGAAGGAAGAATTGGAGACTTTGGCATCATGGAAAATAAAACTCAGACAGCCCGTTCTCCAGCAGAACAAACAGACAATAAAAGTATTAAACTGTACTGAATTTCTGTATAAATTAGACTGATGTGTCTGTTGTAGCATGTAGTTGTTGGCCAAGTCGTCCTGATTGAGAAGGAAAAAAAATCAAGAGTGAAAAACAAGAATCCAGACGTAATGTGAGATGTTGCATTAAAACATGATTTTCTATAAACTTACCAATTAGCCTCAGGACCACCGAAATGCACATATCTCGGGATGGCACTTGTCCTGATCTCAGCTTTATCAGCCAAGTGTCCAGGATCCCGAGAAGCCGGTGTCTGGTAAATAAAAAGGAGTTAAAAAATGTCAGTATGACTGTTATTGTTCTGGGAGAACATCAGTTGGGGCAGTGGTGGCTTGGTGGTACAGTTGCTGGCTCACTCATCCCAAGTTTAGGGGTTCAAGGAACACTATCATCAGGTTGTCACTGTGTCCCAATGCAGCTAACTGGGTTATCCTATCTAGAGTGAGAGGTTCATGTAATAGAACCATTGCAGACGTTCACAAAAAGTAGCTGCATAGCTGTATGCATGTTTCTGTCTCGCAATGGCCTGTTGAGCCATTTTATTACGCCTTGGCTGTATGAACCCTGTGGCGCCCATCTCAGCCTACTCTGAGCGTGGGAAGACTCTGATGAGCGCCACAGGGTTCATACAGCCAAGGCTTAATACATTTCAAGCCCTATTCAAGGACTTTTCAATGACAAATATTGCATTTTCAAGGATCACTTTCACCAAGCTGTACAGTAGCACCAAATTGGCAGAGATGGCATTTTAAGACACCCCTATTTTCAAAAATGACACCCCTATTTTCAAAAATGCCTCAAACTGCAATTTATGCCACAGAAAAAAAAATGACCAAAAATTACCAAAATGGCCAAATTTTGAACTTCTTCTTCTTCTTTTACTTTCGGCTGTTCCCTTCAGGGGTCGCCACCGCAAATCATCCGCCTCCACCTCACCCTGTCCTCCGCATCTTCTTTTCTGACTCCAACGACCTTCATGTCTTCCTTCACCACATCCATAAATCTCTTCTTTGGTCTTCCTCGAGGCCTTCTGCCTGGTAGTTCCAACCTCAGCATCCTACTGCCAATATACTCACTATCCCTCCTCTGTACATGTCCAAACCATCTCAATCTAGCCTCTCTGACTTTGTCTCCAAAACATCTTACGTGGCCTGTCCCTCTGATATACTCATTTCTGATCCTATCCATCCTCGTTACTCCCAGAGAGAACCTCAACATTTTCATCTCCGCTACCTCCAGCTCTGCCTGCTGCCTTTTCCTCAGCGCCACTGTTTCTAATCCATACAACATCGCTGGCCTCACCACCGTCTTGTACACTTTTCCCTTCTTTCTTGCTGACACTCTCCTATCGCACATCACACCGGACACTTTTCTCCAACCATTCCAGCCTACCTGCACACGTTTCTTCACCTCTTTTCCACACTCTCCATTGCTCTGGATTGTTGAGCCTAAGTACTTAAAATCCTCCACCTTCGTTATCTCTGCTCCCTGTAACATCACCGTTCCTCCTGGGTCCTTCTCATTCACACACATGTATTCTGATTTTCTGAGGCTAACCTTCATTCCTCTCCTTTCCAGGGCATACCTCCACCTCTCTAGATTTTCCTGCACTTGTTCTCTGCTCTCACTCCAGATCACGATGTCATCTGCAAACATCAAAGTCCATGGAGATTCTTGTCTCACCTCGTCTGTCAGCCTGTCCATCACCATAGCAAACAAGAAGGGGCTCAGAGCTGACCCTTGATGCAGTCCCACCTCCCCCTTGAATTCGTCGGTCACACCGACAGCACACCTCACCGCTGTCTTACATCTCTCATACATGTCCTGCACCACTCTAACATACTTCTCTGCCACTCCAGACTTCCTCATGCAATACCACAGTTCTTCTCTTGGCACCCTGTCATATGCTTTTTCCAGATCCACAAAGGCACAATGTAGCTCCGTCTGACCTTCTCTGTACTTCTCTATTAACATCCTCAAAGCAAACATTGCATCTGTGGTGCTCTTTCTTGGCATGAAACCAAACTGTTGTTCACAAATGCTGACCTCTGCCCTTAGTCTAGCTTCCACTATTCTTTCCCATAACTTCATCGTATGGCTCATCAACTTTATCCCTCTGTAGTTGCTGCAACTCTGCACGTCTCCCTTGTTCTTAAAAATGGGCACCAGCACACTTCTCCTCCACTCCTCCGGCATCTGTTCACTCTCTAGTACCTTGTTGAATGTTCTTGTCAGAAAATCTACTGCTACCTCTCCTAGACACTTCCATACCTCCACAGGTATATCATCAGGACCAATTGCCTTTCCATTCTTCATCCTCTTCAATGCCCTTCTCACTTCACCCTTGCTGATCTTTGCTACATCCTGCTCCTCAATGGTCACCTCTTCTACTTTTTTCTCTCTCATTTTCCTCATTCATCAGCTCTTCAAAGTACTCTTTCCATCTTCCCAGCACACTTCTGTCATCAGTCAATACATTTCCCTCTCTGTCCTTTATCAATCTAACTTGCTGCACATCCTTCCCATCTCTATTTCTCTGCTGTGCCAACCTGTATAGATCATTTTCTCCTCTTTACTATCCAACCTATCATACAAGTCATCATACGCCCTCTGTTTGGCCTTAGCCACTGCTACTTTCGCCTTACGCTGTGTCTCCCTGTACTCCTGTTTACTCTCTTCGGTCCTCTCAATGTCCCACTTCTTCTTAGCTAACCTCTTCCTTTGTACACACTCCTGCACTTCCTCATTCCACCACCTAGTCTCCTTATCTACTTTCCTTCCAGAGGACACACCAAGTACTCTCCTACCTGTGTCCCTGATCACATTTGCTGTGGTTGTCCAGTCATTTGGAAGCACTTTCTGGCCACCCAAAGCCTGTTTCAACTCCTCCTTGAAGACAACACGACACTCCTCCTTTTTCAGCTTTCACCACTTTGTCTTCTGCTCTGCCTTTGCCTTTTTCACCTTTCTCACCATCAGAGTCATCCTGCACACCACCATCCTATGCTGTTTGGCAATACTCTCACCCACTATGACTTTGCAGTCACTGACTTCCTTCAAATTACATCGCCTACACAAGATGTAGTCTACCTGTGTGCTCCTACCTCCGCTTTTATAAGTCACCCTATGCTCCTGTTTCTTCTGGAAGAAAAGTATTCACCACAGCCATTTCCATCCTTTTTGCAAAATCTATCAACATCTGTCCTTCTGCGTTCCTGTCCTGGATACCAAACCTGCCTATCACTTCCTCGTCCCCTCTGTTGCCTGTACCAACATGTCCATTGAAGTCTGCACCAATGACCACTCTTTCACCTCTGGGGGTACTCTGCATCACTTCATCTAAGTCACTCCAGAATCTCTTCCTTCTCTTCTAGCTCACATCCTGCCTGTGGGGCATAAGTACTAACAACATTGAGCATTACACCTTCAATTTCTCACTTGAGACTCATCACTCTGTCTGACACTCTTTTCACTTTTAGAACGTTCCTGACAAACTCCTCCTTCAAGATGACTCCTACTCCATTTCTCTTCCCATCCACACCGTGATAAAATAGCTTAAACCCTGCTCCGAAGCTTTTAGCTTTGCTACCTTTCCACCTGGTCTCCTGAACACACAGTATGTCCACCTTCCTCCTCTGCATCATGTCAGCCAGCTCTCTACCTTTTCTTTGCATAGTTCCAACATTCAAGGTCCCCACTCTCAGTCCTAGACTCATGCCTTTCCTCTTCTCTCTCTGCCTACGGACACACCTCCCACCTCTCCTTCTTCGATGTCTTCGACCAACAGTAGTCCGATTTCCATCAGCACCCTGTTGATTGACAGCACTGATGGCGGTCATTGTTAACCCGGGCCTCGACCGATCCGGTATGGGGGTAATACTTCTGATTTGCATCATAAATATTTGGCATTGGTTTTACGTCGGATGCCCTTCCTGACGCAACCCTCTGTATTTCTCCGGGCTTGGGACCGGCATGAGGGGGAGAGACACTGGTTAGTGCCCCCCCACCTCATGGTTGCATTAAAATGGCCAAATTTTGAACATTCATTCAAAATTAACCAACTACGTTAATATATTGATGCTTTTGTTTGCAAATGAAAAGTACCTGCTTAATTCATTTGAACCATCAGTTTTGGGCTATCTACCATGGTTTTGGGCTTAAAGAGGATTAGACAAAAGAAATTTGGCATAAAATGCTGAAAATAGTCAAATTTGGAAAATCCATTGAACTTCAACCAACCAACCAAGCCAATAGCCTGAAACTTTTGTTTGCGAGTGTAGAGTACACCCTGGACAGCTCGCCAGGCCATCGCAGGGCGGAAACACGCTGACGGCTTTGCAGCCTGCTCTTGTCGAAAGTCAGCAATGGTTCTTTTACATGCTTCACACCATAAACAGTGAGAGACGTGGCTGGCACTTTGATAACCCAGTTGGAATCTATTCAACGATTGGAAATCTGCGGTACTTCAAACAGTCACCAGAGGGGTGTCTCTGATTGTTCATTCATTCATTTTATGTAACTGCTTAACCCTAATTAGGGTCGCAGGGAGGCTGGAGCCCATCCCAGCCGACTCCAGGCAAGGGCAGAGTATACCCTGGACAGCTCACCAGGCCATTACAGGACGGAAACACACTGATGGCTATGTAGCCTACTCTTGTCGAAGGTCAGCAATGGTTCTTTTACATGCCTCACACCATAAACAGTGAGAGACATGGCCAGCCTTTGATAACCCAGTTAGCTGCACTGGGGGGGACAGTGACAACCTGTTGAAAATGAGGCTTAAACCCCCAACCTTAGGATCAGTGCTCCAACACCTTTTACCACCAGGCCACCACTGCCTGCCTCTGACTGTAAGAAGTTCAATGAGCACATTAAAGTGGCCCATTTCCTTCCCAGGGAAAATAAACATGAAATAGTTTTATCTTTTGGCAAAAATAGATTCTGCCATGATTGTGTCTTTCTGAATCTATTTGCTTGCTCCTGAAAGTGAGTCCCAATGACCCTGCACTGAGCCTGATATTAGTAGACGTTGTCATCTTGGGAAAGTCAGAGTGCAGAATGTAAGATTTCAGACTATTTCATTTTTGTGAATGGGCACCTTTAAAATAAATAGTATTACCTGCAGTACTCTCAGAGCTGCTGAGAGGAAAATAAATGTTCAGAGGAAACAGAATCATGTAGGGTACAATGCAGTAAATATTTTCCTACAGTACCGTATAAAATTTATGAAGGTCCTTGACCAGCCCTTTTGCATGCAGAGAAGATCCATGCTAAAGACATACTCCCAACTAACAGGGCAGAGGTCATCCCCATCCAACTCGTTCTTTCTGAACATCAGCTGCTGGTCTGTGAGTAAAGCCCTCAATATTCTGGGGATCGTTGTTTCAATGGTAGGTGGAGGACACTGACAGAAACACCAAGTTTTCTTTAAAACTCAGTTCAAGGAAATTTTGTTCTATCAGCTGGTAGGAAATAAACTGAGAAAAATAACAAGACACATATCCACCTTCTCCCAGTGCAGGGTCTTCTGAAGGCATTCAAATACCTCGCCTTTTGCTCTGAGATAACTGACGATGTTTATGGCTTGGCTCAGAGGGCTGTGGAGGGTTAAAAGACTTGGCCATGTTGTCAGTGAGAACAGAATCAGTTTCGGGGCTTCAGGAAAATCTGTAAAATAAAAAAGCACACCACATTAAAACAGTCGGCCCTCGACATTCGCGGGGGTTCGGTTCCAAGCCCTCCTGCGAATCGAGATAATCCGTGAGTTCTGTACCAGGAAGTAAAACCCCATGTGTCGCGTCACATGCGCGAATAAGCAGCCGGAAGTAAAATATTATGTATCTATTACATGCGTTAAAATATGCTTCTTATACACATTCTATAGACAGTCTTACTCATTAATACAGTATTCATGTCGTAAAATATAGTAATAATTCAGAAAAACTTTTCAATTTTTACTCTTATTTTTATTGACGATAAAATATTAACATTATACAGCATATGTTATGAAGCACTCGTTTTAAAGTCTTTTTCAATTATTATTCCAGTACAGTACTTAAGTTAATGTTTGTGCGTGAGATTTTGTGTTCTGTAGCATGTTTAACAAACGATACCAAAAAGATAAACGTTATTACGCTTCATGTCCTTTTACATTGAACTTGGAGTGACGTCTTGGTGTGATGTCTCCAAGATGGCGCTGCCTAGAGGGCAACCGGAGTTTTCAGAGTCAAGGTTCGTTTTAATTTGTTTTATTTGTTTGTTCATGTTTTGCACTATGCTCGTCTATGACGGGTCGACCCTCAAACAGCTATGAGCAGCTTCACCTTCTAGCAACTGAGCAGGCAACAACTTCTATCGTGAGCTGCCATGGGAGCTCAATGCTAACCGCACTTGGGCTAGCAATAAGCCCAGGCGGAGTTCTCAGAGGCTTGGTTAGCACTTCCGGCCATACTGCTTGAAAATGTTCAGTCCCTGCGAAACAAGATGGACGAGCTTCATGCTCAGATTGCAGCGCAGAGGGATCTACAGGACTGTGTATTGCACCAGCCGGCTACACGGCCTTCATCCCCTGCGATCCCAAGCGCCGGAGTCGTCGTTCGGCCCCTTAGCGCCTGGGCTTTGTGTCAGCTGGGGTGCGGCTCGCATTGAGCTGCCACACATTATCGTATGTATTCGTCTTTATGAGGTTTTTCTTAAACATGATCCCAGGAACAAATTACGTCCAAGATGTAACAGTTTATTACTTGTACTACACCCTGCGCTACAAAAATACGTTCATTTAAATCTGTGCGTTACTTTTTGAGATATGTTGCAAACAGACAAAATAACAATTAAACCAACACTGTTGAACCAAAATACCCTCCTGGTGGAGGTAAAAAAACCATCAAAAACAAGACAAACTTTCCAGAGTTGTTTTGAAAAAAATATATTTGAAATGAAATTAAATGTCAGTAAAATCTCACCTTCTTTCAGAAGTCTGTAGGCGAAAGCACGGGCTTTGTGATATTCATGTCTCTCTCTGCACAAAGCGATGAACACCTGGCAGAGAGACTGTCGGACTGTGTGATTCATGAGTCCTTTCTCATTCTTGATCTTTTGCAAAATGGCCTTCATGAATTTCTCAGTTAAGGTCTGAATGAAATCAAAGAAAATCATCCGAAGTGGCACAACAAAATGAGAGGCATGTTTTTTTCGATTAAGTAATAATTGGATAAGTCATCCATTCATTCATTTTCCCGACAGCTCACCAGTTCCTCACAGGCCCAACACACAACCATTGTAAACTCACACTCACTTCTAGGGGCAATTTGGAACAGCCAATTAGTCTAATGGGAATGTATTTGGACTCAGGGAGGAGACCCACATAAGCACATGCAAACTCCACATGCACAATTAATGAAACAATAGACAATAACTTACCGTGTTATTAGTGAAATAGGAAACGACTGATTGTTCGTCATCTTGTAAAGGAGCTTGAGAAATGATTCCCAGCGCACGATCCCTGATCAGACGCCAAATGTCATAACATCCATCTTCAATTGTTTTGAAGGCATCGGAGATGAGATGTTGTGTATCCTCTGCTGTGTTTCTGATGTTGGCATTTTCAGAATTTTGGGAGGAACAGTACAAATGTGGAGACGCTTCAGCTGTGCTATAGTCTGGCACCCCGACCAGGCATGATATCACAGAGACTGGTATCAGGTCACAGATAGATTTTGATACTGGCTTTAGCTTGCGGTCATGATCAAATCTTTTCTGTTCCTTTTCTGGAAAGAGGTCAGATTCAGTCCTCTTTCTTTTGTAGGAGGTCCTGCTGAAAGCTGTAGCGAAAACATTGATGCAATGAAAACCAAGCATATTATTTTATATTAAATACTGACAAGAATTAATATCTTGTTGAATTCTATTAAAAAAATTTTACACCAAGAATTTCTTTCACTTTCATTTGCCAAACCCAGTTTATCCTTGATTAGGGATAAGAATGCTGGAGCCGATCTCAGCAAAATCAAGCCAAAGGCAGGGTACACCCTGAATAGCTTGCAATTGATAAATAGGAATTATCCAAATGTGCATGTCTTTGGACTGTGGGAGGAAACCGGAGTACCCAGAGGAAACCTCACATCGGGAGTGATAGAGTATTACTCATGTATTTCTTCAGCATAAGTAATCATGTGTAAAGGCTGGATCCTTTTATTCTCACAAAACCACTGACTGTTTTCCTTTGTGTAAACAACTGCCAAACCCCCAAGACTGCATCACTGCAGGAGGTCAAAGGTGTTTCAAGGTGCTCCCCTGGGCAAGTGTGCCTCTGTCCACCCAGCAGTATAAATGGGTTTGTCTGTCTTCTTCCCTTTTACTCAGGAGTCGCCACAGCGAATCATCTGATTCGCACGTTTGATTTGGCAGAGGTTTTTCCGTCGGATGCCCTTCCTGTCACAACCCTTTTTAGCAAGGTTCAGAAACACACTGACGACTTTGCAGCCTGTTCTTTACAAAAGTCAGCAATGGTTCTTTTACATGCCTCTCACCATAGACAGTGAGAGACATGGCTCGCCTTTGATAACCCAGTTTGCTGAACTGGGGGGGACAGTGACAACCTTGTGGAGAGTGGGACTCGAACCCCCAACCTTTGGATCAGCGATCCAGCGCCCTATACCACTAGACCACCACTGCCCCTGCAGTATAAATGGGTATCAGTAAAAATACACTGGGAAGGTAAACTGTGATGGACTAGCGTCCCATCCAGGAGGAGTTGAACTCCTGGTCACTTCACACTATGGAAACTGGGGATAAGCACCGGCCTGATGAGCCACTAGGCTCGGGTGTAAAAATCCCAACAGCCTTGACGTTACCTAGTTACACATTAAAGCCATTTATCATGTAAAAAGCTTCCTAAAAAAAAAGATTTAGCATTTAAATTCCATTACTTTCGAAGGGGATGGTACATACCAGGTTGAACACATACAGTACTAAACAGTTTACAGTGTGTCACATTTAAACAGCCTCAATAACATCTGGAAAACAGTAATAACATTATATTATTGAATGCTATAACTATTATACACACAGCAGCTTCTACATCAAACTTTATACAATCCCCAGTGCAGCTAACTGGGTTATATAATTGTATAATGGTGCTTTATTTTTCTGTCTTTTGATATACTTAAATGTTGGTTGAGCATAATTAAATGGAATGCTTAAGGGGCCTTCTTTATTTCGGTTGTAAAAGTGCATACTTAAACAGAAGTGCAGGTGGGGCACCCGTGATACACCGAGCCTTTCACAGCCAGCATGACCTTCAACAGGCTCGATAGTGTCCAGCTGCAGATTGTTTCGAGGTCAGGAGATGGGGTGTGTGGAGGCTGGGACGCGCCTGGAAAGAGCCCAGATTTATCGCATCCTGCTAAGATAATAACGTAACAAAGACCCAGTCACAAACCCGGAAGGAGGAACCTGCTTTGAAGCCCTTAAAGGTACCCTCTCGAGAGGGAGGGGTCAGACCTTAACTAGCGTGTCTTTTATGCATGTTTGTTGGGTCTCCGTCCTTTGCAAACGACGCAATAAAGCTTCTCATATTCAACTCAGAACCAGTCTCCAGTCGTCTTCTTCCACATTTAACGGATCCTAACAGTTTTGGGGGCTCGTCCGGGATGTGGTGGAGGAACGCGAGTTGAGGAAATTCGACCCAAACTTTTCCCCGTGAACCAAGGAGAAGGACACAGGCCGGCAATCAATAACAGGTAAGCAGAACCTGTTTAAATCGAACTCTGCATATTGACTAAACTAAAAACTGTGTCCTCTCCGGAAGTTTGGAGGAAAAGGATTAAAAGAGTTGTATGATAACCTAATTTTAAGATTTAAGGTAAATTAAGAGAAAATAGACGCGCCTTGGTGGTGGCGTACCCTCCCGTTCTCTGACGAGGGGCCGTGGTAAAGGCTGGGTTGGAGTCCCGGGGGATTGAAGGCTCCCCAAAAGTACCACGTCAGTGCTATATAAAACTGTACGTCGTAGTCGGGTGAAAGGCCCTCAACGGATTAGCCGTTGAAAGCATGCGTCTATATGGGTGAAAGGCCCCCAACACGCTGAGGTGTTGGAAGCATTATTTGGGTGAAAGGTCCCCAATACGCTGAGGTATTGGAAGCATTAGTAATTGGGTGAAAGGCCCTCAACGGATTAGCCGTTGAAAGCATTATTTGGGTGAAAGGCCCCCAACACGCTGAGGTATTGGAAGCATTGAAGAGATTAATAGTGTGTGATATTAATTGTATTGTTTTCTGTTTTATGTGTGTTCTGTGGCCACGTGTGTGACGTTAATTATATTGTTTTCAATTACATGTATGTATTGCATTGCAACGTGAGTGACGTTAATCGTATTGTTTTCTATTTCATGTGTGTACTGTGTTGCAACGTGTGCTGTGTGTGAGGGAAAGAGGGAAGTGGGAAGAATAAAATTCAGAGGTGTCGAGAGGGACGCTGACGTTTGACAGTGTCTTAGCCGGGCAGAGAAACAGACAGAGGAAACCTAGCGGTGTTAACATAATCTGTCTGTGCGGTGGAAACCTAACGGTGACAACACAAGCCGCCTGCCGTGGCTAATTGGGTCGGTCGCTCAGCCTAGTGCTGACGGACTGACTGGCTGTGAGCGTCTGAACAGTCCCGATCCGGGAGAGTGAACGGGTGTACCCGCGCTCTCTGGCCTCTGAGTTAAGAAATATGGAGGGTGAATTTGATAAAGAAATAAATGAACGGGGGCTAGGTCATGAACCCCTGAAGCCATTATATGCACAGATTGAGAACACCTTGAAATCAGTGGAGCTGAAGAGCACACTGAAACCGAAAAATAAAGTTGTAGATGAAGCCAGACGAAAGCTGCATGAGCTGGTGACATCTAAAAATAAACAGTTGGGGGACAGTGGCCACTTAGGATCCTGGTTATGGGAAAAGGTTAAAGAATATTCAGAAAAAGCCAGAGAAGCGAGAGAGCAGGGAGAGAAGGCGAATTTAACATCTAGATCCATGCTGAAAAAAAAGGTGGAGGAAATGGAGAGCGCCCAACAGGGGTGGACGGATCTCGCGGTCTGCTGGCAGAGTGTCACGCATCTTCACCACTCCCAGTTGAAGGAGACGAACCCGAATGTCATCGGAGCGGTAACAGCACCTGACACTGAACCTACGCGCCCCCCACCATACGCACCCTTAACACCCAGCGTTAACAGTGTATATCCCACTCTATATATCACCTCAGGGTCCCTACGAACTGAGGGCGGCGAGACTTGCGAGAGCCCGCGCGCACCATCTCCCCCGACGGCAGACACACCCATCCCCAATCAAGTGCACACATCGCCCGTCCATCGGCAAGGGGGAGCAGTTATGGATACATCACACAACGAGCCTGAACCATTCGCCGCGCGTCAACTTAGAGCTGAAATAAAGAGACAGGTAGGAGGTGACGGAGAACATCATGAGGAAAGGATGGGCGTGAGGGAGATAGACAGTGACGTCAGGGATGAATTCCCGGGGAATGCCACTAGAGGGCCAAATCCCAGACCCAAAACATAAGATTTATGCCCCTGGGAAGGCAACATTAAAGATAAAAGGGGTATGGGAGAGCGACAAAGAGGTAGAAGGGGAAAATAAACACGAAGATCTGACAGAGTTGAATGAGCCGGAGGGCAATTTAGAAGAGTATGCAGACATATTGGAGGAGGAATTAATTAGAACAGCAAATCATTCATTGGATTTGGCCAGAGAGGTGGAAGGACTATTAACACACAGGTCGATACCGCGACGGTCCGTGAGACTCAGACAGAAAAAATGCCTGACAGGGTCAGGACGCGCTACACAATTTCCCTTGACCACCATGCCGGGCATGACCCCGAAATACAAACCTTTTGGGGTGGGAGATATACAAGCCATAGTGGACAAACTGCCGCCTGTAGTGGATGGAGGGAATATGTGGCTGGCCAGGGCCATAGGAGCACGGTGCATGGCCCCCACCGACTTTAGAGGCATCGAGGAAGACGCAAACACTACAATAGTTCCTGACAGCACACCATTCACCGCACACAGCACCGAGATAGGCCAGGCGATGAGGTGTAAATTCCCACTGCCCCGGTCTACGGTCATGCCAAAACTGAAGTGGAACCCCGATCAGAACCCGCGAGAGTACATAACCCAATCCACGGAGACGTGGACTAAATTGACGGGTTATCACCCAGGAAATCAGGGCATACAGATGGAATGGTTCCGCCAGGCCGTACTTAATGGGGTACCGGAGGCGGTGAAAAATTTAATGATAAATAATCCGGACATGGCTGGAGCAGACTCCCATGTCTGGGATAAACATTTGGTGCACCACCTGACCCAGGCGCAGGACAAGAACCAAAGTGACGAATCAGAAATAAAAGAGCTGCAGTCACAGCTCCTAAAACTCCAATTAAGTAAGGCTAGACAAGAAGTGAATGAAAAAAAACAGAGACCTCGCGAACAACATAAACAAATGACGGCTGAAGCTTTGGATCCATACCCCGTCCCCGCTGGGGAGCCACCCCAACCACAGCAGCCACCTCCATATACAACATACTCTCCACCCCAACCACAGCAGCCACCTCTATATACAACATACTCTCCACCCCAACCACAGCAGCCACCTCAATGTACAACATATCCTTCACACCAAACACAGTACAGAGGCAGAGGCAGGGGTATGCAGAAGAGAGGTTACAGGGGAGTACCTGGGGGGGTATGGAACGGGAGCAACCAGGGTTGCTTTGTCTGTGGTGACCCAAACCACTGGGCCCGGGATTGTCCGGCCCGTGTACAAAGAGGGGATGACGGACAACGAGGGAGAGGCCGAGGAAGTTCAATGCCACAGCTCCCGCAGCCAGCTGGTCAACCCACTCAGCTTTCCATGTGGGGAGGCTATGAATACCAACAATGACACACCCCACAGAGATACCCCGACGAGCAGGTGACGGCAGAGCCTGTACTGTCGGTCACAGTTGAAAACAGATCAATGACTTTTTTGGTGGACACAGGCGCCACTTTGTCCTCCATTTGCACCATGCCAAAGAGACATTGTTTAACACAGCACTCGATTACTGTAATGGGTTTCTCTGGGGTACCAACCACGCTGCCTACAACTATACCTTTGGACACTCGTATAGGCCTCCAAAGACTGTTGCACTCGTATGTATATTCCCCAAACACACCAACCAACTTACTAGGAAGGGACCTGCTGGTTTCCCTAGGAGCTACCATCATGTGCGAACCAGATGGACTGACTGTCTCATTTCCAGACGGCACCAAGTTGTCATGCGGCCACTCGCCCTATACGATCACAGGACAGTACATAATGCAGCCTCTCGCTGAACCACAGGCCGACATCTACTGGGGTGTACTACAACCAGAAACACAGGCACGCCGGGGGGTTCTCTCCACCTTTCTCCAGTGGAAACCCTGGATCTCTCAGATTCATCCCTATGTCTCGCCTCTCGATCCACCACACGTCACTCTGTTATATGATAGGCACTCGAATCAATGTTACGAAGACGATTTTGCTTCCCAAATTGAGGGGAAAGAATGGCAGATAATTACACGTAATATTTATGTGGCTCCCGAGGGGGTAGTGGCGGGGGTAGATCTAACATTCGAACAAATGTCATGGTATGAAATGTCAGAAGAGGCTGCTCCCCATGTCTCACTGGCATTGCATCCAGCACATCAGGCAAAAGAATTGGGTACTATCGTTAAAAGGGCCAAGGCCCACACTGATTGGACACTCACGCAATGGCGACATGTCACCTTTTCCCCCACCATAAACATGTACTGCATTGAGATGACTGCCTCAGATACGGCGATCTTAGAACAGGCACACATATCTAGGCATCATGGAAGGGAAAAAACTGACCATCCGGAGGCAGTGGCATTCTGTATGAATTAGACTGATGTGTCTGTTGTAGTATTTGTTGTTGCCTCGAGTGCAGTGCTTCTCAATTATTTTGTGCCTCCCCCCAGGAAGAGGGAACCCCCACATATAAAGTGTTGTGTTGTCTAAAATCGTTTTAAGAAATCCTCTGCATAACACTGTATCTTTATTAACATAATAAATCCTTTTTATCATTATGGAATACAAAAAAAATGAAGAAACAGAGATCAACTTCCAACAAAGAATAACTTTATTCACAATTTTTTTTAGTTTTGAAACAAAAAGATTTAAAGTGCATCAATTTGCCTGAAATAAAAAAAGTATCTTTATTTAAACTGGAAACATTTTTGACCTAACAATTTGAACCATTTTATAATGAAAAATAAAAATGAATAAAATCAATAAATAATAATAAATTCGAATCGATCAGCAATATTAACTCAGGAGCACAATATCTAAAACACTTTAACCGGCAAAACAAAAATGAATAAAACAATTTGTATTATTTTTATGATTATTATTGTCAAAATGATTAAGTCTAAATGAATGGCGATAATGAGCCCATTTCGCAAGTGCACAGCTTTTCGAAGCAGAGTTTAAAGCATGATCCTGAACTCTGAGCTCCTGCTCAGTGCTGAACTGGAACCTGGACTTATTTTCACAGCACTGACATCATCCAGCAATGACAGAGACTGTGTCTGCTGCAGGTCGGATCAGTTCCTCTGCTCTGCTGCGCGGAGTTTCTGCACTGAGCAGTTTGGTTCTCCGCCTACTTTTAATACTTTTATTGTCTGTTTGTTCTGCTGGAGAACGGGCTGTCCGAGTTTTATTTTCCATGATGCCAAAGTCTCCAATTCTTCCCTCAGGTTAGGGTGCAAGTTCTGCAAACCAAACTCATTACAAAGTACAGATTTAAACACTAAATAGAATACAAATGATTCACAAAACAAAGTGTTCAGTATGAAAAGGAAATATTAATCTCTTTGAAAATACTGTGTATCTGTTACATGTGCTAAAATATGCTTCTGAAACACATTCTGAGACAGTCTTACTCATTAATACAGTATTAATGTAGCAAAATGTAGTAATGATGAAGAAAAACTTTTCAATTTTTACTGTTATATTTATTGATGATAAAATATCAACATTATGCAGCATATACTGTCATAAAGCACTACTATTAAAGTCTTTTTCAATTACTTTTCCAGTACAGTACCGAAATTAATTCTTAGAATATTTGTTTGTGAGATTTACGTTCTGTAGCATGTTTAACAAACGATACAAAAAGGATGAACTTTATTATGCTTCATCTCCTTTTACATTGAAGTTGGAGTGACCTCTTCAAGATGGCGCTGCTGAGAGGGCGACATGGCGGAGTTCTCAGAGTCAAATTGTTTCTTTGTTCGTTTTACTTTGTTTTATTTGTTGTTTTGTTTGTTCATGTTTTGCACTATGCTCGTCTATGACCGGCCGACCCTATTCCAGCAATGAGATCGGAGTCTTGGGGCAACTAAGCACAAGCAAGCATGCTATCCTGAGCTAATATGATATGGTAGCTCAATGTCAGTCGCAGCCCGGCTAACAATAAGCCCTGGTGGAGTTCTCAGAGTCATGTTGTTTCTTTTGATTTGTTTTGTTTGTTCATGTTTTGCACTATGCTCGTCAATGATCGGTCGGCTCTACTACAGCTATGAGCCGCACCTCAGCAAACAATAAGCCCAGGCAGGAAGGGGCCAAACGAAGACTCCGGTGATTGGGATCGCAGGGGATGAAATCCGTGTAGCCGGCTGGTGCAATCGCCTCGTCCAGTGAACAAAACATGGTGTACAAAACATGCACAAAACATGAACAAACAAGACAACAAATAAAACAAATTAAAAAGAACAAAAAAAACAATTTGACTCCGAGAACTCCGCGACGTCGCGCTCTGGGCAGCGCCATCTTGGAGACGTCACTCTAACTTCAATGTAAAAGGACATGAAGCGTAATAGTTTATGCTCTTGGTAACTTTTGTTTTCTATCGCTCAGCCAGAGAAGACGCACAGTGTTTGAGTGGTATCACAGAGCTTAACTGGTAATTAAAACACACAAAAAAAGAGGCTCATTGACAACTTGTGCGTGAATGAGGAAAAAGGGGCGTTACATCATCTCAACCAATCAGCAGGAAGGGGGGCAGCCATTGGCTGAATTTGAGTGACGTGTCAGTTGCCTGGCAGTCCGTGAATACTCAAGCCGTGAGTGCAAAACCGTCAAGGGCCTACTGTACATCGTTACTTCTCGTACTCAAAATTTGACATAACATATGCACGAAGGAGCAAAAAAGAAGTGTACACATCATCTGCAACCAATCAGCAGGAGTGAGAAACATGAGCTCTCAGCCATTGGATAAATTTGAATCAAGTGCCAGTAATGTCATGATGATGTATATGTATACATGATGTACATGTATAATTTTTCAGGGCTGCCAATAATTCAGTGCTTCTCAAATAGTGGGGTGTGATTAAATGACTATAATGATGTAAACTTTATTTCTTTTTCCATCTATTTTTTGAAAACCAACGTATAATTGAAAACGATTAAACTCAAAACAACTTAAGTGGAGGTATACCTGTACTTGAAAATGAGTCACTTTCTCGTGTGACCTTCTTGCGACCTCTGCGTGATCTTCTTCTTCTTGTCCTTTCGGCTTTTCCCTTCAGGGGTCGCCACAGCGAATCATCTGCCTCCATCTCACCCTATCCTCTGCATCTTTTTCTCTTACACAAACTGCCTTCATGTCCTCCTTCACCACATCCATGAATCGTCTCTTTGGTCTTCCTCTAGGCCTTCTGCCTGGTAGTTCCAACCTCAACATCCTACTACCAATATACTCACTATCCCTCCTCTGTACATGTCCAAACCATCTCAATCAAGCATTCTCTGACTTTGTCTCCAAAACGTCTTACATGTGCTGTCCCTATGATGTGCTCATTCCTGATCCTATCCATCCTCGTTACTCCCAAAGAGAACCTCAACATTTTCATTTATGCTACCTCCTGCTCTGCCTCCTGTCTTTTCCCCAGGGCCACTGTTTCTAAACCATACAACATCGCTGGCCTCAACACCGTCTTGTACAATTTTCCTTTCATTTTGGCCGATACCACCCGATCACACATCACACCGGACACTTTTCTCCAACCATTTCAACCAGCCTGCACACGCTTCTTCACCTCTTTTCCACATTCTCCATTGCTCTGGATTGTTGAGCCTAAGTACTTAAATTCCGCCACCTTCCTTATCTCTGCTTCTTGTAACCTCACCGTTCCTGTTGGGTCCTTGGCATTCATACACCTGTATTCTGTCTTACTGAGGCAAACCTTCATTCCCCTCCTTTCCAGGACATACCTCCATCTCTCAAGGTTTTCCTGCACTTGTTCTCTGCTCTCACTGCAGATCAGAATGTCATCTGCAAACATCATAGTCCATGATATTCTTGCCTAACCTCGTCTGTCAACTCTGCACGTCTCCTTTGTTCTTAAAAATGGGCACATTCATACTTCTTCTCCATTCCTCTGGCATCCTCTCACTCACACATCAGCTCTTCAAAGTGCTCTTTCCACATTCCCAGCACACTTCTTTCATCAGTCAATACATTTCCCTCTCTGTCCTTAATCACTCTAACTTGCTGCACATCCTTCCCATCTCTAATTTTCTGCTGTGCCGACCTGTATAAATCATTTTCTACCTCTTTACTTTCCAACCGAGCATACAAGTCATCATACGCCCTCTGTTTGGCCTTTGACACCGCTACCTTTGCCTTACGCTGTAGCTCCCTGTACTCCTGTTTACTCTCTTCGGTCCTCTCAATGTCCCACTTCTTTTTAGGTAACCTCTTCCTTTGTACACACTCCTGCACTTCCTCATTCCACCACCAAGTCTCCTTATCTCCTCTCCTTCCAGATGACACACCAAGTATTCTCCTACCTGTCTCCCTGATCAAATTAGCTGTAGTTGTCCACTCATCTGGACACACTTCCTGACCACCCAAAGCCTGTTTCAACTCTTCCTTGAAAACAACACAACACTCCTCCTTTTTCAGCTTCCATCACTTTGTCTTCTGCTCTGCCTTTGCCTTCTTCACCTTCCTCACCATCAGCATCATCCTGCACACCACCATCCTATGCTGTTTGGCAACACTCTCACCCGCTACTACTTTGCAGTCACTGACTTCCTTCAAATTACATCGCCTACACAAGATGTAGTCTACCTGTGTGCTCCTACCTCCGCTTTTATAAGTCACTCTATGCTCCTCTCTTTTCTGGAAGAAAGTGTCTACCACAGCCATTTCCATCCTTTTTGCAAAATCTACCAACATCTGTTCTTCCGTGTTCCTGTCCTGGATACCAAACCTGCCCATCACTTCCTCGTCCCCTCTGTTTCCTGCACCAACATGTCCATTGAAGTCTGCCCCAATGACCACTCTTTCATCTTTGGGGGCATTCTGCATCACTTCATCTAAGTCACTCCAGAATCTCTCCTTCTCTTCTAGCTCACATCCTACCTGTGGGGGATAAGCACTAACAACAATGAACATCATGCCTTCAATTTCTAACTTGAGACTGATCACTCTGTCTGACACTCTTTTCACTTCTAGAACATTCCTGACAAACTCCTCCTTCAAGATGACTCCGACTCCATTTCTCTTTCCATCCACACCATGAAAAAACAGCTTAAACCCTGCTCCTAAGCTTCTAGCCTTGCTACCTTTCTACCTGGTCTCCTGAACACACAGCATGTCCACCTTCCTCCTCTGCATCATGTCAGCCAGCTCTCTACCTTTTCCTGTCATAGTTCCAACATTCAAAGTCCCTACTTTCAGTCCTAGACTCCTGCCTTTACTCTTTTCTCTCTGCCAACGGACACGCCTCCCGCCTCTCTTTCTTCGACGTCTTCGACCAACAGTAGTCCGATTTCCACCAGCACCCTGTTGGTTAACAGCACTGATGGCGGTTGTTGTTAACCCGGGCCTCGACCGATCCGGTATGAATTTTCTTGATATGACTCGCATGTTTTATTTGGCATTTGTTTTACGCCGTATGCCCTTCCTGATGCAACCCTCTGCATTTATCCAGGCTTGGGACCGGCGTGAGGGAGAGACACTGGCTTGTGCCCCTCCCTCACAGCTGCATTCAACCTCTGTGTGATATACAGGTATTAAGCCTAAAAATATTCACTTGCACGTGGAGTCACAAATCATCTTGATGCAAATTTCAAAATTTGCAAAAAAAATGTTTTAAATTTCCAAAAAAAAAAATAGACCACTGAAAAATGGAAAAAGCCAAAAGGAAAAGAAGTAAGTAATTTATGTAATTTTTTTCCATCCATGCTTTTACCTCATTACTCATTCATTAATTTTCTAAACCATTTAATCCTAATTAGGGTTGTCGGAAGGCTGGTGCCTATCTCAGCTGAGTCTGAGCGAAGGCGAGGTATGCCCTGGACAGCTCATTTGGCCATTACAGGGGCAACAGACACACACACACACACACACACACACACACACACACACACACACACACACACACACACCTAGGGGTGATTTGGTATGGCCGCATAACCTACTGTGAATGTTTTTGTACTGTTGGAGGAAACCAGAATATCCCAAGGAAACCCATGTAAACACAGAGAGAACATGCAAACCCCACACAGAAACACCTAAGCTGGGAATCAAACCCAGGACCTTCTTGCTGCAAGGCGGATATGCTAACCAGAAGATCTGAAAAACACTAAAATGATCGAAATATTAAACTTTTAGTTTGAGAAATAGCATAACACTGCTTATTTGTTTCATTGCACTCATTATTTTTGTTCCTTTTTAAAACAGAATTCTCTACATATGTTGACTTTTAAGAGTAAGGCAGTCATAAAGTAACCTCTAAAATTCCTGCAGAAATTGTGAATGTTTTCTTGGAGCTCAGCGCTCATCAACAAGACATTCTCATGTCTATGAGGTGGCGCTGCATAGTAGATAATAAATTTTCTGTGTTTTGGACTTTTTTATATGATGTATTTATGCAGTTGCGTGTGAAGGACTATCCTTTGTTACTTGGAGTGTAGGGTGATGAACAGATGATGGCACAGAGCAGATTAGGAGTACAGAGTCACAAAGGGGCTGTTTACAGGGTGGGGGCTTTCTTGGGTGAACGCAGGAAGCTCTGACACCCTCATTTCCATACTGTTTTATGCAGCTTGCTGTTGCACACCTCTTTCAAAATGACCAAAGACATTAATGATAGCCTGGGCAGTGGAAATTTTTAAACAAATTACGTCCAAGATGTAACAGTTTATTACTTGTACTACACCCTGCGCTAGAAAAATACGTTCATTTAAATCTGTGCGTTACTTTTTGAGATATGTTGCAAACAGACAAAATAACAATTAAACCAACACTGCTGAACCAAAATACCCTCCTGGTGGAGGTAAAAAACCATCAAAAACAAGACAAACGTTCCAGAGTTGTTTTGAAAAAATATATTTGAAATGAAATTAAATGTCAGTAAAATCTCACCTTCTTTCAGAAGTCTGTAGGCGAAAGCACGCGCTTTGTGATATTCATGTCTCTCTCTGCACAAAGCGATGAACACCCGGCAGAGAGACTGTCGGACTGTGTGATTCATGAGTCCTTTCTCATTCTTGATCTTTTGCAAAATGGCCTTGATGAATTTCTCAGTTAAGGTCTGAATGAAATCAAAGAAAATCATCCGAAGTGGCACAACAAAATGAGAGGCGTGTTTTTTTCGATTAAGTAATAATTGGATAAGTCATCCATTCATTCATTTTTCCGACAGCTCACCAGTTCCTCACAGGCCCAACACACAACCATTGTAAACTCACACTCACTTCTAGGGGCAATTTGGAACAGCCAATTAGTCTAATGGGAATGTATTTGGACTCAGGGAGGAGACCCACATTAGCACATGCAAACTCCACATGCACAATTAATGAAACAATAGACAATAACTTACCGTGTTATTAGTGAAATAGGAAACGACTGATTGTTCATCATCTTGTAAAGGAGCTTGAGAAATGATTCCCAGCGCATGATCCCTGATCAGACGCCAAATGTCATAACATCCATCTTCAATTGTTTTGAAGGCATCGGAGATGAGGGATTGTGTATCCTCTGCTGTGTTTCTGATGTTGGCATTTTCAGAATTTTGGGAGGAACAGTACAAATGTGGAGACGCTTCAGCTGTGCTATAGTCTGGAACCCCGACCAGGTATGATATCACAGAGACTGGTGTCAGGTCACAGATAGATTTTGATACTGGCTTCGGCTTGCGGTCATGATCAAATCTTTTCTGTTCCTTTTCTGGAAAGAGGTCAGATTCAGTCCTCTTTCTTTTGTAGGAGGTCCTGCTGAAAGCTGTAGCGAAAACATTGATGCAGTGAAAACCAAGCATATTATTTTATATTAAATACTGAAGAGAATTAATATCTTGTTGAATTCTATTAAAAAATTTTACACCAAGAATTTCTTTCACTTTCATTTGCCAAACCCAGTTTATCCTTGATTAGGGATAAGAATGCTGGAGCCGATCTCAGCAAAATCAAGCCAAAGGCAGGGTACACCCTGAATAGCTTGCAATTGACAATTAGGAATTATCCAAATGTGCATGTCTTTGGACTGTGGGAGGAAACCGGAATACCCAGAGGAAACCTCACATCGGGAGTGATAGAGTATTACTCATGTATTTCTTCAGCATAAGTAATCATGTGTAAAGGCTGGATCCTTTTATTCTCACAAAACCACTGACTGTTTTCCTTTGTGTAAACAACTGCCAAACCCCCAAGACTGCATCACTGCAGGAGGTCAAAGGTGTTTCAAGGTGCTCCCCTGGGCAAGTGTGCCTCTGTCCACCCAGCAGTATAAATGGGTCTGTCTGTCTTCCTTTCGGCTTTTTCCCTTTTACTCAGGAGTCGCCACAGCGAATCATCTGATTCGCACGTTTGATTTGGCAGAGGTTTTTACGTCGGATGCCCTTCCTGTCACAACCCTTTTTAGCAAGGTTCAGAAACACACTGACGACTTTGCAGCCTGTTCTTTACAAAAGTCAGCAATGGTTCTTTTACATGCCTCTCACCATAGACAGTGAGAGACATGGCTCGCCTTTGATAACCCGGTTTGCTGAACTGGGGGAGACAGTGACAACCTTGTGGAGAGTGGGACTCGAACCCCCAACCTTTGGATCAGCGATCCAGTGCCCTATACCACTAGACCACCACTGCCCCTGCAGTATAAATGGATATCAGTAAAAATACACTGGGAAGGTAAACTGTGATGGACCAGCGTCCCATCCAGGAGGAGTTGAACTCCTGGTCACTTCACACTATGGAAACTGGGGATAAGCACCGGCCTGATGAGCCACTAGGCTCGGGTGTAAAAATCCCAACAGCCTTGACGTTACCTCGTTACACATTAAAGCCATTTATCATGTAAAAAGCTGCCTAAAAAAATATTTAGCATTTAAATTCCATTACTTTCGAAGGGGATGGTATATACCAGGTTGAACACATACAGTACTAAACAGTTTACAGTGTGTCACATTTAAACAGCCTCAATAACATCTGGAAAACAGTAATAACATTATATTATTGAATGCTATAACTATTATACACACAGCAGCTTCTACATCAAACTCTATACAATCCCCAGTGCAGCTAACTGGGTTATCAAAGGCCAGCCATGTCTCTCACTGTCTGTGGTGAGAACCATTGCTGACTTTCGTCAAGAGTAGCTGCATAGCCGTCGACATGTTTCTACCCTGCAATGGCCTGGCGAGCTGTTCAGGGTGTACTCTGCCCTCGCCCAGAGACGGCTGAGATGGGCACCTGCCTCCCTGAAACCCTAACTAGGATTAAGCGGTTCAGAATAATGAATAAATGAATGAACTCTACATACCTTCATATTGCAGAACTTGATGTTGAAAACTGTTTCTGTAAGCAAAAAATCAATAAAAAAAGATTCAGTACTACGACTTCATGAGATGAACATGTCCTGTTAAATCACTGATTTTTTCCTCAGAGAATTACATCAAAACAAACTTTACCATAATTTAAAAATATATATATAATACATATAGTCGATTACACAGTATGTCTTGTTTTGTTTTTGGTGAGAAAGCTGAGTGGACTGACAGAAGGTGTGTGTTGTCATCGAGTTCGGTTGGAGAGAAGCAACTGAGTGAAGCTCAGACTGTTGACATTTTTTTTTCTTTTCTTTTTCCCGAACTTTTTTCTAATTTATTCGTATATAATCCTCAACCATCGAGTATTACCTTCCCTATCACACGACCACGACCACCACCATCACAACTCGGGATGCATTGCGTGCCACCCACCGCTTTAATAATTGCAGCGCATGCGTACTTGGGGGAGGTCGAACACACTCGAAGGGCGCTATCCGCCCCCTCGTACGAATGAGCTCAGAGACGCCCACGATTGGCTGGTGATCTCCGTGAGTGACAGGGACGCCTTCCCTCCTGTCAGAGCTCGGCCAATTAGTTACCATGGACTGCCGGCCACATAATAAGCCGCGGTTTTCTGCACGAGTAATAAACCACGAATTTTAAAACAATTTCCTCACTATGAACGTTCATGTCACAAAAAAGCACAGCCTGAGATAAACGTGTGTGTTCTTAGCAATAATGCTAAGGGAAGTCCTGTTAGCATGTGCGATCTTTTCTCCTGGAACATAATACAGCACCGTTTTTTGTACAGTACTAATATTTTAGAAGATTTCAAACTTATACCAACATGAACCACAAAACGAGTGCAATCTAAACATCCTTTAGCGCGGTGAACTGTTGTTATGACCTCCAGTATGGGCGCGCTGTTGTTGCCAGGGGCAACGGCCTGGCCACGATAAATGATCTGGCATGTTGGAGCCTGGGCGATGGTTTGGTCACCAAATGGGTTAAATTTCTGTCACTTGTGTCTCGTTTGTCCGATTTTATTAAAGCACTTGACTCCAGCCTGATCTTTGGAGTGTTTAAAGCTCGACACAGTGTATAAAGCTCTAGGATGTGATGTCCGGTATAGTAGTCAGGTTGGTGGTCACAGAGCACCGAAATTGAGGGAGCAGCAAGTGAGAGTGTCGATCGAAGAGTGAACGGGACGCAGGTGAGACAGAGAATGTCGTGACATCAAAGTGCCACGTGATATGGTGTCCATGGATTGGTCACACTACCTGATCAACTCAGTGTGCATAATGCAGGTGGAATAACTCAGTGATTGTGTAATCTCCACCTGAGATGTGGCATGAGAAGTGAGAGTCACCAGAATTCAGCAGATCAAATCATTCAATCCACCGAAACCCTGTTTATGGGCATATTTCATTATACATCAATTTAAAGCACCATTTTGGGTTTGTGCGTTTATAATTTTGTTCAGGGCAAAATGAACAGCAAAACTTAAAAACTTAAAAAAACAACAACATACACTTTTAATATTATTTACCACACGTTTGTTTTTATTGCCATTGTGTACAACCTGTGTTATTTCTTTTTATTATTTCAGCATGTTTCGTTGCAAGATTATTTTGACTTCTGTTCACACAAGTAATTGGTCGCAACCCTTCCATCCCATCACAAGTTGATAGGTGCAGCGCACGCGATGCTCTCAGTGGATGAGAGACTTTAGTTGTGTAGAAAGTTTGAATGAGAATGGTAGTTGCACACAATTTAACTTCGTAAAAGTTTTATTAAATGTTTATTCGTTTACTCTTCAACAATGTCTTCTATTTCAAAAATGTATTCTATTTAGTGTTTAAATCTGTACTTTGTAATGAGTTTGGTTTGCAGAACTTGCACCATAACCTGAAGGAAGAATTGGAGACTTTGGCATCATGGAAAATAAAACTCAGACAGCCCGTTCTCCAGCAGAACAAACAGACAATAAAAGTATTAAACTGTACTGAATTTCTGTATAAATTAGACTGATGTGTCTTTTGTAGCATGTAGTTGTTGGCCAAGTCGTCCTGATTGAGAAGGAAAAAAATCAAGAGTGAAAAACAAGAATCCAGACGTAA